>OY728150.1:329933322-331133322 GCA_963277665.1 Viscum album | reverse complement strand
CCTAATTTATTTTTAGGAATTTAATATGACACTACTTAAAAACCATGAAAATGGACTCATTTGGTCATGTATGTCGCCTTGGGTTGCATCAATATTTTTTTTCAAAAATAAAGATGGATTAATGCAACTCTCCATTGATTATCGGGATTTGAACAAGATCCCTATCAAGAACAAGTATCTTATTCCCCATATAGATGAATTTTCTAATTAACTATATATATATTTAAACTTTTCCAAGATTTACCTTCATTCTGGATATCATGAATTGTGGTTAAAGAAAGAGGATATACCCAATATGAAAATCAGTACAATGTATGGACACTATAAATATATAATGATTCCTTTTAGTCTTACTAAATCTCCTAATATCTTCATGGATATAATGTATATAGTGTTTAGAGATTACCTTAATCAGTTTTTGATAGTATTTATATATGGTATTATTATTAATTAAAAAATAAAATAATATCAGTAGGATGATTTCGTAGTTGTACTAAGGACCCAGAGGAAGGAGAAACTATATGGAAAATTTACAAATTGTGAACTTTTTCAGTATAAGGTATCATTTATGGGTAACATAATCACAATAAATTTTATAGAAGTAAATCACCGAATGAAATAGTATATTTAATTCATTCCTAGTCCAACCACAGTGACTGAGATTCAAAAAATTCTTGTTTTATCTATATATTATCAATTAATTGTTGAGAATTTAACAGGACTATATAATCCTCTAACCATGTAAACTAATAAGGGTGTCAGGTGCCCCCATACAGATGAATGGGGAGAATCATTCATGGATTAGATGAGAAGGTTAACCAATGTACCTGTTCTTACATCACCCTATAGTGGAGAAGGTTTTGTAATATATATTTATATATAAAATGAAGAAAGGTTTTGGGTGTATTCTAATGTAGAAAAAAATGATTATTTCTTATGCCACATGGCAGTTTATGATTCAAGAGTATACTTACTTAACTCATTATTTGGAGTTAGAAGTGGTAATTTTTTCATTAAACATATAGAGGATTTATGATTTTGGATAACATTACTATATATATACATATCATAAAATTATAAAATATATATTCACCTAGAAGGAGTAGAACATGAGACATATAATATGGTTAGACTTTCTAAACGATTATGATTGCTCAATACATTACCACAATAGGAAATAAAAAAAGGTGGTTGATGCATTGAGTCAGAAGAATCATGCTAGCTTATCCATGGTGAGGATCATATAAGATAAAATATTTCTATATTTGAAAAGGATGGATCTATAAATCTTAAAAGAAGAAAAATATATTATCTTTCTCAAAGGATTGTTTAACCATATATCCTAGTGATAAATAAGGATACATAGAAGGAAAATGTAGATCTATAAAAGAATGATAGAAATGTTCCAGAGTTTAACCTAAATCAGAATGTAAGGATAATATTTAGAAACAATGTATATTTTTCTTCCATTCCAGATTTGATGAAGGGCCTGGTAAAGGAATCACATATTTATTCATTATATACTCATCTTAGAAGTATGAAGATGTGTAAGGTCTTGAAAAATACTTCTGGTGGGATGACATGATGAGTGCTATCTCATAGTTTGTATCTCAATGCATTGTATTCCAACAATATATTTTTGAAAGTCAAAATTTAACGGGGATGTTTTATCCATTACCCATACTACAATGGAAATGGGAGAACATCACAAAGGATTTTTTATTAGACTACCCAACACCTCTAAAGGGTGTAATACTATATGGGTGGAAGTCAATAACCTTACTAAGTCATATCACTTCATCTTTATTATATAATACTTATTTATGGATCATCATTCGATGATATACATAAAGGATGTGGTAAGGCTATAGTGATTACCACATTTCATTGTATCGGATTTGTAACACCCCGAGTTTTTATAGACCTTTTATCTAGTCAATTAAATTTTCATTTATGTCTTGAAATAAAATTATTGAAACATTCCATTCAAATTATACATACTTCATATATTTTACATGGAACATAATATCTATGTACTTTACACATAACATCGACATGACATACTTTAAATGCAACAATGATGTTTCTACTAAACAAAATTTTAATGTTATAGTTCTTTTAATGAAAAAATTATTACCTAGCCATTAAAAATAGTAATGTTAATAGTAATAGGTACTTTTAAAATATTGTTTTTTTAATTTTTCTATATAAATATAATATATTGATAATTGAAGACATTAATTTTCGTAAAGTCATTTTATGTTTTAAATTTTCATTTTCTCGAATGAACTGTTTTTAATGTCCTTCAGTGAAAAGTAATAAAATTAATTTCAAACACATTGAGAAATGTAATTTGATAAATTAAACTTCATTTTGAAATTTATAATGTTTGAATTATCATAGGGAAATTTTTTGTTATTATCTAAGAAACATCATTTTTGGATGAATACTGAAAAATACCAAATTTTAATACAAAACTAATTTTTGATCAAATTTATTCATATGGTTAAATTATATTTTCATTTTGTTTAAATGTCTAATTATATTATATTTTTATCAATTAATAAAATTTTGGTAATTAGAACCAATTTCTCTTTGAAATTGTATATAAAAACATAGCAAACTTTTGATCATTTTCACTAAAATACAATATTGTTGACACGACTGTGAGAATAATTTAAGTTAATTTATTCTACTCATATGATTTGAATATTTAAAAATAGATTTTTTATTTTTAACAATAATATTTTATATTTTCTTATATGTTTAACTTTGTTTTTGACCAAAAATATTATTGAAATTAACTAAAATTAATTACATCAATTAATGTTAAAAAAATATAAAATACGACTAAGCCAAAATTATAACACCCTATATGACATAGATACTAGTACAAGACCCATTTAATGGAAATTAATTTTCCATGCACCCTCCATTATTTAGTTGTGTTTGTTTTTATCACTTTTTAGGTATAATGTGGGTACACCTAACTTGTTTTAAAAAAATACAAAGAGAGTAATTTCCCTTCCATGTAAAAGTCCACCACCTCTATATCTTATTCACCCCTCAAAAACCACTTAGGATGGGAAAATATATTTTTTAATCCAATTAAAATAATCTTCCTTCCTATTAAAATCCTCCCTTTTGGAAGAAATCTATCCAAGGGATCCTTTTGGTACAAACCAAGAGGAGTTTCCCAATTAGGACGTAACATATTCTCTCAATATCTTTTATTTTAGTCTCATTATCCACCCCTCTAATCTAATTTTTTACTTTATTATATAATAAAAAATATCAAAAAATATTGGGATGTTTTTATACTAAGGGTTTAACCTGTACTTACACATGTTTATCTGATGCATATCAAATATACTGTTTACATATATAGGGAACTATCGTCTCACGGAAAGATGATAATTTATTTTTATATTACCATCTCTCAAAGTGGGAATAATTTTGTAAAATATGTTTATGTATATTATATATATTATTTATTATGTCTTTATTCTTCTTTAGTTCTTTTACAACATTCATTTTTATACTTTCCATTTGGTTTAAATATGATAATTTCATTTGAGGAAGTATGGATTACCACCCCTCAAAGCGATGTAATTCCTTCAAACAATATATGTAATCTATTAAGCATGGGTTTAGTAAAAATATATGATATATATAATATTATAATTCTACTTTAGTGAAATTATATATATTTACACAAATATACTTCATTTTCTTTCTTTCTATCAATACTACAATAAAAACTGAAACAACGTTCATGCATACGTATAGATTACTGTCTCCATGAACATTATATTAAATTTCATAAATATATATTCTAAAGATTATTATAATACCAATACAGTGAATATAATTACATTTATATTATTTTATTCATTATATAATCATGATATTTTTATAATGGCCAAATATATAACAAATTAAGACACATGTGAATAGCCAAGAAAATATTATCTGAAGTGAGACTTTATCATAAGAAGGTTATCAACAGTATAATTTCATGTCATAATCCAAAAAACATGTTATTAGATAGAATATTATGGTCCTGTGAATGATTTATTATAAATTTATTTTTGTTATACAACTGTTTTTAATGAGTATAATGAGAGTCATTACATGAGGTAAGGGGATTTCATCTCACTTTTTATTTACCTGAGATGCATGCTTTATTCAGCACCCATTCCCATTTTATGGTCTATATATTGAACTTGAATATATTATATGTCTCTTATAGTTAATTTTATGGGTATTAAAATATCAATTTTATGACTTTTCTTTCATGGGGTTTATGATTAAAAATTTACCGAATCAGTAAAATAGTTTTGTCTCAATTTTACTTCCTTGAGATTCATGTTTTGTTATGAAAAAAATTCATTTTGAGGTTTATCTACATCAAATTTAAATTTTATATCATGAATATAATTCTTTTTATGATATTTAATTATTCGTTTAATTTTTTTTCTTACATGGAGAGTATGATCCCATGTGACCAAGATGTAAGAGTTTATTAAAACAATCTCATCGTGTTTTTGATATTGTTAATGATTATAATTCAATGATCAAATATTATTATCTGTATCCTAAGAAAACTCATGAAATTTATTATCCTTTTTTATTGATGATATCCATGTGTATTAGTACCATTTTTCACTCTTTAACACTTATGATAAATTTTTCAATTAAAATATGATAGTCTCTCTATTTGTTTGGAAATATATTGTTTTCAAACACCTTATTTTAAAAAATATTTTAAATTAATTTTTAAACTATATTTGAAGCCCATTTTCAAGTAAAAGAGATTTTTAAAATGATCCATGGTTTTAAATGATCTTTTATATGATTTCAAACCCATTTTCAAAGAAATATTATTTCAAAGGGTTTTTACATTTTAAAAAGAGTTTTCAATAGAGAAAGGATACTTTCCCAAAAAAATATTTTTTAAAACATCTTTCAATGTTATTTCCCTTCTATGATAATTTTTAATGGTGTTAATTTTTTCTTTTATGAATAAATTATTCAATGGTTCCATTCATATTCATTATTTGAGTGGATAATGTTTTTATGTCTTGGTGATTATGAAACCCATTTCTCTTTCCCAGGTTATATGCTTTTTGAACCCTGCTTCTATTCTTAGGTTATGTTTATGTTGAAATGATTATGAAACCTATCTTTTTCCACAGGTTATGATATGATTACATGTTTATAATACCCATTTCATTTCATGGGTTATGATATTATTATTTATGATATTCTGGCACATGTATGTATGATTTCATTATGAGGTGGGTGGGACCTATATCTCTCTCGAATACATCAGGTAATGATCTATATGTCATAATATTGAATAATATGGTCTGGGTAATGACCAATGGCTTCTAAGTTATCCATAAATGTAAACCATGACTACCATGATTGGATGGGGAGTGAACTCGTACTACCAAGATAACCATGGGAGTGAACCATGACTACCAAAATGGTATAGTGAGTGAACCCATAATACCATAATGGCCTTGCCAGAGATTCCTTGAATTCTATGTAAATCATATTATATAATTATGTGTATTCCAAAATTCCATGTTTCATTCCTTGGTCCTGCATTCATGGCCTATGTTCATTATTTATTTATGATTCATGTCTTATGAACCACTAAGACTTATTTAATGATTCATGTATATGATCTTTGATATGAAGGGTATGGTCTTCTATTTTCATGATCATGTTGTTATACCCTTATTCTCATGATTATTCTTACATATCTACCTTTTTTACACTTACTGAGCAATTGAGCTCACCCATTTTATGTTCCCTACCCTAGGTTATGAAGATATGTTTTATGTTTGATATGTGAAATAATAGTGTTATTTATGAAGAACATAATGGGAGATAGTGTAGCTCACTTTTGAATCAGTGTTAATGTTTCTCTATTTCCAAATGAAATTGATTAGTACTATCTTTTGGAATATTTTTGTAAAATGTTTTATGTATTTTGACTTATGTGATGTAATGATACTGTATGAAACGTAATGGTTTCTATAGTTGGTATCAGAGAAATTTTTTTGTTATTCATTGGAAGATAAGATGAAAAATCATTAGTGATAACACCAAGGACATGTTTATGGATAAGTATAATGATTAGAAAAATATTGGAATGTTCTTATTAATTTTGGTAATGGATAGAGTGAGTGGTTTCAAAAAAATACATCCCTATCTTGATACTACAAGTGAATGTGAATCTGGCCCATTTTTACCTAGGGATAAAAATCCTACATGATGTTTTGGGCATTACATTGGGTAATCTGGTACACGACAATGGGTCTTTCTACAATCCTGGTTTATCACACCTAATATATATGCTTTTTAAATTCAAAAAAATATTTATAAACAATCACGAAGGATTAAAATAGTGTTTTAATATTAATAACCTATAATAAACCTATAGTTTCAGAGATTAAGGAATGTGTGAGTATTTAAAAATCCTATAATTTATTATCATGATTATATGGCCCCTAACTATGATAATTATTTCTTACTCTATGCTTTTTAGTTTTGGTCAATCTCTGGAACCTAATGTAACCGCATTAATAGTGGTTGGGAAGAAAATTCAATGATTAACCTCTAGAGTAACCAAATTCTATGGTAGATGGAATGATAACTTCATTTCTTTGATCACATTTCATTCTCAAGCTAGGAATCATAACGTAATTCTAAATGATAAAAGGTGGGAACAACATTCTATTGAGTCCTTCCTAAGGAAACAACCACCTTCTTTTAGAGGGTCTTGTGATACCCATGTTTCTGAAAAAAGGATAAATACTACTAAAAATTTATTCTCTATTCTCCTGTGTTTAATGAATGATAAAGTAATTTTAGATTTATATGGGTTAGAGGGAGGATCAGACTAGTGGTGGACTCAAATCTAGAATAAAAGGAAAAAATATGAGATTACATCAATGGATTGGGATGTGTTCATGAACTTATTCTTCAATAAAAAATTTCCTAGGATTATAAATACAAATATGGAGAGAGTTATCTTTGAGTTAATGAAAATGGATGATGAAGCTATTGGTATCTGGGAGGATAATTTCATAAGACTTGTGGGGAATGATTTAATTATTATCATCCAACCCAAAAGTAATATTGATCGGTTCTCCAGTAGATTAAAGACAATTCTCATATTATAATTATCTATAAGATAATTTTGTAGCTAGGATGAAATTTTGTTTTGTGCAATCATGGTTAAAATATAGGTTTCATTCAAGTATCGATCGCACAGTTTGGAAAAGAAGAAGAAGACAGATTTTAATGGAAAATCTAAAAACTATGGATTGGAGAAGACTAGATTCCATTTTTTTTCTATGTGTGGGCAGAACCATATAAGAAATTGACTTAATGGGTCTAATAAATTTTTTAAGTGTAAGAGGGAAGGCCATCTAGAATTTGATTATAGAAGGTATGAGAAGAAGATAGATAATGCTGCAAATGGAGAAAACCGAAATAGAATGCACCTCCCATGATTTCATTCTACAAGTGTAAGGAGAATGAGAATTATGCTAACCATGGACCAAACCCAAGGGATGGTGACAATGATCTACATCAACAACCTCTTAAGAAGAGTTAAAAGGGGAAATCTCATTCAATTTCTATTTATAATGAAGGAAGAGATAATGACATGATGAAAGGTACGATTACGATCCACTCTAAGACAGTTAATGGCATACTTGATGTTGGATATACCCATTCTTTCATATCTAAAGATTTTATATGGCTGTTGGGATTCTACCAAATCAATTAGATGTGGAATTAGAAATTAAAACCACTAATGGTACAATTATTTCATCTCAATCCTATGATTCTTCTCCAGTTGATGTTTTTAGGAATGTGCTTCTTAAAAATATTGTAATTCTCCCTTTGGTTGAATTTCATTTCATCTAAGTCGTGGATTGGATTTCTCTGTATAAATACAAAATAGATTTCCATGTAAGGGGAGTTAAATTTGAAATTTGAAACCCTCTTATGATCAACCATTAATGTGACGATAAGTACGAACTTCCTATAGATATTACATCCAGTGTATGGGTCTAAATTCATATTGAAAGGGTTAATATATATCAAATGGTTGTATAGAAAATCAAAATCGATGATATGACTATTGTTCTATATATTGTGTATGTATATCATAAATAGTTTCCTATCCTTCCACTAAAACATGAGGTTGAGTTATCAATATAACTCATACAATTTTCCACACCAATTTCAAATACTCCTTAGATATTGAATCCAGTTGAGTTGCAGCACGTCATCCTTGATCAGGGATTAATTTCACCAAATGTGTTAACATAGGGAAAACATGTTTATTTTGGGAAAATGAAATATAGATAAATGTGGATATGGATTGTTTTTAAGTAGTTGAATAAGATTAAAATAAAGGATAATTATACTCTCACCCGCATTGTTTACTTGTTTGATAAACTGTATGGAGATCAATATTTTTCCATGATTGGACATCATTCTGAATATCATCAATTGATGGTGAAGAAAGAGGATATGCCCAAGATAAAATTTCATACATGTTATGAACAGTATTAGTATATATTAATTCCTTTTGGTATTAATAATTCCCATATTATCCCCACGTATTTGATGAATAAAGTCATTATAGATTATATTTATTAGTTTGTTGCAGTCATTATAAATGACATTCTTATCAATTCAAAGAGAAATAAAGAGCATGAATATCAGATGATAATTGAAGTAAAGATATAAATGTAGGAGAAGCTATATGAAAAATTTACAATGTGTACATTTTCACTGCAAAAAGTTTCATTTTTGGTTCACATAATCTAAGTAGATGGTATAACACTAGTTCCATAAATGATAGAGGCTATTTAATGATGGCCTAAACCAACCATGGTGACTAATATCTATATCTTTATTGGTTTATCTGGATATTATTGATGGTTTTTGAAGAATTTCTCATGTTTATCCAATCGTTTGACTAGGATAACTTAGAAGGGTGTCAAGTTACACTAGAAAGATGAAGGTTGGAAAAATTTCAATGAACTGAAGATAAGGTTAATCCTGGCACCTATGATAACATTACCCTATAGTGGAGAAGGGTTTCTAATCTATAGTGATTCATCCATTAAAAGGGTTGGGATGTGTTCTAATGAATAATAACATCGTTATCATTTATTCCTCACGGTAGTTGAATATTTATGGGAAAAATTAACTAACTCATTATTTGGACTAAGTAGAGGTAATTTTTTTCATTACGAATACGAAGGAATTATAATTTTGGAGAAAAGTGTGATATGTTAACTGTAAAATAATGAAATATATATTCACATATAAGGAGCTGAACATGATCTATTGATCATGGTTATTGTTGATAAATAGTTATGACTAATCAATACATTACCCTACCTGGGAAAGCGAACTAGGTAGTTGATGATTTGAATCAGAAGTATCATGATAGCTTATCCATGATGAGTACCACAAAAGATCCAATATTTATAGATTATAAAAGGATGTATCTAGAAATCCTAAAGGAAGCATAAATATATTATCTTTTTAAAATTAATTTTCAACTCTATTGCCCAGTGTTTATTAAGTAAGATAATAAGTAAGATGAAAAGATAAAAAAAGAAAGTCATAAATGATTCTATGTTTATCCTTGATCAGGATGTAATGATAAGGTTCAGGAACTGTGTATGTGTTCCTTCCAGACCACATTTGAAGAAGGTGTTATTAGTGGATGGTCATAGTTCTTCATTCTCAATTCATCATGGAACTGAGAAGTTGATTAGGTACTTGAAAGAATACTTATTGTGAGATGTAATGAAGAGATATATCGTATATTTTGAGTCTCAGTGCTTGGTATACCAATAAGTTAATGCTAAAAGTCAATAGTAAAAGGGGATGTTACACCCATTACCCATACTTGAATGGAAATGTTAGAAGATAACTATGTATTTTTTTCAATGGGATTACTGAAACCTCTAAAAGGTTTAATACTATGTGGGTGATAGTCAATCGACTTACTAAGTCAACACATTTCATTTCTATTAACGAACACTTATATACAGATACGTTTTATAGGATATAGATAAAGAAGTGGCAAGGATTCATGGAGAACCAAATTCATTTATATCTGATCAGGATACAAGTTTTACATCTATGTTCTGGTGAAGTCTTTAGAAATATCTAGATACATAACTGAGTTTTAGTACTTCATATCATCCTCAGATAGATAGTCAGTATGGAAGAACAATTCATACCCAAGAGAATATGTTTAGATCATGTTATATGGATATCATAGGTGGTTGGGATCAACAACTTCCCCTGGTTGAGTTTACTTACAACAATAGCTTTCACAAAAGTGTTCATATGGAAACTTATGAAGTCCTTATGGTTTGAAATATAGAGCATTAATGCATTAGGATGAATATAGAAAAAGAAAAATATTGGGACACGAGTTTGCTAAAGAAATGGTGAGAAAGTTTGAACCATTTGGTAGAAAATCAAGGCAGATCAACGCCAAAATAAATGCTACACTAGTAACCATTGGTGTGATCTAGAATTTGAATTTTGTGAAAAGTTGTTTCTAAGAATCTCACCCTGGGAGAATGTAATGAGAATAAATAATAAAGGGAAACATATCGGTCCCTTTGAGATTTTGGATCATATCATGATGGTATCCTATCACATGGAAATTCCTCCAAATCTATCTCAAGTCCATTCTGTGTTCCATGTAACTCCCCTAAGGATGTACATACCTGGACCTTCACATGTACTGAATTCAGAGGTCATACCGATGCAGAAGGATTATTCGTATGAGGAGAGACATATTGAAATTCTAGATCATACAGATAAAGAACTATGAATCAAGAATACCCACTCGGTCAGTGTTTTATGGAGAAATCAATATTTAGATAAATCTATGTGGGAACTTAAAGAAATGATTAATTATAAGTTTTCTATGTTTTTTTACTGTAGTGATGAATTTTGAGGGAGAAATTCATTGTAAGGTGGTAGAATATAACACCCTGAGTTTTTATGGACTTTTTTTGAATAAAATAAATTTTCATTTATTTCATAAAATTCACTATGTAAACTATTCCTTAAACAAGGCATGAAATTGGTATATTTTATATAAAACATGAACTTCGAGTACATTACATAGAATATCTATATGGAATATGTTATATGCAACACTGATGTTTCTATGAAACATCATATAATTTTTATAATTATTTAAATATGATAATTTTAACCAAACCATTAAGCATAGTAATACGAACAGTAATAACTAATTTTCAAATTTTTATAAATTTTTTTTATATAAATAAAATATTTTGATAATGAAATATATGATTTTCGATAATGTCCTTTTATGTTTAAAAATAACGTTTTCCCAAATGAACTGATTTTAATGTCTTATAAAAAGTAATATCATTAATTTTAGTGAAATTTAGAAATATAATTTGATAAAATAAACTTAATTTTTTAATTTATACTTTAAAAATTATCTTAGCGAGATTTTTTTGATATTTTTGAGAAACTTGTAGTTTGGATGAATAGTGAAAAATAAAAGATTGTAATTCAAAATTGTGTTTTAATCTAATTTATTTATAAGGGTGAATTATATTTTATTTTTTTAACAGTTTAATTATATTATATTTTTATCAATTATTTTAGTTTTTTTAAATTGGAACCAATTTCACATTGAAATTGCATACAAAAACATAACAACCTTTTGATCATTTTTATATTAAAACACTCATTGTAAACCCAACTATGAGATTAATTTTAAGTTAATTTATTCCTCTAACATTATTGGGACTTGGAAAAATGGATTTAATATTTTTTATCAGAAAAATTTGTAATTTATTATAATTTCAACATAGTTTTTTACCAAAAATATTATTGAATGTAATTAAAAGTAATTACATCGATTATGGTAAAAGTAATTCTAACTAAGGACTAAACATTAAATTTAAAAAAAAAATTATAAACTTTTCCAACAACCATTTTATAGAAATTATTTGTCTATTAATCATCCATTATTTAGTTTTATTGGTTTTTATTTCTTTTATTAGTAAAAAAAGTGCGTATACCTAACCACTTTTTAAAAATACCATATAATTCTTTTCCTTCTTTATAAAATGCCACAGACTCTCCCTCTTCTTCACCCCTCTCAAACCAAATTTTTTGGCTATTAACTAACCAAAACTCTTCCCAAAATCCCTCCATTCATAGTAAAATCCTCCCCTTTGGAAGAAATCTATCCAAGGAAGCCTTTTGGTATGAACCAAAAGGAGTAACCCGGTTAAGGGGTAACATCTTCTCTCTACGTCTTTTATTTTATTTTCCTTCTCCACCCCTATAAAATAATCATTAAATTATTGTATAATAAATATTATACTAAATATAATAGTAATTATTATTAAAATATTTCAACCTACACCTACACACACCTCCATCTAATGGGTAACAGACATTTTGTTTACTTGTATGGCCAACTACCACCCCACTAAATGATTATTGTTCATTTATCCATTACCTCATATCAATGATAAAATAATGATAGAAAATATACTTATATATGTTATATATTATATTAATTATATTACTATTCTTCTTTATTGCTTTTAGAACACATATCTTTTTAATTTCCATTTACTGTAAATACTATAATTTCGTTTGAGGAAGTGTGGACTGTCGCCCGCTCAAATCAATGCTATTCATTAACATAATACATAGAATATATTAAAGATGGGTTTAGTGAAATTATATTATATATATATCATTATTTTGCTACTTTTATTTTTTTATATACATATATATAAATATTTCATTTTTATTCTCTCTTTTTATATGAAAATAAAAACAGAATCATCGTCCACGCTTGCCTACAACATACCATCTATATGAATGGTGTATTCTATTTCATAATCATATATTCTATATATTATTATAATACATAGATACTGAATATAAATTATATTTATATCATGGTTTAAATTATAGAACCATGAAATAATTATAATGACAAAATTTATAATAAATGAAGACACAAGCAAAGATCAAAGTGAAAATTATATGAAGTGAAACCGTAATGTTTGATGGTTAACAAGAGGGTAATATAGGATGCAACCCAAACATATATGGTATTAGATATAAAAATATGGTAATTTAAAATATATATTATAAATTTATATCTATTATATAGGTGCTTTAAATGAGTGTGATGAGATTCAAGAGACAAGGTAAGGGAATTTCATCTAACTTTTTATTTCTGTGAGATGCATGCTTCATTCTACACCCATTCCTTTTGTATGGTGTTTGTACTGAACATTAATGGATTATATGTATCTTAAAATCAAAATTTTGGGTATTCACATATCCATTATATGATATTTCTTTCATGTGGTTTATGTTTCAAAAGTCCCCAAATCAGTAAAATAGATTTGTCTCAATTTTCCTTCTTGGAGAATCATGTTTTGTTATTCACCTAAATTATTATTGAGGTGAATATAATTCAATTTAACATGTTATATCAGGAATATAATTAATTTTCATGATATTTTTGGATTCATTTAATTTTATTCTCTTACATGTAGAGCATGATGCCATGTGAGGATGTGGTAAAAGTTTATTAAAACAATATCATCATTATTTTCGTGATTGTTAATGATTATTCATATTTGATGAAATATTTTGATTCATGTCCCAGAAACTATAAGGAATTTTCTTATCCTCTGGATATTCCAGGTATACTCATGTATTATTACTATTCTTCACTATTTTGTACTTACATTAATATTTTTTTATGAAATCTAATTGTCTCAGTCATTGGTCATAAATCAATTGTATTCAAAAACCTTGTTTTCATAAAGGTTTTACAAAATGTTTTCAAAATATATTGGATTTCAATTTTCAATGAAAAAGGATGGTTAAAATATTTTATGGATTTTAATGATTCCTTTATAATTTTTCAATTCTATTTTTGAATAAAAAAGTTTTCTAAAAGGTTTAATGTTTTAAAAAGAGTTCTCAATGTAGAAATGATATTTTCTACAAGACATATTTTAAAAATATCATTATAAATTATTTATCATCTAAGAAAACATTTTTTTTGTGTTACCAATGCATTTCTGGAGAAATTATTCAATGTTTCCATTCATATTATTTCCCCAAATGGATTATATTTTTAGGACATGTTGTTTATTGAAACCTTTTCTCTTTCACAAGATATGTGATTTTGAAACCTACTTCTTTTCATGGGTTATGTTTATGATGAAATAATTATGAATCCTGTCATTTCCCCAAGGCTATGAAATGATTACATATTTATAATACCCATTTAATTTAATGGGTTATTATATTATTATTTAGGATATTGTGTCACTCGTACTTATGATTTAATTATGATATGTGTCAGACCTATATATCTTTATAATGCATCAGGTAAATATTTATATCTCACGAGATAGACTAATATGGTCTTGGGAATGAACCATGAATACAATGATGGACATTTTAGTGAACTATGACTATGAAGATTGTATGAGGAGTATTCTCATTCTACCAAGATGGACATTGAAGTGAACCATGACTACCAAGATGGTATGGGTAGTGAACCCATAATACCAAGATAACCTTAGTAGCGATGCCTTTCCAACTATGGAAATCATATTATATTCTTGGGTGTATACCACAAATCCATATTTTTTATCCTATGTTATGATTTCATATGTTTTTTTATTTATTTATGATTCATGTCTTATGAACTTCCATGAATTATATCATGATTCACATATATGATCTTTGATATGCTGGGTATGATATTATGTTTTCACAATCATGGTCTATTATCCTTATACTAATGATTACGATTACATATCTCCCTTGTTTACCATTACTGATCATTTTAGGTCACCACTTTTTATATTTCCTTCCCAGGGTTATGAATATAATTTTTATGTTTTACGTGTCTGAGAAAGTTTCTAGTCAAGAAGTTACTAATATCAGATAATGTATCTCAATTATGGATCAATGATTATGTTTCCATGTTTCCAACATCACTAGAATCATACAATCATTTGGCATCTATTTTTATAATTTTTTATATATTCCATAAATTTTATTTAATGTTAATGTATGAAAATATTGGGTCATTATTGGATCATGATATGAGGTTCACCTCAATGTTCTATTGAATCCTTCATCAAACACTTGATATATAATTAAGTCTCAGAAATACATATCATCCTCATTCAGATGGTCAATCTGAGAGAACAATTCAAACCTTGGAGGATATATTGAGACATTTTTATATGGATTTCATAGAACGTAGTGATCAATACATTAATATAGTTGAGTTCTCATAAAACAAATTCACTCAGTAATTCAGAAGGGGCCTTATGAAGACCTATATGGTAAGAAATTTAGACCTCCAACTTACTGGGATGATGTTGGATAAATAAATCTATTGGGACCTCAGATCACAAACGAAATGGTTTAGAAATTTAGAACCATTCTATAGCATATCAAGGTAGCTAAATGTCAGAAGAAAATTTATGATCAGAACTGATGATGTGATCTAGAATTTGAATTTGGTGAAAAGTTGTTTCCAAGAATACCACCCTTAATGAAATTTATCTGATTCTGAAAGAAAGGGAAACTAATCCCTAGGTATATTGGTCTCTTTGTGATTCTTCATCATATTAGGATAGTAGAATTTTAGTTGTAACATCATACAAATCTATCTCAAGATGATTATGTCTTCCAGGTATCTATTCTGATAAAGTATATACATGACTCTTCACATGCCCTGAACTCAAGTGTTATAATGCTAGAGAAAGATCTTTTTTACGAAGAATAAAAGCTTGAAATTCTGGACCGATCAGAGAAAGTTATATCAAAACAAGGCCACTCAAAGGGTTAATGTTTTGTAGAGAAATCACCAGTTAGAGGATGAAATATGGGAACCTGATTATATTATGATGAAAAAGTATCTTCATTTGTTTTTACCCGAGTGATGAATTTCTAGGGAGAAATTCACTTTAAGGCAGGTAGAATGTAACCCCCCATGTTTTTATGGTCCTTTTTTGAATAAATTAAATATTAATTTATGTCTTTCAATTCACTAAGTCAAATATTACCTTCACATAGAACCTAATCAACATACATTACATGTATAATATACTTGGCCAATGTTACATGAAAAACTGACTTAGCGTACATTACATGCAACATAGATGTTTCTAAGAAACATTAATTTATGGCTATAATTATTTAAATGAGACAATTATTACTTAGCTATTAAAAATAGTAATATGAATCAAAATATGTACTTTTAAAATATTTTTTATAATTGTTTCATATAAATAGACAACATATCTAATGAAATATATTATTTTTGATAATTTCCTTATATGTTTAAAAATCCTATTTTCTCAAATGAATTGATTTTAATGTTCTTCTATAATAATATTAAAATATATTTTAGAAACACATATAAATTTAATTTTATAAAATCAAATTCGTTTTTGAATTTATAATTTTAAAATTATATTAGGGTGAATTTTTGTTATTTTTTTAGAAACTTCATTTTTGGATGAATTGTGAAAAATACCATATTTTAATTCAAAACTGCCTTTTAGTCTAATTTATTTATAAGAATAAATTATATTTTTATTTTTATCATATATTTAATTATATTTTTTATCAAATAGTCCTATTTAGGTCTTTTTATCAAATTTCACTTTAAACTTTGGTATAACAACTATGAAATATTTTGGGTGTTTTTACTTTAAAACCTTGTTGTGTCGTCCCTTCAACGATACTATTTTTTAAATTATTTTTTTTCCACTTTTGTGATTGGAATGTAGAAAAATGGATTCTATATTTGGAATCAGAATAATTTATAAATTATAATAAGGTTACATTATTTTTTTTACTAGAAATATTTGTAAAAGTGATTATAAAGAATTATGACGGTTAAGATAGAAATTAGGTTAACAATGTACAATCATTAAATTTAAGATCGAAAACAACATAAAAACATGTAAAAACCCATTTTTTAGAAATTATTCGTCCATGAACTTTCTATTGTTGAGTTTGGTTGGTTTTTATGACTTGTTTAGGTAAAAACGTTGGTAAACATAACTTGTTTTAACAAATATCCAAATGTGTCCTTCCTCTTCCATATAAAAGGCCACCAACTCTCCATATTATTAACACCTATAAAACCAATTATGTCCATCAATGATATATCCCATAGAATTCCCAAAAATCCAGCACTTACTCTTAGAATCATCCATTTTTTATAAATAAATTCATGTATGCATTTTGGAACAAACCAAAAGGCATTACCGGATTAAGAGGTAACGACTTATCTCAAACTCCTTTATTTTATTTTATTTCTACACCGCTCCACTAGTTTATTACATGATACTATAAAAAAAATAGTACATAAAATTTACTATGAGTTTTTTAAACTAATGGTTCTACTGACACTTACACACACCTCAATATTATGGGTAATAAACATACTGTTTATGTGTACATTAAACTACCTCCTCACAAAACATTGATTATTCAATTTACCTTACTACTTATCGTGGAATACATTATGATAGAAAATATGATTATATATTATATATATTATTTTATTAAGATTATGTCATCCTCTTACAACACATATATTTATACATTCTATTTGGTGTAATTATTAAAATTTCATTTGAGGAAGTATAGACTACCACCGCCTTAATGCGATGTGATTCATTCACATACTACATGGAATGTATTAAGCATGGGTTTAGTGAAATTATATAATATATTTTATATAATAATAATACTCTAGTGATTATATATATATAAACACATATATTCCATTTACCTTCTTTCTTTCAATATGAAAATAAAAACAGAAACAACGTTCCTCCATAGGTATGACTTATCATCTCCATGAACAATGTCTTCCATTTCAAACATATATATCATATAGCTTATTATAACACACATATACTAAATATAAATGATATTTATAACATTTTTTATCTTCTTAATTCATTTTATATGTATAAGGACCAAATATATAAAAAATAAAGACACATGAATAGAGAAAAGAGAATATTACTCGAAGTGAATCTTTAACATAGAATTGTTATAAAATGTGTAACATAATGTCATAATAAAACCATATGAGATATTATTTATAAAAATATTGTTTTGGGATATATGAATAGTAAACTTATAATTATTATACTTGATTTTGGAATGAGTGTGACAGGATTCAATACACAAGGTAACATAACTTTTATCTCACTTTTATATCTATGAGATACATGCCTTATTCGCATCTATCTTATTTTTTATAGTGTATTTACATACAATGAATATTTTATTTTACTCTTACACTAAAATTTTATTTTTATCTACATATCCATTTTATGATCTTTCTTTCATTTTGGTTATGTTTCAATGTTACCAAACCAGTAAGATAGTTTTTCTCAATTATCCATCTTGAAGACTCATGATTTGTTACGCACATAAATCCCTTTTCAAGGTGTATATAATTAAATTTTACATGTAATTTCATGAATATAATTCCTTTCATTATATTTTATGCTTCATTTAACTTCCTTTTCTTACATGGAGATTATGATCCCATGTTACCATGTTGGAAGATCTTATTGAAACAATCTCATCACATATCAAGATTATTTTTGATTATGATCCAATTATTAAAATATTATTACCATGTATCAATAAGACTCATGAATTTAATTATAATACGTTTATTATAGGTATATATATGTATTAGTACGATTTTTTCACTTTTTAGTACTTAAGATGATTAATAAAATGTTTTTAATTAAAATCTAATCATATTTATCTCTTTGGTCGAAAATTGGTATTATTTCAAAATCCATGTTTTCAAAAAAAATTTAAAAGGATCAATGATGATAATTTTCAAGTAAATAGTATATTTAAAAAAATTATTCTATTCAAGATTACTCTATATATTTCCAAATAAATTTTTAAAGGAAAAGGTTTTCAAAACTATTTTATGTTTTAAAAGGCATTTTAATACAAAAAGGATATTTTCATCAAGAAATGTTTTCAAAAGATATTTCAATTATTTTCTATGCAATATAACATCTATTGATATTACTAATGACTTTATGGGGAACTTATTCAACTCTTACACATATATTATTTCTCTAAAATGATTATTTTTTAATGGAATAATGTTTTTGAAACCCATTTTTCATTCATGGGTTATATTCTTTTGAAACACACTTCTTTTCACGGAGTATCTTTATGATGAAATGATTGTGTTACCAATATTTTTTCCATAGGGTATGATATGATTATATTTTTATAATTTGTATATAATTTCATGGGTTATAAACTGATTATTTATGATATTTTGTCACAAGTATTTATGATTTCACTATATGATGGG
The DNA here is from genome assembly GCA_963277665.1 of Viscum album. Lineage (NCBI taxonomy): Eukaryota > Viridiplantae > Streptophyta > Magnoliopsida > Santalales > Viscaceae > Viscum > Viscum album. Next base: position 331,113,824 of record OY728150.1, on the reverse strand, counting down.
TGAGACATATATCTTACTCTAATGCCTTGGGAAAAGATTTATATCTCATGAGATATACTAAGATTGTCCAGGGAATGAAACTTGACTACTATGATGACTATGGGAGTGAACCATTACTACCAAGATGATATTAAGAGTGAACCCTTGATACTAATAAGGACATTGGAGTAAAACATTACTACTAATATGGAATGGGGAGTTGACTCTTACTACAAAGATAGTCTTGGAAGTGATACATTGGATACTATGGAAATAATATTATATTGCTATGTGTCTCAAAATATTTAACATTTTAAGAATATGTTAATATTTCATGGATTATTTTATTTATTTCCTTACAATCCATGTCTTATGAACTAAAAATCTATATTCAATGATTCATGTTTATTATCTTTGATATAAATGGTATGATATTATAGTTCCATGATCATGTTCTCATACCATTATTCTCATGATTATGCTTATGTATCTACCTTATTTAACTTTACTGAGCATCTAATCCCATAAATTTTTATGTTTCCTTCCCCCAGGTTATGGAGATATGTATTATATTTAATGTGTCTAAGAAGGGTGATAGTTAAGTAGAACATAGTGGGAGATGATGTAGCTCATTTATGTACCAATGTTTTTGTTTCCAAGTTTATAAAGGAAATAGAATAGTAATGTCTATGGCCATAAGTTATTATAATGTTTGAAGTATTTCAGAAATGTTATATAATGTTAATTTATAAGAAATGGGGATCCCTATATATCCATTACAAAGAATAAATTTGATGATTTTGCAATGTATTTCATGATTGGGTTACTGAGGTCACCTCATGGTAGTTACGCTGTTTGGGTTATCATGGATAGGATCATGAAGGTCAGTAGTTTCCTTTCAATTAGGGAGATCATACTAGATGATGAGATTTTGAGGCTTTATATCCATTAGATTGTGAGATTTCATGGGGTTCCTCAGAATAATTATATTAGATTGGGATACTCAGTTTACATCTCATTTCCTAATTGATTTTTCAGGGGGGTTTGGAAAAATAGGTGGTTCTAATAACATCATAATACCCTCAAACTGATGGCTAGATAGAGAACATGGTATATGTGATTAAGAAAAATCATTGAAACCACGTCTCATATTTTGGTGGTTCTTGGGAGAGACATATAACCTTGTTGATTTCTTCTAAAATAATTACTATCAGGTGAAAATATAGATAACACCATATGAAGATTTGTGTGGTTATCCATGTGGATCAAATATTCGCTTGTTAGAGGTAGGAGAGGAATCATTTCATAGACCCGTATCATTTACAAGACATCATGGCTGGTTCAATTGATTATAAAGTGGATGGATACTACATAGTTTAGACATAAATATCATGTCAAACATTGCTGACATCCTATAGAGTTCATGTTCAAGGAATAGGTCTTTTTACATATCTCTGTAAATATTGGACACATATATATTGGAGAAAGGGTTATAATTAAATTAGATATGTTAGGACATTCAATATTTTGGATAGAGTTAGGTTGGTAGTATATTGGTTATAGTTACATTAGAGGTACTGATCCATGAATGATGTCTTCTATGTATCTCAGCTTCATTGTTATCACTCAGAAAAGTCCCATACTCTGCAGATTGATGAGGTTGAGCTATAGGTATATGCTTCCATTGAGGAAAATACTCTTAGTATCATTGATATCAGAAAAAAAATTTCTTAGATTTTGGTAATATCATATAATGTAACACCCCAAAATTTCACAGTATGTTATCTCTTTAATATAATTTAATAGCTTGCACTATACACAACACTGAGTCCAAGTGCATCACGACCTATCAAACTTGCCGTTTAAAAAGTGGTTATGAATAGTATTAACCAAAATTTGAAATATATATATCCTATATAATTATATCATTAATATGTTTTTTTTGATACAATATAAGGACACATTCAATTTTTTAGATAAAAGAAGTATTGTTCAAAAAATGTGGTTTTTTCTCCTTTTAATGGTTAACCTATTTTAAATTGAATATTTCACACTTTTATATATTTAATTTAATGAAATTAAATTATTATTTAGAAGTGGGACATAAAAATTTAGTTTGGAAAATTATTTTGTACTTTTCTAATAACTTTTATATTTTTGATGAAAAGTTGAAAATACTAAATTTTAATAAAAAACAATTTTTAATTGAAATAATTTATAGTGTTAAATTATAAATTTGAGTCATTTTATATTATCATTATATTATATTTTTATCATTTAATATAATTTTGTTCATAGGATATAATTTCAAATTTAAATTGTACATAAACACATATCAATCCTTTGATAGTTTTTACTTCATAAAAACCCACTTTTGGTTTCACAATTGGATTTAATTTTAAATTAATTAATGAAACTTATATGCTTTGAATTTGGTAAAATTTAAATCATTTTTTAATTTGGAATATCAAAATTATCTTTGGGTGAATTTTTGGTATTTTTTTGAAAACATTAAACTTTTCAAAAATAGTGAAAACACTACTTTGATGATAAAAAACAACTTTTACATTAAGTAATTATTTTAATAAAAAATTTATCTTAATGTAAAAATAGATACATAATATATATATTAGTACAATGTTATTCATTGGCGTTATTTTATAATAAAATTAGACATATAAAATTTTATTAAACTTTTTTAACGTCTTTTTCTCACATTCTAGGCACATTTACAAATTTGTATGAAACATAATTTTACTGATACTGTGAATTGAATTTCAAAAAACTGATAGAAACAGTTTAATGAATAAGTAAAATTTGTAACAATAAGATGAATTTTTTTGTTGAACAGTAACTTTTGAATTTTATTTACCATAATTAAAAGTAAATAGGGTATTTAAAGGAAAAATGATATTATAATTATTCTAACACATGTACTAATTATATTGGATAAGTTTATTTCGACCAAAATCAACCTTAGGAAAAAAATATGATCTTTTTTTATCCACTTGGATTAGATTAGGAGATTTATTATATTTTATTTAAAGACGAGTTAAAAGTATTAAATTAAAATTTTAATAACTAAATAATTTTTTATATAGGGTTATACATAAGATAAATTCACATATAAATATTAATTAGAAAGATAAAAATATTTCTTACATCACAGTATTTTATTTATAATTTCTTAACATTTAATAGTTAAATATAATTTTGACATGATGATGTTGCAGTAATTACCTTATTAATGAAAGATTAAAATAATTGTTATTATAAATATTAAACAAAATTAAAATTGAGACATTTTATACCATATAAATTTTTTATGTTAATATGATATTTTAGGATTAAATCAATGTATTTTTTTAAAGAAATCAGTGTTTTATGACTTTCACAAAAACCAAAAACCAAATAGTGTCAAAATTGGCATAAATGTGTTTTAAAAAGAATACTATTTTATTAAATGATATAATACTCCTAAACATCAGAGGTTCATCCAAAGAACTTAAATAATGTTATATATGTCATTAATGAACTAATTGAGGTTCTCCTGATAGTTTATAATAAGTTTATTAACTGTATAGTGTAAGAATACAAGAAGACATGGTAATAGTTAAACTATTTAACTAAGAGTTCAATATAAAAGATAAGGTAAATATGGTGACCTAATCTTGTCTAAAACCTAATGTTTGAGAGTTTTTATACCTATCCCCACCATATCCTTGATATAAATCTATTTGGAACTATTAGAAACCAAATATTATTTTATAATAAAATAGTATTTCAAGCTTTTCCTAAAGTGCCCCTCACCTCTTTTATAAAAGGATACATCCCCTTCTCTTAACTTCACACATAAAAATCTGTTTCTCTCATCCAATACATACTCAAATATCCTCCCAATTACCCTTGAATCATTTTATAGGCCTTAGTTTTATGAGAAATCCAACCTAAGGAGCACTTTTGTTCAAATCAAAAGGAAGAACCCAAAGTAGAGGTAATTATTTCATCACCTATTTTAATGTTATTTTCATCTTCCACTTTATCCTTCTTTGTTATTTCCAGACTAAAATAATAAATAAAGTAACATATACATAATGAGGTGTTATTAAAAATATTGGAAAATAATATTCATTTTTCAATTGATCCCATGAATGAATAAGTCGCCATACATGTGTACTTACGTCTTTCCGTCCCCACATCGTGGTGTGGTTTGTTATTCAACAGTAAAATATTTGTATGGGTATAATAATGAGTATAATTAATTTAAATAATGAATATAACATGTTAATAATTCTTTATATATATAATATTGTATCTAATTAAATACTGTTTTATGTTTGATAGAATGATATTGTTGCTTGTGCGTATATATGGCTTACCGTCTCCACGACGCAATGAGATTCATCTTCAACGATCACCATCCAATAATTTTTATAAATATATTTATATTTATTAAGTATGAGATATATGAAATAATATTAATACTGTAATAATATAAATTTATTTATATAAATATATATATTTTACTTACATTCATAATATACAATAAGAAAATAGAAACAACGTTCATGTGTACGTACAGACTACCGTCTCCATGAAAGATGTTTCCATTACCTATATATATCTATTATAAATATATATATTCTTAATATATATGATATAAAAATCATGTTCTATATTATGTAAGTATGTAATTCCTGATCTAAGTTACATGATCAAGAATAACAAGTTAAAACACCTACAATAAAGAAAGAAATTATTACCTGGAATGTTACTTAAACATGGAAATTATTGTTAAATGGGTAGTTTAAAGCATTAAATGAATCATACATGATATCATAAATATTAATATGGTTCTTGTAGTATTTACTAACATACTATGGTAATTATATAGGAGGCTAAACATACCCTTGACTAAAGGAAAGTATAAGGGTTAATTCCTCAATCTCATTATTATCCGAGATTGTTTATGTGTAAGTATTTACTAGGACATATTTATAATTCATGTCCAGGTTTCATAAAAATGTTTTCAAAAGGAATATTTTATATTTTTTTGGAAGGGGATATTTCGCAAGATCATCATTTGAAATGTTTTAATGATTTATTTTTTTAAATCATTTTTATTAATGTCAATGTTTTCAAAAATGCTTTAAGGATTTATTTATATGGGAATGATTTTTTTTAAAATGATAATTCCTTTAAAAGGATTCAAATTGCTATGGGACACATTAATTAAAAAATATATTTTAAATTTCTTCCTTTATAATGTGTTACTTTTAAATGATTTCACAAAAGGGATATTTTTCTCAAAGAGTTTTACTAATCATGTTCAACTTTGTAAACATCATTTATAAATATATTATTCTTGATTTAGGTTGATTTATTACAATAAAATATTCTATGTTGTATTGAATGATTTATGATATGTTTGGCTGTAGATGTGCTATTTTTATACAATTCATGGTTTATGGTTAAATTATTGACATTTCGTATGCTAGTTTTAATACGAATGTTTATGTTATGTTTCAACATTTTCATATAAGGAATTCATTAGACTATGTATGTGATGAGTGATGCCTGTCATAGCCCCTCAATGCATCAGTAGGTCTCATGAGACAAACTAGTGTCTTGTCACAAACAGTTGACCAAATATATATCAATGGTCTTGGCACGAGGCCTTGACTTTGTGGTTAAGATGTTCAGTATTATGCATTCCATCATTATGAGATTAGTTATAAAAGTTACATGTGATTATTAGACTAGGAGAAGATCCATGTGAATAAATAAATGGAATTTTTTAATTTATCATTTCCATATTAGACTATATTTTATGCTTAAATGGATTTTGATTGAATTTTATAAGTTTCCATAAAAGTTTATTATTATTTATTATAGCCTCTTCTATATTGTTTATCCTTACTGAGCATCTCAGCTCACCCATTTCTTATGTTTTATTTTCCTAGGATTCCGAGAACTATATTGTGATTTATATGGATTTTTTTCTATGGAAATAATGGAATTATTAATGTAATATTTATGTTGTGTTTTATGTTATAAATTGTAATGTAAAGTTCATGTATGTAATCTATTGTCCAAGACTTCTAAACTAATCGGTCCTTCGGGACTTGATTCCTTGTAATCATGCCAATGTATTAATATAATGCATCAACTCCATACATCTGGGGTTGGGGAGTTACATCAAGTATGGTTACCGTGGAAGAATTAATGATTATAGGATGAGACATATGAAGAGGAGAGAAACATATTTTCTTAGTGGATGGAGTCATTATAATTAGATTCATGACCACCATTGGATGGTAAATATAAAGATGAATATATTCAATGGAAAAAGATTGTAATATCAAGGGGTTTTGAATGAGGTATTAATTATTTTATTTCTAGTTAAATACTTTTTTATGTTTTATTTTAGCATAGACCATTAGAATTAGTTGTGGGCTAGTTGGGATTTTTATGAATATAATGAATAAAGGGGATGAAGGTGAAATTTAGGAAAAATACACAGAGTGTATAATATTCACAATGTGAATTGGCACAGACGGAACCCTTTATGATGTGTAATGGTTTTTATTTGGATGTGAAAACCAGAAAATAACAGAACATGTAAATCTTACACGTCATTTAATATGGTTTGGTGTGTTTTTTTAAATAAGAGGTAAGGAATATACTTTTGACATAATGCCTCACCCCCTCCATTATCTGTCATGTAGGAGAACCATGGAATCCTATCCCATTCATTTATGTATCTACCCAATCCAAAATCCAATTTTTTCACCATAATTCTTATTGGATATGCACCAAAAATTAATTATATTATTCATATTCCCTCGATATAGACCAAATCATATGATGATACTGGACATGTGTGCTTCCACATGTATACGGTAGGTGGTCTATGACTTTGCCTCGTGGTTTGGTGGTTTATAAGAATGTTAGTCATCATGTCACATGAAGGAACATATGTCATTCCAATAAAATTATGTCAATGTATAAATGAAATAAATTTCAACATGTTAGTGTTTCATTCTATTGATTGTTTATGGTTAGTGAGTGTTAGAATCAACGTAGTCCACCAGTAGGGTATCCCCATGCATCTTCTATATGTCGTACCATTTTCTTTATTGCGTGTGAGATCACCTATTTTAGTGGCATTCATTGTAACGCCCCGACCCCAGTTACCCAGAGTCGGTGTATTATTACATAACATTGGCATGATCACAAGAAAGATCAATTCTTGAATGAACTATTAGTTTAATAGCCTTGGAATAACTAGATACATTTATAAAGTTTATATTTAATCATAAAATGAAAATTACAACAATATAGTCTCTATAGTCCACGCTCTTATCCCATTATGCTATCCCTGTAGGTCTTTCATAAAATACTTCATCACATCCTAGGAAAAATAAAACATAGAAAGAGGTGAGCTCAAATGCCCAATAAGGATAACAATATAGAGGAAACTTTCATAAATAAGCATAAAAATTTAAGGCAATGTATAACTAAACCAAAAGCCTTTCAAAACATGAACTTCAGCATAATATGACAGAAATAAAATGAAATAATGTCATATACTTATTCACATGGATATTCTACTAGTCGAATAATCACATGCAATATCAATAACCACTTTCATAATGATGGAATGCATAATTCCAGACTATCATAACCACATAGCCAAGGCCTCGTAGAAAGAATACAAACAAGATTTTGTCAAGGCCTTGTGCCAAGACACTAGTTTGTCACATGAGACCTACCAATGCATCGAGGAGCTATAGAGGGCTCCACCCATCACATATTAAGTCCAATGCATTCCTCATATGAACAAGTTTCAACATAACATAAACATTCGTATTAAAACTAGCATAGGAAATGTCAATACTTTCACCATAAACCATGAATGGTATAAAAATAACACATCCACAGTCAAACATATCATAAAACCTTCAATAAAATATGGAAGTTTTGTATCATAATAAATCAACTTCAAATAAGCTTAAAATCCATCAAAGGATGTTGACATAGATGAAATCAAAACTATTTGAGAGAAAAATCTCTTTTTTTAAATCATTTTAAAGTCACATAATTATAAAATAAAACATTAAATTTTAAAATATCCTTATAAGCTTGTAGGGGAAGCTTCAAAGATTTTATAATGGCGAAAAATTGCCACACCCGCCGTATAAGTTAAAAAAACATTCTTACCATAATTCTGTCGAAAAGGTTAAAAAGGACCTTGTTTGGAAAAGACGGAAAGATTACTTTATAAACCTCTTATAAAAAGTCAAAAAGGGTAAAAATTAATTTATCCCATAGTCTTTAAAATATTAAGAATTATTTCAAATACATTTTTAATAAACATGGATACAGGTGATAAAGAGGTCCCAATAGATAATTACGTATAAACAACCTCGGATAATGAAGTGATTCGGAAATTACCCTTACCTTGTACTTTTCCATGGTTAGGGTAGGTTAATCTCGTCTATAATGGTGAAATAATTGTTATTAAATTATAAAAGAATCACATACATTAATATGATATCATATATGATCTTTTAACATTGCTTTTTGAATAATATCTTAGTATTATCGTCGTTTCGGGTGTTAACTCATTCGTATAAGTTTTGTTATATAAGCCGTGTTTGTTATGGATAGTTTGTATCTTATTCATATCCATAATGATATCAAGTCCTTAAAAATTATTTTTAATCATCAAATCATAACTATACTTGAATGGATACGATGGAGAATGAATCTCATCGCGTTCATGGAGATGATAGTCCGTACGTATGCATGAGCGACAATATCATTCTTTTGATATTAAAATAATATATAATTGGATAGTATATCACATATACAGAATTATTATCATGTTATATTTATTATTTAAAATAATTACACATCATTATTATACCAATAGAAATAATAATTTATTGAATAACAATTACACCATGACGTGGAGACGGTAAGCCGTACATACACACGTTTGGTGACATGTCATTCAAAGGGTGGATAGAATACTGAATATGGTTGTACCATATTTATATTAACTTCATAGTATATATATGATACTGGATTTATTTTTTTCAATGAGAATAACAAATTAAGAATAAGTTGAAGAAGAAATGAACTTGAAAGAGGGTGGTGAAAACATTACCTCTTCTTCGGGTTCTTCATTTTGAATTTATCAAAAGGGCTACTTAGGTTGGATTTCTAATCCAAATAATGCCTATAGGGTGAAGTGAGGGAAGTTCATAGAGTATTTGGTCAGGGTTTGGCCGAGGAAAAAGGCTTTGAAAGTGTGAATTATTGAGAAGGGGGAGTGCCCTTTTATAAGAGGGGTGAGGGGCACCTTTGGAAAAGCTAGAAATATTATTTTATAATAAATTCATATTTGGATTATAATGGCTCCAAAGTGGATTATTTAAAGGTTATAGTGGGGATGCGTCAAAAACCACTCAACCAATAGAATTTAGACAGGTTTGGGTCATTATATTAACCTTATCTTTTTGTTTTAACTCTTAGTTAATTAGTTTAACATTTACCATGTCACCTTGTATTTTTATATTATATAGTCAATAAACATACTATATTCATACCAGAGACCCCCAAGTGGTCCATTAATGATACAAATATCATGATATAAGTCTCTTGGCTGATACTTATATTTTTAGAAATTTAATATCAATTAATAATATAATATTTATTTTAAAAACTCTTTTATGTGAATTTTGACAGTATTCAATAATTTATTTTTGTTAAAGTCTTAACAACATTATTAATTCAAACCAAATTCATTTAAGCAATAAAATAATGTCCTATTAATTAATGAAATTCATGGATGTCATAAAAACGTTCAAATTATAATAATTTTAACATTTATAATACCAATTATTTGACTATTTCATTAATAAGGAAAATACTTCATTATTATTGTGTCATAAATTATATTAATTATTAAATGTCTAAAAATTGTAAATAAAATACCATTATGTAGTAAATCTTTTTATATTTATAATTAATATTTATAGTAGAAAATCCAACATATATAACCCTATGTAAAAATTTGTTTTCTAAACGATATATGCTTATGTCATTTTTATATTTATTTTATCTTAATTAATATAAAGTGTCATTATCACTTACAAGTTTCTCCATGGGGTCCCAAAATAGACCCAGATATTTCCATGGTAATACATGTATCAACCAATAAGGGTAATTTATTTTTATTATAAAATTATTGTTTACCCTTAATTTATAGATTTACACTTTAACCATGGTAAATAAAATATTTATCGTAGTAATTATTCAAAATGTCTAAAAATAAAAGTTACCTATTAACACAATTTGGATATCCTGATTCCAAATATGGAATCCATTTTTCCAAATTCAAAACACATAAGTGGCAAAAATTAATTTAAAATTAATTCCCGTTGTTAAAACAAAAAGCGTGTTTTTAAGAGATAATAACTATCAAAAGATTGACACTTGTTCATGTCCGGTTTAATTGTGAAATTATGTCCAATGATCAAAATTGTATTAAATGGTAAAAATATATTCTAAATATACTTTATATACACTCAAATTCATAATTTATCACTATTAATTATTTCTATTAAAAAAGTTTTTAATTAAAATTTAGTAATTTTCACTATTCATCAAAATATAAATGTTATCCAAAAAGTTCCAAAATTTTACCCTAGGCAAATTTTGATATTATGAATCCAAAAATGAAATCCATTTTGAGAGATAAAATTTATAAAATTTCAAAAAATGGGTACTACAATTCATAATGACTAGTATGATTGGTTGTGGTGTGTGTTAGAACTCAAAGTTGCTTACAACACACGCTACTATATTATTCAACGGGAAGCGTACCATGGAAGCTTGGGGTGTTACATTCTCCCCTCCTTAAAATAATTTCATCCTCGAAATTTCTAGAATACTATCGCATGAAAATACTCAGGTGGTTCTTCATCATAAGTTCAACAGGTTCCCATGTTACCTCTTCCATCTTATGGTTTCTCCATATAACTTTTACCAAATGAGTCGTCCGGTTTCTCAGCACTTGTTCTCTTGTATCAAGAATCCTGATGGGCTCTTCGCAATAAGACACATCAGGTTCCTGTTCTAATTTGTCATTGGTGAGTACATGCATTGGGTCTGGCATGTATTTCCCCAACAGTGATACATGGAACACATCGTGAACTTTGGAGAGACTTGGCGGCATTTCCAAACGGTAAGCTACAGCCCCAATTCGTTCTAGAATTTCGAAGGGTTCGATGTACCTGGGACTCAATTTAAACTTCTTGCCAAAATGTATAACTCTATTCCAGGGAGATACCTTCAAGAAAACATGATCTCCCACCTGAAATTCCAAATCCTTTCTTTGGTTTTCAGCATATCTCTTCTGCCTACTTTGAACTGCTTTGATGTGGTTTTGGATTACCATTACCTTCTCCATCGTTTCCTCCACCAATTCTGGGCCTATAATTTTTCTTTCACCAATGTCATCCCAACAGGTTGGTGTGCGACATATCTTTCCGTATAACTCTTCATATGGTGCCATTTGAATACTCGTATGGAAGCTATTGTTATAGGAAAATTCTATCGAAGGTAAATATTGATCCCACATACCCTAAAAGTCAAGTGAGCTGGATCTCAACATATCTTCTAAGGTTTGAATAGTCCGTTCTGATTTTCCATCTATTTGAGGGTGGTAGGAAGTGCTCAAATGAAGTTCAGTATCCAGGGATTTCTGAAGACTCTTCCAGAATCTTGAAGTAAAACGTGGATCATGATCAGAAACAATCGATAGGGGTACTCCATGAAGTCTCACCACATCATTAATATATATCCTTTCTAGAAGTTCAAGTGGTAAATCTTCCCTTATAGCAAGAAAATGTGCTGACTTTGTAAGATGATCAACAGTGACCCATATTGCATTGTTCCTTCTAGGAGTCTTTGGTAGTCCCATGACAAAGTCCATAGTGATATTATCCCATTTCCACTCAAGTATGGGAAGAGGATGTATGACTCCTCCAGGCGGTTGCCTTCCATCTTTCACTTGTTGACAAACCATACATCTTGACAGAAAATCAGTAATCTCTCTCTTCATGTTGTCCCACCAAAAATGTTCTTTTAAGTCTCTATACATTATTGGTGCTCCCAGAGTGTATAGAGAAATTGGAACTATGAACATCATCCAACAATTCCCTTTTTAGATTAGGTATATTGGGAACACAAAGTCTCTTCCAAAATTTCCAAATTCCATCTTCATACCCAAAGTCATTCAATCTCCCATCATTCATAGCTTTAATCTTCTTTTTAAACTCTTCATAATCGGTCTGAGAACTCTTTGTCCTTTCTAGTAAAGATTTTTTGGAAACCATTTGAAAAAGTATAGATGCCTCACCTTCCATGGTAATTCCAATATCCATCTTCACTAGATCCATGAAAATAGGATCCATTTCAATTCTCATCATGTTCAAAACTCCATGATCTTTTATGCTCAAAGCATCAGCCACTTTATTTGCCTTCCCCAGGTGGTAGTGTATCATACAATCATAATACTTGAGTAATTCAAGCCATCTACATTGCCTCATGTTGGGTTCTTTTTGTGAGAAAATATACTTCAAACTCTTGTGATAAATATAAATCTCACAATTTTCACCATAGAGGTAGTGTCTCCATATCTTCAAAGCAAAGATCACAACTGCTAACTCAAGATCATGAGTAGGATAGTTTTGCTAATGAATTTTCAACTGTCGTGATGCATAGGCAATAACCCTATCATTCTACATAAGTACACAACCAAGTCCTTTCTTCGATGCATCACTATAAATAACGAACTCATCATTCCTCGATGGTAGAGTCAATATAAGAGCATTGACTAATATTCTATTCAGTTCTTCAAAAAATTCTTCACACTCTTTTCTCCAAACATATTTAACCACCATACGTGTGAGCTTTGTTAATGGGTTAGCCAATCTGGAAAAATTCAGGACGAAACGTCGATAATAACCTGCTAAACCAATAAAACTGCGTACCTCAGTTATAATTGTAGGTGCTGGTCATTCTTGGATTGCCTTGGTCTTAGAAGGATCAACATAGATTCCATCTATAAAGACAATATGGCCAAGAAAGAAATCTCATGAAGCCAGAATTCACACTTGCTAAACTTCCCATATAATTCATGTCTTCTCAGAGTCTTCAGGATAATGCGCAAGTGATTTTCATGATCTTCATAGAGTTTGGAGTATTCTAAGATATCATCATTAAATACCACCACAAAATCATCGAGATATTCCTTGAAAACTCTATTCATTAGATCTATGAATACAGAGGGTGCATTAGTTATCCCAAAAGGCATTACCGTAAACTCGTAATTCCCATACCTTGTTTGAAATGCTGTCTTCAAAATGTATTCCTTCTTCACAGACAACTGATGGTATCCAGATCGAAGGTCAATCTTTGAAAATTATTGAGCTCCTTGCATTTGGTCAAATAAATCATCAATCCGAGGTAGGGGATACTTGTTCTTTAATGTTATAGCATTGATCTCCCAGTAGTTGATACATAACCTCATAGATCAATCTTTGTTTTTAACAAAAAGAACAGGGGCTCCCCATGGAGAAACACTAGGGTGAATAAATTCTTTATTACTCAATTACTCTAGATGTTTCTTTAGTTCAAATAATTCTACAGTGGCCATTCTATAAGGGGTCTTCGATATAGTCCTTGATCCATGAATTAAATCAATGGAAAACTCAACTTATCGTTCTGGAGGATGTCCAGGTAAATCTTCCAGAAAAAAAACTAAATATTCTTTCACAATAGGTACATCCTCTATTTGAACATTCCTTTACTCACCCACAGTCATTTCATTCTCTTCCTCCGCATTAATTGAATTTAGTTGAGCTACTAGGGGTGGATATAGATAATAATTAGGCTGTGGCAATTCTTCTCTAAAGATAAGGAGTTCCATATAATCATTATAAAAAATCATAAACTCCTTCTTCTTACAATAAATCATCTCATCATGTTCCAAAATCCAATCCATACCGATGATTATATAAAAATCAATTATAGGTATGATGGTGAGATTAGTAGATAAAGAACATTTATGTGCTCTAATGGGGACTGATTCACAGAACTTTGTTGTAATGATACTTCCCTTAGGAGTTTTAACTGACAACTCCCTTGTTAAATCAAATTGGAAATATATAATTTTCTTAGAAAATTAGGAAGATATGAAACACTTTGATGATCCGGAATCAAATAACACATTTTCTAAACTAGAGGAAATCATTAAATTACCTACCACCATGTCTTTAGGAGCTTCTACCTCAGCAGTAATGATAGCATAAGCTTGACCTTGATCCCTTGGCATTTTCTATGGTAAATTCCCCTAACGCTTAGGACATTAATTTTCATAATGTCCCATCTCCCTGCAATTGTAGCATTGGACATCAGTAGATTCCTTCTTCCCCTTGTAATCACGAGATTGGTGGCCTTTTTCACCACACTTGTAACAGACTCCCATTCCTTTTAAGCAAGTACCGAGGTGTTTCTTCCCCCATTTACTACAGGATGAATATTCAAATTTTCCCTTCTTCCCCTTATTTACATTCCCAGATTGATCAGCAGATCTCTTCTTCTCTTGCTTAGCTTTAAATTCATAAGACTTAAAGAATTCCTTCTCTGTCTTGATTGCACAAGAGACAATATCATCGTATGATTAGAAGGATTGTGATACTAATGCTTGACGGAGAAATGGTTTTAAAACCTCAAAGGAATGATCAATCTTACTTCATGGGTTACGTATATAATCTGAAGCATACCTCACTAACCTTGTAAAGTTAGCCCCATACTTTCGACATTCTCATCCTCCTTTTGTCTCAGACTAAGAAATTGCCTTTCCATATCTTCTCAATAGTCACGAGGAAAGTATTTTTCTAAAAACAAATCTTTGAACTCCCTCCATTCCATATTTGATACTTCATCATCTTCCTTCGTGTTTTGAATCAATGACCACCATTGATCAACATCTCCAGTGAGGCGGTAAACTGCCATGCAAACTTTTTCCCTTTCAATACTCCCCAAAGCCTGAAATATTTTATCTAGGGAATTTATCCATTTCTCAACTACTAAGGGATTTGTAATCCCATTGAATATTGGTGGTTTTTTCCTCATGGAGCGATCTAACATTAATCCTCCATGCTGTGGATCAGGGTGCTCCATATGGGTAAGGTTATTATTCATAACCTGAGTGAGTTGTCCCAATATAGTGATTAGCTGATCAGCACCAGCTGCATCACCAGCTCCACTATAATTATCTTGACCAGGAGGGAAATACCTACATGGAGTGTGTGCATTGATACGGTTTCCATTTCTTCCACTAGGCGCCATTTCTAAATAATGGCATAAACTAGATCAGTTTATGAATCAAGATACATAATTCTATACTTATAAAAACACTTAACATAAATTGAACAATTTATGGATATAATCCATAATCATAAAAATGTTTTCTTTGAGGAAGTATATACTCATAAACCGTTCATAATGATTTGTAAAGAAAAGGAGAGTTATCCTAAGCATATCCCCTGGGAGTGTCGTAACCAAGAGTGCAGCAAGGCCCATTTCCGTGCACCAGTTCCCATTCAAGTCTATCTCAAAGCGGTGTTTTCAGGTTTTACCCCTAGGTATATCTATTCCAGAGCCGCCTCAACCTGCTCGTATCCAGACAGGGTTGTATTTCTCGGATAACTCACAAAATCTCTACAATACCAAAATTCTAGGAAGTTCTTCTATAATAATCCTCAAATTACATCTTAGATCTATGTGCTCTAATCAGAGTTTATCTAAATCTAGCTTCCAAGGTTTGTACTAAACTTCCTCTGATACCAACTGTAACGCCCCAAGCCTAGTTACGTAAAGTTGGTGCATTATTACATAACATTGGCATGATCACAAGAAAGATCAAGTCTCAAAAGACCGATTAGTTTAATATCCTTGTAATAACAAGAAACATTTATAAAGTTAACATTACATCATAAAATGAAAACTACAACAATATAGTATCCATATTCCACACTCTTATCCCCTCATACTGTCCCTGCAGGTCATTCATAAAATACTTCTTCACATCCTGGTAAAAATAAAACATAGAAAGGGGTGAGCTCAAATGCCCAGTAAGGATAACAATATAGAGGACACTTTCATAAATAAGCATAAACATTTAAGGCAATGTATAACTAAAACAAAAGCCTTTTAAAACATGAAATTCAGCATAATATGGAAGAAATAAAATGAAATAATTCCATATACTTATTCACTTGGATATTCTACTAGTCTAATAATCACATGCAATATCAATAACCACTTTCATAATAATAGAATCCATAATGCCAGACTATCATAACCACATAGCCAAGGCCTCTTTCCAATAATACCAATAAGATCATGTCAAGGACTTGTACCAAGAAAATAGTTTTTCTCATGATACCTACCGATGCATCGAGGAGCTATAGCGGGCTCCACCCATCACATATTATGTCCAATACATTCCTCATATGAACATGTTTCATCATAACATAAACATTCATATTAAAACTAGCATACGAAATGTAAATAATTTCACCATAAACCATGAAAGGTATAAAAATAACACATCCACAGTCAAAAATATCACAAAACCTTCAATACAATATAGAAGTTCTATATCATAATTAATCAACTTCAAATAAGCTTAAAATCCACCAAAGGATGTTGACATAGATGAAATCAAAACTATTTGAGAGAAATATCTCGTTTTTTTGAAATCATTTAAAAGTCACATAATTATAAAATAAAACATTTACTTTGAAAACATCCTTATATTCTTGTATGGGAAGATTCAATGTTTTTATAACGGCGGAATATAGCTGCACCAATCGTATAAGTTAAAAAGAACATTCTTACCTTAATTCTGTCAAAAAGGTTAAAAAGGACATTGTTTGGAAAAAGACAGAAATATTCCTTTATAAACCTCTTATAAAAATTCACAAAGGGTATAAATGACTTTTCCCATAGTCTTCAAAATATTAAGAATGATTTGAAATACATTTTTAGGAAACATGGATGTGGATGATAAGGAGGTCCCAATAGATAATTACATATAAAAAACCTTGGATAATGAAGAGATTGTGAAATAAACCTTACCTTGCACATTTCCATGGTTACGGTAGGTTAACATCGTGTATAATGGTTTAATAATTGTTATTAAATTATACAAGAATCATGTACATTAATATGATATCATATATGATCTTTTAACATTGCTTTGTTAATAATATCTTAGTATTATCGTAGTTTCGGGTGTTAACTTACTCGTATATGTTTTGTTACGTAAGCCATGTTTGTTATTGATAGGTTGTATCTTATTCATATCCAGAATGATATAAAGTAATTAAACATTATTTTTAATCATCAAATCATAATTATACTTGAATAGATATTATGGAGAATGAATCTCATCGCGTTCATGGAGACAGTAGTCCGTACGTACGCACGAGCTAAAATATCATTCTTTGGATATTAAAATAATATATAATTGGATAGTATATCACATATACAGAATCATTATAATGTTATATTTATTATTTACATGAATTAAACATAATTATTATACCCATACAAATAATAATTTATTGAATTACAATTACACCACGACGTGGAGACGGTAAGCCGTACGTACACACGTATGGTGACATGTCATTCAATGGATGAATAAAATACTGAATATGGTTGTACCATATTTATAATAACATCACAGTATATATAAGATACTGGAGTTATTATTTTAGAATGGGAATAACAAAGAAATAAGAAGTTGAAGAAGAAAGGAACTTGAAAGAGGGTGGTGAAAACATTACCTCTTCTTCGGGTTCTTCCTTTTGATTTGATCAAAAGGGATCCTTAGGTTGGATTTCTGATCAAAATAAGGCCTCTAGGTTGAAGTTAGGGATGTTTAGAGAGTATTTGGGCAGGGTTTGGCTGTCTAAAAAGGCTTTGAATATCTGAATTAGTGAGAAGGGGGAGTTCCCTTTTATAAGAGGGGTGAGGGGCACCTTTGGAAAAGCTATAAATATTATTTTATAATAAATTCATATTCGGTTTCTAATGGTTCAAAAGTGTATTATTTAGAGTTTAAGGTAGGGATGGGTCTAAAACCACTCAACCAATAGAATTTATACTGGTTTGGGTCATTATATTAACCTTGTCTTTTGGTTTTAACTCTTAGTTAATTAGTTTAACATTTACCATGTCACCTTGTATTTTTATATTATATAGTTAATAAACTTACTATATACATCCAAGAGACCCCCAAGTGGTCCATTAGTGATATAAATATCATTATATAAGTCTATTGGCCTATCTTATTATTTTTAGTAATTTAATATCAATTAATAATATAATATTTATTTTAAAAACTCTTTTATGTGAATTTTGACACTATTCAATAATTGATTTTTGTTAAAGTCATAAATACATTATTAATTAGAAACAAAATAATTTAAGCAATCCTATAATGTCATATTAATCAATAAAATTCATGTATGCCATCAAAAAGTTCAAATTATAATAATTTTATCATTTATAATACCAATTATTGGATTCATTCATTAATAAGAAAAATACTACATCATTTTTATGTCATAAATAATATTAATTATTAAGTGTATAAAAATTATTAATAAAATACCATTATGTAGTAAATCATTTTATCTTTCTAATTAATATTTATAGTCGAAATTCCAATATATATAACCCTATGTAAAAATTGTTTTCCTAAAAGATATATGCTTTTGTCATTTTTGTATTTATTTTAACTTAATTAATATAAAGTGTCATTATCACTTACAAGTGGCTCCATGGGGTCCCAAAATCGACCCAAAGATGACCATGGTTGGACATGTATAAAAACATTTGGGTAATTTATTAGTATTATTATATTATTTTTTACCCTTATTTACCAGATTTACCCTTTAACCACGGTAAATAAAATATTTTCCGAAGTAATTATTCAAAATGTCTAATAATAAAAGTTACATGTTTACACAATTTGGAAATCCTGATTAAAAATATGGAATCCATTTTTCCAAATTCAATACACAAAAGTGGCAGAAATTAATTTAAAATTAATTCCCGTTGTTAAAACAAAAAGTGTGTTTTTAAGAAATAATAACTATGAAAGGATTGACACTTGTTCATGTCCGATTTAATTGTGAAATTATGTCCAATGACAAACTTTGTATTAAATGGTAAAAATATATTCTAAATATACATTAAAACACTCAAATTCATAATTTATCACTATAGAGTATTTCTATTAAAAATGTTGTTTTTAATTAAAATTTAGTAATTTTCACTATTCATAAAAATATAAATGTTATCCAAAAAGTTCCAAAATTTTACCCTAGGCTAATTTTGATATTATAAATCCAAAAATGAAGTCAATTTTGAGATATAAAATTTATAAAATTTCAAAAAGTGGGTATTACTATTCATAACGGCTAGTTTGATTGATATGGTGTGTGTTAGAACTCGAAGTTGCGTACAACACACGCTACTGTTTTATTCAAATGGAAACGTACTGTGGAAGCTTGCGGTGTTACATTCATATTGATAATTTATCGATTTTTTAATGTCTTCAACACCTTTTTTAGCTATTCATTTATAAATTAATGGAATAAATTGAATATAATTAACTAGAGGAGGTTTTCTACATTTTAATGTGATTAATTATGATTAAAATTGATAAATAGTTTATATGGGAAATTTTAATATGGTTTGGATGAAATAATGGATTGATAATGGGTATGAATAGATTGATGACTTAATAATGTAAGTTGATGACTTGGATGTGGTCCCTGGATTCTGATTCAATAGAATCCATGGAATTTACCACTCTATGGATCTTAATTATTGTAGTGGAATCATTAGACCAATTTACTCATTAAATCATGATTCTATATGATTCTAAAGGCCTTGATACACCTTGGATATAACATGATTGAAATAAAAATGGACATGATGTGATGATATAAAAATTGTAAAACAACAAACTATTTACCAATATTACATCGAGATGATCCTTAGACTCGACGTGGATGACTTGGTATTCTATACACTGGATCTGGACATTCGTGGTATGACACTGAATAACAAAAAATTTATGTTTTAGATGTTATACACTATAATTAAACAACATTTCCATTTTGATGTTATACACTTGAATACACGGGATGGCCACTGTAAAAATTTTAGTTATACATTACAAATAAACCTAGTATCAGTATTTCTATAGAGTTATTGGACTAAATTGCATAAAAAATGAATAGTTTTTCTTTATAAAATCCCATGTTTATGGGAGGCTATGTATTTTGAATAGGGAGAAAAATTTGACAGGACATGATCCCACTTCTGTTTCATTATTTTTACACTTATGATAAAAATCCTAATGATTTGGTTTATGTTATAATTCCTGATCTATTATATACATTGTTAGTGGTGGATTATTGAGTGCTATCTGACAGCATATTAAATTTACCGTTGGGTACCAAGACAGACTTTTTGGATACAGGTATAGACTGAGCAGTTTCCCACTGTATGATGCTAAATTTTTCTATGCTCAGGAGCAGTGGAGAACATGACAAAACTAGTCTCATGATGCCTTTTATAGATAGTATTTTTGTCTTTTTTCTTTTGATACAATTACTATATTGTTTCTTATAGTAATGTATTTCCTTCTATTTTGTATTGAGATCTGACATAATCATCAT
Organism: Viscum album; assembly: GCA_963277665.1. Classification (NCBI taxonomy): domain Eukaryota; kingdom Viridiplantae; phylum Streptophyta; class Magnoliopsida; order Santalales; family Viscaceae; genus Viscum; species Viscum album. The sequence continues at coordinate 331,092,999 of OY728150.1, read as the reverse complement.
ATTGTATATCACCACTTCTGGATTCTTTTCTATACCCTTATAGATGATTTAACATATATCATTTATTTATCATATTCCAATAATATTGACTAATATGTATATAACACTAGCTTACTCTCTGAAATGAGGTCCTAGACACCCCACAAATACACCCAAGGCCATTACTGCTAGTTAGTAGACTCTGGAATATGGGGAGGTGTACATAAGGCCATGTAACCATCCCGCTCGGGGTACTATTAAGTGACATCAATGTCGGGGATTTACAAATGGTTTAGATGAGAGGGGGTGTCTTGAGGCATGATGGAAAACCTTTCAATGAACTTAGGATTCATCTCATTCTATGGCACATGCAACTCTCTTATGGCCAAGATGAGAGCCCTTTTTAGTATTATTTTTTGGAGGCTTTTGAATATCAGTATCCCTTTAGAAAACTATGACTATAATATTTTGGTGGTTTCACATAAATGTATTGGTATCATAATATGGTATTTGGTTTAATAAATTAGAAATTTCATGTTACTCATTGTTCAAGGAATGCAGGTCAGACATATTTGAAGGGAATATAATTTTGCACCTGAAATTCTCTCCAGGAAATGAATTCCAAGAGAAAAATTTATTACTTATTATCATACTATATCACATTATCTTGATATATTATCTATAATATGTGGAGTTTCACATGGAATCCATCATTTCAACACCCCATGAGTTTAGGGTTGTTGAATAAGAAGATAATTTGGAATGATTTGAATACACCACATACTCTATTGTCCCACTAACGCTTCTGCCAATATTAAATGATAAAAAGGAATTAAATTTTACTAATATAAAAAAATTACATTTACATGAAAAAACAACGAGATAAACATATAACCAAAAAAATTATATACATGATAAAACCAAGTCTTATTGTAAATGTACCCATGAATAATACCTGACCAAAACCTTATATAATTAGTAAAACAACTAATCAATTCACTATTAAATAAATATTTGAATAGATAAATTAAGAAATAATTCCATACAATAATACATTACTATCAAATATAATAAACATAAAACATAAAACTATTGATAACAACCATTTGATTTTCATAGACTAAGCAGCCTCATTTATTGGTCCTGATATAACAAGTAATGAATAGTTATAAAATTAGAATGCCTCATGGGTAATGACCCTAAATTGAAAATTATTTCCCCAATCCATTATTTAGTTTTCATATAGTGGAAAAAATGAGGTACTTTCATATAGTGTGTAAATAGTATCACTAAAGTGATAAATTTATATAACACTATTCAATGACTTCAACACTTAAATCTAGCTACCCATAACTAAAACATATCTACATAGATAACAAAATATAGAAACTATGCGTTCATTTATTTAAAATGACATTATAATAAATATTCATTATAAAAACTTTTTATAATAATGTTTTAGTTATTTTAAATAATTAAAATACCTCTACTACATAACTATTCACTCATATGATGTTTGAATAGAAATGTTTTAATAAATCACATAAGCATTATATCAATCACATATGCAATAAAAAATTAAATAACTAACCAAACAAGATTTTAAAAGCCTAAAATCAAAAAAAAAAAAATTAAAACATATAACCTATGAAATATGTGTTTTTGATTATATAAAAAATTTAAATGGATCCACCTACCCCAAGAAGCTCACGGTTCGATGATCTTAGTAGTTTATAAAAGATTTTTTGGAGTCATCCATTAACTATTAAAAATGGAATCATTTATCACATAAATTATATTAAATCAAAAATAATCATCTATATATACATATTTATATAAATATAAAAATGAAAATATGATGTATAAAAAGAAATATAGTATGTTTTACATTTGGATGAGGTTCAATTTTTATACTAATGAAGTACAAGTGAGTTAGATATGGAATAAAATCATATAGGATTACTTATATATTATTTTAAATTATGTCCATGAAAAAATAATTTATAGTGCATAAAGTATAATATAAAGAAAAATATGATGAATTTTTAATAACTACATTATTATTGTGAACCAATGGATATATTTATAGATAAATTCTCAATTTCAAATTTCGAAACAAGTATTTTTCAATGATTAGTTGTATACTTATTTATTTGGGTACATGAAACATAGTTTTTTCAATAATCTACCAAATTATTCATTTTGAAACCAAAATTTCATAAATTTATTTCTTTAGACACATAAAATAAATGGGGTCACTACAATTACGGAGGATCATCCCAAAAAATTGGAATAAAATAATTTTTTTATAATTATGCGTTTTAATGAAATGAATTATGTTTAAATGAAATTAAACATTAAAACCATTTAAACCATAAACATTTATATAATTATAACGAAAAATATAAATGATGAAAAGAATTAAAACATTCTTCTTTTTTATACTGATGTATCATAAGGTTTAAGGAAAACATATAGTAATAACCTACTTGTTCTTTCCTCTAAATGGATACAACTATCTATAGAATATGAAAAACATTGTAAGGATATTATACACCTAAAAAATACATAAAATCGTTCACTTGGATAAATAAGATGTAAGATGAATATAACACTAATAAAATTATAATGAAATCATATATCTTAATATCTGATCATGTAATTCCTTTTATTATTCTGTTTTATTGATAATTGATCTTTTTAGACTTCATGAATTTCTCAAACTCTTAGATAACTCTTTTTTCCATTTACAATATACTTATTTATAATTTTAATTATTTATTAAAATTGATCATTAGAATATTCAAAAATTATAATTATTTATATAAAGTATCATATAATGATCCAATTAATGATAAAAATATTTTAATATAATAAGTATTGATTTATAATATCAAAAATAATAGTGACATATCATTTTATGATATTCAATTATATAGGTAGGGATACAATTCATATTGTTGTGTGTAATATGAGATTTTGGTGTATGACACATTCAAAACACGACATGATCTAAAACATTGTGTCCTTCATGCACCTTAAAAAAACACGTAACATACTATTCAACTAGTTTGGATAAACTATTATATAAATTGTTTTTTTAATTTTTTAATAAAATCAGTCATTATTACATAACCTTGGGTATGAGATTTTGAGAATTCATAACATTGAAAAAAATTATGGATTCTTAAACCATGAACATAATGAATGGCCTTACATAAGAAAAGATTCAACTCTACTCATGTAACATTGGATTTGGTATGATCTTTGTCAAACAAATGTTTCTCATTACAAACATGTCCATTATATATACTTATATACATCACATTAAAATTTATAAAATTATATTTTAAAAGATACCAATCATATCCATGAGACAAGAAAATATTCACCTTAGACAGTCTCACTAATAAATTAACATTTGTTAAAAAATGGAATAACTAATCTAGATAGATCCATCATATATTATTATTTAGAGTAGATACATACACTAAATGTTTATGAACTAATAATTTCCACAAAATAATATAGTATAATTCATGAAAGGAAAGATATGTTATATGTATCACATAGAAATAAAAAATAATATCAAGGTTAACGGGTAAATCACTTGATAAAAAATATACCCAACCACCTTTTTTGATAGAATATTATGTTTAGAGTAAGAAAGTAATCAATGTATAAAAGATCATATACAATATACCTTGTCAATATAATGTAATAATGATACATATAATGTTTATATCCATATGAATGACTGATAATATATATGAAATTCCTTATGATATAATTTTGGGGTCCAATATAGATAAAAAGTTATACTAATTTCTGATTAGTGAACTTGGTATATTTTCACAATCCACTACCTGTGAAAACCCAAACATTTAGTCACAACCCTTGATTTCCATGACAATCATTGATTATAATTGAATCAAATTATTTCCCTCAGGGTCTAAATATCACTTTATTCTCATGATATATATATATTCCACTTCACTAATTAATTTCTATAACAAGTTTATAAATAAGAGGGAGAATATTGGAACCCTTATTTGTATTAAAGGACATTTTCGATCTTTTTAATTTCTTTAATTGTTTTTAGTTAAGTGTTTTATTTTTCATAAATTTATGTAACATTATGAAGTCTCTTTGTATTTGAAGGTAATTAAAATAATAGGAGATGATCTTTGAGTGATGTTGAAGATGAGTAAAGATGGTTTTTGTGAATATGATTAAACCATTCAATAAAATATATTTTTCGTGAAATGGTTGAAGAAGGTTAATGTATGAATTAGTTAGTAGCTACTATATTACACAGGTATACTAACCGCATCAAATTCAATCAAAAGTTTCCTTCATATATGATGTTTAGTATTGTACATGTATATTTTAATTAATACTATAGGTAGAGTTACCATATGAAATAAAATCAATAAGAAACCCATGTAGTTTTCTATATAGTGGAAATTTATGTTTTTAAAAATATGAGTCCAAACCAAGAATAGGAATAAGATATTTCATCATTTTGGATTATATTGTATATTATTTTGATGAAATGATTATCAAAATAAGAAGAAATCATTCTAGGATCTTTGGATTCCTGATGATAAAGTCATGAAAATATATTTAAGAAAAACTTATTCCCAAGGAAAAAATATTCCTTGTTATTGTGATAATTACATAGAAGATGTAAATGGGAAATATATACAATGTATAGGGATTTCATGTCATGGATTTTAGAGTTAATGTTCTACAAATAAAATCAATCCATTTTTTAGGGTGACCATGAGGAGACTATTATTTTTTAAAAACAAAACATGGGATTATATATATATTTTTTATTTAAAAAAATTATCCAATATATCAGGAGATTAAAATAATTCCAAATGGATTATTTTTACTAATAACTGATGGATAAATATTGTAACAATAGAGGTTTAATTGGGAGAATGGATAAATTATCAAATAAATTTTAATTTTATGAGGATATATATTTTTTTTCAATAATATAATACTTATAAAAATTTATAGAGAATAATGGAATTGGTTTGAGAATATTATAGGTGGATCTTGTTATGGAGGAAAAAACCATAGAACAATAGTGGTGGTAAGACTATGATAGTGGTTCAACAATTGTAAATTTTAAAGTTGATTACCAGTTACACCTTAGTGGAATCAATCAAAATACAATGTAGATGATAGAGATATAATAAATACAACCATGAAAATATTATTCAAACCTATTAGGAATAGCTTGATATATCATGCAACAATATGAAAAATCATGCCATAATTCCTTTTGCGTATTAATAAAAAATTTATAATGTATGAATTATGGATATATATCTACACTATAAGGAAATACACTAGAAATTTAGTGTATGACTTGATGAAGATAAAATGGTGGATCACACTATATTCAAGTAGACCATGTTTCCTTGTTTCATTGATTTTTATTTATTTTGATGATCACAATTTGTATTTTCAAATAGTTTGAATGAAGATATAATTTATGATTTTTTTATATAGTTAAATTGTAGATAATGACAATGTAAATGGTTTCAAATTAAAAGTAGGTTTATGTGGAATAATTTAATGATATAATATGTGTAGTCATGTTATTATTAGTTGGATTCTAGATTTTGTTTTTGAAAATTTATGTTTTTCTAAAATGGATGATATTTTTTTAAAGGCGGTTTTATTTCGATGTTCATAGTTGTGTTTTATATGAGATAACCTAGTGATATGTGGATAATTTAAAGTAAATGGATGTTGAAAGGTTTTATGATGAGGAAATAAAAATAGAATGGATATAAAACACGTGATTCAATATTAACACATATAGATTTAAGATAGGTATTGTGGTGTTGTTGATACTCTTTGAGATAAGTATTTGGTAAACGAAATAATGGCATTGTGACAAGACCGTCACAATTTGGTTGTAAAAAATTTATTTGATTATTATTGAATTTGAAAGGTGATTGATCTATTTATATTTTATCACTTCTTAGAATGTATTTTTGGATATGAAGAGAGTGGTAGTATCCTTGGAATTAGATTTGATCCCTTCTTACACATTATACAACCTTATAATTCATATTTTTCCCAATAATTAATTGATACATCACTGGTGTATCATTCATGGAGTATCTCAAAGTGGTAAACCAAGTAAAATCTATGTCACACAATGTTTATATTTTTTATCTGTATGTTTTAGTCATCTGATTGAGATTTATATGTTAAATGTTTTCATTCCAATGGGAGAAGAAGATAAGTTAGATGTTTGTGGTGGAAATGAATCGACACACTAATTCATCTAATAGGTTGTGTTTGGGATATAGTGTTTAAAAAAAATGATATCCATGAATATAAAGATTATGTTTAAGAAATATATAAAAATATTAAAGATATATACATAATATTAATATTAAAGATTATCACTGAAATACTAGAGAGAAATTACGAGGGATTTATGGTGTATAGACTTATATATTCTATGATAATATGATGATTTATCAGAACATAATATGATTAATAAAGTTTACATTTTCTGGATGAGAAACACATAGTTTTTGTTGGAGTATTAATCATAATATAACACTTTTGTTGTAACATTATGATATGTGATTCCTTGTTATCATTTTCTGAAAGACGTGTACGAAGAAATAAAACAATGTGTCATTCCAAGTATTTAGTAGTGTACTATTCTTAAAGATAATATATTCATAACCTCTTCATTTAGATATTATTGTTTCAACTACATATTATTAGGTGTATAATCCTTAAATTTTCATAATTTGAGTGGACAGAATAAAATACTTAAATAATAATGATTTATTTATATTAAAATGATTATATGATTTATATTTTTTATCAAAATATATTTATGTTGTTTCTAACACTAGAACAATATCCATTAGGTGAGATATATATTTCACCTGAATTTACAACACTCTCAGTGTGACTTTAAACATAATGATTATAACAAGTGGAATTAGAGCTGAAAGGGTTTATTTTAATGAAACCATAATAAATAAATATTAACATGGATAATGTTTTTAGTATGAAATGGTTACCTATATTTTATAAGAGAAACTATAATATATTTATGAACCAAATGAAATTTATTTTAACATCTATAAAATATGATTTTTTTACAATTTCTGAAATTGAAATCTACAACTCTAAGGGGATTTCAATTAATGATTTAAGAAAAAGGATATGTAATATTTATAAAAAAGGAAAATGAACTAGTCAAATCTATATTTAATAATATTTATAAGAATTTAATGATTCAAATTTCCTCAAAATATATAGGCAATAAATTGTTAAATATTTACAATAGAGACAACAAGGTAGAAGAATCCATGATTTGAATTTCAAAAAATCAAATTGAAAATATTAAGATTTACCTCTATGAAGGAATTTATTGTTTCTTTAACAAAATAATAGATATATATTGATCTATGAAAGTATATTTGTTGGATATTTAATATATTGTTTTTTAATAGTGATTCTAAATATGCTTTATATATATATGGAAAGCATCATAACTCTTAATGAATATAATCCTAATCAATTAAATCATGATGGTATATAAATCAGTATGGTGAAAGATTAGATGAGGGTAACAAAATAATTAATATAATATAACTAATACAAGGATATATATTTCAAGGTTATTGATCATCATGATTCCAGTCATGTTGAAGGCAAGGACAATGTTTGTAGTGATTTTTTACCACATTTTTTTAAAAAAACTTAAAAAAATGGAAATATAAATTAAATAATTAAATAATTTTTAAATATATATAGTGTTTCAAATGATGTAAAATTACTATAATATGTACAATAAAATAGGATATATAATATAATAATATTGATCTATCACCATGTAAAAATATTATGCTTACCATATAGTGGCATTCAAAATCAATGTTTGGAAATATATATAGAAGACACTCTCTATGAAGGTACTGTTTTAGTAAGGAAAAACTCAATTATTATAATCTCTTTGAAAATAATGAATATATATAAAATTTTAATTTCTTAGAAAATGTTATTATAATAATGTTTTAGGATCAAACTGAAAAAATATGATAACTGACTTGAAGTAGTTGTGCATATCAATATAGAGATTAAATGATAACATGAGGAGTTGGATATCCAAAGAAATAATAATTGGAATATGAGGAGGATTTGAAATGATTATTTGATGTATGTTGATGATATGAAAATGAAATATACATGAATATAAAATGTATTTTAAGTGAAATTTTATGTTCAATGAAATTCAAAATGTATACAAGATTTTGAAAACAAAAAATAAATTGAAAGTTATAATAATCAATGATCTTAATTCATGAATCAAAGAGTAAGGAAAAATTAATTCACATAAAAAAAATGTTTTAACTTATTTATGAATATTTAATTTGAGTTCATTTATATAAAATAATAGAGGAATCCTTATTTTTTGTTATTTAAATGTTACACTTATAAAAAAATTCTCATAAATCGTGAGAAATGAATAAGAAAATAGTAGACCATTTCTTTAGGAAAGAGTGTTCTTAGTTATGATGCTGAGTTATAAAATACTATAAAAATGGTTATTTTAATAGTGAAATGATGAAAGGGAAAGAATTTTGATTTAAAATATAACTAAAAACCATAGAGAGTATTCCAAAGACTAGAAATCCATATCATAAAAAATTGTGAATCATTTCTAATTGATCAAATTATATTCTTTTAATCTTTTAGCCACTGATGATAAATTTTAATGAGATAAGAATCTATTTATATATAGGGTTAATAATATGTAAGAAATGAAGTATGTGGAAATATACAAAAAAACATATCAATTATTTCATCAACCATTATTTAAATTTTTATATTTATAATCCAACGGTATTTAACTACATACATATGAGAGTATAAATTAAATCCATATGAGAATCAAAAAATTAAAAAGAGAACTCAAGAATATACTTGAATTGGAGAATAAATTCTTTCTACTCAATGAAAAATTAGACACTGTCATAATATATGAAATGATAAATAAGAAGTGTAACACCCAACCCTAGTATATCAGAGAAGGTTCCTTACTTTAGTACATTGGTGAAGGACCTTGAATACCCGGAGAGGTGATGGGTGATTTAGGGTGATTTTTTTTTATTTTAAACTGATGAATCTTGTTCCCATATTGGTAGGAGCCTGTTAAACCTGTCTGAAGAGAATGTGAAGAGTATAAAAAATCATATGCAAAGCATTGACACAACAATTTTTCTTGGTTAACCACTAAGGACTACGTCCAAGGAGCATATACCGATAGTGTGTCAGTCTTACCAAAACAACTAATCATCACTAGTTTGGATTACAAGTGTTTAGCACAGTCACTCTATGATAGGCACACTTCATATACATGGTTTTAGGGATAGCACACTACGTCCCTCGGGTGACTTCCACTGAATCCCCCTTGCTCACTATGTTGGAAGAATAATCACTCAATTTAATGACTTTAAGGTCGCTTTAATGGTTTAACATCAAATCATGCATCTTCAACTGTAAATGGATGTTCTTCGGAAGTCCCATAATCACCGACATATGTAATTTATTTTCTTGTACACTGATATATTATGGAAATTAATTTCGTAAACTTATTAGGTCAATTTTAAAGCTTCCTTGGGTGTTCTGCGTACTGCTGCTATTTCTGCAAAACATGGTTGTTTTCATCTAACATCTAGCTCCTTTGCGTAGCATTCAGCTCCTCCACGTACTACCATTCTCGGTGTATGACCATGCTCCATATACTTGTCCACACCTCTGTGTACCGTCCTGCTCCACATAATTCCTTGCTCCACCACGTACTGCATGAAATACCTGCGCGAACCACACTGTCTTTTAGGTACTGTTCCATACGTGGATGATTCTCTCCACGTACTGCCTTCTCCACCATGTACCACTTCAGACTTCACAAAATTTTTTACTAAAATTTTAATCTCAAATTTACGCTTTTAACAAACTGGATTACTATTCCTTAAATTGGCACATAACTCCAAAAATTTAGGAAACCTTATTTACCAAAATTTTTAATGTGGGAATACTACTACTATAAACTGAACTCTATCCAGGTACTATTAGGATTCACCGTGTACCTCTACAATTTTTTGAACCACTGAAATCTCTCCGACATTTAGCACTCCGTGTACTACAAGCCCTCTCAGAGTACCGTATCTTCAAACTGTTTTTCTTTTCTTCCTTCCACATTCCATGTACCACATGCCTTCACTGCATATAGTTTCTACGAATTGTTTTCAGTTACCCACACTGCTCTGCACACCTCTCCATGAACCGCTCCACACACCGCAACGCGCATCGCTCTGCATATCGCTCCCACTACCTGGAATGAGGTTGTAAACCATTCTCAAAACATGGTATACGGTCCATGTTCTGAGGTATGTGGTTCACTTATTTTTTTGGATTTTATCTTTCGTTTCATATACCATTCTAACCTATCTGAAAACCCTTTTTTCAAACACCAAACTCCTTATTTTGAGGCCCAAAAATTTGGCAGGCACTATTAATCTTACCCACCTTCAATACTAATTTCAGCCTCAAACGAATGAACTCATTCCTTGAAAACACCCGAATAATCCTTGTGGAGATAGACCACAAACACAAACTAAACTCCATTATTAGCTATAAAATTAGTTTCAATAATCTCCCCCTTTGGTTTTGTTGGAAATATCTAGATAAATTCACTGAAGTTCCATCCACGATCAAACCCTAAAACTTCAAGAAAAAACTCAACCATCACTATAATTCTCTGTGAGAAGTGATCGATATAGAAAACAAGAGAGAGGACAAGAATTTAGTCCTCATTATTTTCATTTCTCACCCATAGTTAATTATAATTTTGGATATTTCCTAATCGAAACTATCTATTTAATCCATTGAATTTATCCATTCTCCCCTATTGCCAATAAATCCCAAAGACTAGTATGTAAATATTTTAGAGCTTGGAACATACTCCCCCTAGATTGTATATCCCCCATAAAGCTAAAAAACATCCAAAAATAGATTAACACAATTAAAATAGTTGGGGAGAGGGGAATCTCATAACCTCATTATGCATTGGGAGGTGGCTGAACACTAAGGTTAAACCGATGTTTCTCAAACACTGTTGCTGACAGTGGATTTGTCATAATGTCATCCACTTTCTCATCAGTTTCCACAAGGTCCATTTTGATCATTCCTTGTTAAAATTTTTCATTGATGAAGTGATATCTGATCTCAGTAGGTTTCAGACGATAATGCTAGACATGATTATTTATATGATCGATTGCACACTTTTTATCATAGTAAATCACCATTGGTTGTTTCACCTCACAACCTATGTCAGTTAGTTGCTGCTTCATCTAGAGTAACTAAGTGAAATCCTTGTTAGCATGTAAATATTCATCTTTAGAATTACTAAGATAAGTACATTCCTATTTATTTCTTAACCACCCCACACATTTCTTCCCAATATAGAATGATCTACCATTGGAAGAATTTATGTCCACTACATCTCTAGCCAAGGAAGCATTCAAAGAAGTATACAGTTCACTACCTCTTTTTACAGCTAATTATGACCCATTATTATGTGTAAATTGAATGTATATCATGATTCTTCTCAACTATACCACATGTTCTTCCTTCAGATTAATCTAAAAGTGTGATGCAAGGAAAGTTGCAAAGAGAATATCCAACCATGTCTCCATTAGGTATAGTAGGATTCCAATGATTCTTCTGTACATAGAAGGATCCATAGACGTCCCATCCTCATGCTTCCCAAGAATTGTTCGAACCGAAATCAGAGTCAACATTGTTTTGGAACCGTGCATATTGAATTTATTTAGCAGCTCTCTTGCATAGTTTTCCTAATAAATGAAAGTGTAATCTTTCTTTAAATCACATGCAACCCTAAAAAGTATGTGATTTGACCAATCATTGACATTTAAAATTCTAATTTCATGTGATTGTAAAATTCATCCACTGATCCATGCATGCTTCCACCAAAAATAATATCATCCATGTATACCAATACCATGAATTGATCCCTTTGTGACTTTTTTACATAGAGATTGTGATCCAATCATCCTATTTTAAACTCAAAATTTCTTATATAAGATTCCAACCATGATTACCACACCCGTGGTTCTTATTTCAGGCCATAGAGACCAAGAATGACTTATTTCTGATCACATTTCCATGACCATAAAATTTGTTCTTGAAAATACACTTTGAACCAATCATATTGTGACCCTTAGGTTTTTTGACAAGAGATCAATTCAGAATTTTGTCAATCTGATCTAATTCTTCATTCATTGCTTTTACCCATGACTCATCATTTATGGACTCTTCAAATGATGATGGTTCCATAGCTGATATAAATGCATAATGTTTATTATTCCTCATCTTACTAGTTTGTGTGGGTGCATTCTGATCCCTTATAATGTTGGACAAATAAATATTTAATCTTCAATTTCTCCTTTGCAGTTCAACTGAATTCCTTCCATTTGTGGCTTCCTCTTCTGATTCATCTTCAAAGACAAAATCTTGATGTGAGTTCTCAGAGTTTTTCACATATTCCATTACATTTTTATTAACATTTTTCTATGTTTATATCCTTCCTCATCTTCTATCACTTTAGCATAAGAATTCCATGAAGCATTCATGTTTTTCATTTCAATTATCTTTACATCACTGCTTTCCAAAATTCATCCCAAGCTCTTATTGAAACATATGTAGGATATGTTGTTCATTTATTATCCCAAAAATATTCCATCATATTCTTTGTCACCATACTTCCCTCAAATTCCTTCATTGTTTCGGATAAAACATTTTATTCTGAAAACACAAAGATATTTCAAAGTGGGATTCCTTCTATGACACAACTCATAAGATGTATTTGTCTCACCCCTATATAGTCCTATTCAATTTTGAATATACACTATTTCTTGTAATACATCATTCCAGTAATGTTGAGGAATATGACTCTCAATCAGCATAGTTCTGTCCATGTTGTTTACCTATCGATTCATACACTCAACAACACAATTTTGTTTTCGATTTCTCACAGCAAACACCTCATGTTGTATCCCACTATTATCTAGGTAATTTTAAAATTCAATTGACTTGTATTCCCTTCCATTATTAGACCACATGACATTGATCTTCCTTCCAGTATCATTATCAATGATTCGATGATAGGATTTCATATAATCAAGCACTTGTCGCTTCCCATGTATAATGATCAGACATTCCATTCTACTATTATCATCAATGAAATGAACTAATTACCTTTATTCACATGTTTCAATTATATTTATCAGGCCACATATATATCTATGGATGAGGTCAAGAAGATTTGACGATATTTTCTTCTTTGGATGGTACGAACTGCAAACTAGTTTCCCTCACATGCAAAAATCATAGGTCATTTCTCATTCACACTTCAGATTAGGGATATCCATGACTATATTTATCTTAGATATCTTTTCTAGGTCTTCCTAATTGATGTTCCCCAATCTTCGATGCCATAGTTTGTTTTCTTCTTCATCTTTTAAGTAGCAATTGTTATCTTTTCTTTCAACTCGATATAAGTTTCCAACTGTTCTATATCCTTTCATGAGTGAATTATCATACTTTCCTCTTAAAGGATAGACATTCTAATTGAATGCCACAATAATACCTGAGTCATAGAGTTGACTCACACTAAGAAGATAGTGACAAAGACAGTCTACATAAAAGTCTTCAGTTTTCTTCATCTCTCCACTAACTAGCTTAGTACTTCCACTCTCTTTTATCTTCAAAGAAACCTCGTTACAGAACCACAATGTTCCATCGACCTTTTTCATGACATTATTTAATAGGTCTTCATTACCCATCAAGTGGGATGAACATCCGATATCAATAATCTAGGTGCTTTTTTTTCTTTGTTGCTTTGAGGGAAACTTCTACAAAATTGGACTTTTCAATTTTCCAAATTTCAATCCATGAGATATTGGATTGAGTTGCTGATTTCCATTTAATTTTCTCTTACATGTACATGGGTTCTTCATATTCAAATTCTTCTTCCAGTGGAGTGAACTTGTTTGATATAGAAAAACTATCCGGTTGATTTGTTTTGACTCGTCTCTGAGCATTGAAGGAATTTCTCCTGTCATACCTCTGCCTGCAATACACAGCTTTATAGCCAAAGTTAGAACATTGAAAAAAACATCAATAGAAATTATTTCTTCTATAATAATTTTGATATAAATATTTTCTATTTTGTTAAACTCCTAACTCTTCCCCATTCATATATATCCTTGCCTTTTCACTGTATGCCAAGGTATAGGCCATACAGGGACAAAATTGACACTTTATAAAAGGAAATGTCTTATCACTTCTGTTTCTCCTCATTCCTTCTTCCTTGGAAAATAGTTTTACTACCTATCATTTCTATAAACTCGAGGATAATATTCAGTTATTCTCTTATTTTTATTTAAAGGATTATTTTTTTGGCACTTTTTGTGGATTTTCTACATGATCAACATTCATCATGCCATTATTTTAGATCACATTATTTATAACATTTGACGTTTCAACATCACAACAAATTCCACTATTTCCCATGAATGTGGGTATTTGATCACTCAAGATATTTTCAACTCCATCAGAGCAACATTTTTCCCTCTCTAACCGCTCATCATATGAGCACATTCCAAATTGTATTTTATTCATTGCTTCTTTTGAAACTAATTATCATTAGAGTTTACTTATTAGAGTAAAAACATCTTCTTCGAGTCCTTCAATTCTCTTGGACATCTCCTCCATTATCGATGTAAGGTCATTGATGGCCATTTCTTGTTCTTCAATTCTTAGTTTTAGTTCAACAACATCATCAGTTCTTTAAAGGATAGATGTTTGAACATTCAACAGTTCTTCAATTCGTTCAATTTCTACTTCTAGTTTATCATTATATTCTAATGATTTCTCCACCATTTCATTCAACTTATAACATCTCATACATTTAATCTCAATATTACCAAAAAAATCCTTAAGTTGCATCTTGGGATGAACATTAGTAGTCAAATAATTATCTCCATCTTCATCTATCAAAGGTTCTGACTTTTCAATGGTATTAATCATGGAGGCATGATTTCTAGTCTTAAATTCTGGTTCATCTTCCTCACATAATTTATTATCATAATCTTCCTCCTCAAAAATAAAACTCTCCTTCTGTACTTTATTTGAAAATTTTAAGTTTACCTTTTTGATAAATCTTTTCCGAGGAATCTCCTTGTTTTCAAATTCGCTTTTTTCATCATCAAAGTTTCTTGGGAACTGAGAAGCAATGTACCCAACTATTCCATAGTAAAAAGAAGTCAGAAGTAGCTTGCCTTCAAATTTCTCTATTCTCTTCTTGAGATTATTTAAAATGAGATAAAGAGTTTTGTTTTCTCATCGTCCACAACACTGATATATTATAAAACTCTTAGTTTGTCCATGGATTTGAATTCTATTTCATTTCTCACACAAGTTGTAGTTTCATCTGATTTGATTCTCATTTCATAAGCTCATATATTTCTCTGAAGATCATCCATTGATAGTTTGAAGAGATCTCTTTACTAAAGGGATGACACCATTGCATTGTAATGGGGTCAAATTCTTATCAAGATTTTCTTCACTATTTAAATGTCCTTAATTTCATTACCCAGACCTCATATTTCTCCTACAAGTTTAGTAATTCGATTGAAAAAGGAATCTGTATTGTCATCAGGGTGCATCTTTAAATCATCAAGCTTGTTGCGAAGAAAGTAATGTTTTGACTCATTCACTTTGACATCCCCTTCATAAATATTTTCTAGTTTATCCCACATTGACTTGGCAGATGTGAAACTTATTACCTTTAGATAAATCTAATCAGAAAGGGCTTTAGTTTGAGTATTTTGGGATTTTTCATCAGCATCAATCAATTTCATATATGTATCTATCACCAATAGTATTAGTAAGATCAGTGACTTGTATTCCCTCCACATTAGTAAAACCGACTTCCATTCAATGTGACATTAAGTGAGATCTCATCTTATTTTTTCACATTTGAATATTACACCCATCAAAGTGGGGAACTCCCCAAATATGGACTGGATTATCCATGACAATAGAAGACATATTCCACAACAGCAACCATTAACCTCTCTCTGATACAACTTGAAGGACAGTAGGCCACCTAGAGAGGGAAGGGATGACTCAAGGTGTCATCATTTTACTTTAACTGATTGATATTGTTCCCACATTTGTAGGAACTAGTCAAACATGTTTAAAGAGGATGCACAAAAAATAAATAATCACATGCAAAGGAATGACACAATAATTTTACTTGGTTTACCACTAAGGGATACATCCAAGGAGCATACGCCGATTGTTTATCAGTCATACAAAAACCACTATTCACCAATAGTTGTAAATTACAAGTGTTTATCACATTCACTCTATGCTAGGCACACCACCTTTATTGTTTTAGGGATAACACAATGCATCCCTAGGGTCACTTATCTTGACCCCCCATTCTCACATCGTTGGATGAATAATCACTCAGTTTAATGACTTGAAGGTTGAATCAATGGTATAACATCAAATCATGCATCCAAAACTGTAAATGGATGCTATTTTGATGTCCTGTAATAACACTAATATTTATATCATTTTCCCATACACTGATATGATATTGAAATTAATTTCGCAAACTAATTTTTGTCAATTTTCAGGATTCCATGGGTGTTTCGCGTATTGGTTTTGTTTCTGTCTACTATTTTTGTTCTTATGTATAGTATAGCTCCTTCGCATACCATCTAACTCATCTGCGCACTTCTCTTCTTAGCGTACTGTCCTGGGCCACATAATGCTCCACTCCTCCGCGTACCGTACTCCTCCTTGTAGTACCTTGCTCTGCTGTGTACTATAAGAGCTTCATGCATGAACCACACTCTCATCCAAGTAATATTCCTTATGCATATGATTCTCTCCATGTATCATCAAATCCACCACATACTACTTTTGAATTCACCTAATTTCTTCCTGAAATTTTAAACTCTAATCTCCTCTTTTAACAAAGAGGATTACTATTCCTTAAATAGGCACATAACTCTACAAATTTTAGTAACCTGATTTACCCCAATTTTAATGTATTATTACTGCTAATGTAAACTAAACTTCATCCATGTATTGATAGGCTCCACCATGTACTGATCCTATTTTTTGAACCACAACAATCCTTACAACCCTTGGCACTCCGCGTACTGCATTCCTTCACCGTATACCGTCACTGCAAACCATTTTTTGTTTCTTCATTCAGCATTATGCATACCATAGGCCTTCACCTCATACCATTGAGGAGAACTATTTTCAGTTTCGTGCACCACTCCGCGCACCGCTCCGTGCATCGCTCTGCACACCGCTCTGCGCACCGTAATGTGCACTACTTGGCATAACAATCCCACTTCCTGGAATATGACTGTGAACCATTCATGGAACACGGTACATAACCTATGTTCCAAGGTATGAGGTTCCCTTATGTGGCTGATTTTCTTCTTTATTTCATATACCATTCAATCCTATCTTAATCCCCTTTGTTTTCAAACACCAAACTCTCGATTTTGAGGCCCAAAAATTTGGAAAACACTTAGAAACTTCCCAACCATAAATACTACTTTTAGGCTCAAGTTAATGACCACATTCATTGAAAAATCCCAAGTCATACATGTGAAGATTGACTATAGAAAAAACCAAACTCCATTATTAAAAACACACATCCTTGGTTCCAACAATTGGCATATATACTACTGTCAAATCCCAAATGGATAATCAGTTTCGTAGTCTTGGAAGCTGAATTATATACATAAATATCAAATTACACATTAAAAAATAATACAAAAAATATAAAATCCATTGATAACACCATTATTCTACTAGATTAACCCATATTATCATTCATAATAAACATCTTAGCACCATAGGAAGAAGAAAACATAAGAAATGGGTGAGCTCATATGCTTAGTAAGTGTTAGCATAAAATGAAAGATATTATGAATAATCAGAATAATCATTAAGGAAAGGTGTACTACTAAAACACAATCCATTCATATATTGTATTAATAATAATATAGAAATAATAAATAATATCGTATAAAATAATCACTTGGTATTGAAAAAATAACCATGCTTATTCTACTTGTCGAATTATCTCATGGAATATATATAACTAATCTCATAATGAGGGAATGCATAATTTTGGACACTATAAATGGGTAAAAACCCAGACTAGTTTGAATCATGATTCCTACCAATGCCTCGAGGGCTGTAGTTGGCCCCGCCAGTCACTTACTAAGTCCAATGCATTTCTAATATGAAAAAGGTGAAACATGTCCAACATAATCATTAGAATTAAAACTAGCATATGAGATGTTAATATATTAATAGTAAACTATAAATGTTTCAAAATAGTACATCCCCAGTAAAATATATTATATCCCCTTAAATACAATATGGTAGACTGTATCATAAGAAATCACACTCAATTAAGAAAAAAACCCAACAAAGGATATTTAAATAGATGGAAATAATCTATTAAAATCATTAAAAAGTTATTTAGAGAAATACCCATTTTTATATTGAAATTATTTTAAATGTGGGGAACAATTTTAAAATAAAAAAAATCAATGAAAATAATATTGTAAGCTTGTAAAGTAAGTTTCATTCATTCCATATAAGTTAAATAAATATTCCTTTCTTATTTTTTCGAAATGGTCATAAAGTAAATCATATGGAAAATGAAAAAAAGATCCCTTTAAAAGAAATTATAAATAGTAAAACATGGGGAAAATGACTTTGAAAAATTGTAGAAGAGTAGTAAGAATAGATTTCAATATGTGTTTAAGAAACATGTCATGGATGATAAATATGTCCTAGAAAATACTTATATAAAAAAAATCCTGGATAATAATGAGATTGTAAAGTTAACCCATACCCTATACATTACATTAGTTAAATGCACATTCACATACCATATAATTGTTTAATTCATGTTATTAAACAATACTAGAAATATATCTATGTTTTTGACATCATATATTATATTCTTATATAATTTGTTTATAATTTTCTTTTATTATCCTT
The DNA here is from genome assembly GCA_963277665.1 of Viscum album. NCBI lineage: Eukaryota > Viridiplantae > Streptophyta > Magnoliopsida > Santalales > Viscaceae > Viscum > Viscum album. The sequence goes on along the minus strand of OY728150.1, from coordinate 331,073,820 downwards.
GTTTTAGTTGTTAACTGCACCATTTTCATATGTTTATTTTGTCATGTAAGTGATGTTGATTATGAAAAGGATATATTTTAATCATATGAAGAATGATATTAAGTTCATAAATATTATATCCCATCATAATATATATATTTTAATCATTCTTGAATCATTAATGTTGAGAATGAATCTCAATATATCATGTAGACGACCGACCACATGTACGCACGAGTGATGATATCATTCCCAAAATGGTAAAGTGGTAAATATTTAGATGGTATATTAATTATAAAGAATAAATATGATTTAATATTTACTATTTTATCCATTATATTTATCCTTATACCCATCCAAATAAAGTGGGGATTAAAATTATTACACGACAATATATAGACGACAAGTCATATGTACACACACATATTGATGTTGTTTTTTATAGGATAGATAAATTGAGGAATATGGTTGTACCATAATAATAATAAAATTTAAAAATATATGTGACACTGTAGTTAATACTTTTTTAAGTAAACAATATGATGAGTAAGTATAATAAGAACTGAACAGAAATTAATTGGTAAAATAACTACCTCTTCTTCAGTGGACTTCTGTAGGATCTACTATTAAGTACACTAGGGTTAGAAATTTTATAATACCATGACCACCATAACATAACTTATAGTTATTGGAGTATAAATGGGAAGTGTTTGGTCATGCTAGAAGGCTAAATGTGGTGTGAGGGAGTGATGGAGGAGGTGCCTTTTTATAAAAGAGGGGAGGGGCACTATTGGATTCCTTTAAAATATTAAATTAATATAAATTTATTTTTGATTGCATATATCTAAAAAGTGAGTTATTTAGATTCTAATATGTGTATGGTTATAGATACTCTCAATGAATGTTTTTTATACATGTTTAGGTTACAATATTAACTGTATGGTTTGTCTTTAACCCTTAGTTAAACCTTTTTACACTTACCAGGACAATATGCCTTTTTTACTCTTTAGGGTTAATATAGTTACTATAAAATGAACAAAGTACCCCTAATGGATAATTTATGACATAATTAACTTTATTTTACTAATTTTGGCGATTTTCTATTGTATATCATTTAAAAAATGTTATTAATTTTAACGTATCCCTTATGTCAGTTTTGTTACTATTCATTAGTTGTTTTTTTAAATATCTTAGTAACACGATCACTTCAAAAAAACACCTCTCATATAACAATAACATGTCTAATTTAACTATAAATGTTTTTTTTGTTAATAATTATGTCAAAATAAATTTTTTTTTATATTTTTAATATAAATAATTTTATATTTCCATTAATTAAAGAATTATTGCATCATTATTATGAAATCCATTAATTGAATTATTTATTATCAAAAAATAAAAAATTAATTATCATGATTAAGATAATTTCATTATACATCTATTTATAATTAAAGATTAAATTTACCTTTTATATATCCACGTATTAAAAATTTAATAGTTATTAAAAAACATGAGTATGAAAATTTTAACTTATCTTTAAATAATATTCTATAAATTTCATATTCATACCCATGTTTCTTAAAAATGTTATATTTTGTGTCAATTTTTTATTTTCATTGAAACCCACTTATCCAAGGAAATTAGGATATGTTTTATGGTAATTTTATAATATTATAATATTACTTTTACCTTTAATTACTTGATTTACCCTTTTTTGTGGAAAATAAAAAAAGTACTAATGTTACTATTCATAATACAAAAAAATGAATTTGATACTATTAGACTACAAATATCATAATTTTTATATATTTTTTAATCCATTTTAACAAATAGAATTCATAGAAGTTGCTATGATATGGTTAATACTAATCTCTTGGATTTGGCGAGTAGGTGAGTAAAAGAAAATATTCAACAATTTAATATTTTTTTATAACTAATTCCAATATAAAAATTATTCTAATGGCCTAAATTGGATTAGTATATGTATTTTGGATCTATTTTGGCTTTAAAAATAAAAATAAATTATATTAATAATGTTAACTAAAAGGCCATTTTTAACAATAAACATGTATTTTCACTATTCATAAAAAAATGAATGTTCTTAGAAAAATAAAAAAATCACCCCAATCCAGATTTGAAATTAAATATTCCTAAATGAAAATTATTTTAAAAAAAATTTAAAATCATCAAAATGATTGTTTTAAAAATGGTCATCTGTAAAATGGAAGTAATATTACCCTTTTGAAAAATATAAGTTTCTCTCCATAAAATTGGTTATGTTCATATATTATTATTATAAAATTTATTATATGAATATTAAATTATTTTTGATTGAATATATAACATATATATTTCATTCAAATCATTAACTAATTATAATTAATTTAATTTATTAATACAAAAATCATTTGAGAGTATAAAAAATAAATATTTCTTTTATATTAAGTTGGTTTATATTTTCATTTCTAATTAAATAGTAACTAATGTATTCATCTTATATTTATGTAAACAATATATTTTTATATATTAGTTAATACTATTCATAATATCTAATTTAATGTATAGTATTAATATTAAATAATATATCATGGTTTGTTTAAGCTTGGGGTTGTGTGCAATGTTTGTTATCAAAGAAGTTTAATTTAAAAAGAGAATACCATAGAATATTTGGGTGTTACTTTTCCCTCCTTCAATAAATTGTGTCCTCAAAATTTGAAATTACAATTATAAATTAAAAGGCTAATACAATAAAATACCTATATAGAAAACTCACAATGGAAATAGGGTTAATAGAATACACTCTTAATAAGAGGGAAATGGAAATATTAAGGTTACCAAAATATAATGATTTTAAGTAGAATATCAATGGTGTAAATTGAAAACATAGACATAGAAATTAAATCCGACTATAATGTTTTGATAGATAATGATAGAATAAATGTATAAATGTATGTTTTTTAACATAAAGATCAAAAACAAACATATTAAAAAGTTTATTTATATTATAAAAATGATACTAATAGGACAATTTTTTTAAGGAATTCTTCCTATTGTTAAGAATTTAGTTCAATTTTTATATATATATGTATGTATATATTTCTGTAAAAAAATATTTTCCTTTAATTAAAATTTTAATTATTTATATTTCGTCTCTTACCACATGATGTATCATATAGTGATGTAAAAAAATTATATCAAATTTTTTTTTCTGAAGGTCAACTTAAACTATATAAATAATAGTTAAATTTTTAAAAATATCATGATCAAACACTATAAAAAATAAATTTCCTAAATTTCCTAAATGATCATTCTAAACAACATGGAGTGGGTCCTAATTATCACATACCTATATGTGAATACATTCTCCTTTAAATATCATAATGAATGGTAATAAATACAATTACCATAAAACCATATCAGATACATTCATGCTTCTTTATTCCTTTTGTAAAACCTAGTATATTGGATATATTCCCTAAATCCAAATTGTTTTATAACTACCAATGATAGGATAAACTAGTTTTTTTGAAAAATAATTAAACTTTCCCATGTTAGTTAATAATTATCTAATGAAAATTATCCAAATCAATTATTTTGTATACATAAATCATTGTCTTAGGATTAAGAACATATAAAGGGTCATATTTCCCGCACCTATGTGTTTTCCAAAAAATTTACTTTGCACTGAATAAATTTTCTTGGTACTATTCAGAATATAATCTCAAATCCTTAATTAAATAGTACTATGGTACAATCCTTATATATTCCATAATTTTTATAACGAGTACATCATTGATAAAATACTCAAAATGACATAATTATGGAATCAAGATATATGAAAATTAATTATTCCTCGTTAGATGTGGTAGTAGTATAATATTTACCACAATCTATTATTATTTTTCATGGTATACTCATTTGACATAGAAGACATTAATTTGAATAGCATCCCATATCCATGTAGTAAAAGCATTCAAAATTGAAATATTTTTTATTCCCCTAGCAATCACGAACATTGTGAATTTTTTTTGCACACTAATAAAAAAACTACAATTCCCTTTAATGTTTGGAGTGTTTCTTTAAATAATTATAAAATTAGATAAGACTCTTCTTTCCCCTCTTCCCTTTATCCATATTTTTCCCAGTTTTCCTCTTCTTCTCATTATTCCCTCTAAATCCATAATACATAGAGTGGTCTTACCTTTCCTATTATCACATGATAATATTTCTGCATATGATGAGAATACTTGGGATACTACTTCCCTTTAAAATATTATCTTGACAACATTAAATATATGATCCTTTTTATTCTTTAGACTATGAAATAAGTGAGGTTCACATTCCTTCTATTAAGATCCATTAAAAAATAAAGACATACACTTGGTTAGATTATATCATAATATATAATACAAAAAGTATATAAATACATAACATAAACTGAAAAATTTTGTGTATCTAGTCTCATAATCACAATCATGGTTTCTTTGGTATGTTCTTCTATACTTATCCACAATGTATACCTTAAGGTTATATCCTTTAATCGATTTTTTTCTATATCTAGTTTCCAAATTTCCTGTTAAAATTCCTTTGAACCCAACTATAACACCCTGAGCCTAGTATCATGGAGATAGTGTCTTAATTTATTACATTCGCACAAATACAAGTGTCCGATCCCAAAGGACTGATCAACATAGATGTCTTGGAAGCCTGATTACATATATGTCCCTTACATTATACATACATAAAATCAAAAAAAAACATCAATAAAGGCATTATTATTCTAGGTTAACCCTTCATATCAGTCATAATACACATCTTAGAATCTATGGAAAATATAATATAAGAAAGGCGTGATCTCAGTTGATCATTAAGGGAAAGAATACAATCAAAGCTATTATGAACAATAGTCACAAACATTTTGGCATGATTTATAAATAAAACACAATCCATTCATACATAGTCTTGAGCATAACATGAAAATAATAAATAAAACCATATTTACTAATCACATGATATTGAGAACATTTCCATTTATATTCTTGTAGTGAAATAATCTCAAGGAATATGAATGAATAATCTGATGATGAGGGAATTCATATAATGCCTCGACCCAAGTTACCTAGAGCTGGTGCATTATTACATAACATTGGCATGATTTCATGGAATCTTGTCCCAAAGGACCAATCAGTTTAACAGTCTTGGAAAATAGATTACATAAAATAACTTAACATCATAATTTCTAACATGAAATACAACATAGATAATCATTTGGGGACGAAATTAGTACATGAGCATAAACCTAAATATAAATCATAATTTACTTGTTAGCATCCCGGGAAAATAAAACATTTGAAAGGGTATGATCAAATGCTCATTAAGGATAAAAAATATAGCAGAAGCTAAAATAAACAATTATAAAATTTTATGGAAACCTATAAAATTGAAACACAATCCCTTTAAACATAAACCACATTATAATATGGAAATGAAAAATCAAATAATTTAATTTACTTATTCACATGGATATTCTACTAGTCGAATAATCACATGTAATATCAATAACTAATCTCGTAATGATGGAATGCATAATGCTGGAAATCTTAACCACAAAGTCAAGGAGTCTTACTAAGAACCTAAATATAAATTTTGTCCTGACCTTGTTCCAAGTCACTAGATTGTCTCATGAGACCTATGGATGCATCCAGGGGCTATAACAGGCCCCACCCATTACATTCTAATTCTAATGCATTCCTCATATGATAATGTTCAAACATAACATAAACATTCATATTAAAACTACCATACGAAATGTCAATAAATTAATAATAAACTATGAATGGTATTAAAACAGCACATACACAATCAAACATATCATATCTCATTCAATAAAATATGGAATATTGTATTATAATAAATAAATCTCAATTAATAATAACATCCTGAAATGGATGTTGACAAATTTGAAAATTATCCGTAAAACCCTTTGAGAGAAATATGAATTTTTCATGAAATCATTTAAAATTCACACAATTTATAAATGAATAAATTTAAAATATATTTTTTAATCAATGTTTCGCATACCACTTTGAATATTTTGAATGGAATTAACATTTTAATACATTCATGTCCATGTAAATAAATCCTTAAAACCATTTTAAAACATGGATATTAATGAGAATGATTTAGAAGAATAAATAATTAAAAAAATAAAATTGATATTTCAGTTAAAGTGACCCTTAAAAAAATCCATTTCAAAAATATTTTACGAATCATGGTACTGGATGATAAATATGTCCCAGTAAATACATACACATAAACAATCTCGGATAATAATGAGATTGAGGAATTAACCCTTACCTTAGGCCTGATATACTTCATACGTGTCTAAAACACCTGAATAATGTTTTTAAACATATTATTACCTTATATTAAAAAAATGATATTTATTATATCATATATGATTCTTTTATTATTTTATATTACCCATTTTTTATGAATTCCAAGTTAATGCAATATTTAGGTTAATATCACTTTTCTTATCGTACGTGTTTTGACATGTTATTCTTGATCATGTTAAACAAATCATGATTTAATTACCTTTATAATGTAAAATATGATTTATATATCATATATATTTATCAAATAAATATATATATAAATATATATATATATAATGGAATACATTGTTGATGGGGACGGTAGGCCATACGTACGCATGAACGTTGTTTCCGTTTCCGTATCGTATTGAATGGAAGCAACTAAATGGAATATATATAAATAGACACAAAAATACAGATATATATATATATATATATATATATATTACAATAGAATTATTATGTCATATAATACGTACTTATTAATAAATTTTTTTTTATAATCATCCTTGAATGGTGAACATCAAAATTAATCTCATCGTGTCCTGGAGACGGTAAGCCGTATGTACGCACGCGCAACGATATCTTTTCCACAATGATTAAAAGGTGTGGAATGAGACGATATATGAATTATATAAGAAAATTTACATGATATTTTCATTATTTATATACATAATACTCATCATTATATACATCCAAATAATATAGTGTTGAATAAAAAATTATACCACGACATGTAGATAGTAAGCCGTACGTACACACAAATAGTGACTTTTCCATTCATAGGTAGTATAGAATAAGGAATATGGTTGTTCCTTTTATTATAATAACATCTTAGTATATATAATTTACTTGAGTTATTATTTTAGTATTGAAATAATAGATAAAGAAGAAGTAGAAAAGAAAAGAACTTTGAAATAGGAGATTAAATAATTACCTCTTCTTCGGGTGCTTCGGTTTGAATTGAATAAAAGGGATCTGTAGGATGAGTTTATGATCAAATTAAGGTATATAGGATTAATTGAGGGTAGTTTTAAGGATATTTGGGCAGCTTTTGTAAGATCCAAATGGATTTGGTTGTGTGAAATTAAGAGAATGGGAATTTCCCTTTTATAAAAGAGGCAAGGGGAACATTAGGAAAAGCCCAAAATATTAATTTATTATGAAAATTTTTTCGTTTTCTCATAGCTCAAAATGGTTTTATTTCATGAATATGGTGGGGATGGGTCGAAATCCTCTCATCCAATATGTTGTAGACATATTTAGGTAACCATATTAACCTTATCCTTTAGATTTAACTCTTAGTTAAATAGTTTAACTTTTACCACGTCTTCTTGTATTTTTATATTAAATGGTTAATAAAAATACTATAAAATTAAAAGAGAACCGAATTTTATTAATTAATGCAATATATATCACTTTAAAATTCCTTTTCCCAAATATCAGTTTTTTAGAAATAATATATCATTTAATAATATAATATTTGTTTTAAAACCACATTTATGTCAATTTTGACACTATTTAGTGTTTTTATTGAAGTCATCACAACTTAATTACAGAGAAAAATAAATAAATTAAATCAACCCTAACATGTCATATTAATCTAGAAAATTTTTGGATGGAATCAAAAGTTTCAATTTAAATTTATTTTGATATTTATAAAATCAATTATTTTAATCTTTCATTAATAATGTAATTACTGCATCATCATTGGGTCATAAACAAATTTAATTATTAAAAGTCTAAAAATTATAAATAAAAACCGTAATTTAGAAAATAATATTATATTTCTAATGAATGTTTATAGTCTAATTTATCTTATGTAGAAATCTATATTAAAAATGGTTTAGTTAATAATATTTGAATTTATCACTTTTAACTCTTCTTTAAATAAAATATAATAAACGTCATAATCTAACCCAAGTGAATAAAAAAGACCATATTTTTTTAATAATGTTTATTTTGGTCTAAAAAAACTTATCCAATAGATTTAGTTCATGTTTTGGGGTAATTTAATATTATTATAATATTATTTTTACCTTTAATTAACCCAGTTACCTTTAAACGCGGTAAATAGAATTCAAAATTTAATATTCATCAAAAATTATTTTCATCCTATTGAAGAAAATTTTACTTATTAATGAAATATATGTCTGTCTGATTATTTAAATTCAACTCACAGAACTTGTAACATTACTTTTTATGGAAATTTGCAAATGTACCCAGAAGGTTGGTAAAGGACGTTAAAAAGTTCAATATAATTTTATATATCTAATATTATTATAAAAGGAATCAAATGAATTAAATTAGAATAATATATGTATTAAGTATATATTTTTATTTGAATACAAATTATAATAAAAAAATATTATTTAAATGAAAAATTCGATTTTTATGAACTTTGTAGTATTTTTCACTATTCATCAAAAATTGAATGTATTCAGAAAAATACCAAAAATTCACCCTAAGATAATTTTTATATTATGAATTCAAAAATGAAGTATATTTTAACAAATTCTCTTTTTATAAGTGTTTAAAAATATTTTTTTATTGTTAACAAGTGGACATAAACAGTAGTTATTTATGAAAATAGTTTTTTTAATATATAACTATTGTAACAAAACATATACATTTCATTATAAATATGTTTTATTTATGTGAAGAAATTATAAATAACATTTAAAATTTATTTGGATACTATTCATATTACAATATTTAATTGATAAATAAATATATCATTAAAATAATTATAATACTTTTGTTTTGTTTCATAGAAGCTCAATATTGTGTATAATTCAAGCCATGTCAGTGTTTCATGAAATATAAGCTACTAAAATACTTTAAATAGAAAACATACTATGAAATCATGGGGATTTACATTTTACCCTCATTTAATAAATTCATCCTTATATTTTGAAATTGCTCGTTGACAATAAAAAGTTTAAAATAGAAAATACATTTGTGTAAACTCCACATCGGAAATAGGGTTAATAAAATTTAGTCTTAATAAGAGGGAAAGGGAAATGAAGAAGTCACCACGAAATATTTATTTGAAATAAGAGAACATTGGTGGAAATTAAAGGCATGCAATTAGAGGAAAAAATAAATATTTATAGGGAGTGATTGAGGTAATCAATCACAAATAAGTGAACAATAAATGGAAAATTGAGGGCCACAAATACATAAATCTATGATGATTTAAAATATCATCAGTTCAAAAAAACAGAAGGTATTAGGATAACACATTTTTTGTTTTAATATTCTTTCCGAAAAGTTTAGGAATTAATTTCTTCATAAAATAAGAAAAACATAATACATGACATGTAGAGTTCCATCATTTAACTAATTTCTACCACAAACTTATCTATCACTCCAATAGATAATAGAATTAAAAAATATTATATTTCTCCTAATCATATAGGGTTCTAAAAAAATGAATTAATAATTCATCTATCAATCCTTTTAAAAAAACTACATTATCCAAACTAGGATATCACGTACTCCAGTGGTAGGTGATGAACCATTATCGCCCTTCGGTTATGGGTTCAAGCCTCACAACCTAGCAAGACATGACATGTTTTCTCCCGTCCTCCGAGTTGTCATTTTTATAACATTAAAAAAATAATCCTAAGAAATTTTTTAACCTTAAACAATAGTATCATATTTCTAACTTAATCCATTCCAAACTTTAGACTTATCTAAAATACATCTGTCCAAACTAACATTCCAAAATTTATAAGAAAGGTAAACATAATAATGCTCTAGTTTTTCCACATATTAACATTTGAATACCTTCATAATTTATTCTATAAAAACACAGTAACACCCTGGATTACCATAAAACCCTACTGATTACATTAATTCTCCCTTATTCTTTATATAATATAGGGTATACTCCTTATATCCAAAAATGTTGTAAAATCCATCAATGATGGAATAAAAAAACAATTCATTAGTTTCAAGGTAGTCAAGAATATCCAAAATAATTTATCCAAATCAGTCATCTCATATTCCAAAATAACTACCTCGGTCTTAATACCAAATAAAGGTTTATCTTTCCGCCAACCATGTATTTTTAAAAAACAATTTACTTGTTATTGAGTCACTTTTCATAGTACCATACAATCTCAAATCCTAAATGAAATAGTACTACATTACAATCATTATATACTCTATAATTATTATAATCAGGACATTTCCAAAAAACATATTCAAATGACAAAATTAATGAATTGTAATATTTATCATTCTTCTTCATATGGAGAAATATCATAACTTTATTGTTATACAGCAACATCATCTCATGTACATTCTTTTGATGATTGGTACGTTGATTCTCATAGTGTCCCATCTCCTTTCAGCTAGAAAATTATACATTGGTAACCTTTTTTCGTACCCTCGAAAACAAAAAATGTGTGCCGCTTTTATCCATACTTATAAAAACTCTCATTACCTTCACGAATTTTCCAATGTTATTATTTCCACTATTATCACATTTGGGGAATTTATTCTTTCCCTTCTTCCCTTTATATATATTTCTCTCTGCTATCCTCTTCTTCTCTGGATTCCCTTCAAAGCCATAAGACTCAGAGAATTATTTAAATATCTTAATAAATCATAATAAGATTTCGTCATATTATTAGAATACATGAGAGGATAATTACCTTTAAAATGATGGATTAATACCCTGAAAGATATGATCCTTCTTACTCTTTGTAACATATTCATTGGTGGGGTAGTCATTCCATCTACTAGGAACCTTTTCATAAACAAAGTCATACAATATATTAGGTTATGAATCATAATTAATGATTATAAAATAGTGAAATACATATCATAAATTACGTACATCTAATCACATAATCATAAATATGGTTCCTTTAAGGACATATTTACTCATAAATCCATAATAATGGGTTGTAATGAAAATGTGAATTATCCTAAGAATATAAATTGGGAGTGTCAAACTAGGTGCGCAGTAAGGCCCATTTTCATGTACCAAGTTACCCAGAGTCAAGATTAGAACACTTTGTCAGATTTTTCACCCCAAGGTACATCTTTTCTAGAACCACGTCTACATGCAGTATCCTGAAAAGGATTTACTTCTTGGAATATCCATGTAATCCATACTTTACCAAAATTATAGTGGGGCTCTTCTATACTTATTCTCAATGTATATCATACGGTTATGTCCCCTAATCTATGTTTTCTAAATCTATTTCCATGTTTTTTTCTTAACTTCCTCTGATAACAATTGTAACTCTTCAACACCAATTACCTAAAGCTGGTGCATTATTATATAACATTGGCATGATTACAAGGAATCATGTCCTGAAGGACCGATCATTTTAGCATTCTTGGAAAATATAATTCATAGAATAACTTAACATTACAATTTCTAACATAAAATAAAAAATAGATAATCATTTAAGGATAAAATTATTTCCCTATACTAACCCTACAAATCAATCATAACTCACTTATTGGCATCCTGGGAAAATAAAACATTTGAAAGTGGTTGTCACATACAAGACATATTTTAAAGGTATTTTTCATTTAATTTACATCCTTTCTTTGTTTTGGGGGTTTCCCTAGGTTTTAGGGAGGAATAGATGAGTATTAATGAATTGGGCCAAACCGTGAGCCCAATTCCAGATTAAAAAAACAAAATTTGTATCTTTTATAACATTTTCATTTTTCAACATTTTTCATCCATTAAAATTCCTAATTGACCTTCCCTAACCTATTAACACCACCAAGGTAATTTGGAGCTTTTAGAAATCCATAACCAGAGGTTATTTGGGTTTTTGTCTAAGGGGTTGGGCCTGCCCGAAATCCCAATTCCTGTTTTAAAAATAAAATTTGATTTTGTTATAACATATTCAATATTTGGGATTTTTCGGTGATTCCAAGTCTCACTCAAGCCCAAGTAACCCAGCCGCGCGTCTTAACTCTCTCCCACCCATTTGAAGCTATTTAAAATCGCGAGTTTGTGCCGATCTTCATAGGGTTCCTCAAATCTCCCAGATTTGAAGAGGTAAAGTATTTCTTTCATAAATCCCTCAATTATCAATCTTTTTCCTCCATTCCAGTTCATAAATGAGATAATAAATCTTGTTCGAACGTACCCTAAATTTGGGCTCTTTTAAATTTCAGATACTGGAGTTTTGGAGTGATTACTTCAAGATACTTCAAGTAAATGAGCCCTTTTCTTTCCTCTTTCAAATTACTTTGGGTTTAACTCATTGTTCTTAGGGTTTCTTCGGTTATAATTGAGTTTACTAATGTCCAGAAACTAGGATTTCTAACCTAGGGTTTAACTTTGGGATTTCTTGGCCAATTTGTGTGGTTTTAGGTTTGATCTAGTTCTCTCTTGGTGCGGCGGGGGTGCGATTTGATTTCGCACGGAGATTCAAGGGGTTTTGTTAATTTGGTAGGTGATTCCATTGTGTGTGAAATTTTTGTGAATTAGGATGCTGTTTTCATGGTACTCTAATGTTTATTTCACTTGAATTTTTCTGTAAAAATTGGTTTTAGTTGCATTTATAATGCAAATGAATTTTAAGTTCCAATTTTTGGTGAAATTGAGGATTTTCCATTCAAATCTTTTATTGGTTCATTTTGGGATGCCCCATAACTGAATTTTTGGTTTAATTAAAGGGTTATGAACTGCAATTTGGTTTTAATATCTTACAAGTGTTATCATAGTGTGAAAGGTGGATATCTTAAAGAGTTTTGGGTGAAAAACAATGTGATGTTTTGAGAGGTTGTTTTATTGGAAATAAAATTATTTTATTGTGTGTTTTATATGGTATAAAATGTGTGTAGCTACTGTACAATTTGTTTGTGACCAGTAGTGATATTTTATATGAAAATGGATGTGTGTTGTTTGCTGAAATTGTTTGAGCACAAAAGGGGAAGCCCGGGTACTTAGGTGGGGCGGATTTGTACTAGTACGGCTAGTGGATCGGATGGGTTTTGTCCCTATTCCACTTAGCATCTGGATAACGACAACTCTAACTAAACTATTTGGATGATGATTGGGGACCACTAGGTTATGGGAATGTTCCCTACTAGTGGCTCGTGCACGAGAACGGATTTTTCTATGGTTACTCTACACCGAGGTACGAGGTACATAGGGCCCGAGACAACCTAGTGCTTAGGGGTGTTCCTGATTTTGATGCTCAAAGAATTTGTGGTATTTACCCTTGTTGTGGGTTGTTTTTGGCAGTACATTACAGTAGCTCACATGTCTATTTAATGTGCTAACATTCTGAAATTCTCGGATTGAAAACTGTTTTAATTTGAAAGTTGCATTTCTTTGAATTTTAACACTGTTTCACCTTGTGTATTAAAATTGCTTGTTTTGGTCACATTGTATTGCATACTCTTTGGAATCAACTGGTGGTATCCTATTGGGCTTAGGCTCACACCCTACTTACACCCCTTGGGTGTAAGTAGACCTGCTTATGCTTGACTCAGGTAAAGGGAAGGCTAAGGGTGATGGCGGTTCGGGATGTTAGTACCCATCATTGGGGCGGAGTTGCGGGGATGGCTTGCGTGTGATGATCCCCTTGTCTTGTGGAGTCCATGGGGATGTCTTTATATTGTAATTATTTGTTTTTAGACCACTTGTAGTGTCTTTAAACTTATGTATTCAGATCTGGTTTTGTTAAGAATTGTTTAGCATAAAAATTTCAGATTTTAATAATTGATTGTTTTTTTATGATTTATGCTGTCATACTCGGGTAAATCGTTCCCAAACCAGATTTGTTTGATACCCGGGCACTTGTGCCAGCCCATGGGGATAGGGAACGCCCTTCGGGCCTTTCCACAGGCCAGGTTTGGTGCCGTTAATGGTGGCGACCAGATCCGGTTCGTGACAAAATGGTATCAGAGGAGGTTAATGTTTTTGGGTTATATTGTTATTTTGAGATGAGTCAGGATAGACAGGATCTAGGACTGTAGGGGCTCGGGGTATTGGTTGTGAGTAGGGTGCCTGGCCCGCACCTCTCATGGAAGACCTTGAGTCACTAGAGGATGTTGGAATTTACTGATTTACTTCACTTCCATGTGAGACGTGTGGGCTGCAGACCACATGTGGACATCAGGCAGATGTGGAGTAGTTGTTTCTTTTATTACAAGAATGTGTTTAGTTTGTTTATATTTGATGTATTTGATTACAATTTTCAGAATTGTGGTATTGACTATTTGTTTTGTGACTGTTGCATTTTGTAGCAACATGCCTCCCCGGAAAGCTCCCACGCACCCACAGGAGGAAGCTGGAGAGAGTTCTCCCACGCCGATTGATCAGAGGCTAGTCGAGGTCGTGGTCCGGGCTGTCCAGGCTCTAGGATATGGACCAGCTCCAGCTCCAGCTTTTGTTAGAGAGGATTATACTGGTCCTAGAAAGGACAAGGCCCAAGAGTTCCTGAAAAATAAGCCTCCAACCTTCCGAGGCAGCTCATAACCCCAGGAAGCAGAAGAATGGCTCGAGAAGATCGAGCGTATGTTTGAGTTCCTGGAAACACCCGAGGAGCTCAGGGTGATGTGTGCCTCCTTTCTGTTGGAGGGTCCCAGCCGTAAATGGTGGGAGTCAGTGCTTCAGTCTGGGAAGAATGAGCAGATGCACTGGGGAGATTTCAAGGCTGTCTTCAATGAACAGTATTGCCCTGAGGTGTTGGCTTATGCCAGGTCTAGAGAGTTCATGGAACTTGTTCAGGGGAATCTATCTGTGATGGAGTATGCCAACCGTTTCGCTGAATTGGTTCGGTATGCTCCAGAAATTGTCTCTAATGAGCAAGCGAAGGCCCAAAGGTTTGAGAAAGGCTTGCGACCAGAGATATACTCCCAGGTGTTCTTGTTTAAGCTGTGGACCTATGCTGAGGTCGTTGATCGGGCATGCATGGTGGAGATTAATAGAAAAGGCAGGGCTGGTTTCTATGGTTCTGTATCAGCAGTGGGAAGTGGAAGCTCCTCAGAGAAGAAAAGGAAGCGGGAGGATCATGTGAAGAAAGGAGGGGGCAGTTCAGGCCACTCTTCCATGCAGTTTTCTTCTACGGCTTCTGATGCGAGATCGGTCGTGTGCCACCAATGTGGGAGGCCTGGGCATATCCGACCAGCATGTCCTCTTACTCCGAAGCCTTGTTACCAGTGTGGAGGTATAGGGCATTTACAGCGCTTCTGCGTTGTGGCACGTCCACTCCCAAGTGGGGCAGGGTCAGTGGCTTCAAGAGGAGTGCCAACACAGTCCGAGCCGTCAAGGACTGGGGGATCTTGATTTGGTGGTCGCGGTGGTAGGGCTGGATCATCTTCTGGGCAGAGCCAGTTCAGGGCACAACCACAGACTAGCGGTCGTCCCCAGGTAGATACTGGACATCTCCATGTAGTGGATCAGTCACCAGTAGGATCAGAGGCGGGACCGTCGACAGTTCGAGGTACCGTTCTGATCGCATCTTCTATAGCTACTGCTCTTTTTGATACTGGTGCCTCTATTTCATTCATTTCTGGACGTTTTGTGGACATTCTGAATTTGCCAACTGAGTTGATGTCTTTTGCGATGGAGTTGGTGACACCATTGGGAAAGAAGAAGGAGCAGGGCCTGAGGTGCCCCTCGTGTGCACTCTCTGTGTCAGGGGTCGAGATGGAGTGGGACCTCTTGGTCTTAGATATGGACCTTTTTGATGTTATACTCGGGATGGATTGGCTAGTAAACTTCCAGGCACTCATCGATAGCTACAGACGGCGGGTGAGTTTCACATCACCTGATGGGAGTCGTCAGGTTTTTCATGGAGAATGGGATCCACGATCAAGTCGCGCAGGGCATCCACTCCCAGAGTTGGGAAGTGTTATCTTCCAGTTATCTTGGATTGTTCTAGAGTATGGTCTTTCCCCTGAAGGTGCACTACCTCGTGTAGTGAATGAGTTTCCTGAGGTATTCCCTGATGATTTTTCTGGTTTTCCCCCGGAGCGGGATGTGGAGTTTTCGATTGATCTGGTGCCGGGAACACAGCCGATATCTCTTCCCTCCTATCGCATGGCCCCCACCGAGTTGAGGGAATTAAAGATACAGCTGGACGACTTAGAATCCAAAGGATTCATTTGCCCGAGCGTCTCTCCTTGGGCCTCTCTTGTGTTGTTTGCAAAAAAGGCTGATGGATCCCTCCGGTTGTGCATTGATTACCGAAAGCTGAATAAGGTAACAATTAAAAACAAATACCCTTTGCCCAGAATAGATGATTTGTTTGATCAGTTGAAGGGGGAAAAGTGGTTCTCAAAGATAGACCTGCGTTCAGGGTATCATCAACTCAGGGTGAAGGAGTCAGATATCCCTAAGACAACCTTCCGAAGCAGGTATGGCCACTTTGAGTATTTGGTCATGCCCTTCGGATTGACCAATGCTCCAGCGGTATTTATGGCACTTATGAATAGGGTGTTCCATAAGTATCTTGATTCCTTTGTTGTGGTGTTTTTGTATGATATTATGGTATACTCTAGCTCTGAGGAGGAACACGAACATCACTTGAGGATCGTTTTGGGTACATTACGAGATCACCGCCTCTATGCAAAGTTGTCAAAGTGCACTTTCTGGATCAGAGAGGTGAGATTTCTGGGGCATGTGATCTCAGAGCATGGAGTTTCAGTGGACCCTGAGAAAATTAGTGCAGTCATGTCATGGGAGAAACCGAAGAATGTGTTTGAGATCAGGAGTTTTCTTGGCTTGGCCGGTTATTACAGGCGATTCGTTCGGGATTTCTCTCGGCTTGCTTCACCGATGACTTCCCTCACCCGGAAAGGGGGGAAGTTTGTATGGGGTCCAGAATGTCAAGCATCGTTCGAGGAGCTGAAGAGGCGACTGACTACTGCCCCCGTGCTAATTTTGCTAGAGGCTGGAAAGGGATATGTGGTCTATTGTGATGCTTCAGGTATGGGTCTTGGGTGCGTGCTTATGCAAGATGATCATGTGGTCGCGTATGGATCTCGCCAACTTCGACCACATGAAAAGAACTACCCAACCCATGACTTGGAGTTGGCAGCGGTGATGCATGCTTTGAAGACTTGGCGTCACTACCTCTTTGGGGAGAAGTTTGTGGTATACTCTGATCACAAAAGCTTGGATTATATCTTCTCGCAGAAGGACCTCAACTTGAGGCAACGTCGCTTGATCGAGTACTTTCAGGGGTTTGACTTTGACATTGTCTATACCCCAGGCAAGGGTAATGTAGTGGCCGACGCTTTGAGCAGAAGAGTTCCAGTGCAGGATTTGAGGAAGTCTAGTGATGAGTGGGCATTGATGGGTCTCTTTTCTCAGATGCTTGTGGAGGACAGGGAATACAGTGGAGGGGCATTCTTGGCAAGTGTCCAGTTGACTCCTTCTCTATTAGAGTTGATTCAGCAGGAACAGCCCAGTGATGATCTTTGTCAGCGGTCTAAGAAGTTCGTTCATGGTGGGGAGACATCCTCTGATTGGTCTTCATCTCCCGAGGGCATCTTGTGCTTTAAGGGCCGTTCAGTAGTGCCATCATCTCTGCGGAAGGTGGTGATGCAAGATATCCACCAGTCTCAGTGGGTTGTCCATCCGGGTGCCACTAAGATGTATTATGATGTTCGTCGGCAGTTTTGGTGGCCTGGTATGAGACGGGACGTAGAAGACTTTGTTTCGAGATGCTACACATGTCAGCAGGTGAAAGCAAAGCAACAAAGGCCATCTGGTTTGCTCCAACCACTACCCATTCCTACCTGGAAGTGGGAAGAGGTTTCCATGGACTTCATTGTTGGATTACCTCGTACACCTCGAGGTAAGAATGCTATTTGGGTGGTGATTGATCGTCTGACCAAATCATCCCACTTCATTCCGATAAAAGATACAACTAAAGTAGATGAGTTGGGCCACTTGTATCTACAGGAAGTGGTGAGACTCCATGGTGTACCATCAGGTGTTGTCTCAGATAGAGACCCCCGCTTCACTTCTCGATTTTGGGAAGGCCTTCAGAAGTCCTTGGGGTCTCAAATTAATATGAGCACGACATACCACCCACAGACGGATGGTCAGACAGAGCGGGCGAATCAGATAATGGAGGACATGCTTCGTGCATGTGTCCTGGACTTTGGAGGTTCTTAGGATAGCCATTTGGGATTGGTAGTGTTTGCTTATAATAATAGTTACCAATCCACGATTCAAATGGCCCCTTTTGAGGCACTCTATGGTCGGCCTTGTCGGTCCCCCCTATGTTGGGCTGAGATAGGAGAGACTTCACTGTTGGGGCCGAGCCTTGTGCAGGAGACTTCTGAGAAGGTCAAGTTGATTAGGCAGCGCTTATTGATAGCTCAGAGTCGTCATAAATCTTATGCTGACCGGAGGCGTCGAGACCTAGAGTTTTCTGTGGGTGAAAGGGTATTCTTAAAAGTGGCCCCTCGTCTGGGCCATCGTCGATTAGGGAAGCAAGGTAAGTTGATGCCACGGTATGTCGGACCCTTTGAGATCACCGAGCGTATTGGTAAGGTGGCATACAGGTTGGCCTTACCTTCTCAGTTGACATCTATCCATGATGTCTTCCACGTCTCCCAGTTTAAGAAATACAATCCAGATCCATCCCATGTGTTGAGTTGGGAAGAACTAGAGATAGAGCCTGACTTGTCTATCGTTGAGAGGCCAGTGAAAATAGTGGACTCCCAGGAGAAGATACTTCGAGGAAAGTCTATTCCTTTAGTCCGGGTTTTATGGCAGCATGGGAATGATACACATGAGACATGGGAGCGAAAGTCATGGGTCAATGAAGAGTACGCATTCTTATTTTCCAACCGAGATTCATGTTGACTTTCCGGGGAGGAAAGTCCTTCATGGTGGGGAGAATTGTCACATACAAGACATATTTTAAAGGTATTTTTCATTTAATTTACATCCTTTCTTTGTTTTGGGGGTTTCCCTAGGTTTTAGGGAGGAATAGATGAGTATTAATGAATTGGGCCAAACCGTGAGCCCAATTCCAGATTAAAAAAAAAATTTGTATCTTTTATAACTTTTTCATTTTTCAACATTTTTCATCCATTAAAATTCTTAATTGACCTTCCCTAACCTATTAACAACACTAAGGTAATTTGGAGCTTTTGGAAATCCATAACCAGGGGTTATTTGGGTTTTTTTCTAAGGGGTTGGGCCTGCCCGAAATCCCAATTCCTGTTTTACAAATAAAATGTGATTTTGTTATAACTTATTCAATATTTGGGATTTTTCGGTGATTACAAGTCTCACTCAAGCCCAAGTAACCCAGCCGCGCGTCTGAACTCTCTCCCACCCATTTGAAGCTCTGTAGAATCGCTATTGTGTGCCGATCTTCATAGGGTTCCTCAAATCGCCCAGATTTGAAGAGGTAAAGTATTTCTTTCATAAATATCTCAATTCTCAATCTTTTTCCTCCATTCCAGTACCTAAATGAGATAATACATCCTGTTCGAACGTACCCTAAATTTGGGCTCTTTTAAATTTCAGATACCGGAGTTTTGGAGTGATTACTTCAAGATACTTCAAGTAAATGAGCCCTTTTCTTTCCTCTTTCAAATTACTTTGGGTTTAACTCATTTTTCTTAGGGTTTCTTCGGTTATAATTGAGTTTACTAATGTCCATAAACTAGGATTTCGAACCTAGGGTTTAACTTTGGGATTTTTTTGGCCAATTTGTGTGGTTTTAGGTTTGATCTATTTCTCTCTTGGTGCGGCGGGGGTGCGATTTGATTTCGCACGGAGATTCAAGGGGTTTTGTTAATTTGGTAGGTGATTCCATTGTGTGTGCAATTTTTGTGAATTATCATGCTGTTTTCATGGTACTCTAATGTTTATTTCACTTGAATTTTTCTGTAAAAATTGGTTTTAGTTGCATTTATAATGAAAATGAATTTTAAGTTCCAATTTTTGGTGAAATTGAGGATTTTCCGTTCAAATCTTTTATTGGTTCATTTTGGGATGCCCCATAACTGAATTTTTGGTTTCATTAAAGGGTTATGAACTTCAATTTGGTTTTAATATCTTAAAAGTGTTATCATAGTGTGAAAGTTGGATATCTTAAAGAGCTTTGGGTGAAAAACAATGTGATGTTTTGAGAGGTTGTTTTATTGGAAATAAAATTATTTTATTGTGTGTTTTAAATGGTATAAAATGTGTGTTGCTACTGTACAATTTTTTTGTGACCAGTAGTGATATTTTATATGAAAATGGATGTGTGTTGTTTGCTGAAATTTTTTGAGCACAAAAGGGGAAGCCCGGGTACTTAGGTGGGGCGGATTTGTACTAGTACGGCTAGTGGATCAGATGGGTTTTGTCCCTGTTCCACTTAGCATCTGGATAACAACAACTCTAACTAAACTATTTGGATGATGATTGGGGACCACTAGGTTATGGGAATGTTCCCTACTAGTGGCTCGTGCACGAGAACAGATTTTTCTATGGTTACTCTACACCGAGGTACGAGGTACATAGGGCCCGAGACAACCTAGTGCTTAGGGGTGTTCCTGATTTTGATGCTCATAGAATTTTTGGTATTTACCCTTGTTGTGGGTTGTTTTTGGCAGTACATTACATTAGATCACATGTCTATTTAATGTTCTAACATTATGAAATTTTCGGATTGAAAACTGTTTTAATTTGAAAGTTGCATTTCTTTGAATTTTAACACTGTTTCACCTTGTGTATTAAAATTGCTTGTTTTGTTCACATTGTATTGCATACTCTTTGGAATCAATTGGTGGTATCCTATTGGGCTTAGGATCACACCCTACTTACACCCCTTGGGTGTAAGTAGACCTTCTTATGCTTGACTCAGGTAAAGGGAAGGCTAAGGGTGATGGCGGTTCGGGATGTTAGTACCCATCATTGGGGCGGAGTTGCGGGGATGGATTGCGTGTGATGATCCCCTTGTCTTGTGGAGTCCATGGGGATGTCTTTATATTGTCATTATTTGTTTTTAGACCAATTTTAGTGTCTTTAAACTTATGTATTCAGATCTGGTTTTGTTAAGAATTGTTTAGCATGAAAATTTCAGATTTTAATAATTGATTGTTTTTTTATGATTTATGCTGTCATACTCGGGTAAATCGTTCCCAAACCAGATTTGTTTGATACCCGGGCACTTGTGCCAGCCCATGGGGATAGGGAACGCCCTTCGGGCCTTGCCACGGGCCAGGTTTGGTGCCGTTAATGGTGGCGACCAGATCCGGTTCGTGACAGTGGTGACCTCAGATTCTCAATAAGGACAAATAATATAGCGGAAGCTAACATAAGTAATCATATACTTTTTTGGAAAGGTATAAAATTTAAATATAAGTCCTTTAAACATAAAATTCAGTTTAACATGGTATGTATAAATCAAATACTCCCATTTACTTATTCACATGGATATTATACTAGTCAAATAATCACATTAAATATCAAAAACTAATATCATAATTATGGAATGCATAATACCAAACATCTTAACCACAAATTCAGGGCCTCTTGCCAAAAACATAAATATATATTTTATAAATGCATTGTGCCAATACAATAGTTTGTCTCACGAGTCCTACTGATGTATCGAGGGGCTATAGCAGGTCCCACCCATAACTTACTAATTCCAAATCATTTGTCATATGAAAATGTTGAAACATAACATAAACATTTGTATTAAAAATAGCATTCGAAATGGAAATACTATAACCATAGAACATGAATGGTAAAAAATAACACATCCACATTAAAACATATCATTACTCATTCAATATAATACAGAAGATTTTATTACTACAAATCAACCACAATCAAGAATAATATCTACTAAATGATGTTGAAATTATTGAAAATGATCATTAAAACTCTTTGAGATAAATATCTCTTTTTCATGAAATAATTTAAAAGTCACAAATTTTATAAAGGAATAAATTTAAATGATATTTATGAATTAGTTTTTTCCTTAAAACTTTGCAACTTTTGACAGTAATTAACATTTTAAAACATTTATTTCAATGTACAAAAATCCTTAAATACATTTTGAAATCATGGAAATTAATGAGAAAGATTTAAAAGAATAAATATTTAAAACATTTAAATTTAATTTTTATTAAAATTTTACCTTAAAAATCCCTTTTAAAGAAATTTTATAAAACATGGACTTGTATGAGAAATATTTCATAGAAAATAATTACACAAAAACAATCTCATATAATAATGAGATTGAGGAATAAACCCTTACCTTAGGTCTGATACTCTTCGAACATATCTGAAACTACTGTATGATGTTTTTAAACACATTACTAACTTATATAAGAATAATAATAATATTTGTGATATCATATATGATTCTTTTAAGACTTTATATTATATAGTTATTAACTATTTTCACTTAATACAATATTTTAGGTAATATCGCTTTGTTTATCGTATGTGTTTTGACTTGTTATTGTTGATTGTATTACTTAGATCATGATTATTTAACTAAATAATGTATAATATGATTTATATATCATATATATTAATAATATAAATATGTATAATAGATAGATATATAAAATGGAATACGCCGTTCATGGAGATAGTAGGCAGTACTTACGCATGAATGATGTTTCCGTGTATATATCGTATTGAATAGAAGTGAATGAAATATATGTAAATACACACACACAAACACACACATATATATATTCAAGTAGAATTATTATTTCATATATTAAATTCTTATTAATAATATATATTTTAATAATCATCTTGGAATGGTGAACATGGAAATGAATCTCATCATGTCGTGCAGACGGTAAGCCGTACGTACGCACGAGCGACGATATCAATTCATTAATGAATAAAAGGTGCGAAATTGGATGGTATATTAATTATACAAAACCCTTATCATGTTATTTTCATTATTTATATGCATAATACTTATCATTATATCCATCCATATAACATACCTTTGAATAACAAATTACACCACGACAAGGAGACGGTAAGCCGTACGCCCACACACATGGTGACTTTTTCATTTCTAGGATGTAATGAATAAGGAATATGGTTGTAACATATTTATAATAATATATCAATATGTAGAAGTTACTTGAGTTATTATTTTAATATTGAAATATCAATGAAATAGGAAGTAGTAGAAGAAAAGAACTTTGACAGACGTGATTAAATAATTACCTCTTCTTCGAGTCCATCCTTTTGATTTGAACAAAAGGGCTCATTAGGATGGATTTATTATCAAAGTAAGGCCTATAGGTTGAATTGAGGGTAGTTGGTAGGATATTCTGGTAGGTTCTGTCCTAGCCAAATAGCTTTGGGGGTGTGAAATTAAGAGATAGGAAGTGCCCTTTTATAAGAGAGGTGAGGGGCACTTTAGGAAATGATTGAAATATTAGTTTATTATAAAATAATTTTCAGTTTCTAATAGCTCAAAATGGATTTATTTTGAGGATAAGCTGGGGATTGGTCATAATAATCTCAACCAATAGGTTTTAGACCAGTTTATTTCACCATATTAACCTTATCTTTTAAATTCAACTCTTAGTTAAATAGTTTAACATTTAACAGGTCTTCTTGTATTTTTATGTTACATCTTTAATAAACATACTATAAAATGACAAGAAAACATAAAGTGGTTCATTAATGACATATCTATAATTATATAAGTCCTTTGACATAATATTAGATTTCTAGGAATATAATATCATTTAATAAAATAGTATTTGTTTTAGAAACTCATTTATGTCAATTTTGACACTCTTTAGTGTATTTTTGTTAAAGTCATAACAACTTAATTACTTTGAGAAAATACATTGAATCAACCCTAACATGTTATATTCACCTAAAAATTCATGGATGGTATCAAAAGAATCAGTTTACATTTATTATGATATCTATAAAATTATTTATTTTAATCATCCATTGACAAGGTAATTACTGCATCGTCATCGTGTCATAAATAAATTTAATCATTAAACATTTAATAATTAAAAATAAAATACCATGATATAGGAAATAGTTTTATATTTATAAATAATATTTATTGTTTAATTTATCTTATTTATAAATCTATATTAAAAATGGGTTAGTTAATAAAATTTTAATTAAACCCTTTCATCTCTTCTTAAAAGAAAATATAATAAATGTCCTGATCTAAACCAAGTGAATAAAAAAGAATCATATTTTTGTCCTAAGGATGATTTTGGTCAAAAAACTTATAAATTATAATTAGAACATGTGTTGGGATAATTTTATATTATTATAAAATTATTTTTATATTTAATTATCCTATTTGGCTTCAATCACGGTAAATAAAATTCAAAATTTACTATTAAAAAATTTATTTTCATCCTATTGAACCGTATTTTTCTTATTTAAGATATCCGTGTCTATTGTAATTTTGAAATTTGACTCACAGAAGTGGTAAAATTACATTTTATGCAAATTTTCAAACGTACCTAGAAGGTGTGTAAAAGGAGTTAAAATGTTCAATAAACATTTATATATCTAATCATGTTATAAAATTAATTAAATGATGTACATTGGAATAATATATTTATTATGTATCTATTTTTACTTTAAGATAAATTTAATTAAAAATAATTAGGTAAATAAAAAATTCAGTTTATAGGTACTATGTAGTATTTTTCACTATACATCCAAAATTGAATGTATTCAGAAAAAGACCAAATATTCAACCTAAGATAATTTTGAAATCCTTATTCAAAAATGAATTATATTTTACCAATTTCAATTTTTAAGAGTGTCAAAAATTAATTTTATTATTTTCCACAAAAGGATATAAAATGTAGTTATTTTAAGGAAATATTTTTTCTAAACATATAACTATTTAAGAAAAAAGTATAGATTTTAATATAAATATGTTTTATTTATGTGAAAAATTAATAAATAACAATTAAAATTTATTTTTTTATTATTCGTATTAAAATATTTAATTGATAAATAAATATATCATTTAAGTAATTATAATATTAATGTGGTGTTTAAAAGAAACTAAATCTTTCATATAACGCAAGCCAAGTCAGGGTTGCATGAAATATAAGCTAATAAATTACATTATATAGATAACGTTATATTAAATCTCGGGGTTTTACAATGCATAATTTATGACATCATAAATATACCAGTAAGGATTTTCCTAATAAACCATACATAAATGTCTAAAACCCCAAACTAGTTTGTCTCATGAGACCAACCAATGCATCAAGGGGCTATAGAAAGCCCCACCTATCATTTACTTAGTCTAATTTATTCCTCATTTGAGAAGGGTGAAACATAACCAACACAAACATTCATTTTAACATTACCCAAAGAAATGTTAATACATCAATTATAAACCATGAATGGTTTCAAAATATAATATCCACATTCAAACATGTCATAAACCCTTAAATATAATATGACATACTGTATCACATGAAATAAACCTCAATTAAGTATAAAATACAATGAAGGCTGTTGATATAGGTGAAAAAATATAATAAAATTATTAAATATTTATTTAGAAAAATACCCGTTACTATATAGAAATTATATTAAAAGGTGAAAAACTATTAAAAAAAATATTTAGTGAAAATAATCTTGTAAGATTATAAAGGATGTTTCTCTCATTTTGTATAATTTAAAAAAACATTCCTTTTTCATTTTTTTTGAAAAGTTCATAAAGTACCTTATTTGGGAAACAATAAAAAGCATCCATTATAAATGTTTTATAAAAATTAAAACATGGGTAAAAATGAATTTAAACAATTGTAAAAGAATATTAACAATATTTTTGAAGTATTTTCTTTATGAAAATTGCTCATTGATAATAAATATGTACCTGTAAATACTTATCTATAAACAATCCTAGATAATAAAGACATTATAATATTAACCCTTACCTTGTACATTCAATTAGTTGAATGTGATTTATGATAATATATAGTGGTTTAGATAATTTTTTTAAATTATAATAGAACTATATATATATTTACGATATCATATACGATATTATTATATTATTATTTAAATAATATTTTGTTATTACCCTTGTTTTAGGTGTTAACTGCATCATTTTTTTATGTTTGTTTTTTGTGTATGTCATGATTCTTATGCATAAGATATATTTTCTTCATATAAATAATTATATTAATTTCATAAATATTATATTAACACATAATGTATGTTTTTCATAACCATTCATTAATGTTTGTCATGGAGAATGAATCTCATCACGTTGTGGAGACGACATGCCCTACGTATGCACGGGAGACGATATCATTCCCTTGAAGCTAATGTGGTAAGGAATTGGATGGTTTATTAATTATACATAATCAATATCATGTAAAATTTATTATTTTATCCATTAAATTCAACATTATACCGATTATAAAATTATAATGGAAGAAAATTACACCACAATGTGGAGATAATAAGTAATACGTACGCAGACATGGTGATATTGTTTTTTCGTAGGATGGATAAAGGGAGAAATATGGTTTTACCATAATCATAATAAAATATCAGAATATAGATGATACTGTATTTTTTAATTTAATAATGAAACAACATATTAATATAGATAAGATGACGAAACTAACATAAATTTATTTGGAAAACAAATACCTATTCATCGATTAAATTACTTTGGATATCCTATTAGGGTCACCAGGGTTGGATATTTTATCCTTTTCACTAACGTATGCCCATAAAATATATTTGATGAATATAAAAAACAAATAAATATATAACTTTAATAATTACTTAATATAACTCACTAATTATAATAAATATAATTTAATAAAACAAAACTCCTTTGAGGGGATAAAAACTAAATATTTTATTTTATATTAAATTGGTTTATATATTAATTCCTAATTAATTATTAACTATTAAATTCATCTTATATTTTTCTAAAACATATATTTCATAAGTTAGTTATTACTATTCCTAACAACTAATATAATGGATAATGTTAATATTCAATAGAATATCATAGTTCATTTAACATCAGTGTTGTATGCAATGTAAGATATCAAAGAAGTTAAATTTAGAAAAGAGACTTATTGTAAAATCATGTGGTTTAAGAAAAAGAAATAATAATTTATATCAAAACAAAATAAATTATATTTTGAGTTATAATAGATACAATAAAATCTAATATTTGATGAAATCATATTAAAATGAAGAAACAATTCTAGATGTTAGAATTTGATATAGGTTATTCATCCCAACGAATGTGAGGTACAATTTTATTAATAAACCTAAATAATCATATGGATAGAAATATTTTATTTATAAATGATGGGTCATTAATGATAACAATAAATAATAATACATAGGTTGTGAAATAGGAGTTAAAAATATAGATATACGCTTAATGTATGTACATTGTCTTAACCTATTGAGTAAAATTGAATATTTTAACTCGAGGGTGAAAAATTGATTTAGTAGGAGGAGCTACTTGATTTATTTAATGTGCTGAGATTAATTTATATTAAGAAAAAAATTGATAAAGTGGATAATAATGAATATTATTTTTTCCACTACAATGAATAGGAAAAAAATTTATAACATATATAAATTAACAGTAATCATTAATAAATTAAGGAAAATATTCAAATTTTAAAAATCAATTAGTATTCCTAATATATAAATGGGAATATATGGAAAATTTGATTCATTCATGAGAGGGATGATTTTTTTAATAATTTAAAGTTGAATAAGAATATTATATCTTCACTCTTTATTTACGTGGAACTCACCAATAACTGTGGCCCTGAAATAAAAAGGGGCTATTGGAGTGTTAACGCCTGCTGAAAGAGCCTAAAAACTTTTAGTATTAGAGAAATACCCAATGAGTAGGTATTATTTTTTCTAAAAAGGGTATAAATGAGAATCATAAATATATATGTTTTAGGGTTATAGGTTATAAGAACCATGTTAACCTAATAATATCACATGAATGGTTTGTGCACCAAGCGGGATAAGTTAATGATCACATGAATCCCTGAAAATAAGTCTTTTTGATTATGCGAAGACCAATGAAACACCAAATTGTATTAAATAAACTCATTTAGATGAATCTTTTTTATTAGGTGTCAATAAAGTAGATAAGATCTTGACAACCACAAATATTTTTCAGAAAACAAAAGTTGGTGAAGGGAGAATATTTGTGTGAAAGGGACTTACATTGATTTTCAAAGGGATTGATTATGTGGGTTTTAATGTCATTTATAGATTACATGAATAATTATATAAAAATGCTGGATATTTCAATGAAAGGGTATTACTAATGTCACCATCATCAATTAAATGACATATGATATGTCAATTTGATAATGTGCTGCTCAAATAGAAAACCGATGGTAAAATGCCATTGGATTAATAAAAAATATATATGAAATAGGTGGTAAATTTATGAGATGAATTTTTACATTTTTTTATCTTTACAGGGCTATGTTCCTTGTTTTATTAATTTAATGATCTTGAAAATACCCTTTGATATACCAAATTAATCTCATAAGGGTCCATAGAATAGTCTTCCTTGATCACCCAAAGGCATTTTGAAATGCCCGCCTGATCTCGCAAAGGGCCCCAAACATGTTGGATTGATCTTTTAGAGGAACTTTTACATTTAGAGTTTATTATGTGAAATTGCTATGATAATCCAAGATTTCAATATGTATCGAAATTATGAACTATTCTCATAGTCACCGATTATCACACAACTTGATGATGAATTCATGGATGAACTCTGACCGTTTTATATGAAACGTGTAATGTGATACTACCACCAATGACTCATGAACATATATGTTTTATAATATTCATTGAAAAAATTATAAATCCAAGTATTTTATGCCTATAAATTAAACTCCTTTCACAGGAAAAAAACACAACAACATAGATTTTATAGTGGGATTTTTAGAGTGGAGAACCATGAAATTAGACGATTCTTACACCTAATAACCCTATAGAATGACATAATAGATTGTGAGTTATTTTTATTCACCTTGTGTAATCAATTTATTGATCACATTAAGGTCTTATAGTATGGATGTTTGATCATGTGAGGGAGTTATTGTTTGTCAACATCATTATGCGAGGACCTAATATACCAACGCATGCCGATCTTTGAGGTATTTGTCTAGTAAAATTATGAAAATGATAGAAGACTGACGTGAATATGGATAGATGGATTTTCACATGAAGGGGTTCATGTGCCTTTCAAAACCCATTAATTATCAATGTGAAGGGGCCCAAAACATCCAAGAGAATCATGAGACAACATTTTCGACACAACGATAAGATCACACATCATCATATTAGACATTTCATTTGGTTCCTGCAAATCCATAAAGACATGTTATCTAGTTCAAACAAATTCAACTATAAATGTTATCCAATACATAATAAGTCTTCAGAACATGTCAGCCATTTAATTCGATGAACACTAGAATTTGCAACTTGATCACATGAAAACCCTAATTTATGTTAACTTTGATCATGGGAATTACCCAAGAAATGTCAATAAGGCACCTCTAGACCTATTAAGTAGAAACCCTAGAAATATTTGGCTGAAACTCCCATATATGTCATACTTTTTGAGTGTGAATACATGGGAATATTCCCTCAAAATATGTGAACCACAAACAATGAGACATTTTATAAAGATTAATCATGTATATGTGATGTTTCCATATTTTGATAAGGTTAATAACACATTATAATATCATTATTCTACTCACAATGTTCACACTCTATCTGTCCGAGGATACAAGTCAAATACCTTCCAATGGGAATCCACTTTGGTGTAAGCTCGTCCATATCCCAAACACTCTATCTCATGAGACCAAAACTCTCCAATTATTTTGTAATCCTCTCTTTTCCATAAACAGGCAAGGAGTTGGATCATACATGGGAATCCATTTCTATACAAGTCCCTAATATACCATTGTCTCAATTCCATTTGACCCACCCCCTATGGATCTATATTTATTCCTCATATATCATTTGATTGAGAAGCTAATTTTATTATGAGGACATTGGAACCATCATATTTAGGGTATGTTATACAATATCTAATTTTTTTTATCTCAATATAAAAAACTCCAGCAGGGCATCCCGACTGAATAAGTACGGAATCGATATGCAATGAGTATAATTACTTTCTATCCCTTGTTCCTCACATTGAGAATGCCTCAAATGGGATTAGGGGTTTTCAATGATCATATCTATAGTATCATAAAATTCCTCTAATGAGGTACACCATAGTGTGTAATTAAAATTAAATTAAATTATGGATAAGCCTCTAATCAGGAGATTTCACCTTGTTTTATGTACATAAGTTATTATAATTTTGGGAAAATGAAGCGATATAAATATCATGGAACTAATCATTCTTCCCTTCCCATAAGTGGGTTGAGGGAAGACTAAACAATAAAGACTTGGATTTTTATTATTAGTTGGACATGTATGTCACCTTCCCAAGGATTGAGTTTCATAAAATGCTTATTTTCTTTTATATACTTCCTTTCCTCATTGTGTTAAATTGTAAAACAATGAACTAAATGATATTTCTAGGATCTGATTTATGTTCTCACATTATAGGTTGGATTCATCTTGTAGGTTCAATCACATCATCCAAACACTAATCACTATCTTGGATGATAGTAAGCTCAAAATTGAATATTTATATAGATTCAAAATACAAACAACTACACATTGATATGAAATACTATGAATCATATAAAGATCCTCTAATATATACTGATGATCTCATTAATAGAACCCCTCTACGTGAAGAAGTATTAAACACATGTTTGTTTTATTAGTGTAACCAATCCCATATCGGGATTTCAAGGTGATTCATAGAAATATAATATTTGTATAAGTGAGTTACATAGTATGTAGTAATTCCCCCTAAATGGGTGTGATGAGACTAATGCCCAATCATCTTAACTAATGTGAGTTACTAAGTTCCATTGTGGTTGAAACCAAAATTAAACACCTACATTTGGAAAGAAGGCTTGTGATTCATTTGTGATGTATTAGATGTTTGGATTTTACATGGGGGATGAAAATATTAAACCCAACAGGAATGATTGTGTAACTATACATGACCCCACCCCCCATAATCAATATTCAAAAGAATATTTTTTTTGAATATAAAATGGTCAACTCGATGTGAATTTTGAAATAATAACCTGTTGTGAAATCCTGAAAAAAATATATAATCCCTTTCAAAAATTAAAAATAAAATTCCCATAGGTCTTATATAGAGATTTTTCCACTTTAATTTTAAAAGAGAAATTTTTTTTGAACATGAAATGAATCTCTCAAATAATAAAAATAATCAGTTGACCACACGTGTGGAAATATTGTTTACATCTATGATGAGAAAATTGTATGCCTGATGTGAAATCCTAAAATAGTATATTAGGGTTCCAATGTATTCTGTCAATATTTTCATGATTATTAAATTTAATAAAAACGGATGACCCAATAACAACAATGAACAATTTTTTTACTCATACATAACTAATTAAACAAGATTCACTTTTACGATGATTCTATAATTAGTGAACATGTTCTTTTTTCATTGTTCATGTAGTAAAAAATATCACAAAAAAACCTTTGAAAAAGATCATCACCTAATTAACAAAATGTTATAGAACCATAGCTCCGAGAATAACAATGATGGGTAGAAAAAATATATCACATGCCTAAAGCATTAAAATTAGGATGTTGAACTCTATGGTACCCGAATACCACAGACATGATATGATTTTGAACCTTGAGGACACATGTAGATGTATTGAGACAATGAATATATAAATCTTGTCTCATTAAAGGAATTATACAATTAAACAAGTGTCATTTTTTCCACCACCAACCACTTTATAATATTATAACTAGAGTGTGAAAATATGAACCATTATTACATTTGGAAGGTGGACCAAGGAGTCGATTATGGCTCCATCTCAGTTCATGAGCTACAAAAGAGGGTGATTATCAACTGCCATAAAAACTTTCACATCACTAGAGTTTATCAGTCACCTAATACGGTCACCAAGTGACATATTTCTTCCCATGAAACTCTTACATGGGTACCACAAAAGTCACACTAGGCATAGAAAGACACAGATAAATGATAGTGGGCTCATAAACCCACATCCAATGACAAAGAAATTTGGCATATTATGAAAACAGATCATGAGAAGTTTAGTATCTGTACTCACATAGATAAATTATGCCCACATATTCCTTAAAAACCATGGAGGAGGTATATATACCTTAAAATATACATGAATCCGATTTTATTATTTTAATGGTACAATGATGATATGAGTGGGTTTATATTCTCGCTTAAATTTCAGATATATTCCATTATATCATGGAGACTGAGAATGTTCATTCATATATCAAAGAACACACTATACATAAGTGTCATTGTATTCTAGAAATAGATAAATATCTCTACCAAAATATTCCATCAATAGAACAAATATAGGGATATGATAATATATCTATCCAAATATCTAGAGCATCATATCACCACGATTAGTAAAAAATGTGGATAATATAGAGAAATAACACTTTTTATTCCCATCAAGAGGATTATCAGTGTTTTCTAGTAAATGATAAGCCATATTACCTATCTCATATCCCCATTTCATCTAGGGTTCACCAAATTAGTTTTTTAATATTCCTTTTGAAATATGAAAATTCATGTCAAAGAAACCCAATGAAATATTATGAAGGCATAAGACTTGTCTTATAATCCCACTCCAACTGAGGATTTTTAGTAAAATATGGGAATCATCTTAGTTAATTCT
Source organism: Viscum album (assembly GCA_963277665.1). Lineage (NCBI taxonomy): Eukaryota > Viridiplantae > Streptophyta > Magnoliopsida > Santalales > Viscaceae > Viscum > Viscum album. The sequence continues at coordinate 331,040,638 of OY728150.1, read as the reverse complement.
CATGTCCCTAACTATGAAGCAACATAGTATATTATAGAAACATATAGAAGCTAGGAAAATATAGATTCATTCAATGATGATATACTACCCCAGTTTATTTTAGATGCTATATAATTTGAGGCTCGTATCCATTATCCCATTTAGGAAGCCCAATGTTATATTGTAATGGGGAATGAAAATTTAAACCAATATCACAGCCTCGATTCAATAAGTATTGAATAGAATATTATAGAAACCCCTCATCAGTAGGCTCATAACCCTATCAATGATATAAAGTATCACCATTATACTCCAACAACTACTCATTAGTGGTCTCAAATACCCAGAGAAATATAATATATTTAATAAAATCTCATGAATACCATGTATTAGTCTCACATCCCTATTCAACCCAAAAATATAGTTATGTATATTCTATCCAAAAAGTATAGTGAGGCTCAAATAACTAATCATAAAAATTCCCCTATCCCTGATGATTGATGAAACATATCTAAAAACCCTTAAGGAGTTGTTTATTGATCAAATAAAGTAGAAAATGATTACTACCTCAATAGTACACCCTGTAGTATTGTAGAATAGATCACATGGACTCTACTCCTAGTGTCCACCATAGACAACCACCCCATGGTAATATCTCTCGTGGATAAGGAAATAACCCCATCCTAGATACCTTCATATATATATATAGTTTCTTGAATCATCATGATTAAAATTATATTGTTTCCCATTATCTATCTGCAAGACATCACCTTAGTAAGTAGGTTACCCGGAAAAGTGATCTCTATGGTCTGACCTAGTGTATGAATATATATGAAACAATTATGAAGAGGAAATGTATATATGGAATGAGATAGGCAGAAATAGTGGTTGAATATGACTATAATAATGAAGAAGACAACAAGGATATTTGTAAAGAGATACTTGAATACAACCACCCAACCATGTTCTTTCTCATCACCTCTTGGGACTAGGAGTTCCCAAAAGTGAAAAATAACGAGTTCATGCATTACTTACATCAGGAAATGTGGTTGAATCATCAGTGGATAATAGAAATACAAATCCACTATCCATGATAAGAGGGCCACCATCAAAAATAAATATATTAAATTATCAATGGGACCTAGCTACTATATCTATGCCTTGGGACCCAATATCATATTTAAATTGTTAAAATCTAAAACAATTTTTTTTCTGACATTGCACCAAAACCCTTTTAAAATTGATAAATGAAGACTCATCAGGAATACATATCTTTGGATGTGGAAACTATATATTGTTTCACTTAATTGGATCCCTATGATAGAAAAGATACAAATACATGACATTGTTTATGGTTATCCATAGGATAAGTCAGGGGTTTGGGTATCTTGCATGATAATTGGTCAACAACATGATTCTTCTAAACATTGTGGTGGAAAAAATTTATTGAAAAGAGGGAGAGGGAACCATTAGACTCCTATATTTGTATTATAACAAAAATGAAAATAAATAATAAATAAAAAATAATTTTTTTGACTACCCAATAGTTTCCCATAAAAAATGACTCACATCATAAGCTACCACTACACCTGAATCATATGTGAATATAATTAGGCCAAATCAAATGGATTATAATAGCAGCTTTCATAGTATACCCAAAAGAGAAATCCCATCCCACAGGGATAGGGGAATTTTTACTACCACCTCCTCCCCATGTTATATCAAACCCCAGGAGGATCTTGGAAATATTGGTGGAAGCTATGAACTAACAAAATATAGAAGATCGTGGAGAATGTTTACCTTAATCGTCACCATCTAGTTCATCAATCCTTAAGAGTGTCCTAAGGAAATCAGGGAGGATTATAGACCAACTCCTTCCTATAATGATTGTGTTATTTATTTCTCAATATCTATATCAGGATCCCTCACATCCTTAACTATAGTCCTCAGATTCTCAATAAAAATATTATACTATTCAAATATTGACCTTGAATCATCCCTGAACAACATGTTTAGGGGAATTTGCATCATTATCATCATCATGAAAGGAATCAGTCTACTCTATTTTGGGGGTCAAATATTGATGGTTGTAATCCCATTCATTTCCCATTATGCAAGACACAAATATTTCTTTTAGTTTTCACATGGAATGTATGATTGGATTCTCCCTTAAGGTAACTATTCAATGACCAAGATAAGGAGATGTATGAAAAATGTGGTCAATCCCTATAATGTTCATAATTCAAAAAGTTGTAATTTGACTAGGGTATGTAGAAATGGACCTAATATGACCCTCAACGGTGGAGTTAGTGGTACCGAACCACCCTATTAGGTGGCGAGTGGTGGGAGTATCTACCATTGAATGAAATATCTTACTGAACATTGTCACCATTGATTCATCCAATAATGTGGAAAAAGACATAAACATAGAGGGATTAAATGAAGAAACCATTCCTTGAGAGGTAGGTGATCTAGTTGAAAAATCTATGGTTGCACCCACATAGAATTAGAGAGGGAGCCCGAAAATTTCCCCTCAAAATGAGTAATTTACACCTACTATGATGATATATACATAAGATAAACAGAATGGTGTTTTTATAACCCTATCACCACCTAGAGGACCCAAAATCCCAACCACAATGGAACCACTGGAAGAAAATGAGAATAAGATATAGAATCTCAAACTCATCAATGAGGAAATTTTCATCAGAAATATTCCCAGTAGTTACTTTATTAAAACCCAAATGATTATCCCCAGTCCATAACATCAAGAGAGATATAATTCTCATGGAATAGTAGTATTTTAGAATTAGGATAGATTTTTATCTAGGAAAATTGGTCTAAAAAATGTGGAACTAGAGTGTAATCATGGATTTCCTCCATTACAATGACATCTTGTCCCCTATCATGGTGATCATTTGATCCTAGAATGGATTGGGAATTAGTTGGATATGAAAATGGGTTCACCTAATCAAGCCGTTACCAGTATATGTATATGGGTGGAGGTCTTGACCATGATACCTCCATTACACAATAATTTCATTGAAGCATTGTCTTCTTGAATGAAATCCAAAAAAGGGATGCATACCCCATGTATCCTAAAATGAATACCTATGCAAAATAGATGGTTGTAATTTTTCCTACCCTATATTTTGGAAAGCCTTTTTCCTCATCCCTTGATATTGCATGAGATCAGCTGTAGCATCTCAAGAACTTCATTTCCTAGCATGGCTCAATGAATGTCCATTAAGATAAGAAGTAGGTGACCAAACTGAGATGTTTATTATAGGCTCTTTTAGGTCCGAATTTTTTTATTTACTATATAATTATTTAAATATACACTATGAAATGGTAAAAAAATTCATCAATTCATTTATTAGTAAAAATCCATGCTATGGAAATTAGAGATTATTCACCTCACAAACTAAAAACAATGTGAAACTGAGAGGGTTTACGACATTACGACCAATTAGAATGGTTAAAAATATTCACTCAATATAAATCCATCACAAGTTAAATTTATGAATCATCTTTATTAGAATCATCAGTATGAGCTACAAACACCTTTTTTAGATGAATTATCAAGGTGGATTCTTTGAGTTCATAGATACAAAACAATTCCTAGAAGATCCCATTCAACAAACCAGGTCTAAATCATATCCCACACCAACAATATAGTAATAAAGTCATGTTAAGTCAGATATTTTATATTATTACTCTCACCCTTATAGAAGTACCATTTTTACTATATAGGAAGTCACCTAATCACCCAATTCTTACTATTGAGTGGATAAAGAAACAAAATTTCCCTATACCATATGTAAGAGATATTTGAGTCACTCATGATCGGATTAAAGGATGCATAAAGTGTATTCCTACATAGATAAGCAGGTTACCAATTATTTTCTCACATCCATGGATAATGAACTCCACAATCTATCATAACACAAGTAACCGAATGAGGTTTACCATAATTATCATTCTAGATACTACCCCTTACATAGAAGACTGGGCCACATCATCCATGACTAATTTGACTTCAATGACTTACACTATAGAATGGATGACTATGGGAAGGTGATAAAGGGAATCACCCCATCACAAGTGACCTATGTAACTATCCCCCCACTAGAAGAAGATGGTTATTGGCAAGAATTTATGGCAAGGCGTGCATAGTAGTCAGATAACTGGATGACTCGATAGACAGTTGAATATAGTCATTCCATCTTGAGATCATAGATTCTAAAATAATTTTATATCTTAGAGTCTTGGAAGGTTTAATTTAATACTCCTCCTGGAGGTTAATGTAATCATCAAACACAAGATAATAAATAAGAATAAGAGTCATATCCAACTCCCATAAAAACTATGACTCTAGAAAATTTCATTCCTCCAACATCTATAGAACTTGTACCACCCAACCAAATAGAACCCCAATCATATTAAGAGATAATGTTTGATTAGATTAATATGGTTCAGTCAATAGACCCATTTTTGGTTGATGAATTTGCCTTAAAATATGACTTTTATGTACCTAGCTAGGTAGTCAGAGGTAAAGGATTTAGAAGCCAAGAGTGTAAGGGATAGCATAGGTGTGGCCAAACCAAATATTTCATTCAAGTTATATTGGTATCTATATATGTGGTCAATAAAAATTAAGTAAAATATATAAATTCTAATATAAGTATGAAGATTCCTAAGATCCCTCCAATAGTTATTCAAGGACTATCATTTTACAAGACCAATGGTTGGGGATGAAATTATCCAATCATTCTAGACAAAATTTATGGATAGTGTGGTATATTAAACTTCCATTGGATGCTTCCCTGAAATATCCCCAAGAACCAAGACCATATTACTCAAACTTCTTATTTCATAAGTCTCAAGATATGGAGAAACCCTACCTTGGGATTTTCATACCTCTATAACAAAAATATTACATTCTGAAATAGTTGGTAGCTATCAAAAACAAATTCCATGTATGAATACTCTCCATCTATCATATGATCTCAGATAGGAACTCATTGAGTCCCTACAGATCCCATAAGTGTATGATATTGACGTCTTTATAGCTAATTTTTACAGAGTGGAGACTATTCGATAAGAATTTCATAAAATAATACCATTAACAGAACATAACAAGGAAGAGGTCATCTATGGACCCCAATATGTTTTAGGATAACTCACTAATGATGGAATCTAAAGGAATCCATTTCAAAATTGTTTTATGATGAAAATCATCCAAATACATACCCTATAGGGTTTTAGATATTATATGGATGAATTATCCCCAATTAAGCTAATCATTCAAGGGTAAGACACAAGAGATTTATGGCCTATTATAATGATCATTATCATTGAACGTTTATGGGATATCACATATAATTCTCATTTCATGGATATATTGAAATACATTGATATAATTTCCATCTCGAAAGAAATTTTCTTCATAGCCACATTATAGTACCTTTATTATTTCATCAATTATTGAAATACCCCTTCAATAGAACGATTGACATAATGCATGGTGATAGTTCCCCCTTCACGCTTAATGAAACCATATACTCTTAGGACTATTTCTAACAGATGGAATGAATTCAACCAATGGTGGTCAATGATATGTTGGTCTCCTTTCATAATGGATTGGAGACCACCCCTTAAAATCATTATAGCAAGTTCAATTGGGATTATGTGTTTCATATAATTGTGATTGAGGTGGAAGATTCAATCCCATCAAGATATAATGAACCCAAAACATCACATGCTCGTTTATGTGTGATAGAAATAATTTTAACTAATGAGTATTCCTCAAAGGATAGTAATTAATATTTCTTATCAGGATCTTCTAATTCAATTACTTCATTAATATACATCAATGAATCCCCTAAGACATTTTTTTCAACTCAAGATGTCTATATTTTTTTTGCATGGTAAAACCATGAAATAGGACAAGCATAACTAAAATCCCTAATAAATGACATTGAGTTTTCATGATGTTAGTGTTTCTTCTCATGGATTCACATACCTAAATAGTGAAGGAGATATCCTTGAATTATTCACCATGTCAAAAAATTACCCACACACAGAGATAGATGAAGAGTAGGATGAACTCATGAACTCCCCTACCACATTTGAGGAAGGCATGTCTACAACCATCAATGTGATTAGGTATGTGAATTTGGGAATATAAGAATACATACACCCTTTTTAAATTTGTTCTTCCATGAATATCATGGATAATGAGATGTACATTTCCTTTATAAAGTCACATAGATACAAGTTATTATTGAATTATTTAGAGATTCCATGGCTAAACATTTATGTGGCTACTCAAAACCTATGTTTTTTTGATGACCATTGAGAATTAAAGAATGCATACTAGGGAACCTAACCCTTTTATTTTACATATTTATATTTATATGTTGAAAAATTTATCAATTACAACTATTTATGAGATGTGAAGTACCGAAAATGGCTCACCAAAATTTTCCTCATCAAGAAAAATAATTTGATAATTGAGTAAAGAGTTTATTTCAGATAACATAATCGACACTACCAGAAGGATGAAATCCCATTATCAGTCACAAAAGTATTGATTAATTAAACTACTGGTTTCATAGACCTTTCTATAATTTATTATAATTTAGTGTATAATCAGATAAATACGACCCAAGATGGTGAGGAATCCACTTCCTTAAGTGCGCCTAAAGGGATCCGTTTTCAACCAAGTCGTGCCCTATAAATTTAAGAATGTTATCACCTCATATCAATATTTCATAGACCATATAATTAAATATATATTGGGTTGAATTGTGATATTTTAAATTGATAAACTTGTGGTTAAATCATTACAGAAAAGTGATCACCTCACAGATCTTCAAAAAATATTCAGAATGTTTAGTAAAACAATTTGAAGATAAATCTTGTGAAGTGTGATTTCAGAGTAATTTCAATGAAATACATTGAATTTGTGTAATTAAATCATAGAAAAGCAGTTGATTAAAAAATACTGATGCAATACTATAAATAACATCCCATTAGAATCATACTAAACAGAGGGGTCTCTAGGGGAACCATTATTATATTTTTTATTTAATATAAAACATGGCTATGAAATCCCTACACTTTAACATTATAATGTTGAAGGGAGTCACTTACTAATGGGATGAGTAATTTTGGGAAGATTTTGATAATATCATGCATTACTAACTACACCCATCTATCTTGATGCTTCCAGTGAATTGAAGTACTCTTATCCAATATGTTTCCTCTATGGAATGATTTCTTAGACCTCCCCCCACCTAGAAAAATATTTTGGGGAATCTAAACATTCTATAATATCTTTGTAAAAAATTCTATATATTGAGACCGCATTTTATAATATTCAGGTAAAATTTATCACACACATATTTTTAGTGAAAATGTTGAAGCATTACATGCAACAACATGAATTCCACTTGGTCTCTTATATAGAGCCACTCAAATACATCCTTGGTATACCATTCATGATTGGGAATTTGGCCTGATGGAAGGATTCCATCAAAATTATGAAATCAACTTTGTGTCACATAAGTCTATTAAAAGGTAGGAAATAACTAATTTCCATGTTGAATATTCCTATTAAGAGAGAATCATATTAGGAACCAAAATTATAAAAAATTAGTTTTCAATTAACATGAAAATACCCCGAGATGGGATATATATTTTGATGGTTCCTCAAGAAGTACTTCTGGATAGAGGATAAAGGACTTGATGCTCAAATGGGGTAGCCTATGGATTTTATTTATTTCCCCATTAAAATAAAATTTCTCCTACCTATTATTCACAGCTAAAGGAAATAATACAAACAATGTAGAATGCCATACCCTCATCATGGGTTTGGACCCAGACCTGTAGTCATTGATAGTCTACCTCAATGAGTAAGGGAACTATAATATTGTGTTAAAGAAATTTAATAGTGAGTACACAATCCTGATGTATAAATTTAACCCTCTTGTCAGTTACGTTATAGAATTAATGAGGTACTTCAATTTTGGACCAACATTTCATCATGTACCTCAATCAAAAAATGATAATGTTGAAACAATGGCTAATGAGACCCTTGTATTGGCCTATCCTAATCATAATGTTGTTGTTTTCCATGTCCCAAACCAATGGGTGATCTCACATGTCGTCATTTTTTTACAGGGAATAGATCAATTAGGTAAACACTATCCAAGTTATTGAGGAGCCGATATCCACCCCTAAATAGATGGGTCCCATAATTGATTACCCTCCATTAGTTAAATCCTAAAGGGATATATTTAATCCAAAATGGGACCCTACAAATAGATCAATCTAAAAAATGTTATGTTTAATGATGTGTCGGGAAATTCAACCTTTGTCATTTTCCAAATGAGTAGAGAACCCTCTACAAATAACCATGTGATAGAGCCTTCCTAAAATGAATTATAGAATAAGAGATTCTTTCTATCATGGAATAAGCCCATGTGGTCACCTATGACACTCACTATTTTTGTACCATTATATCCTAGATAATTATGAGGAATATTTACCACCAATAAAAAATGATACAGGACTATGTGGAATTCCCCCTAAAATTTATGTCACAGTGGTTTTATGTAACCTTCATCCATCACCCCTCATAGTTTGAACATAATGCTATGTATTCCTAACTTATTTATGTATAGGGAATGGATGGTGTAGGGTGATATACCCCAGATACAACTACGATGTTTAAGTATATCCTTAGTACTACTGACATCTTTTCCAAATGGGCTATGGTAGTACCCCTCAAGGAATTCAGGATGAAGAATATCATTAACATCATGAATTACAATATTATAACCAGATTTAGTATCCCTCAAAAATTATTTATGGAATATCAAAAAAACTTCTATTTTTTTGATTTATAGATTTATAGTAGTATTATAACATCTAATCCAAAAATTCATCCTTCTACTATGTAGTGGAAAATGGAATGAAAAAAACCCTTATACAGTACACTGTAAAATATGCACCAGAAAATGGTGGAAAAGGATTGGATATATTCACCATAAATTAACCATCATGATTTATGGATATACTGTTGAGTCAATGAGGATATCTTATGACTTATCCATTCCTTATGGTTTATTATTTTAAAAATCACAAACACTTTTTTCTTAATTTCTAAATATTTTTTAAAATCTATATTTTTCATAAGATCTAGAATTGTCATTTCATTATACTTACAGATATATCATTATGTTTTCCCATTTTTTTATACATACAGATCTGTCATTATGATTTATGATTCAGTTTTTATGATTCAGATTCAATTGTATATGGGATTCAGTTTTTATGATTCTGAATACGATGTATATGTGATTCAATTTTTATGATTCTGATTCCGGTGTATATGTGATTCATTTTTTATGATTCTGAATCTAGTGTATATGTGATTCAGTTTTTAGGATTCCGATTTCGGTTTATATGTGATTCAGTTTTTCTGATTCCAAATCTGGTGTATATGTGATTAAATTTTTTGGATTTTGATTCTTGTGTATAAGTGATTCTGATTTTATGATTCATATTCTGGAACAAATGAGATTATTGTGTCACACTTGGATTTAATTTTCTATATGATTTCATTTTCTTATTTCATAAGATTACGTTTTCTTGATAATTTTAGAGTTGTTTAAATGTATCACACCAATGAAAATAGATTCTATGTTTTATTATACTTAACATTTATCTTTAACTTAACATCGTTTCTGTTACTTGAAACAATGTCGTAGAATCTATTACAAACTAACTGTTGTATGTTTTCCACATGTCCAGGTCCCTTTGAAATTTAAGGAAAAATATAACCATTGGATGGGAGCTAACCATTGGGATATTTTTCCTATAAATACAAGCCCATTTGAAAGAGCAAAAAAACTCCAACTTCGACAACTGACTTAGATTGAATAAAGCTATGAAGTGATTTCTAGAGAGGCAGTCTCTTACTAATCTCAGTGCTTCATGCAGATGTCATGAAATAATTGTTCAGGCATGAACAAATTGTTTAGAATTTCTTTGTGTAGACTCCAATCATGCTGATCCTGGGCTTCGGAGTTTGGAAGATAGAGTTTTCGATTTCTTTCTAAATCGAGGTCTTTCGGGGATAACAAGACAGATAGAGATCTTTAGATTGATGGATTACCTGGGTTTGGGTAAGATAGGCTTTATTGAAAGTATAAATCAAGGAAACTTTATCCAAGGTTGTTATATACCCTTCTCTCTAGGTTAAAAGAATCTTATTGTTACTTCTTTACTATTACACATTGTTTTAATTCTGCTGTTGTATGTTATCTTTGTTAAAGTTATAATGTATAACCTTATTATACTTTTTAATTGAATTACTCTGATTATTTTATATATTCTATATGCTTTAAGGTAGAATATTTCTTTTAATAAACTATAAAAGGTTTCTTTAAGAGGACTTGTGAATGTTAGTTTAACCTTGTTAAACTTAACTTTAAATGTTCCAAAGAATTTTTAAAGTATACAATTTATCCCCCCTCTTGTATTTGAGCATCTCATTTTTACATATTCAATCCTACAATTGGTATCAAAGGTTGGCTACCTCATACTCTGAATCAATCCAATAATTTGTATCAGAGGAGGTCTCTGAAATACTTATATCCACATATATGTTTTCTTGTTTAAGTGTTCCTTTTCTTAAGTTCTTCATATTTGTTTTTAAACTATTACTACTAATATGTTTTTTGGAATAAAATATCATTTTAGTATGGAAAGAATTCATGTTGGATCATTAGATAATATCAATCCTACTATACCACCAATCTTCGATTGAAGTGACTATGAGTACTAGAGAGATAGAATGAAGACCTTTGTGATAAAAACAGGTGTAGACAACTACATTATGTTAACTGGAGAATATAAGATTCCTGAAATGGAACATAGAACCTTTACTAATCCAATAAAATGGAAAACCAGCTGAAAATTAAGGTACGTAATACTTTACTATGTTCCATGACTAGAAATATATATAGCCATATTTCATCCTGTGAAGCTGAAAATAGTATTTCGAAGAAGCTTGAAGTAACTCACTTTGGAACATCCAATGTTATTGAAACTAGAAGACCTATGCTCAGAGCTGAGTATCACGATTTCTTCTTTCTTTATGGAGAGCCCGTATGTAAGGTACAAAAATGATTTATGACTATCATCAATAGCTTATAATCAATGGGTGAGAAAAGTTTTGATGATGAATCCCTTGTAGACAAGAATATTTACATCATGCCTAACGAATGGGAATCTAAGAGGACTGCTATAAATGAGAATAGGAAAGTTACTCAGATTTCTCTTGATGAACTATTTGGAACTCTTCTTCAATATGAAACCAGAATGAAGAGAGATGTTGATAATATTAAGAAGAAAAAGGGAAATAGAGGTGTTTGTTTTAAAACTAATTTAAATCATATGAAATCCATGACTCCTGAGAGAATTAAAAGATCTAAATCTAAGAAGGTTGTGGTTCAATCTGAATCTAGTGAAAGTGAAACTTCAGAAAATGAGTTAGACAATCTTGCTCAGAGGATAAATAAGATTTTTGGGCAGAATAACTTTCAATATAGATACTAGAAGAAAGATGGAAAAGATATGAAAGATTGAGAAGTGACATGCTATAAATGTAGACGAACTCGTTATATCAGACCTGATTATCACTTACTTAATAAAAGAGACAAGAACGACATGAATTCTAAGAGAAATAAGAAGATGTTCTACATATCAAAGCATAGGAAAGTCCTTAAAGCCAATGAAACTTGGATTGAAAGTGGTGGAGATTCTTCTGAAAAGTCTTCAGATTATGAATCTTTTGGGAAAAATAATATTTCCTTAATAGCCAAAGCTACATTTCAAAATCATTGTCCTAGGGATAAGGTACGAACTGCTAAATACTTAACCAAAATGTCTTTAAGTAAAAATTTTCTAGAAAGAGGACTTTCTTTAAATGAATAATCTTCTTCATCAGTTCATGATAATGATTTGGCTTCCTATGAGGAAGTTTCTAGATTTGCTAAGTTGTTATAAAAGTGAAATTTTAATGTTTCTAAGAAACATGATAAAGAAAAATCTTGATAATATATTTAATAAAATAAAATTTAGATATTTACAAAGATCATGATAAGGAAAACAATGTTTTAAAAAATCATTCTGAGAAACTTGAGGATGTTAATTCTGAGAAGGATAATCATTCTAAGAAAATTAAAAATGTGTTTTAAGAAAAAAGTGTTTTAGAGGATAAATTTATCTCTAAATCTATAAATCTTGAGGATAAGAATTTAGTCCTGAGACTAAAATCTGAAATGTTTTCCTTGAAGAAACTTCTTGAAAATTTTACTTTTGGTAAGGAAAATTTTGACAAGATGTATTCTCAGATCTGACCTCAAGGTAATAATCGAGGATTAGGTTATTCTCATGAAAAACCTATTTTTAAAAATAATTATTGTGTTCCTTCTTGTGCTCCTTTTCGTACGAAATTCCAATGTGGTGGGAATTGGAAGAAAAAATGTTGTCTAAATAAAGTGAAATCCCAGGGGTTTTATAAAGCTTATTTTTCTAAACAGATATGGTTACCCAAGATTTTCTTATTTAATAGTTCCATATCCAAGAAAGTTTGGATTCGGAAAGCCTGTATCTTTGTTTTTTAGGAAAATTAAGGAAGTAACAACAACCCATGGTATGTGGATAGTTGATGTTCCCAACACATGACTAGTAACAAAGACCATTTCAAGAAGATTTTAAATACAAAAGGTGGAAAGATAACTTTTTGTGATAACTCTCAAGGATATATTATCAGAATAGGTAACATTATTATTCATGGTAAAATTATTATTTCAAATGTTCTTTTTGTAAAAGGCCTTAGGAAAAACCTCATAAGAATAAGCCAATTATGTGATTAATGTTACCATGTGAATTTAGAAATGAGAAATGTTTAGTTCACAATTCCAAGGATGAGTTTATTTTTTTGTCCTTCGGCATGAGAATGTGTACACCTTAAACCTAGAAGACCTTAGATGTCATGATCTACCTTGCCTTAGTGCATTTCAAGTTCAATAATGGCTTTGGAATAAGAGACTAGGACACTCTAACTTAAGTAATATTAGTAATATTTCTAAGAAAGAACTTGTTTAGGATCTACTAGAACCTACGTTTGATTATTAGAATGTCTGTGATCCTTGTCAATATGGAAAGAAACATAAATATTTCGTCAAATATATAAGTGAAGATACAAATTCTAATGTCATACAATTAGGTAACATGGATTTATTTATTCCAACACAAACTGGAAGTATTGGAGGAAAATACTATGTGTTTTTTCAAGTAGATGACTACGCTAGATTTACTTGGGTCTATTTTCTCAGAAAAAAATCTGAAGCTTTTTCTTATTTCAAAATATTTTGAGCTAATGTAAAAAATTAGAAAAACCTACCATTGATAACTATTCATAGTGATCATGGTATAGAATCTAAAAATCTTGATTTTGAATCTTTTTGTAGTAAAAAAGGTATTAATCACAACTTCTCAACTCCAAGAACTCCTCAACAAAATGGTGTTGTAGAAAGAAGAAATCGCATTCCTCAAGAGATGAATAAACCATTTTGAGTAAATATTATATAGCTAAACATTTTTGGGGTGAAGCTATTAGTGCTGCTTATTATACTATAAATCGAGTTTTAATAAGACTGTTTCTTAATAAAACAACTTATGAGTTGTGAACTGGATGAAAACCAAAAGTTTCTTACTTTAATGTTTTTGGATGCAACGTATTTATCTTGAATAACAAGGATAATTTACATAAATTTTCACCCAAATATGATGAAGTAATTTTCTTAGGTTACTCTACTAACTCTAAGGCATATAGAGTTTCTAATAAAAACACTTGCAATGTAGAAGAAATAGTGCATGTTAATTTGGATGAAAATGATCCTTTCATTTTCAAACAACCTGAATCTCTTACTGATATATTTTCTATAACTGATCACCAAACTTTGATAGAAGATCTTTCAGAAAAGAATAATGTTCAATAACATGTTTCTGAAACAATTACTCCTGAAGATTCTCTACCTTTTGTTGATGAACATGTTTTTAAAAATCCAAATCAGTTGTTACATAGGAATTATCCCAATGATAATATCATTGTCAATGTTATTCAGCCAGTACGAACTATCAGTTCTTTAAGTAATGAAGTTGAACATGTTGCATTTCATTCTCAATTTGAACGAAATACTCATAATGAATCCTTAGTTGATGAATACTGGATAAAGGCTATGCAAGATGAAATCAATGAATTCATAAGAAATAATGTTTGGACCATATTTGAGAAACCTAAGGAAACTTATGTTATTGGAGTAAATGGGTTTTTATAAACAAATGCAATGAAATGGAGTTATTTTTAGAAATAAAGAAATATTAGTTGCAAAAGGCTATAACCAACAAGAAGGCATAGACTATGAAGAAACCTATTCTCTTGTAGAAATACTTGAATCAATTCGTATTCTTCTATCCTTCACATAATTCTTTAATTTTGAACACTATCAAATGAATTTTAAGTGTGATTTTCTTAATGGTTATGTACAGGAGGAAGTATATGTTGATCAACCCGCTGGTTTTGAAGAAACAAAATATCTTAATCATGATTATAAACATACCAAATCTTTATATGGAATTAAATAAGCCCCTAAAGCTTGGTATGATAGGATTTCATGATTTTTGCATCAAAATAACTATGTTAAGGGAACTGCTAATCCGACCCTTTTCATTAAGAAAAATAATAAAGTTGTTTTGATTGTTCAAATTTATGTTGATGACATCATCTCAGGATCCAATCTACAATCCTTAACTGATTCCTTTGAAAATCTTATGAAATCTAAGTTTCAGATGAGTATGATGGGTGAGTTTACAATTTTTCTTGGTTTTCAAATTTCAAAAAAACTAGAGGGAAGGTACATATCTCAACATAAGTATATCAAATATATTCTAAAGAATTTTATGTATGACAACAATAAGAGTAAAAGTACTCTTATTCGAACCTCTAATACTCTTGATATTTATGAATCATGGAAACCTGTAGATCAAACATCTTATAGAGGGATGATAGGAAGCATACTTTACATAATAGCTAGCCAACCTGTCTTAATGTTATCAGTATGATTATGTTCAAGATTTCAAGAAAATCCTAATATATCCCATTTAGAAGATGTAAAAATAATTTTCTTTTATTTTAAGTGAACTTTAGATTTGTGACTATTTTATTCATCTGGAAATAATTTTGAACTTAAATGTTTTTCAGAAGATGACTTTGGTGGTTGTAAAATGGATATAAAAATTACATCCTAAACTTATAATTTCTTAGTATATTCCATAGTTTCTTGGTCTTGTGAGAAACAACATTCTTTAGCACTTTCTACTACTGAAGCTTAATATGTAGCAACTGGAAGCTGTTTTTCTCAGGTGTTTTGGATACAACAGACACTCACCGACTATGGTATGAGTTTTACTAAGACTCAAATTATATGTGATAACACAAGTTCCATTTCCCTATGTAAAAACCCTACACATCACTCTTGTGAAAATCACATAGATATTAGTCATCACATTCTTAGAGGTTAGACACTTAAAGGAGATATTATTATTGAATTCATCAAAATGCAATAGCAACTTGCTGATATTTTTAAAAACCTCTACCTTATGATATATTTGAATACATTAAAATGAAGCTAGGAATGATTTATATAAGGTATTAATTCATATCTACATATTGATTAAATCATTTCCTAACATTAAACAACTCATTATTTCAGGGGGATTACAAATGTTTTTTTATTTTATTTCTTTATCCTTTTTTTCTTTCCCTAGGAAATTTTTCTTATTTGAAAATTTCAGATTTGAAAATATCAGATTTGAAAATTTCAAATTTAAAAATTTCAGATTTGAAAATTCCAGAATTTAAAATTCCATGAATTTTTTTTATAATACCAACAAATCCCTCAGAGTATTCCAGAAGGTAATATTTCTTACCCTTTATTTACTTTATCTTATGTTTTACTTGTTTGTATTTCAATATTTCTTAAATTTAGGTTTACCTTACTTCAAAAGATAGGAATTCACATTTTCTATATCCATTCTCAACCATCAGATCAGTTCAAGTTTTTATCAGCCGTTTTATTATCATATAGAAGTTGAAAAGTCATAGCTATGTATATATAAGGGGTGCCTCATTTTCGAGTATCACACCATCCTTACTGATCTCAGTGACGAATTTCTATTGCCATCACAACTTTCATTACAATTCCTTTGTCTCTATCACCCTGAATGTCTCAGGAATCCCCAGTAGATCAGATGTTGGTTAGTAAAGATATTAAGGACTGGTAAATATTTAGGGAATGGCTTGTCTGCACTATGTTTTTAAAAAAACATAACTCCCTTATTTCTTAGGTGATAAGATCTAATGGACGGGAATGTTTCTGTGTGGCTAAGAAGAAATATCAGGATCCAGTTTATCAAGACCTCCTTATTTAATTCTATGTACCTGTTACCTTCTTTCAAAAGAATGTTAAGTGTCTATTTAAGTTCAAATGCTATGATAAATCATATACAATCCTTTACGAGATGGCAGAAAATATTCTTAACATACCGTATGAAGGGGAGGTTATTCATTATTCTCAAAAATATCATGATAAGTAAGGCTCTTTTGAAAAATTAAAGGACTTGGATTTTCTTGGTCTTAGTATGTAAAGAATCTGAAGATTAAAAATATTACAACAAACCACAAGATGGTGGCTCTCTAAATGCAATGAATTCTTATTCCAAGAAAGGGAGATAAAGATTCTCTAAAGATATGTGATATATTTATGTTAAGCTTTCTTGTCAACCTAAGAAAGATAAACTTGGTGAAGCACATTTTTCTCACCATCCATGAAATAAAAAGTGGAACCATCAGATCTCAGATCCTTATGTATCTATCAACTATTTCTAAGATAATTTTTATGTATCGTCAAGAGTTGGATGTTCCATGCCGATCAGTATCAATTCCTTTGAAGATCCGGTTACTCAGTGATGATACTCTAAGAAGGTTGAAGGTATAGTAATTACTGGAATCCAAGACTTTTGAAGAAATAGTTGTCCCGAACATGGGTGATGTTCAGGAATCTTCAAAATCATCACCCAAGAAAAGGAATCCTGATGAAGTAACCTTGCCCGTACCTGTTTCTGAAGTCCTGTTATCAGCACCTCCTCGTGCAAAGAAACCAAAAGCTTATTTAGATGAAATAGTTGAAAAGAGGAGATAAATGGAAGCTAATAGAAAGGAAGGAGATCCTTATTTTGGTCTTAATCCTACAAGAAGCTAAAGCTCTGAAAATAAAGAAAGATAAAAATCTTAAGAATGAAAAGATGGAGAATAATTTAAATAAGAAATCTTTTGAAGATCAAGTTTTTTAGTCTCTACTAAAAGCTGTAGAAAAGAAATCTCAGGAAGTACTCAAATCTCAACTTGTTCATAAGAAACCGGTGGCCACTCTGTAAATTGAAAAAGCTATGAAAGTCCTAGACTTATCAAAACCTGTTCAAGAAATAGGAGATCAGGTAATCCAAGATGATGATGATGATGTTTTAAGGGATGTAGAAGATTATGTTGGAACTCCTTTAAGTTTAGTTTCTAAGTCAGTTTCAATAGAATAAGTCGAAAAACAAGTTGAATAAGAACTTGAGGAATAAATAGAAGTTCAGGAAGAGGTTGAAGTTGAAGATGGAGAATAAGTCGAATTAAAACTAGATGAAGAAGTAGAAAAAGAACAGGTTGAACAAAAAGGTGAAGAAGAGGGACAAGGAGGATCTTAACATCATTAGTTTGAAAAAGAAGAAGATGAAAAAGGATATCTAAATGTTTTTCATGTTTTAGATGAACACTCTTTAGCTCGAGTCCCTGTTAAAGGAATGAATGTTTTGGATGCTTTATCTGATAAGGAAACGCCTCAAAAGTCCTTTATGATAATAGACAGACCTGCTTCCTTAACAGTAAGAGGATTTGAGAAAGGAAAATATGTTTTAGGATCCGAGTGCTCTTCATTCGTTGAAAATTATTTTTTAAGCTATCTTTAATAAAGTTGGTCAGCACCATTCTGGTTCTTGAAAAAATAGATTCCCAGAGTCAAATGATTCAAGAGACCATGAATCAAATGATGGAATTGAAAAATATTCTTATTAAAATGGTTGTCAATCAAGAAGCATAATTTAGTAATCTTTTGATTGATTACAATGCTTAAAAGGTGACTTGTAAGAATATCTTAAACCATACCAAAAATATCAATGAAGAGATTAGATAGTTTCGTGACTTCATGGATTAAAAAAAAGATATTTTAATACATGTGAAATTGAGTTCAATAAGGTCAAGACATCAATCTCTGAGAAATCTAGTCAACTAAATTCTGTTTCTCGATCTGTTAGCAGTGAGAAGGATGTTAGAGACGAATTAGAGAGAAAGGTGGATACTCAAGAAAAATGGTTCTTGTATTTAGAAAAGAATAATTAGGATCAAGAGATCCTATTGAAAAGGTTTGAATAAGATCATAAGGAAGTGAAGAAACTCAATACCTTGATAAAGAAGATGTTGTTTGATTAGAATAAGAATGGATGAATTTTCTTTACATTCCAATGTTTTATTTGTAATGTAAACCTTATTTCTAAAATCTTATTAAGAAGTTTCTTTCATATCTATCTTTTGTTTTCGAATGTATGCTTTCTTAACCTTATAGGTACATATTATACTTCTCCATTACTTTCCCTCTTTTTGAAAATCACAAAGGGGGAGAATTTATTTAATGGAAGAATTTAATCTTTGAGAATGAGAATCTAGTAAGTGGTGGGGGGTGGGGAATGGCAAGAAAGGATAATGTCAAGTACGGGGGAGTCTTCTCTTAAGAAGAAATTTTTATCTAAGGGGGAGATATTACCTTATTAAAACCTGATTTCAAAGATCAAGAATACGATCCTTGGGAAACATAAACTAAGGGGGAGTTAGTTGTATTCATCCAATATCTTATTAAAAAGACGGGACAAGTTTTTTTCATACTTGTTTATCTAAGACAATATATTATCCATTAGAAAAGTTTTTTGTTCCTTCAGAAAAGTGGGAGATTGTTGAGTTAATAAGGATATCTTATGACTTCTCCATTACTTATGGTTTTATCTTTTGAAAATCACAAACACTTATTCTTTAGTTCTGAATATTGTTTTAAGTTTTGTATTTTTTAAGATACAGAATTGTCATTCCATTAGGCTTACAGATATATCATTAAATTTTTTCTTTCTATTATACTTATAGATCTGTCATTACGATTTATGATTTAGTTTTTTTGATTTTGATTCCAGTGTATATGTGATTCAGATTTTATGATTCTGAATTAGGGGTATATGTGAATCAGTTTTTATGATTTCGATTCCGGTGTATCTGTGATTCAGTTTTTATGATTCCTAATTTGGTGTATATGTGATTCATTTTTTATGATTCTGATTCCGATGTATATGTGATTAAGTTTTTATGATTCCGAATCCATTGTATATGTGATTTAGTTTTTATGATTTCGATTCTGGTGTATAATTGATTCCAATTTTATGATTCCTATTCTAGAACAAATGAGATACCTTTTTCACAATATGATTTACTTTTCCTTATTATTCTATTTTATTATTTCTTAAGATTATGTTTTCTTAATAATGTTAGAGTTGTATTAATGTATCACTCCAATGATATCAGATTCTATGTTTTAATATACTTAACATTTATCTTTAACTTAACATCGTTTCTCTTACTTGAAATGATCTCATACAATATATTACAAACTACCCATTTTATGTTTTCCACATGTCCAGGTCCCTATGAAATTTATGAAAAAATATGGCCATTGGAGAGGAGTTGACCGTTGGGAAGTTTTTCCTATAAATACAAGCCCATTTGAACGACAAAAAAACTCCAACTTTGACAACTGACTTCGACTGAATAAAGCTGTGAAGTGATTTCTAGAGAGATAGGCTCATACAACTCTTAGTGCTTCATGCATATGTCATAAACAACTTGTTTAGGCGTGAACAACTTGTTTAGGCATGAACAAATTGTTCAGACATGCTTTGTGCAAACTCTTATCATGTTGATCGTGGGCTTTCGGGTTTGGAAGATAGAGGTTCCAATTTCCTTCTAAATTGAGGGCTTGCAGGGATAACAAGAAAGATATTGATCTTTGGATTTAGGGTTTACCTGGGTTTGGGTAACATATAATTTCTTTAAAGTATAAATCAAGGAACCTTTATCCAAGGTAGTTGGATACCCTTCTCTTTGGGTTAGAAGAATCTTATTGTTACTTGTTTACAATTTCAAGTTGGTTTAATTCCGCTGTTGTATGTTAAATTTTTTAAAGATAGAAAGTATAACCTTCTTATACTTTTTAATTCTATTAGTCTGATTATATTACAGATTCTATATGCTTTAAGGTTGAATCATTCTTTTATGAAAATAGAAAAGGTATCTTTAATAGGTCATGTGAATGTTTATTTAACCTTGTTAAACATAACATTAAAGGATCGAAATAAAATTTTAAAGTAAACAATTCACCACCTCTTGTATTTGAGAATCTCATTTTACATATTCAGTCCTTGAAACACTATAAAATAATGATTATTACTACGTAGCTGACCCAATAATTTCCAGTTTATTAAACTGAGGTAGTTTTTCCCATAAAACATTAATTCGCCTTTCTTCAAATTGAAATTTAAATCTAAATCATAGATTAAGTGAAATTTAAAATTAGGTTGGATGATTTGGAATGAATAGATGAGAAATGGTTCCACACATTTCACAACCTCTATGTTAATAAGCATCGAATTTCATAAGCCATAAATAATTTTTTTCATCTACTCATTCCTTCTATAATAACTAGTCTTGGTACACAGAACCATATTTACTCTAGCAATAAAATCATTAAATATGGAACCCATTTTGTAAGGTCCTACATAACACATATGTTCTATTAAAATGTAGATTACATATTATAATAAAATAGAAGTTGAATTCATCACACCCCTACCAATGTGTGGTTTCTAAATAAATATAATACATAGATGTTGTCAGGGTTACCATTTCCTGGCATAATGAAATTAAACTATTTATCATCTTATATTCTTAATTCATGATGTTAAACTCCATAAAATAAATACTTACAAAAAAATGTTAAAAATTAAGGAGGATATTAATTCATGAATTACTCACTACACATGATCTAGATTTGCGAGAAATAGAAATTATGTACCCTCAAACATATGTGTGAGTCATATATTTACAAGTTATTTTCCATTTAAGAATAATGTATATCTTGATTCTATTATCTTATGTTATGGACTGATGCCCATATCCTAAATCCTAGGTCCTAACACAACATATGGAATGTGAATTCCTCCTCTATATATGTAGGATACTCATATGTAGGTAATTCTAAATTTAATATCATTATGTGTATTGATTCCCATCATTAATGTATATATATTGATGACCTGATCTCTAATTTTGCATCTATAAATAGAAAAAAAATGATTTCACTCCATTTTTATTATTTAAACCACTGCATGGATTTTTAATTCAAAAACTACATGTGGATTGATTCATTTTTACATAGGTAATGTAATGAATTCTAGATCCCTAATAATGGGTCCATCGATAATATAAATGGAAAAATACATTTTCCTTTCATATGAATCTGACCTGGGAATGGAATTTTTCATTAAAGAACGACATGTGACATGATTCGTATTTTCTTAGGATACGTAGTGGTACCCATATCCAAAATTCTAGGTCTATCAGCAACATATGGAAAGTAAATACCCCTCCTTGTAAGTTGGATATACCAATTCATGGGATTATCCATTTAAGAACTATGTGATACTTGATTCTTATCATTATATGATACATGAAGATACCAAGATCTCCACTAATGGTTCTATATATAGTATAAACTGAAATATGCCCCCCAAATCATTTTAGTTACAACAGTGAAGCGAATTTTCTTTTTACAATAACATTGTGTGGATTGATTCATTTTCCAAAATGATATATAGTGATTTCCATATATCAAATATTGGGTCCAGCCACAT
The DNA here is from genome assembly GCA_963277665.1 of Viscum album. NCBI lineage: Eukaryota > Viridiplantae > Streptophyta > Magnoliopsida > Santalales > Viscaceae > Viscum > Viscum album. The sequence goes on along the minus strand of OY728150.1, from coordinate 331,018,468 downwards.
CATATTGGAAAAACTACATAATCTTAGCATATGGGTTAGACATGCATAGAGAATACTCCATTCAAAAACATTATGTTCCATGATTCCACTCACCAAAGGATATGTCGTGAAACACATACCCCTAATACTATTTATTGCAAAAAATGGAAAACCAAACCCTCCATGAGTATGGGTCAATCCTATATAGAAAACATTCTATTTAATAGCTATGTGTGTTCTGATTCCTATTCCCAAAGGATATGTAGTGACCCATAGAGCCCATATCAATTGTCGATTAAATAAATAAATAGAAACAATAACCCCAATTAATAGTTCAAACGTTCACATAGAATATTCCATTTAATTACTATGTCTGTCTTGATTTCAATCAACACAGGATACATAGTGATTCCTATATCCCATATCCTGATTATATCCACAATAAAAATTAATGATGACCCCTTATATCGGTATGGGGTTGACCGGCCTAGGTAATTTTCCATTTAAGAACTATATCTGGCTTGATTACTAATATTTAAATATACATAAGGATTCTTACATCCCAATTCATAGGTCCAACTAATATATAAATAAGAAAAATCACCCCTCTCTATGAATGGGCCAAACCTACACAGGGTATATTCCATTAAAGAGCTATTAGTTTGTCTATTCGTGATTATCAAAGGATACATAATAAATCCTGAATCAAAAATCAAGTCCCATACACAATATATATATAAATAAACCCCTTGATGTATATTAGATAGAACAATATAGGTAACATTATTAAATATAAATGTTGATTGATTCATATTATCACATGATACATAATGATGCATAGATCTTGATTATTGGACCCATACACATTATGATGAAAATTACCTTTCTAAATATTGGAACTCATGTACTATAAAGAATATGTTTCTATGAACTACATGTTTTCTAATTCTTATTAGTATTGTATATATAGTGACTCCCATGTTTCCAATCCTATGTCCAGCCACAATGTGATCAATAATGCCTCTTCCACACACATGAATGTAAATTTTATAGGGATAATTATTTCAATTAACTACATTTTTCTTGACTCACATAATATGGGATACATAATGATTCCTTAATTTACAATTTTTAAAACCCATCATGAATTTTCCCCACTCCCAACTATGCCACTCGATGATAACCCATAATTTGTGGGGATTCCCCAATCGTATATAAATTTAAATAGCCACACACATTCCTTTCCATTTAATATAACATAGCTCAATCAACTATTTATGTGTACCTTGATTCTCACAAAGAGTATTACCAATGAAATCTTAGGGAAAATGGGAATCTTCACTAACCAGAACAATCATGTTGTATTCTATCCAAAGATAGGGGAGCACATCATAGTCATGTGATATTTAAATGCATAACAACAACCATTCCACATGATATAAAATTTAATGATAAGAGTTATTTATGTTGAATATATCGTTTTATCTGATGATTTTTACCCAATAATTTCATTCTTTATCTATTCACCTAAAGATGTGATCAATACATTTTGTATTAGAGTTTTGTGTTCTTGAAACCTTCTAAAATCTTACATTCATTGTCAACCAACTATATAACTATGATAAATGAGATGAAACTAACCAATTACATGGGTTTATATTCTTCACTAGGAACCCCATACACCTTGTCCTCCATTTCTCATAGTTCTCACCTATATAATACTAGTAACACAGAATTGTTAATCCAACGTGATACCGAATTGATTTTTTTAAATAAAGAAATACCATGGAAATTTCACCTAGTTGGCGTTTTGACCCAAAAGAGAACCCCTTGACTAAACTATAGTTGTTATTTTCATGGATATTTGGTATATGAGTTTATTTCATTATTAATTCTTGACCTATACTCACAATTTCCACCACAAGCCAACTCAAATATTAATAGTTTTTTATATAAAGCTTCCATAACACAACTATTAAACAAGATTTGGATACTTTTGATATTATATATTTGTGCATTCTACACATTTTCAAAGATATATTATAATATCATGTTATTATAACCATTCATCCTAGGGTATCCATCTATTATGAAGATTCACTCTCTTTGGCATTATTTCCTAGTTTCATGATGTTAAACTGCATGATGATTACTTAATAAAAAGAGGATAAGTTACATGAAATATGGTCCATCATAAAACTCCAAAAATGTCATAGGGTGGTCCTTTGATACCATGAATATGTTTTAGGTACGAATCTTTCACCTACATAGAAGAATAAAATATATAAAAAATATTTCCCTACTTATGACCATAATCAATTTAGATGACCCTTTATCTAACCTTGTTTTAGAGACTCGCTAGGGGAATAAAACAACTACCCACTCTAATTTATGATGGTAAAATATATGCATATGGATCACCTTAAGAGGGACTATTTTATCATGATTAATTTCTATACAAAATGTACAGGGAATCCCAACCATATAACTTTCATATGCCACAATTAAAGAAGGGATAATTCATATAGAATTAAATTTCAATATTTTGAATTAGATATATATACATCTTGGTTTTCCATGACATATATATACTTAGTATGGGATCCAAAATGTGGCTACCCACTATTAGTACTACAAATGGATAAAATATGTGTGTCATATCAAGACTCCTTAACCAATTTAAAACTATCTTTAATGATATCTTTCACAATTTCACATCTATTCCTTCACACAAATTGTATGATGTTAAACTACAATAATAAATCCTTATCTCATGATGTTAAATTTCAGGATGGGTTAATCCCCACTAAATGGAACTAATATGTATAAAATATCTTCCATCATCACTTTTTATAAAATGAACACATGAGTCTAACCCTGGACAACCAATGTTTGGGGTCCCTCCGTCATATTTTTCATCAAATCAAAAAAAAAATACAATTTTTTATGAGTGTATGGGGTTTTTGAAAATCATTCACAGCCATTGAAGTTGAATGGAGGCCCATATAATTTACCTTTTAATGTAAAACCTTTGTTATCATATAATATATTCTTTTACCCATCAACTATAGGAATCTTGTTATTTTTAAAAAGTCCCTCAAATACTTATAAGAAATGATGTGACCATATTAGACATTATCACCATTGATTGGTTCATAATAAACCTTAGAATGCATGGCATATACCATTACTCATTATCTGAGCAACATGATACATGATTAAAATCATTTTTACCTCTAATGTTGGAGTACTCTCGATATGGGTGATCTGAACCAGGTTGTTATGTAACACTCACCTAATCTAGGTCCACATGTATCATGACTTTCAAATGTATGCACTTTAATAAATAATATATGACCTTAAAAATTATTATTTTTGGTTACATATCATATGATTGGAAACTTATAATGAAGGTGGAATAATAATTCTTTGAATAAATCCCCAAAAAGGGTGGTCTGAGGAAAAGTTAGGTCCCAACATGATAAACTTATCATCAGTGAAGTATATGGAAAATATGCAAAATAAATAGAAAAATAGAAATTGATTGTAGGAACCATTTTCTATAACTATTTAAACAAAATACATTCTCTCTAGACCCCCTAGTCCAGGAAAATGTTTTAGTAATGATTTTCCACATCTCCTCACCATGATGACATGATCACTTGGAAGTTCTACTATAACACCCCTAGTTATTATGAGACTATTTTATAAATAATATTTATTTTATTGATTATTTCTATAAATTAACCATGTTAAAATTTACTTATACACTACACCAATTTAATCTATCACCACATGCAAGACTTGATTTGTTTGTGTCATACTCAATACTGAGATACAATGAAAAATCATTTTTTATTATAAATATTTAATCAAGCGAGTTAAAAACATTACATTAAAATAGTCATATTAATAGTAATAACTAATATATAAATATATTTTAAAATCTTTTTATGTAAATAGCTCTTATTGATAATGAAATAAATAATTTTTGATATAGTATTTATATGTTTTGAAAATTCTATTTTCTCAAATGATCAATTTTTTTTGTCCTTCTATTAAACATTGTTACAATTAATTTTTTAATATTTTATAATTTTAATATTATAAAATAAACTTATTTTTTTGAATTCAAAATTTAAATATAATCTCTGGTTGTATTTTGGGTTTTTTCTAAAAATATTTATTTTTGTATGAATAGTTAAAAATAATAAATTTTAAATGAAAACAAACTTATCATGTAATTTATTGCAATATTTAAATTATATTTCAATATTTTTTAAATTATGTTTTGTTAAATAATATATATTAATTTAATTTATAAAAATTGAATCATTTTCACATTTAAACTGTATATAAAAACATTTCAACCATTTTAACATTTTATCTTTAAAAACATGTTGTCTCGTCCTTTTTATGAAAATAAATTTGAAATAAATTTGTTCCAATTATGTGATTTTAATTTTCAAAAATTAATATCATATTCAGAAACATAATATTTTTTAATTTTGAATAATTTAATATTAATTTTTTTAAAAAATCGCTAGTGAAAAAAGTTCTAATTAATCATGGAGATTAAGGGAAAATTGATTTTACCAAGGGACGAAAATTTATTTTATGAGGAATCAATTACCTAGAAAAATTTGCACCACTTATTAGATGGAAATATTTATACAATACCCAATCATTTATAGAATTAGGTGAATTATTGAATCCATTTATTATATAAAATTATGGGTACACCTAAAATTCTTTTCAAAATATCAAAGTGTGCCTCCCACTTATAAAATCCCACCACATATTCCCCAATCATCATACATTAAAAACCAAATGTCATTTTAAAATAAAATTTGAAATCAATTTTCCAATTCCAAAAAATTATCATAGAATCAATCCATTATGAATAAGTATAACCTAGGATGTTCTTTAGTGCGTACCTATTTGAGATACCTGAAGAAGAGGCAATTCTCATCAGCGAACATTTTTGTTTTATTTTTTCCTCAATCATCATAAATTATTTTTACATCAAGATTAAATAATTTAAAATGTTTCTTAAATAATATTATATGTTTTTTGATAATTTTATGTTCTACAACTAGAGACACTTCTAACAAATTGGTTACATATTCATTAGTCGTGTGTATGGTGGAGAACTACCTCGCGAACCGAAGTCATTCATTTTTCTATTACCACTTATAATGTATGAGAATAATCCTACAGATGATATTATTATTTTCTATTTATGATATTTATAATGTTTTTATTTTTATTTAATTTTTATATGACACAAAGTATTATGATTCCCATTTTGTGGGAATGCGATAATGTCATTCGTGTGTATGAGGACTACAACCTTACAAATAAATGTGATTCATTCACACATTACTTAGAATGTATAAAGATGTGGTTTAATAACAATATTTTATATATATGAAATTTTAATGATTCCATAATTGTAATAACTTATATAATTTTTACTCTTTCAATTTTTAATGAATATAGAAACTACATTCATTCGTGCGTACGACATACCTTCTCCATGTACGACATATTTTATTTTCTACCTCCAAATTTAAATAATCTCAATAAATAAATATATAAATAATATATATGATATTTAATTTTTCTATATTATTATATATGATGAAACCATCATCTATGTTATAAGATACAAAATAATACAAATTAAAACATATATTAAAAACAATGAAGTTATTACCCAAAACATCACATCAACTTGGAATTGTTAACAAACTGTAAATTGAAGGAAATATTGACACAATATATGAGATTATATATATGAATATGGTTAATTTAAATATTTATAATAGTTTTATATTTATAATATACTATGTTTGAATGAGTATGGAGGAATTCAAGAGTTATGGAATTGGGATTTCTAGAATCATTTTTATTTCTAAGAGATTTATTCAATATTCACCACTTGTTTCTCTTGCATGGTGTGTAAACATCCTTATGACATAATATATCATTAATATACCTAATTTAATGATAATTAATGCTTCCATTGATTTTATTCTATCATGATTATTATGATTCAAATTTCACTCAATCAGTAATATATTATTGTCTCACATTTAGTTTTTTTGAGGCGTATATTATATTTTGAAGCTATTTTATTTTATGAGGTATATATAAACGCCCTTTTAAAAATATTACAACAAGTTTATTAAACATCATGATATATTCCATTTCATTTTTACGATATTCCTTCATGGGATTTTTTATTCAATGTTACCAATGTGGCCATAGTTAATTGTTACAATCTCAATATTTATTGGTATTGTTTATGGATATTATTCCAATGAAAAAATAATATGAACTACATATAAATAATTATAATGACATGTTTTACATACTTATATTAATGATATCTTCATGTATTGGTACCCTTTTCCACTCTTTGGTACTTAATATAATGAGGAAAATGTTTTAAAGGAAATATTACATTATTTCCCTCATTGATTGGGAAACTATTTTCTTGATTTTTTTCTAAATTAATATCAAAATGTTTCTAAAAAGTCAAAAAATGAATTATTAAAAAAACTTTTAACCACATTTCCTTTAAAAAAAATCAATGGAAACTTAATTTTTCTCCAATCAAGTAATATTTCTAAACATTTTACAGTGCGAAAGTGTTGATTGTTCAGAATGTACGACATCAGATGATTTACCCACCATGATAAAAATCATTTGTTTAAATATTAATATTATTTTTTAAAATTAAAATTTTAGTGGAATTTTTCCCTAATATTATTGAAATTATTTTTTATTAGTTTTCAATGAAAAATGTTTTCAAAAATGTTTCTTCTATTTAAAAAAATTTCCAAGATAAATGGATATTTTACTCAAGAAATGTCTTAATGAAATTTCAAAATTATTTTAAGTATAAAATTAAATATGTTATTGTTACTCATTAATTAATGGAGATATTATCCAAGGGAACCAACAATATTCTTTATTTTAATGGTTTATGGTTTTATTACATGATGTTTATGAAACAAATTTCACTTCCATAGGTTATATGCATGTGGAACCCTCTTATTTTCGTGGTTTATGCTGTTATTATATACCCTATTATTTTTTCCATAGGTTATGATATGATTAAATTTTTATGATACCAATTCTATTTAATGAATTATGATATGATGACTATTTATTTTCTTGTGGAACACATTCTTATGATTTGACTATGTGATTGGTGGGACCTATATCTCCATCCAATGTGTTGGTTAATGATTTATATATCATGAGATAGAAACAAATAGAATAGGAAGTAAACTAAATTCATTAATATTGGGTTGGAACAGAAATTTAACTCATTTTATTAGTATAGGGTGGGAATATGATGTGAACTCAGTTCAGTAACATATGGTTAGAATGTGGTGTAAACTAATTTTAGTAAATGATTTTATATTCTACGATGCACTTTCTTGTGACGATTAACTAATATAGAAATCATTTTCTATGATTATGAGTTTTCTTTGATTTCCATGTCTTATTATCTCATGGATCATGTAATTGATTCAATTATGAATCATGTCTTATGAACATTCAATATTTGTGTCGTGTCTCAAAATTAAGATCATTGATATGTAGGGTATGATATTATAATTTTATTCCCACGTTCTCATACCATTATGTTCATTATTATGCTAACATATCTCCCTTATCTACCCTTACTGAGCATGTTTTTTAAAGTTGGGGCTGAAGCCTCATTTTATTGTTAAAGAAAAGCAAAGACCACTTTTAACTGGGTTGAGGGAGACCCATTACACAGACCAAAGGCCCAGTGGGCTTGTAGCCCATTGCATAGCCCGTAGGCCCAATGCCCATTTTGTTAATAGTAACCTGCCCGGTATAGTACCCGCACAGTACAGCTGCCACTGCAGTTCCCTGCCACCGCTATAGTACCCGCCGATCAACAGTGTTGCCGCTTCTATAGTAATAATACAATAACCTGCGCCCAATGGGTTCTAAAACCCCATTTTTTATGTAGGGTTACAGGGTTCTTACCACTAAGCCAAACCCCAACTACACCACTACTGAGCATGTGATATTACCCATTATTATATTTCCTTTCACCTATTTTTGGGGATATTTATTATGTTTGACGTGTCTAAGAAGTTTGATATTCATAGAGAAACTAGTGAGAGATAATGTAGTTCACTCATGGACTAGGGTCTCTTTATACATGGTTTCAATGGAACTAAACTAATAAATCATTTGGGCATATTTTTTTATATTATAATGAATATTCTGGATAAATTATGTAATTTATGCATGTTACGCCTGGGTCACTATTGTTGGTATCAGAGTAAAGGATTCGTTACCCTTTGAAACATAAGATGAAAAAATCTTAGTGATATCCATAAGGACAAGTCGTAAGATATGTATATTAGTGAGTAAATGTTTAGGAAAATGTCATGGAGTTTTAGTTAATGGAAATTTGAGTGGTTTCTATGAAATACATCAATATCAACATACAACATGTTGATGTGGATCTGGAAAAGTTGTACATGGTGTAACAACAATAATTACAATGTATTGAGATAGAATCGATCGAGAACTAGTGCAAGATAATGGGTCTTTCTGCAAATCATGTTTGATACTCCCTGTGGATATGTATTGAAAATTCACAAAATCCTTACAAAAAAATTATTTATTTATTTTAAATATTATTATGAAATACATAGTATAAACATAAGGATTCATATATTAAATAAAAATGTTATTTTATTTAAACATCCTATAACTATTTTTTATGATTATGTGGTTCCACATTATGATTATTGTTTCATTAAATATGTTGTTTTTGTTTTAGTCATCAATATAACCTAAAGGAACCACATTAATACTGATCGCAATGGAAAATGCATTAATTTTTCTCTTATGAAACCTAATTATACTGGAGTTGGAATGAAAAATATTGTGTCTATAATCACAACAAATTCCCAATATATGAATCATGTGGGCTTCTAAAACAACAAAGGAGGGAAAAATATTATATTGAGTACTACATGAGTCAAAGTCCACATTATTTTATAGGTTATTATAAATCACTTGTTTATGAATAGTGGACCAATACTTATAAATTTTAATTTTCCATTCTTCAATGTTTAGAATATAAAAAAGTCGTTTTGGTTGTATACCTTTTGGATGGTGAATTGGATTAGTGTTGGATTCTTATCAAGAATATGAGGGAAATGAGATTGACTCCATGGTTTGGGATGTGTTATATAATGTAATTTTCAATATTCAATTTCCTAGTATTCATAATATGAAGATGGAGGAGTAGTTCCATGAGTTAAAGAAAAATGATGATGAATATTTTGGTACCTCAAATTTTTATTTTACAGGAATTATAAGGTACACTTATGGTATTATCATCCAATGTGAAATTAAGTTTGATAGATTAATAAGTGGCTTAATGATAGGTATTTTAAGTGAGTAACCCATAAGGGACATTAGCATATATGACTATATTATCTGATGTGCTATCAAGGTGGAACTAGAGGTTGGATTTATGTTTCAATCTCATGGTTTAGATAAGAAATGGAATATAGAGTTCAAAAGAAAAATCCAAAAAACCATGGATAAAATAATATGATTATTCTATTGTTTTAAAGGTGTTCGAAGAACCATGAAGTATGATTACTTATGGGGAATAAAAAATGTTTTAAGTATCTAATAGAATGCCATTGGTAAATTGATTGTCAACTTGATGGGAATAAGATAACTAATAGTGCTAATATAAGTAATGATGAATATAATGAAACATAACCACATCAGTGATTCAAGTGTTATAAGAATGGCTATTATGACAATATATTTCCAAACCTATGGGTTAATGACAATGATCGATATCAGTATCTTCTTTGGTATATGGAAAATATGATATATCATGTGATCCATGTAGGATCTAAATAGTATTTGTATATTCTCAATTACTAGAAGGAGGGGGTGAATTATAAGTTAAAAAAATTATTTTTAACATTATTGAAATCTATGTTTAACAAAGTTAAACAATTTAACATCACAAACCCTCTTTGGTTCTTAATTATGAAAAAATCGTGCTTAGGGTTCCATAATATGGATCTATAAAAGAAACATAAGAACAATTTTATTAGAGAAAAAATGTACCTTAATGTGTATAAAATATTATTTATTAGAGTAAGTAAAATTACAAGAATGTATAATAAAGTTATACTTCCTTTCTTTATCAAAATACAGTGGAAATAAAACAAGAAACATGAACATGTAACATGTAGGAAATATTCTAACCCAAATAGTATTGTATCTATCAACAATGGATAATGGTCCCTTGATTTATACATTGAAGAAATTCTATCTTTCCCACACTAGGGTAAGCACTCAATAATAATATATAAGTCTTTATTGTTATCCCCACAAGCCCCAAACATTAAGGTAGCCAACAACTTGGTCTTCTAATCCCCGGATGCCCTTGATTTTACTCATCAACAATCAGAGTCGCACAAAGTAAGCTTAAGAAGTTGTTCACAGCAGAACAAGAATTTCATTAAACACACAAATAATACGAGTATCTCTATATAAATGACTTCATAGCATCACATCATGTAATATCTAGATTTACAATGAGATCCTTCGAATGAGCTTCTATTTATAGGTAGGGATTCCAATGGCCGACTCCCTCCTCTAACTGTCATATTTTTCCATGAATCTCATAGGGACCTTTGCACATGTTACTCAACCGAAGGTTAGTTAGAAAAAAATTGTATGAAATTAATTCATAATAAAAACATGTGTAGAGAAAATAAAGTAGCATAGCCAAATGATAAAAATCAGGAATCTAGGGAAAAATATAAATTAGAGTCTAAACATATAAAAAATCAGATTCTATAAATAATGTATCTTCATATACTATTTTAAGAATAATTTAGAATATGAATTATATAGTTTTTAGAGTCTCAATTCTGATGAATTCGGATTCTGAATTCTAATGAATTTAGATCCTGAATTCTGAGTCATTCCGTGTCTGAGTTTTGAGTATTTGGGAGTCTGAATTCTAGGGAATTTGGAATCTGAATTCTAAGGAATTTAGAGAATAAATTAAGACGAATTTAGAGTCTTAATTCTTAGGAATTTGGAGTCTAAATTATGAGGATTTTATATTCTGAATTTCATATAAATTTGACTTTGAATTTCAGAGAATTCCGTTTCTAAATTACTAAGCATTCAAAGTCTATATTTTATAGAATTTGAATTAATAATTTTAGATAATTCAGAGTCTAAAAATAGTAAGACATGGTAGCCTAAAAAACTGTATGATACCGAGGTTTTTTATAAGGATCTGAATTTTTGACTTAATAAAAAATGTTAGACATAGATTTAAGAAGCCAATGTAAAAGATATTTAAATCCAAGGTAAAGATAATACATTACTTAGAGACAGGAAAAATTCCTTAAGAAAATAATCCTTAGAGAAAAAATAATTTTACTTAAGATGAGTTGTTTGTGATTTTCAAAACATAGAAGAATGGAAAAGTCATAAGGAAACCTTATTGACTCAACAATATCCCACTTTTTGGAATGCACAAACACCCTTTCGAAAAATAATATAAGGGATAAAGATGTTTCTTTTTTAAAATTAAAATAAAAAACTTATCTCCCATTACATAGGAACCGTGATGAATATGAATAACTCCCCCTTAAGTTTTTAAATACCTAAGGATAGTATTATTGACATCCTTAAATATGTTGATTTTTCTTGTATATGAATGTATTCTTTATGTACACCCCCTTACACAAACTCCCCCTTACTTAGGGTATTCTATTCTTCATACTTAGTATTCTATTGATCCTTATTTTCTACCCCTTTGTGATTTTTAAGAGGGAATAGTGAGAATGAAATAAATAGTACTTGGATTATTAAAACATATAAAAACAATATCTGAAGGATAGAAAAAATTTCATTATGATAGGAAAAATTAATACTGGGTAAAATATAACAAAATATTAGAATTGACAGGAAAAAAATATTCATCCTTATTTTCCTTCGGTATGATCTTCCTTAAGGTAACCTTTAACTTCTTGATCTCCTTAATATCTTCCTCAAAACTCTTGATAAAAATTTCCTAATCTTAATTCTTCTTTTCTAGAGGCTCGTTTTTTCATCTTAAGGCATTAGGATTTATGCCTGAGAGTTCACTACTTCTTCTTATTGATTTAACTTTTTCTTGCAACTATTCCATAATATACCAATCTCATTTAAAATTTTTAGAAACATATTTTAACATCCCATTCAGATATTTAACTTCTTTCTTTTGGGCAACTTTCTCAAGATTCATCTTCTCTGTAAAACATGTTCTAATTTTCTTGATCCTATCATATAACTTATAAAAATCATCTTTAACCAAATCTTGGAGGTCATAAAAAAATTTCTCATGTATTAAATATTTATTTTAGTCCCTTTCGTTATTTTCTTACAATAGATACTATGAGAATCATTATTGTTATGAAATGTTTTGAAGTATTCATCAATCTTGATAAAATTTCCCGTAACCATATTTAATGAATCTATATTCTGATTGAAAGAATGTTGGTGAAACTGACATCTCAAATCAATTCTTATAATCAAAGATATTTTTTTTTCCAAATTCATCAAATAATAAAAAACATATTGACTAATATAAGATGAATATTTGGAATCTGATTTCTTTGTAAGAGAAGATTCTTTGTCTAGTTCTTCATCCTTCCCTATAGATGAGCCACCAACTTATTTCTTATCATCCAAAACCATATTAAGCGTATCATCAACCACATGTTTTCTTTTATCAACTTTGGAAATAACCATCTCAGCCCTCAGAGACTCATGATCACTATCAGTGAATTTGACTATCTTATATTCATCAACATTTTCTTTCTTATCATCTTCATTAACATCATAAGATTGTACAAAATCATGGTTTCTACTCTCATAATCAGTAGGTTTTTTCATGCTCTTCTAGTACATCATCCCCATTTCCTTTATAAAAGTTTTTGGTTGACTCAACCTGGGATATTCTGATTGAAACCTGGTCAGAAGGTCTTTCGTTTTCCTAATACTCTTCTACTTGATTTATCACATTATCACTATCATATTTTTTTCTTCGTGTTCTTCTTCTAATTATTCTTCTGGAACTATATGTTCTTCCACAATAGGTTCTGGAATTGGAATTTTCTATCCCAGAGACACTACTGGTATTGGTTCCTGGGGAAAATATTCTGGTACGTAAATCTATTCAGAGGCTTTCTCAGTATCCTTGAGATGTTTTTGAATGAAATCAGCTTCAGAAATTTTCTTATTTGGTTTCTTATATTTTTTTCCTTTCAACCTCTTCAGAAGCTTTAATTTTCAAGGCCTTTCCTTAGAAGCATCTAGGAAAAAACCCGGATCTCCATCTTTCTTCATTTTTTTATATTCCCTCCACTTTGCTCCCACTTCACCAGGGAATGTTTTTTTTTCATTTTTTTCTTTGGTGTTGCTGACTGACTTTCTGGAACTGTTGATTTTTATTAGGATTCTCGTTTCTTCTCATTTATATTTTTCTAGGTTTTCTTGGATGTTTATCATACTTCCCCTTTCATGGCTAAAGCTTGAATATCAATTTCAGAAAGATCATAAAATTATCTTGATTTGGTGTTGAAACTGTTATTCATCCTAGTCCAAAAGTATCATTGCTCAATAACATTATCTTAATGGTTGTCAGTTTAGAACTGTAGGTAATTTTAAAGGATTCTAGTCAATGCACTATGATCTTCAATAAGATCTCCAGATACATGATAATATGATATTTGATAGTTATATTCTCAATGTTTGTTATTGTCAGAAGAATGTACTTCACCAAATTTACCTTTTCCCAGGTTAACCAAATAGTCTATTATAAAGATATCATATTTCATTAGGGATTCTTAGTCACCCTTTCTCAGAATGAAGAAACCCTATACTCAGAAGGCCAACATTCATGGAATTTATTGACAGATTATTGATCTTCAGTGATTTTACTCCTTTGAGTCCAAAAAATCAATTTCCTTTTCATTCTAAAATCTTTTGGACTGATCTAAAAATTTGTGAGTACAAAATATTGCCTCACATTCGTACAGATTTCTATGAATATTTTCCTTCATATTAAATGATATAGAATGGGTTTTTCTGTAGCTCTTGAATAAAAATTTCCCACTTCCTCCTTCTTCAAGAAAACATACAGAATCATAGAATTCTATATTTATTTTTGGATACACTAGATCATGACTCTATCTGGGTAAATAAAAAAATCTCTCATCCATTCATCTTGATATTTTTTAATCATGTAATTAAACAAAGTAAAGAATTTTTTCTAACCAACCTTGCACAATATATTTTTAAATCCTTGATTTCATTAGTATAAGATATCTATTTATATGGAGAATAATCAAACGACATCTGAAGTCTAATCAAAATTGAAAAAAATAGAACATCATTTTTGAAGGGGAGCTGATATTCAATGAAAACTGTCTTCAAAACTGACGTGGGACAGGGCATAAGGGTTTCCTTTAAATATTCTTCGAGGAAATGGCTCGAATTATTGATTTGATATAATGGTTGAAATAATCACAATATAATCATATGGTTGAGATTCATTCCAAATAAATATTTGGTAAATTCTAATCTTTTTAGGTTTTTGGGGAAAAATTCATATTTTATGGAATGTGAATCTGATATAATTTTCTTATAACGAGACAAAAAATACCAAAAAATAAAAGTTCAATCACAAAAATTTATGCGAGGAAGAAAAATATCTGAATTACCCTAAAACAATTGTTAGTAATGAAAAATTTTCTTCTTGAAAAACATTAGATTCTCAAAAAATTTAAGTAAAGAAAAATTTAGATTTATGAAATTTGAGTTTCGGATAAAAAATTTGAGATAGAGAGAAAAAATAATTTGTTTCCAAATTTGTTATTGATTAAAACAATATTTGGATACAAAAATTTTGATTAAGAAAAAAATTGGTTACAAAAAATTTGATAAATGGATTTTATTTAAAACTAGAAATTGTAATCCCCTTATGAAATGAAGTATTTTAATGTAAGGAGATAGGTTTTAACCAAAAGTTAAAATGGAATATTAAATTATGGTTATCATTCCTATTATTCTAATGTATTCAATCTATTGGAAGGTAAATATTTTGTAATAATATCAGCATGTTGATCTTGAATTTTGATAAATTGAAGAATGGTATCTTCTTTCAGCACGTGATCCCTAAGAAAGTGATTCATAATTTCTCTGTGTTTTGCACGAGAGTGATGTGCATGGTTTTTTCATAGGTAAAAGTAACTTGTGTTATCACACAATATGTTTTTTGGTAATACTCATTATATAATATGTGAATGTTTGTTGCATCCACAACACTTTAGCACAACAACTTCTAGCTGCTACATATTCAGATTCAACATTGGAATGTGCTACTATGTGATGCTTCTTGCATGAAAAAACTAATGAATCTCTTTAGAAATGAAATGTTATAGATGTAATTTTTCTAGCCATTCTACATCCACCAAAATCAACATCTGATATGCTTTTTAAAACCAAATCATTTCTATAAGAATAGAAAAGTCCTAAATTCATGGTTCCCTTTAAGTAATGAAAAATTATTTTCACTTATTTTAAATGGGATTCCTTTGGATTAGTTTGATATCTTTCACATAACCATACTGAAAAAATTAAATATGGATGACTATCCATTAAGTATAGTAAACTAAATGTCATACCTTTAAATGATGTTTGACCTAATGGTCTCACATTTTCATCAAGATTAAGAGAAATTACAGAACTAATTGGAGTGCTTATACTTTTAGTGGTTTCAAATCCATATTTTTTAGAGGATATTTAATATACTTATCTAGTGATATGTAAGTTCTTTATGGTTTTAGAAAAATTTTAAAATCTAGGAAAAAAGTTTACTCACCCATCTTACTCATTTGAAACTAAGATTTCATGAGATTCGAAAACTAATTAGTTAAACATTGTTGAATTGATCCAAATATAATGTCATCAAAAAATATTTGAATAATTAAAACATTATTATTATCCTTATTTATAAGAATATTTGGATCAGATGTTCCCTTAACATAAATATTTTGTAACAAAAATCTTTTAAGTCTATCATTCCAATCTCTAGGGGCTTGTTTAAATCCATATAAATCTTTGTTATGTTATAAAACATGTTTTAGATGTTTTTTTTCATCAAATCCAAGAGGATTTTCAACAAAAACTTGTTCTTCAACATATCTATTAAGGAAAGTACACTTCACGTCCCTTTGAAAATGGTAGAAATAAAATAATGCTTTAAAGGAATGTAAAATATGAATAGATTCATGTCCAACTACTTGTGTATAGTTTTCTTCATAGTATATTCATTCTTGTTAATTATAGACATTAGAAACTAATATATATTTATTTTCTACTATGATTCCATTTCCATCACACTTATTTGTGAGACCCATTTTACTCTAATTTGAAATGTTTCTGTAGGTCTTTCAACAAAGGGAAAGACTCAATTCTTTTTAAAGTCATTCATCTCATCTTGCATAGATTTAATGAAATCATAATCACCTAAAGAATCATCAATATTTTTTTTTCTAAATGGGAAAGGAATTCTTGATGTTATATTTTAATTTCATAAGGAATGTATAGTCCTTATATGTTTATTTACATCACCAATTATATTCACAAGGTGTTTTGTTAAGAAAATGTCTGATTAAAACTCGATTTATGGTATAATAAAATGTACTTAAAGCTACTGACCAAAAGTATTTAGAAATAGAATATTCATTGAACATTGTTCTAGTTATTTCTTTAATAATTCTATTTCTTATTTCAACAACACCATTCTATTGAGGAGTTATATGAGCTGAGAAGTTATGAGTAATTCCCTTTTTAATACAAAATATTCCAAAATATGAATTTTGAAATGCTCCTCCATGATCACTACAAATTGTTATATATGAATGTTTTTCTATCACTTTTTACATTTAAAATAAGAAAAATCATCAGATTTATTTTCAAGAAAATAGTCCCATGTAAATCTGGTTTAATCACCAAGTAAAGAAAATACATAATATTTTCTTCCAATAAATCCAGTGTTTTTTTAACCAAAATGATCCATATGCACCAACAATAATTCATCAGAAGTTTAGACATCACTGATTGATTTAAAACTATATTTATTTTTTCATCCATATTGAAAAGGATAACAAACTTTTGAAGAATAAAATCTATGCTCTGGTAGATCCTTAACAAGTCTTTTATTCATGAGTTTTCATATGTTCCGAAGGTAACAATGTCCTAGTATTCTATTCCATAACCAAGATTGATCATCCACTGCACTATGGAAAGTTAGCTCTTGTCTCTTATGTTCTTCTATGTTTAGTGTATAAACATTCTCATGCATATTGGAGGAAATAATAAACTCTTCCTTCTAATTGTGTACTGATCATTTATCATTCCTAAAACTGACAGGGTAACCTTCATCACATAATTGGATTATTCTAATTAGGTTGTTCTTAATAACTTTAACAAATAGAACATTTTAAATTAACTTTTTTCTATGAAGAACAATGTTATATATAACAATAATTTCTCCTTGAGCATTATATCCAAAAGATACTTTTCCCCCTTTCGTCTTGATAATCTTTTCAAAGACGTTTTTTTATCAGTCAAATGCTAGAACATCCACTATCTATATACCTTTTATTTTTGATGGTGCATTATTTATTTTCCTAAGAATAAAAGAGTTAAACATTTGGAATCCAACCATTCATTGATCTTGAAATTTCAGAAAGCAAAATCTTAGGAATCCCACTTTTTTGTAAGAAATTAATCAATATAAAAACCAAATGATTGGGTTTTATTTAAAGAAAAAAATTTCTCCCAATGTCCACCACATTTACATTTAGTACAAAAGGAGGTACTTTGGGGTAAAAAATTATTATTTCTAAAAACATGTTTTGAGTGAGTATAACAAAATCCAGAATTATTCTTAAGAGGATGAACTTGTGAATACATTTTATCAAATTATTTTCTCCTTGATGTAAAATCCGATAAAAAAGTTTCTTTAAGTTAAAAATTTCAGATTTTAGTCTAATGAGTAAATTATTTTCCTCTATGTTATTATCTTTATAATGTTATTTATTCTATAAAATATTTTTCATAGAAATAAAATTTTCAAGATCCTTATAATATTTACCCTTCTCCGAATTAACTTCCTTAAGGTTTTGTATAAACACATTCAAAATCATATGTTTTCTAATGAAGATCTATATAACTATTTGATAATTCTTTAGTTAAAACTGAAATTCAATAATTTTATTTCTCAAAATTATTTTGTATCCTACAATTTTTATTATCAAGAAGTTTATAAAATCTATATAATTCTTCAAATTAAGGTACTGTATTGTCTTATATTGAAGAAGATTCAGCATATAAAGATTCATAATATTCTTTATTTGGAAAATTAGCATTTTAAAAACTATTTATTAATGATTCATCATTGTGTAATTTAGACATAAGGTAATGATTTTAAATGGGTACTCTAGCTATAAGACCAATATTATTCTAACAAGAAGATTCATAATCTAAAGATTCATATGAAGAATCACCACCAATGGCACTCCAGGTGTCATTATTTATTCATGAATTTCTTATCCTTGATCTTGTAATACTTTTTCCTGCCTGAATGGACCAAAGGACATAATTTTTTTTATTTTTGATAACCACCCTTTCAAGGGATGAGAGGGAACCCTTAAAAGGCCCGTAGGCTCAGAGATTACATGGACCATAGGCTTAAGAGATTACATGACCTAAATGTCTTAGAGAATTCAACCAGACTATCTAAAAGGAACTGCCCCTCCCCAGCATCTGTATCTTGATAGTAGCTCTACACCTTTGCATGACCATCTGTCTAGGATTCTCTTGAAAGCATAGACTGGTATTGATGGCATAGCCATACCCTATCATTTTGACATTCCATTTGGCCTTGCTCTGGTGATTGCACATGCTCTGAATGCTCTTCTAGGGATGCTCCTTTGTTTTAGTGTGTCTAGGGCATACAGCCATGTGCTCCGAAAGCCATGGCGTGGCCCTATTGCCGTAAAGTGTCATTAAGGACTTGAGAATCAACTTGCCTGAAGGCCTTGGGTGGCCCGAAAGCCTTGTAGGACCTGAGTTATAAACCGGTGGCCCGAAGGTCCAGATGGATGAATAGTTCTGGCTGTTACAGTACAGAACAGTACTTGCCAGAGTGCCTGCAACAGTGCCTACTACAGTTCCTGCTACAGTACTTTATATAGTCAATTCTAATATGTCTAACACTTTTTTTCACTAATAACAGGTTACATCATAATAATTCCTTTTCTTTCAAACATTCTTATTATATATGTACTAAAAATCATTATTTCCCTCAATCATTTTCATCCTTTGAGCAATATTGTCTAATTCATTACTATATTGATCACTTTCACTAGATTCTATTATAAAAATAGATTTCTTATCTTTAGATGTAGTCACCCTTTATGGAGTCTTGTATTTAGATGTTTTATTTAAAGCTGCACTCACATTACCATTATTATTTTTGTTGAAATCAATATCTCTCTTCATTATAGTTTTATGATAAAGATGAGTTAAAAATAACTCAACAATAGTGATGTTAAATACTTTTCTGTTTTCATCAATATCTGTCCCTTTTGATTCCTACTCATTAGACATGATATCAATTATCTTATCCACTAGAACATCATCATAAGTACCCTTCTCTCCTATTGATTGAAGACTTTTTATAATGGTCATAAATCTATGTTGTACGTTGTAAATAGGTTCTCTATAAGGAAACGATAATCCATGATATTGAGCTCCTAACATAGCTCTTATAGTTTCTATCACTTTAGAAGTAACAAATTGTTTAACTTAAATTTTCTTTCAGATGCAGTTGGAATCTTTACAATAAGATAATTTATTGTATATATTCTTAGTTATAGAATACGAAAAAGTATTTCATACCTTGTAATTGAATTTATATTCTTGTTTCTCCAGGTTAGTGAGGTTTTTGACTTCTTTATTTGGAATTTGGTAGTCTCCAGTGAGCATTACAAAACATTCTACTATAGTGTTAATAAAAAACTCTTGATTTCATCCCTCAAGTACTAATAATCATTACCATAAAAAATTGGTGGTCTGGTAGGGTTAAGTTTCGAAATGGAACCAAAATTCATACCCACCATTCTATAAGAATACACTTTTCCAAAAAATATGCTAATAAAAAATGTTTATAAAAAAAGATAAAAATAGATAAGAAAAACATGAACAAGAAAATATATGAATGAAAATTTAGAATAAACATAACTTGAGCGGGAAAACATATATGTGATTAAATGTATTTTTGATACCTACTCTGATACCAATTTTAGTATTGAAATAGTATATGTAGATTCTCAATTACATGAGGGGGTTGGTGAATTGTAAGTTTAAAGAATTCTGTTTTAAATCACAAGGAATACTATGTTTAAAAATGTAAAACAAAGTAAATTTATAAACCCTATTTGGTTATTAATTATGAAACAATCATGCTTAGGATATGGAAATATAGATCCCAAAACTTAACTTAGTATCAATTTTTTTAGAGAACGATTATGCATTAAACCATATAGAATATTATTTATCAGTTTAAGTAAAATAAAAATAAAGTATAATAATGTTATAGATTCTTTCTTTATCAAAATACAAAATAAATAAAACTTGAAACAATAACTAGTAACAAGTAGGAAATATTTTAACCCAAATAGTAGGGTATCCAACAATTTTGGAAAATGGTCCCTTGATTTATACTATCAAGAAATTCATTCTTACCCACACCAGGGTAAGCCCTCTATAGAAATATCGGAGTTTATTTTCATATCCCCAGAAGCCCTAGAACAATAAGTTAGTCAACAACTATATCTTTCTATCTCTAGAATACATCGATTGTACTCAGCAACAATCGGAGTCACACGAAGCAATCTGAACAAGTTTTTTCACAACTAATCAATATGTTCATTAAATGCATAGACCATAATAATATCTCTCTAGAAATTAGTTCACAACATGACAACATGTAATCTCTAGATTGATAGAGATCACGTTCGAATGATATCCTATTTATAGTAAAGGATTTTAATGGTCTTCTCCCTCATATAATAGTTATATTTTTGCTTGAATCATGGAGGGATCTATACACTTTTCACTTAACCAATGGTTAGTTAGAAACAAATTGTACGACATCATTTCATAATAAAAACAATGGTAGGTAAAATTAAGTACTATAGAAAAGTATGAAAAATATGGAATCAAGGGAAAAAAGAGAAATCAGAGTCAAAACATATAAACAATCAGATTCTTGAAAGAATGTATATTTGGATTCTGTATTACAATGAATTAAGAATCTATATTCAATAGTTTTTAAAGTCTGAATCATAATGAATTTGGAGTCTGAATTCTAATGAATTTAGAGTATATATTTAGAGGAATTGAGAGTTTGAATTCTGAGGAATTTAGAGTCTGAATTTCATAGAATTCAGACTCTAAATTTTAGAGAATTTGGAGTTTGAATTTCAGGGAATTAAGCATCTAAATTTCAGAGAATTCAAAGTTTTCATTTCAGATAATTCAATGACTTAATTTCAGATAAATCTTTGACTCGAAATAATAAGACATGGTAGCTTAAGGTACTAAATTATTATACGGTTTTTTATGAGGATCCAATTATTTTGAATTTGTAAAAAAAGTTAGACTTGGTTTTAAGATGTCATTGTACAAGATAATTAAAACCAAGCTAAAGATAAAACTTTTCTTTGGGAAGGGAAACTTACAATAAGGAAATAATCCTTAGAGAAAAAAATAATTTTCCATAATATTACATTCTTGTGATTTTTAAAACATAGACAAATGGAAAATACATAAGGAAAACATATTGACTCAACAATCGATATTTCTATTTGGGGTGCGATAACAACTTGCTGAAAGGTAAAAATACCATCCACTCTAGAATGAATAATGTTCTATTTGACTCGAGATCTACCCATTCATTCATATATATGAATTTTGAAAGAGTATTAAGATTTCACCCAAACGATTATAAATAGAATTATTAGTGAAACCCCCTAATGGTATGATGATCCTAACATATGTATATGATTCTTCTCCAGTTGTCGTCGATTGGAATCCGCTTCATTCAAACCCTTCATTCATCCTCTATTTGAACATTATGTCAATTTAGGGATGGATTGGATTTATTTTCATAAATCTCAATATAATTATCATATAAGGGAAGTTATGTTTAATATTACAAACCAATATATGATCATATATCAATGTGATGATTGGTAATATCATCTGATGAATATTACATCTAGTGTATCTATCTTAACTCCAATTCATAAAAGATGTATATCTAAAATGGATGTTGAGAAATTAACATCGATAATATTTCTAATGTATAGTAATTTGTTGATGTCTTTCTGGAAAATAATCCCAGTCCTCCACCAAAATGTTAATTCATGTTTTCAATGAAACACATATATTGTAGCACACAAATTTCAAAGTCTTCCTATAAAATAGACCTGATTGCGTTGTAGGAATTGATGAAAAAACTATTAGAAAACCTTGAAAAGGGAATCGACCAGCTAATTGTTTCACCTTGGGGAGCCCCATTACATTTTCAAAAAAAAAATTGGATTGACATGACTCTACATTGACTATCATGAGTTGAATAAAACAAAGATGAAGAACAAGTATTCACTTCCCTGTATAGATGACTTGTATGATCTATATTGTGGACATTAATACTTTTCCATGACTGACCATCATTATAGATATCACCAATTGTTATTTAAGAAGGTGGATACACCTGAGATGACATTCTGAACAAGTTATGTATACTATGAATATATAGTAATACCTTTAGGCCATACTAATTATCCTATCATCATCATGTATTTATTATATAGATTATTTATAGAGTATATTGACCAGTTTGTGATATTATTTAAATAATACATTGTTATCTATTCAAATATGAAGGAATATCATGAAGATAACTTTATAATTGTACAAAATTCCCTAAATAAGGAGAAAATATATGCACAAAATTACGAATTTGGTGGAAAATGGTTTCATTTCTGGGACATATATTATCATGATAGTGTATATCAGTAGATAAATCAAATATTGAGGATATTAAATATTTTCCTACACCAAAAATAGTGAATAATATATACATTGTCATTAATTTTTCTGAATATTATTTATTGTTATTGGTGATTTTATCACATCTATGTAATCATTTAACCATGTTAACTCAATGGGGATAAAAATTATTCTATCCAGATGAAGGAGATGAAAATTTTATGCTATAATAAGGTTAGTAAGTACTCATGTTCTTAAATTACCCTATAGTTGAGAAGGGTTTGTAATATATAGTGTTGCATCGAAGAAGAAATTGAAATGTTTTCTTATATATAATAACATGGTTATAATTTATGCCTCAAAAAAACTTAATATACGTGAGAAAAATTAACAATCTCATTATTTTGAATTAACCGTGGTAATTTTATGATTAATGTTATGGAGACATAATCTTTACAGAGAAAATTTTGATATATATATATATACTGATGATAAATTTTTTAAGTACATATTCCAATTTAAGGAGTTTAACATGAGATAGAGAACATGGTTATGTATGATAAAAGATTATAATTTATCTATACATTACCGCATTGGTAATGAGAATGAGTTAACTGATTATTTCAGTCTAAATATCATGGTAGCATATCCACGATTAGGATCTAAAAATATCCAATATTTCTAGATTTGGAATGAATGGATTTTGAAATAATTATGGAAAGGTAAAAATATTATCTTGATCAATTGAATGCTCAATCATATATCTATGTGAAGATTAAAGAGGCAGATAAAGAATATGTAGACCTGAAGAAGGTTATAAATGTTTTTAATTTTAACCTTAATCATGATGGACTGATAAGGTTCTCGAATCATGTATTTGTTCTTTCCATACCCGATTTCAAAAATGAGTTGTTAGAGGATTCACATACCTCATAATTATTTATTAATAATGGAATTATGAATATGTATAGATATTTTAAAAATAATTCTTGAGGTATGGATTGAATATATATATCATAGTGTTTTTATCTTGGTTCCTAGTATGAAAAAAAAGTTAAGTTTAAATAAAATAAGTTAAGGAGATGTTATAATAAATTAACTATTGATGTTATTAATATATTAATAAATTTTTTTACTTACTTTACTGATTTTATATGAAAATATAATAATTTGTGTGAAATATTCATGTTTTTATATTAAATAAGTTTTTTGAGCACTATTTGAATTACTATAGATTCTATAAATTTTTATGTTTTAATAATAAATATCATCATAAGGATCTAAATTGTATGATTATTGTTTTTAGTGTTCCTTATTCAATATCCAATATATCATTTTAACATATATTTCATCAATTCTATCATATGAAGGGTCATATAGCCTACAAAAGAAGTCCCACAGAATATGGGAAGAAACTGGACCAGCCATGATGATTGAATTTATGGCTCAATATAGTAGTACAAATTCTTTCATTTTCCTCTAATTATTTTAGGAAAGTATAAGGAATCATGGATAAAAATTTACAGGCCCAAATTCACCAAAAAATCCCCAAAAGTTGTTTTGAAGTCCAACCCACCATTCTTTCTAAGAAATGAAATCATCAAACAAATCATTAATTTTCTCTTAATCTAGGCATCCATTCGAGTGGATTGTTTGTAGTGTGAAATAGGAGATTTATGTGGCCAACTTTTTGGAATTTTTTTTGTATTTTCTGGAATATTCCAATTCAAAAACTCATTCAGATTTCAACCATCGAAAAAGAATGTGTAGAAATGGAATGTTTAACCTTGTTTATTAAAACAAACATAACATTGGACCCATAAGTCTAAATTCATAAAATTATTGAGAGTTGACTTTTAACATTATTTTCATCAACTTTTAATAAGAATATTTCTTCAGATTCATCTCTATAATTTTTAAAATTTCCAATGCAAGTGGATGGGAAGATTTGGATTTGAAATAATACACCTCCTTTGGCTATAAATACATCTCTATCTTCTCCTTGTAAGGGGTTGGAAATTCAGAATATATTAGGATCAATTGGCACGAACAAGGCTCATCAAAAGGTAGGAGATTATATGAAAAACTCCAATTTTCACTTAATATACCCTTCCTTTTCTCTTGTATTTTAGTTTCTTTGGTGTTTTTCTTTATTTTTAATCTCATAAGTGTTTGTTTTTGTAATTATATTTTGATGTCAGTTTCTTCTTCATATTCCCTTTTAATCATCCACCCTATGTTATTAAATATTAATACTCTTAAAATAGTTTAAATCATGTTGAATCCTATTCATTCCATTCACTTTATTATTCAATCTAAATTGTTTATTTAACATTAAATTCACCATTTTTGTGTGTGTTCACTGCAAAACACTTTTCTTGTCCCTTTATTTTTTTCTTTTATTTATAATTCATCACCACAAACATTAAAACTAGATTATTGACCAAACCAATGCCTGAGTATATCTATATAAGTTATTTATAATTCATCATCAAAAAATTAAAACTATCTTATTTACCTAGGTAAATTGTTTCATTTTACAGTAGAAATCTAACGTAATTCATTTTGGGCTGTGAAAACGTCTAATTTTTATTGGAAAACATCCTGTGAAGAAATATAGTTTCAGCTGACTAAATTGGAGGTTCTTGAACATGATTCCTATGAGAATTCCAATCTGAAAAAAGAAAATGCAGAGGTACTCCATGCCAAAAACATCATGGGAAAGGTATTTCATGAAGGTAAAAAGGTAATTCTCTTCAATTATCAATTTATACTTCACCTAGCTAAGCTTAATTCTTATTGGGAAGGTCCATTTATTGTTTTTAATGTTTACCCATTTGGTGTTGTGCAAGTCCAAGACCCCACTTCCAAAAAAAATTCATAGTTTACAGACATCAGTTAAAGAATTTCTAGGAGAGGACACACATCTCATGAACCACATCAACTTCCATCATATTCAAAACTTCTACAGTTGACCCACATCTTAATAGAGACAACGACACATTGAATCCAAACTAGCAGGCATCTATTTCTTTTTGACACTTTATATCTCTTCCTATCTCTTCCTCTTTCTTCTTCTTCCTCTATATTTCAATTTTTACCACTTTCTTCATCACACACATTAATGTTTATCATTATATTTTGTATAGTTTTGTATTTTAAAAACACTAAAAAAACTAAAAATACCAAAAAATGAACCGAAAGAGTCATACATACTCACCAACCACTTTTAAAAAAATTTCCAACTATTTTGGGGAGTTATAATGAAATTTTTTCATGTTAATGTTTTTTATTTTCCTCAGGAATTTGGAGATATATTATTGTCTCAATAATAATAAATTTTGAATGCCCAGATTTATATTTGAAAACTGTTTATTCCCCAATCGTGAGGTATACCATTAGCTTTCAGGCCAAGGTCACCTATGACCATCATTTTAAAATGTGTGTTTCACTCCAAATTGTGAGTCTAGATTTTGTGGACCTTTAAGATGAATTTTCTATTTGGTGACCATTAATATGAAAGAGGAATTTTCATAGCCACACAAGAATCACAATATCCAAATAGCCTCCCATTTCCCTTAAATTTTTCCTCATTTGGATAGGCCCTTTGAGCCTATAAAATCCTTTTATTTTATAGACACATCTCAATACTAATACCTTATCCAACCCAATATCTACATTAATTTACATTGAAAAATTTATTTAAATTTAGGTGTGGGAGGAACAGATTTCATTTTGGGCATCCTTTTCTTAATCTAATAGCGTGTTATCATATTAATGATGTGAATAATCCATTTTAGTGTGGGAGAGGATGCAATTTAGTGATTTTTAGGAATGTATTTATTTTTATGGATTCTTGTCCAAATCTTATTGAATAGTTTTTAAAAAAATGAAAAAAATAACAAAAAAGAAAAAAATAATGGGTTGTTTCTTAGGTAGGTCAAAAAACACTCTTCCTTGACCTTTTATCTTGTGATAAATTTTACAATTTATTTCCTGAGAAGATAAACCATGGGTTGGGATATGATTGTGATATTTTTTTCTTGTTTAAATTTCGATAAAAAATACAAAAAAACTAAAAAAAACAACACTTTTGTCATTGAGAGAAGTTTTGTGTCTTATACATATTTCATGTTCCAATCCTCATAAAATTGTATTCCTATTATATGTCATTATTCACACAAATATTTCCCCTATAAATATATGTTTTTATTTCCACCTATGATTCATTTAAAAAAAATTGTGCATTTCTTCACCCATGTTAGTATTTTACCCCTCTTTTCCACTCTTTTGGACATTAGATTACTATAATCCCATAGCCACAGAAAAATACCTTCAAAATACATCTTTATTATTATGTACATTATGATAAGTAATGGAAGCTGGGAGCCCTTTCAAACTCTATGATTTTCACTTTTGGTTGGTGAATGAGTGAACCTCTAAAAATAAATTTTTATCATCTTGAGAGGAGTGAGTTTTGAGTGCCCACATTTTCCATTTCAAAATTTGAGAATGAAATATGAATTGATTTTGGAACATTGTTTCTGTAACAGTTTCTGGAAGATTTCAACATGGATGAGTGAAGTGGTTTAAACATCCCCTGATTGGTGAATTTTTTTTTAATTTTGTTGATGAGTGAGAATGATTTTGTTATGTTTTTCTACTTATTGCACATGAGGACATGAACAAGACTAAGTGTGGGGGATTTGATGTTATTAATATATTCACATCCTTTTATTTAACCCCTTTAATGATTTTCTATGAAAATATAATAATTTGTATGAAATATTCATGTTTTAATATAAAGTATGTTTTTGAGAACTATTTGAATTAATCTAGATTCAATTCAGATTAAAGGTGCAATAATTTCTCCCATCATATTAATCAAATTGTCTAATTCTTGTTTTTTAGGGTTCCATTATCAATATCCAGTATATAATTATAAGTAATATTTAACCACTTAGTCCATTGTAAGGGTTATATGGTCTACAAAATAATGACCACTGAATCTGTGAAAAAACAAGACCAACCATAAATATTGAATTCCTGGGCTCAATTAGGATGTCCAAATTTCTTTATTCTCCTCTAATGGTTTGAGGATAGTACAAGGAATACTGGATAAAAGTATGATGGCCCAAATCCACCAAAAATTTCCTAAATGTTGTTTTGAAGTCCATCCCACCATTCGTTCTGAGAAATGAAATCAACAAACAAAACATGACTTTTCTCCTAATCTAGACATCCATTCGAGATATTATTTTTTGTGTGAAATGTGAGATTTAGAAAGTAGATATTATAGAATAATGTTTTATTATTTTAAAGAATATTCTTATTGAAAATCGCTTTCACATTTTTCCCATCGAAAAAGTATTGATAGAAATGGAATGTTTAAAATTGTTTAATAAATTTCCTATAACTTTGGCTCCATAAGTCCAAATGCACCACATTTTGAGTATAAAATGAAAATATAAATATATATAACTTTTAAGAAGAATAGTTTTCTAGATTCATATTTTTAATTTAAAAAATTTGTGAATCGAATGGAGGGGCATATTTGAAATGCAAACAGTCCACCTCATTCGGCTTCAAATACATCCCCCTCTTCTCCTGGTAAGGGGTTGGAAATTAAGAATAGTGGAGGATCAATTTTAATGAACAAGGATCTAAAAAATGCCTATGAGTACATTACAAACTCATGTTTTCAATTGGTAAACCCTTTCTCCCCTATTTTATTTCGTCTACTTTTGTGTTTTCTGTATATGTAATCTCGTAAGCATTTGTTTTTGTAATTATCTTTTAATGAATGTTTCTTCTTAATATTATTTTTTAATCATCCACACTATGTTATTAAATATTAATAATTTTATAATTATTTAATCTTATTTAATCCCCTTATATTCATTCTCCTTATCATTCAATCTAAATTCCATATATAAAATTAACTTCATCATTTTTGTGTGTTTCATCACACTACTCTTATATTGTCCCTTTATTTTTTTTTTCTCTTTATAATTCATCATCCAAATTTTTTTTAACATTATTATTAAAAAAACTATTGAATGATTCAATATACCAGTGGGTGAGTTATAATTCTGGGATGTTAATTAACTGAGAGCTTTTTTCGATGAATATTCATTAAGTTAACATTCTGTATGTTAAACTTAAAATGTCAGGGATTAATGACATTCTTTGTTTAACTCATGGTTTCCATTGATTGTTGGAACCATAAATACACTACCATAAACAAGATATGAATAATATTATAACCCTATTTTATGTTAAGGCTCGGATTAAATCCTTGAATCATCGGAATTTTGATCAAAGTCATCTTGTAAAGGGGGTGTTATTTTAATACAATATAACACAAAGTTCCAGGATATCACAAGCTTAACAGCCTAATAATGAAATCACCCCAATATTTATCAAATAGTTAAATCAGACATCAATCATAAATAAATTAATTTATGATATACAAAAAAACTCCCTAATAAAAATAAAATCAATTAAAAACAATTGAATATAAAAAGTATCATCACCGAAGATTCAACCCGAGTGCTGCTATACATAATAGCAGAGAACCAGAACCTTGAATAGTTGATTCGTGACAATCATCCTTACTTCAACTATAAGAAAATAGAAATGTGAGAACATCACTATGGATTTTTTCATTAGACTCCCCAAACCAATAAAGGGAATAATGATATATGGGTGGTTTTAAGTCACCTTAAAAATTCATAACACTTTATCACTATTAGATAAGACTTCTCTATGGAATATATTTATATGATATACCTTAGAGAAGTTGTAAGATTTCTTGGAGTAAAACAACTAATTGTATCTAATTTGGATCTGAAGTTTACCTCAATATTCTGGATAATTCTTCACTAAGAAAATTATATACAATTGATTTTATAAATGGCCTATTACCTCATATATATGGTAAATATGAATGAATAATTCAAACCCTATAGGATCTATTGATATATTATAATCAAGATTTCAATGTCTATTTGGATAAAAAATCATTTCCTTGAGATTTCATATAATAATATCCTTCACACAATAATTTCTATGGATCCTTTGGATTCCCTCTATGTGAATAAATGTAGATCTCTAGAAATATTGATTGAATTTTTAGAAAAACAAGAATCAGGAGCATAGATAGCCGAAAAAATGTAAGAGAATGTTATAGAAATTCATTAGCATATCAAGGAAGATCAATGTTAAAATAAAATTATGATGATAATCGATGATGTGATCTATAATTGTAATTTGATGACAATGTGTTGAAAATAATTTATCCACTGAATAAGGTTATGATATTAATGAGTAAAGGGAAATTATTCCCTAGGTTTATCTGTCCATTTGATATTATTGACCTTATTTAGATGGTATCCATCACCTTGAACATCCATAAAAAATATCTATATTCCAAGATGTGTTCTAGGTATCTCTTATAATGAAGTGAATGACTATCACTTATAATGTATTTAACTCTAAGGTTATACCATTTGAGAAAGATCTTTCATTTGAGGAACAATCGGAAGAACTTCTGGATTATATAGATAATTTTCTAAGAAACAAGATTACTCATCTAGTTGAAACTTTTGGGGGAAACCACCCATTCTAGTAAGATATATGGGAATTTGAAGATATTATGAGAACAAATTATCCTTATTTTTCTATATCAGTGTGATGAATTATGAAGTTGAAATTATTTTTATTGGGGTATAATGTAGCACCCTGAGTTGATTCGAACATTTTCATGAATAAATTAAATTTATTAGATGGGTTTCATTACACGCTAGAAAAATTTATGATTAAATAATACACTATGACATGTTATTATTATGTTTTATGAAAAACAATATTAGGTTTTATTACATGAAACATTGAGTCTCAACAAAACACCATTTTATTAATAAGATAATTTCAACACGACAATTATAAAAAATCTATTAAACATAGTAATATAGAAACTAATTACTACCTTTAAAATTTTATTGATAATGTGTTTATATAAATAAAACATTTTGATAATGAAATATATAAATTTTTGTAAAATATTTATATGTCTTGAAAATTCTATTTTTTCAAAAGATCTACTTTTATTTCCATCTGTGAACAATGATTAAATTAATTTTTTCTTCTTTTTGAATTTTAATATGATAATATAAACATAATTTTTTGAAATAATTATTTCAAAACTATTTTATTTTTATTTTTATTGTTTTTTCATGAAATATAATTATTTTGGATGAATAGTGAAAAATAATGAATTTTAATTAAAAACTATATTTTAGCCTAATTTGTTTATATTTTTAAATTGTAAGTTAATTTGTTTTTAATGTTTATATAGGTGAAATATATATATATATATATCCAATTTAGGTCATTATAATCATCTTAAAATTGGAATTGGATATACACCCATTTCAAACTTTTGGTCATTTTCACTTTATAAACCCTTTCTCTTATCCCGTCTGTGGAATTAAATTTTAAATTAACTTCTTGAATAACCTTGATTAGAATTTAAAAAAATGGATAAAATATTTTGAATTTGTATAATCTATAATTTATAATAAGGTTAAATTATTTTTTACAAAAATTATTATTGAAAATAGTTAAAAATAGTCAATGCAATTAAGATAAAAACGTGTTTTTGAAGGGACTAAATATTGATCAGAACGGAAAAATGCCCATGAAACTTTTCCAAAACCCATTTTATGTCTATATGTCGACAATAACTCATAGATTATCAAATATTTTGTATTAAATAATCTTTTTGGGAAAAAAATATTTACACCAAAAATTATTTTCAAAAATCCAAATTTTGTACTCTATGTCACTTATAAAAGGTTAACACATTTCCCCCTCTCTTGAAACCGTAAAAATAAACTTGTTGTTGAAATTACTACCAAAAATTACCTCCCCACTTCCATATATTTATCCTAGAATCATTCTATTGTGCATAAAGGATACCAAAGAAGTTTGTTAGGAAACCCAAAAAGAGACCCCAGAAGAAGAGGTACCATTCATCAATGAACATTTTTTATTTTTTTTCATCATAAAAAATTAGAATTTTTTTTATAAATCTTATATAAAAACCTAAAAATTATAAATATGGTGAGAAATTGTTATGATAATGTTATGAACGACATCTACATAAACTATCATCAAATGGGTTATTAAATCATCATTCATGTGTATGGAAAACTACCACCTAGTTAACCAATGTCGTTCATTTTTCATTACCACCTATCATGGTTGGTAATAAAGGTGAAAATTATATTGATATATTATATTATTGATGTCATAATTATTATGGAATTTGGATATCACAAATAACTTTATGATTTTAATTTTTTTGTAACATGATAATGTCATTTATATGTTCGGCAGACTACTGCATAGCGAAGCAATGTCATATGTTCATGATTTACATGGAATTTATTGGGGATGGGTTTAATAAATATATGTGATATATAATACATTAAAAGTACTATATAATTGTTAATTACCATGTAATAAAAAATCATTAAAAATCAAATATTATATAAATTATATGAATATAGTTATTTGAGAGATGAATAATAAACTTATATTTATTATACATGATGTTTGAACGAGTATGATATAAGTCAAGGATTAAAGCTATTGGATTTATAGTATAACTTTATTTATGAGAGAATTGTTAAATATTCAACATTGGTTTCTTTATGTGTATTATATACCTTCCTATAAAATTAAATATCCTCAGTTGACCTCATTGGATCAGAATTAATCATTCCATTGATTTAATTCATTCATGGGGATTATGATACAAATGGTCCTGAAGGAGTAATATTTTTTGCCTCTATTTTCCTTCTTCAATTCATATAGTTTTATTCTCTCATTTAATATTTTATGAGGTTACATAAATCCCCTTTGACATGTAATTTCAAGAATTATTAATCCTACGGATATTTTATGTTTCATTTCATATTTTTCCTTCATGGAGTATATGATTAAAATATAACAATGTGGTGGGAGTTCATTGCTAAAATCTCATTGTTCATCAATATTGTGTATGATTACGATTATACTAATTAAATATTATGATCCATATCTTAAAAAATTATCATTATTTTTATTACCATAGGGTTATTTATGAGATTTTGAAGTAATTGTAACATGTTTTCACACTTTTGTACTTAATTTAAATAAATATTTTTTATAGAAATATGAAATTATTTCTCTCTCCAATCAGATATACTTTTTTCTGAATTTTTATTTTCTAAAATTATTTTCAAACGTGTTATTAAACTATTAAAAAATAATTATTAAAATTATTTTTACCTTATTTTTGTTTTTTGATTTTTTTTTCAAATGAATTTTCAAGTAATTTGTAGATAAATTCAATTTTCTAAATAATTTTATCATGAAAAAAGAATGTTTGTTTTGTATGTATGATATGTATAGGTTTACCCACCATCATATACTTAATTTCATTATAGATTATGTTTATATTTTTCAAGGATATTTTTATGGAAAATGGTTTTCCTAATATTATGGAAGTTCCTTGTTTCACTAAAATTGGTTTTTAAAGAAATTGGTTTTCAAAAAGGTTTCTTATTTAAACTAATGTTTTCAAGGTTGAAAGGAAATTATTCTCAAGAAATGTTTTATGTTCTCTTTCAATTTATTTTTCATCTAATATGATATCCATTGGTGTTAATCATGCCATATTGGGGATGTGATACAAGGGTTTCATTTGAATTATTTCACAAAATGGTTTATGTTTCTATTCAATGATGTTTATGAAATATATTTTATTCCACAAGTAATATAATTATATAACAAAATTATTTTCACGGGTTATTCTATGATTTTGAAACCTATATTTTATCTGCAGGTAAATTTAAGATGAAATTTCTATGATACCCATTTAATTTATTGGGTTATGATATGATAAATTTCTATGATATTGTGGAACACATATTTCTAACATCGTTATGACTTCATTAGGGGCCGCTATCCTTCGGTGGATGCCTTTGACAGATTCATGTTTGATGCTTACATGCTTTAATACTGCACGGTGGTCGGGTTGCTCGACTGGGGTTAGATGATGGTTTGTTTTTCTTTAGAGTGTGATTTGATTGCAGCATGGTCCAACACCCCCTAACCCTCAATGGATGCAGATGCTACCTCCATATCTGGTCCTTCGAACCCATCATGAATTGGGATGAACCAACGACGACGATGTGGGTAAGATTTATAGATTTTCTTCTTCCTTTTTAGATTCCTTCAATAATAAGCATGTTTGGGAACATGGTTGGTAGATTTCTGTGTTCAGATAGTAGGACTGCTAGAGTTTGTCACCCTATCAACCCCCGCATTTGTGTTGAGGCCGAAGTTTTAAGGCCTCCTATATAGTGGATTTGGATTTCGGTTGGTGAAGAATTCAAATGGAAACTGAAAGTGGTCTTCTAGTCTTGGCCAGGGTATTGCTCTTGCTGTCATCGTATAGGACATTTAGTCATTGGATGTTGTCACAGTCCAAGGGCTCAGTAACTATTGAATCCCCAACCAGAGGAGACTCAGGCACATATCACCCCCGTTGTGTACAACAATTAGATAGAGTAGGCCTGGTCAGGCCTGTATAGGTGCGTGGGGTTGTCCCAGGGGAATGGGATCCAAACAGGGTTCATTTCGGTCTAGAAGAAGAATTGTGGTTGGAATCAGATGGTAGTTCTCGTAAGGGTTAGCTTTCGCAAAGGCCTTATTCGATGGTTCTAGAAGGAGTGAATGATGTGGAGCCCAGTATCTCCTTGCTAAAGGTCGTTGATGTCCTAGCTCGGTTAATGTATGATTTGGGGATCATCTCCTTACAATTGAAGGGAGTAGAGTCAATGTAGGTGGATTTAAAGGACAATGAGACCTCCTTGCATGTGGATGAGGTGGAGCTTCCGATCTCAGAAAGAATTATTTATAATGGTGTGGCGAAGGTAGTAAGTGAGGTCCATAGCTCTTGGGGTCCTCAAGGTCAGGAATGGGAGGGATCTAACCAGAATTATCAATTCATGGGTCATGGATATGAGACTCCTATAGGCCTGATTCCATGTAGTGAGGTCACTGAGTGTAAATTTGGAAAGGGGGTCGAACGATCTGTTAAGTCATTCTAGGGGATGTCCTTCTTGCATGAAGTTACAAGATTGCTTCACGGTCAAGGAAGGGAGGATGGGGTTAGCGTATTGGGACCTCATGATATAAACATGCTCATTCCGATGTCCTCTTTTTAGATGATTGGGAGTGAGGGGAATTAGGAGAAGGACATGGAAGTTAAAGAAGGCAAGTTGGATTCTTCGTGTAGGCTGAGGGATCTCAAAGAAGGCCCATGGGTTAAAATGAAAAACCAATTTTAAGGCCTGGAAGCTCAAGAACAATAATTGTTACAAGAGGATGAGGATTCAGGTGAATATAGTTTCAGTCAACTATCAATTGAAATCTTGGACCGATTCTAACAGAATTGTCCCCACAGCTCAAGAAAGAAGAAGGTGAAAAAAGTAAAGCGTGACTCGGGAAAATTCATGGTGGTCCAGGGGAAAAGCCATGGGGCGCAAAGATCACTCTCACTTGATGAAACCAATGGAAACCAGGTTAGACAATAAATGTGGAAGCAAGGAAAGAAAAGTATTTCAAGGTGGAGAAAGTGGGAACCCAAGAAGAGAACCAAGAGTAATAGAAGAAGAGGGTGCAGAGTGTCTGAGGCTCATCCTCCACTCAACGGAAGAGATGTTTGAAAAATTCCTTCAGCTAAATGCCTGAAATGAAGTAATTTTAAAGATCTATGAATGAAGTTTACAGACTGAGTCCACAGAGGAGAAAGAATCATTGATATATTAGAAATACCGAATCTAGCCCAATGCTTCAACCAAGGTAGAATCACTTTGGAGGAATTCATCCAGATAATGGAAAGAATGGTTTCTCACTTTGATGAAATTATCAAGGAGGATCCAGACACCCAGTTTAGTACTATGCACTGGGAATTATATAGATCATATAATTCAAATAACTTTAGTCATGTGATTAATAATTCTGTGAGCTCTTTCGGCACGTACTTGTCCCTGAGTGTGTACTTTGGTTTCCCACTTTTCCTTAGTGTGGCTAAAAAATCAAAAATTATAGTTGGAGTTGGAGTTGACTCAAGAATTATGATCTTTTATATAAATGCTATGATATATTATTCTTATGAACCTTTTTTATACCATTATGTTCATCATTATTCTTACGTACCACCCTTTTTACCATTACGATGATTTTGGGGAAAAACATTTTTAATTTTCCATTCCTATGTATTTGTAGATATTAAATATGATTTATGTGTCCGAGAAGGGGGGTATTTAGAGAGAACCTGGTGGGACATATTGTTGTTCACTCAGGTACCAGGGATTCTGTTTCCATGTTTCTAAAGGAACTAAAATAATACAGTCTTTGGGAGTGTTTTTTTAATTTTAAGGAATATTATGGAAAAATGATTTAATTTCAATGCATGTTAAGTCTTGGTTTCTATAAACACAACATTTGGGATTTCAGAAACCATATTTAATTTTTAAATTTTCTAGAAATCACGATCATATATTCAATTTATAAGATGGAACTCTACCATTCCATGAGTTGATACACTTCTCCAACAACCCAGTAACATCTGTTTATTTCTATAATTTATTCATTATAGTGTTTTTGTAATAGGGACATATTGATCTGTAGGGGCCCCATTATGATTCATTAGTGAATAATCTAGTGCCTTAGAGCTTGTTCCTAGTTTTTTTAGTCCCATAGGAATGATCCCTTGTAAATATATCTGTTATTATTGAGGATACATGTGATACTAGTTTCCAAAATTAATTATAGCCTTCTAGCATACACTAGCTACCATTTTCAATTGACTGAAATATTCTTTAAATAAGATTTATGAACTCGATAACTACACTGTTCAAGTGGATTTGAAATCCTCAATGATATGTCACAATGTATTATACCCATAATCAATGCATAAATGTTTTACTCCATTATTAATATGATTTGGTTCCTCTATTTTATGATAGGAAACCATTTGATGTGGGGCCCAAGCATCCCATCCATAAACCAAAATCCCCATGGGTTCCAAACCCCTTATTAGATACCTCTATCCAAAATATCACACTTCATCATCCAAACATTTAAATAAGAAAAAATATTCCTTGGCACTTGTAATGGAGTGGTAGAAACATCTAGATTACCACTCATATACACCCTGTAAGATCATGCATAAGCGAATTTGACCCATTAACTGGAGGTGTCTCTTCTTTGCTAAAAGGACCTCTGATCAACATGATACCCAAAAACAATGTGGTCTAACTCTACACATTATAGCATTTTTACATCATCCCCAACATGTCTTTCCAATTCTAGATGAATTGATTAAATTTCATGGATATTTTATTTACACAACCCTTATTCAAATTACTCATGTGGATTTCTAGCCCCTTATACTATTCCACTATATATCAAAACATTTCTTAGAAATGATGGTTGGTGTCAAAAACCAACATGGATATGCATCCTTTAAAATTTTAACATGAATTAATGGTGTTATGGTCCTTTATAATCATTGGATTTATACAATATCAATTAAAATTATAGGTCATACAAACCCTTCATAGACACCCATTCTATATAATCCAAGTAAGGATAAATTATTCTTGAACTCTTAATGAATACTCATTGATCAAAATTAGGGAATTACCAATAGGATCATGTGGACATTTACTTCCACATAACATTATACTTGTTCCTTTGGACCATGCTTCTGAGGGGTGGAATTTATTGAGGCCAACCAAATGACCATATATAATTTTTGGATCATAGAAATACATAAATCATATGTATTATTTTCTACACAAAGTGTAGAGGGGAAATTCATGTCTACATGTGAATTATGAAACTGTGTCACACTAATTACATGTCCCTATATATATACCATGAATGGGTCATAGGCCACAATTGATCTATTATTGATCATCAAACTCCCTAATGACAAGTCTTGCTGAATTTGGAATCCCTAAAAGGCACCCTATGTGATCAGGTGAAGTACCTTGGATGACTCATTTTGTTCTGGTTACATGAAAGCTATATATAACATTACAATCAGGCGATTGTTTTTTTAAAAAAAATAAATATACAAAAGGTTGAAGCTTCCTAAAAATGAGATTTGAATTTATTTTCAAATTGAATACGTATGAAAACTTTGAGTTTATCTAAAGAGGGCATGAAAAAACCTAGATACCTTTCTTATTTTTTAGTAAAAATATACTTTAAATTTCACCTACATAATGTGAAGGACATCTTACATGTCCATTTGATCATGTGATACCTTGATGAACAACTGAGGAAAAAATTACATGGGATTTATAAAATAAAATTTGAAAATGGTGGTACCTGAATTCAAATAATAGTAACATTATTTATCATGAAAAGGGGTTTTGTGCCTCACTAATTTAGTTCAAAAATTATGTGTAGTCACCTTGAAATGTTGTCTTAATATCTGGAATGGTCCTTGAAATAAATTATTCTATGATATAAAGGACATATGAAATTCCTAATTGATAATATGAAAAATACCAATAAATATCTACATGGTCATGAAAAATCTCTTTGAAAAGTTGAGTTTATTATTAAAAATCCCTCTAATAGGCTTTGGGAAAAATAAATATTTCAATAATGAAGTGATCTTACAGACACTATTTAATACACATTATGAAAATAAAATCATGGAATGCCCACAACAGCATCACATGACATGCATGATGCAATAATCCCTCCACTTATTCCCATATATGCGATTTAAAAATCATGCAATGGGTGGTAGATCTAGCTCATTGAGAGCTATAAATTCCACCCACACACAAACATATGAAAAATACAGATAAGACCATAGATTTAGTTAATAACTTCTAAAATTAGGGAACCATAAAAATTGATTTTTCCAATATTTAATCCCTGACAATAACTTATGAGATTACACATTATATATATGCTTCATGTAATCAATACAATATTCAAATGTTAGACATATAACATATTATTTTGATTATGTGAATGATTTTAATTGTGTCAACATGGTTATGTGAGGCCTCAATATTCCATCCATTGGAAAACATTTAGGAATGTTTGTGAACAATGACAAAAAAATTGAATGATAACATAAATATGGATACACTGATAATCATGTGATATGGGTCATGTGGCTTGTGTAACCCTTTCGATATACATGCGATGATT
Source organism: Viscum album (assembly GCA_963277665.1). Lineage (NCBI taxonomy): Eukaryota > Viridiplantae > Streptophyta > Magnoliopsida > Santalales > Viscaceae > Viscum > Viscum album. The sequence goes on along the minus strand of OY728150.1, from coordinate 330,978,952 downwards.
CCAAAACATGATAGGAGAACTATGTTAAAGCCATTTAGAATCATCAATAAGATCACATGATAGCCTCTTTTACATTTAATCTAGTTCATGAAAATTCCCCTATAAATATAATCTTATTGATGTGATGTCTAATATAAATGTCCAAAAAATAATGTGAAGACCTTCAGACATGTAATTAGTTCATGTGAAGTACTCTATAATTGTCATATTTCTTAAGTGATAGTCCTTAAACATGTCAAATTATGTCAGGTGATGATCATTTTACATGCCAAGAAGGAACGTTTGGATATGTTTGGAAGATTCCCAATACACCTCATGTTGACACCCCATACATGACATCCATTTCAAAGAAAAATACTCGACTAGGATCTCTCAATCCATGTGAACAACAAACAATGAGTTTTTGGTTGAGAATTACCCTTCATATGGGATGTTTCCATAATGAAGTTGATATATTCACTCATTATTATATCATCATGTCACTCATTATCCTCACCCATGTATGATAAAGGTAGGGATGTGATATCTTCCAATAGGTTTCCAACTTGGGGTAATCCCATCTATATCCCTAAAATCTTGTTCTATAGACAAAAATGATCCTACGATTCTATAAAAATATGTTTTCCATCATAGTATATGAAATGGGATCATACATGGTAATTCACTTCAGTTTATGTACCTGATTTTCCATTCACTAGTGTTGATAAGAACCTCCCCTATATATTTATTGTTCTTAATCACCCATAAATGGATTCATAAGCTAATTGAACTATGAAAACTCAAATTAATTTTATAATTATGGTATATAGAGCAATTTACTAATGTTCAGGCTCTATATAAAACACTTCATTAGGGCTTCCCTAGTCTATATACTCCACAACCCAATGTTGTGTGTATGAATATGTTATATCCCTTATTTATCACAGTAAAAATGCCTCATTTGATATTAGGGATTTGAAAAAAAATCATATCACTAGCGTTATAATATTCCCCCAAATTGTTGAAACCATAGTTTTTAAGTCCCATTCTATTTCCTGATGCCAATTCCTCCACACATGTAAAAGCACATTGGTTAATATTGGAAGGAATTCGTAGATTGGTAAACTCTAGAAAAATAACCCTCAAAGTTACTAATTATATGTATCTTATCATTAATGAGTTAAGGGGATACAACATTATTAAGACTCATATTCTTGTTAAACCTAGGATATAAAGAACAACTTCCTATGGATCTAGATTCATTCATGATTCATAACTTCCCACAAATATGTATGTTCATAATGACATTAAACATAACTTCTATGACCAAAATGAATGACATTTTTTTATTCCTATTGTCATAGGATTTGTTGTATTCCTCTTAGAGGACCAATCCCATCATAAAAATAGTATTCCCTTCCTCGATGGTACTACATTCTATATTTTTGTATTGCAATTATTCATAACAAAAGTAGCTACCCATCACATAGTAATAAAGAGAAATAGATGGATAACCTATTATATATATAAATTTCGCCATTAATATATCCCATTTTACATGTAGAAGGATTCACCGTCCTATTATTTTATGATGAAACCAATCTTGTATCACGATTTGGGAGAGATTCATGAAAATATCAAAAATATATAAGAGAGTCTCAAAGTAAGAAATAATTCCCCGCAAAAGGATGTTACAATCCCAACCTCCCAACCTATATATAAATTTGATTTCCTACATGTCTTTGGGTTTCAAATCCCAAGTAACAACCTACATTTGGAAAATGGGAATGTGATTCATTACTGATATTAGAACTACTAGGAGTTTCATGAGAGATTAAAATAGTGAACCTAATGTGAACAATATTTCAACCATACTTGATCCCAAAACCCACAATAAATCCTGAACACTATATTTCATCAACATAAAGATGTTGAACTTGATATAAACCTAGAAATAATATCCCAATGTGAAATATTTTAAGAATTTCATCCCTTTCAAATGAAAAAGAGGATGTATTTACAAGTTCCCATTGTAAAATTATTCTAAATAACCTACAATGGAAAAAATGATAAAATTATTTTAATTTTTTATTAATGGTTGAATCTAAATAGATTTCATTATGTTTATACGATATGAGAGTTATGTTATGTATTTCATTATAATATATAGGATATATTCTGAAAATAATAATTAAAAGATGATAAAAAATTAAAATTTATTAATAAAATTGACTTTGAAACTATTGATGTTAAGAATTACTTTGATAAAATAGGCATAAAATGAGAAGATTCAAAAGAAAGAACACTATAACAAAATAATGGTATAAATTATAAATCATAGGGATCTAGATAAACTAATCATTATCTGTAGTACTCTATAAAAATATTGAAATTATGTAATGAATTTTTCCAATTAAATTTAAAAAATGTATTTTCTGTTTCAGGTAGAAATGATGATTCCATATAATATGTGGATTATATGGAAAACAAATAAAAATAACATCATATTTTTTGGGAGAAATGTTTCCATCTGTATCAAAAATGAACACACTGTAAATATTATGGGGAAATTGATAAATAGATTTTCCTTGGTTATTCAAAAAAATTTATTTAATACATGTCCTTCAAATAATTAATAAAAAACAAATGAAAAAATTAATGAAAAATTAATCAAATACATGTCTATAAATCTGTCAGGTGACTTAAATAAAGAATAAATATCTAGGGAAAAGATTCTATTTTTATATATATATATAACCTCATTTTATATCACACAATGGTAATTTTAAAAACAAATATGATGTGTGAGATTGAGTTTAGGTGAGTCATTCACATACTCAATTGAATGATTAATGGATGAGTATGATGGACCACCAATCAATTTTGATAGAACATCAAAAACACAAACATAGAAGATGTGTAATATTAAATAATCCATTTTATTAAAATAGTTTAATCCAAAAAAAATTGGATTAGTGAAGGACACATCATGGATTAATTTTACAAATAATGAACTAACAAAATTTAAATAATAATAAATGGGATGTTGTGATGATATTGAATATTGAAAACCTATTTTGAAAGTAATGGTTGTATAATAATAACAACTATGATAATATAAATGTAACTAAAAAAATAAAAATAACTTTTAAAAAATAATAAGAAAAAATTATTTTGTTGAGGATAAATATATATTCCATATATTAATGATTTTAAATAATATGATTATTCTTTTGGATTGAAATTCAAATGATATTCAATATTTTTGAAATTGATATAAATGTATCATTATTGAGTAGAGTAATGAATTTTGATGCGTACATCAATCTACTAGTTAGTTATAGAATGAAAACAATGATAACTAAATTTTTATTTTCATAAATACTATATATGTCATCATATATACATCATGTTCTTATTATTCTCAACCAGTCACATATATAAAGAAGTTATAACTCAAGAGTGGTGATGTGAACTATAATAATTAAATTTAGAGTTAAAATGATAAAAAATTTATGGTATAAATAAATATTAATCATTCAAATATAATGGAAGGATAATGAATTAGTTTAATTATTATGTAACAGGATCAGATTATATTTTTTAATTTCTATGAATTTATATCTCACCTAATTTTTTAGGTTTCAAGTGAATTAAAAAGGGTAATACCTATCTACATATCATAAAATATATTTTAATAATTTGTTTAATATGTTTTGATAAATAATATTTTAGGCTAGTTTCAACTCTAATTATAGATGGAACCATACAAGAAAATTTTATTTTTTCATCCTTAAATAATTTAATTGTTTTGTTTGGGTAAAATTTCATTCCATAAAATATAGTTCTATCACCTTTCATAAAATATTACAAAACACCAAATTGAATACCAACAATCATATTAGTCCTGAACAAAAACAAATAGACCAACACATTCACCACTATACTTACATGTCAAGACCCGAATTCCCACTAATAGAAATCCCTACTCAACTACTAGGTTATAAAAGTGTCAGTGAATTGTTGGTCCCAATGAAAAGAGGCTCCATAAAATTCAATTATTAAACTCCATCATCACATGTATCACTTCACTGATGATTTGAGAATCCCTGATCACCTCCAAATAGACACTCCATCACCATGCATAATAAGACAACTAAAACCCATCAATTATAACCATCTAAAATGATATCCAATTGTAAAAGCCTCACCTCTAATCAAAATACTATAACACCACCATAAAAATATCCTCAAAATCACACTATCTAACAAACATTCCACAAACACAATAATCTTCATCACCTCTAACCCAAAAACAATGCTACCATCAACCAATGAAGTGAGACCCATTCCCTTGATCCAATGCTTACATTTCACATTTTATTCCTTTAAAATAGTCATCACCATGATGAAAATGAAAATATATATTGAGAATATAAACCGAAAAAATATTGAAAGTATCAAAAAAATATAATTGTAGTGAAAATTGAAGAAACACAAAAAATAAAGATAATAGATAAGAAAAATAAAACTACACCCCCGATAAACCTAAAACCACATCAAGAGTAGGAATGAAAAATAATAAAAAAAGAAACTACTAACATCAAGAGTATGATAAGTACCAATTAGGGGAAATCATTTCGAAGGATAGAAAATATTTAACTTCCATTGAAACTAATATGACCAGGTTCATTTTCACCAGTAATAATGGAGGTTTAATCAGGGTGGATTTTTAAAAATTTTATTTCTTTTTACATTAACCCCTATTGATATATTATAATATAATTCACTCTTATGATAAATTAGTCCCTCCTAAATTCAATAGAAATAAATAAAAATAGAACAATTTTTTGAAGGATCAATCTCAAAATTATCCTACTATTATATATGATTTGATGGACTCCTTAATAAATGATTATACACAATAACCACATTCAGTTACAACATACATTCCATAACGAGAATAGATCCCCATTACACTTTAAAGAGTACCACTTGAACAATAGTTTCATACTATTAGTTTAAAAAATATTATATAATGACACAAGAAATACCATGTCTAAATGTTGATAGGTTCATTAAAAACTGATGAAAATATTTGTTTTGATCCTTGAAGATAAATAAAATATTATATGCTCACATTCTAAAGAACTCCACAAAATAATTTCTTCTTCAATATTATACAACATTAATTATCAACTATATGATGCTCATATTTTATTCCAATTTATATTTGTGTCCATTAAATAATTATGGAATATCATATGTATCATTCATAGAACAACCCAGAAAAAATATATACCCCTTCCTGAATTAATGATTGTACTCACATATACAATCGCATACTTACTACAAATGACTTTATTAATTTTTGAGCATGATCTAAACATGTGAGACACAAAAAAATTCTCATTATGTTTTGTTCATTGTACATTGGTCTCATTAAACTATATTTTCATCACTGAAGTAAATTATTATTTTATAGGAATTAACCGATCAGTTATACATTTAGTTTATCATATGATTATTTTTCATGTTGTAGGAAGTAGATTAATGTTGTTTATTAATAGTGATTTATTTTCATTGGAAATGATATTTAATCATCCCTGTATATCCTTTTAACTATAATATATTCTTATCCACATAGATCAAATACATATGGAATCACTAAAAAGGTGTTTTACCCTCAAAGAATCCACAAAAAACCATTCTCTCATAGACGTTATCAAAGCATTTTTTCATACTGCATAGATTGTCCACATTTAGTCATCAATTAAATATTTTTCCATATAATTATGAATGGTTTTCAAATACAAAATTACTCAATCTACTTATTAAAATTAAATCACCTCCACATAGCATTAAATATCATTCATGGTTCTTCAATTGTAACGTCATATTTAATGATTATTATGTATGGTTTTCACCTCTACAAAAAGTCTTCTCAGCAATGATTTTTTTAACATCTCAAAAAACATTTATGCCCTATGGAAAACATTACATCATTAATTTTAAATCTCTTAAAGTTCCTTTTTTTATTATTCATCGTACCTAGGTTCATTTTCTGGTCTTAGTCTATATAACTTCAAATGTGAAAGGATTTTTCATAAAGGTTTCATACATGGGAGTTTGAAGATAATACCCCTCCTAGATTGTATGAGTCTCATTAAAATGGGATATTAGATTCAATTGTTTGTGTTATTTCTTAAATTTTATAGAATTTGTGAATAGTACCCTTATAGAGCTCATCCCACATCAAAACCACCCATGTTCAACACCATGATATATCAATTATGGAAAACCTAATTGTATAACAACCCTGCCCTTTATTTAAAACTTACACATATTATAATACATAAACCTTCACATGATAAAACATTGAAGATTGAGAGTTCTAGTGTCTTTTGGTCTAAGGAACGTTACATAACAACTTAAAACATGAAATACACATATTTATTGAAAACATCTTTTACATGAACACACACATTCCTTCGTACTTAGCATTGCATGGGATTGCATGAGGACATGCATAAGAAAAGGGTGAGCTATAAAGACAAGTAAACAGAGTAAAAAAGGAATAAAATTTATAATACAATAAATTTTAGGTAATAATCATATCAATGAAACATAAGATAAATATGAACATAGGGGAACAATATATCATGATTATTATAACATGGAAATGTGGCATCAACAATTAAAATCATATTAGCATGATCCAAGTCTCATTGAACATGGAGAAAGAGTAAACTCTCACTGCACTTGAATTATCATGAGTAAACCATCATTGAACTAGATGCATCATGATAAGTTTTCTTTACCCAATGCTTTGGACCGCTATTAGTGTTAACCCATGTTAATAATTTCATTTCAAGCATAATTATGCCACATGGATCATATAACATGGTTTCATTAAAAATCATCATTTTTTCCATGATAAAGGATTGTTGAATTCATACATGAAACTCTATAATCAATATGTAGATGTGTATAATGGTGAAAACCCTTGATATATAATTGGGCATGGTATTTACTACACAATGACTTTGGCTGGGAAAATCTGGGAGCAATTTTGGCAGGATAATGGCATGACATAAGAATTCATAAAAATAGTTGATGAGAGAGAAAGATTTTCCACATAATATTTACATGAAATGGACAGTAAGGGTTTCATATAGATACATTTCCCAACATATATATTAAACTTTAGATTCATAATAAAAAGTATTGCTTTAATGAAAATGAAGAGAGAGAAATACCTTATAGAATTTCAGCATGGTAATATATGTACATTGGAGGTATTAATGAAATAGAAATAGATATATCATCATTCAACAATAATGAGGGTAGTATGGGGGAGATAAAAAATCATATTCCAACATTTTTAATTGAAAATAAAAGGGCATAACAACATAAAGAAATTTGGAAAAAAATGAGAGAGGAAAACATCCTTTACATGGAAGTGTGATATGAAAGGCTTCATAGGGGCTTTAGAGAGGATTCATCAGATCTTGGGGAACCATGGAAGGATTATAGATAGAGGAGGGTAGAGGTTGGTCGAGCTCCAAAGGCATTGAGTGAAGAAAAGTGGGATCTTGGGTGGGTTTAAATAGGAAAAGGGAGGGAATTATTTATTATTTATGTTTTGGACAACACATTAAACGAATCAAAACCACAAACCAACCCATGGTTTCTACCCATTGTTTTTTCCAAATGGGAGTTGAAAAGATTATTTTATAAGGACAATGACCTAAATTCTTAAAATATTTTGCTTATGTTTGTGGGGGAGTGTCACAAACTGAAGGATTTTTTTTTGAAAGGATAAAATATTTTATAAGCCTTAGAGGGTCCACTAAATATTTGTAAAATAAATAAATAAAAAACATAAAATCAATTTATTTTAATGTTAAAAAATATATTGTCCAAAAAACTGATTTATAGTAATTTATTACATCACTATTGGTTCATTATGATGTCATAGAACACATTATATAATTAAATAGTATTTAATTTTTCCCCAAACATTCAACTATCACAAAATATTATGAAAAATTCACCATTGGATAATTTCGAAATCCCCAAAAAAATATTTATTTTATCTAAATAATTTTCTTAATATGTGAATTTTTTGTTTTAAAATAAAAACCGACATTTATCGAAAATTCCTTAGTTTTGACAAAATTATCTTTCAATCCTTAATAAAAATAACAATTGTATTCATTAAAATTATACGAACATTTATATTTAATAGAAATTAATTTAGTAATAATATTTTATTAAAATATTATTTAATTAAAAAATTCAAAAATTCATTAAAATAGAATTCTTAAATGAATATTAACTAAAATTAATATTGGAACTTAAAAACTATTTACAATGTAACAATAATAACATGAATTTATATTATTTATTATATACAAAAATATTACACATAATCATAATGCTAGGGTCTTATTACATAACCCCTTATAAAACCCTCTTAAGACCGAAGGGTATGATGTGCGATGGTGGCAGACTCTTGGGTGACTCGGAAAGCATCGTTCGAGTGGTAATCTTTATCAACTTCTACTTCTCTAATATGCGGTTCTATTTGTGTTTAACGTATTGATGCTCATCTTGGGATTGGTCACGAGCAAAGCTCAATAATGCCACCTCATTTATGAGATCTAAAAAATGGGTTTCGTATGGAGTAATGGTACAGGATGAGACCATCTCTTCCTTATTTTATGTAAGTTGGATTTGTTAAATCCCTATATTTATACAAATCATGTGACCATTGTTCAATGACTATATTATAAATGATCACAATTCATAATGGTATTTTAAAATCCAAAAACATAAAACCAATGATATACATATGTTATTATCACCATTTACAAAATAAGACATATAATTATATCAAGAGAAATTTTCATTATTAAATGTTTGGGTCATTAAAAATTCACTTTGTGTTGGATACTCTGGACTAGTATTTATAACACACTAAATAAAAATAGGAATACAACCCAACAAGATTTTTCCTAACCCATACATGCTTATGGATGCTCACTCTTTAGGCCCTATTCACTTTCCCACCCATGGGTCGAGTTGGATTGAGGATCTAACTCCACCCATAAATGAAATGTTTAAGGAAGGGGATGGAGTTCTATTCCCTAACGGTTTCATTCCACCTGGAATGAGGCTTCAAGCTAAAGATTATGAGGTTGTTATAATGTGATACCTATTGGTATAAGGATTTATTTTCTTCCCATATACTTAGGGATATTTAATTTTCATAATACCATGAACAAATGAAAAATGTAGATTAAATAATGAAGTTCCTAGGTAGTGAACCTGAATTAAATGGTAGCATAAATAAAGAAACATTGTCTAAAATAGAATATTAAACTTTTTGTTTTTACTTAACATTATTTATCACTTTCATGCACTATCTTATTTTGTATGATATTTTGTAAACATCATTTGTAGTGTCCTACTGAGTTATACGCACACCTCACTCTGGACTCCATTGGGTGTACATGAATATTTCATTCTTGTAGGTAAGGATAAGTGAAAGGGCCCTATTTTAGGGAGTTGGGTTGGACATGGGACATATTGGGTGAGGTTCCAGGCTTGGAGCCCAAACTAGTTTGGGGTTTCCTCTGGTTATGTTGCTTTAGGGTTTTGTTCACTAGACATTGTATCATGGAATGACATATTTACTGTTTTATATGGTTGTACCCAGTTTTGGGAATTGGTTATTTATTAATGTTATTGATTGATGCCTAATGTTTAAATTATTTACGTTATTATATGTTGATTCTTACACTAGTATTGAAGGTATAATCTCCCTATGCGACCTATTAGACTATTGTTACTAGTCGGAAAACTTTGGCATACGGGGAGGCACGGTTGAGGTCATGTAACTACCTATCTTAGGGCACTAGTTTAGTGGATCCTTGGTTAGGGATATTACAAAGTGGTATCAGGGAAGTTTTTTTCTCTTTCTAACTATTTAGGGATGGAAGAAAGATGTTTATGAACGTTTAATGACTTGGTAATGAGCATGTGTTTGGGATTAGCTAGGCAATGTACAGGGGAATACCCAAGTCACCTTGGGGGGATTGTTTTTCTTGGTGTGGGTTGTTATAATTGACGACATTTCACCATTGGGTGATAAACAAGTTGTGTGGTTTGATTGTTCTATGATATTTCTCTCATGTCTAGAAGGTACGAGGTTGATCATTCATGCATCATTATAGGTACCTATATAGGTAAGTGACATGCATCATGATAGGCACACACACGGTATGGGTGTAGAAGATATAAAGTTTAGGTTGCATATGTTTCTAAAAAGTAATGAAAAATGGTGACAAATGATATTTGTATGAATGGGTAAAAAGGTAAGTGGAAATTTCAAATAGTAATTTGAAAATTGTTCATAGTAACGGTGTTAATGTGGATTAATATATTGTAAGATTAAATTTGGATATGGAAATTTTTTTGAATGGGAGTAAAAGATTAGTCTTTTAACCGTGCGAATTTGGTACTCATGTTAGCTATATCCTTGGTAGAAATAGACCAGGGTAGTTATCTAGTTTTGAGTGGGCTTTTTGGGTAGTGAATGAAAATTGGTTTGGTGGTGTAAGGTGATGAGTCTACCTATGCGATTTTTTCTATTTGTAAAAGTGTTATATTTGTGTTATAATGTTCATGTTTGGAATTGTAGAGGAATTCCACCTCCAAGATGTGTGTGGGTTAGGTGACATTAGGACGTGGCTGAGAACACTCCTCTAGTAGTGAAGCATGAGACTGTGGTGATCCAGGAAAATAAAAAAGAGTAGTTATGTGATAACATCACTCATTTTCTGAAGATGAAGGAACGAGACCTAGGGTGGGTTACATATAGTATGTTTGAATGACCTAGGAGTTTCATCTGCAACACCATCCAACCATTACCAGAGAGGGTGGGCCGGAGGAAGAAGAGTTCTAGAAAGAGTCCATCCAAAATATTATTGATCATCTAGAGAACCCACTGAAGAATTATATCTGGTTGGTGGCCTATATGCTGAAGGACAAGAAAAAATGTTGGTGGGACATCATGGTCGAAACAGAGCAGGCCAATGGAAGGATGTGAAAGGATTTTTAGGAGAAGTTTATTGACCACTTCTCCCCAAAAACCTTGATGCATGAGATGGCTGTATATTTTATGATATTGACTCAGGCGGAAATGTCAGTAATAGACTATGATATTCATTTCACCAATTTGTGGTGCCTCATTCCAAATATTATAGGAGATGTGGCAACTGTGTAAAAATTCTTACAGGATGGGTTGAAGCACAATATTAGATCTTAGGTCAATATATTTATCAGGAGGAATTTTTTTGAAGTGGTGCACCAAGCCCTTATCTCAGATTTGAACCTAAATAGAGCTTTAGGTAGTGAACTAGTGGTGCCATCTGGGTGAGAAAGTGGTGCGTCTTCTAATAGTAGGATGTTTCTATTTTGGAACCTTTTAGTATGGTAGAAGCCCATAGAGCAGTTAGAATATGGGGTTAGCTTCTCAAGGTGGTGACTGAGTTTTCTATTATAATTGTTCTATGTCGGGAAACAAGGGTGACTAGTTCCCCATCCCACTGGTCGAGTTCCTGGCATGCGACTAGTTAGGCCACGTGTAAAGGATATGCCCGAACCTGTGAAGTCAAGAAAAGATGGAGGTTATAGGCAGGTGCCAAGTGTGGGCAGGGGGTCAGTTACCACATATCGGGTAGGCAGTTGGGTCTCCATGGGATGTACTGATCGAGGTGGTGGATGTGCAACTCCGAGGTGAGATCACCCGTACCAACAGAGCAATAAAATGTTGGGTAGTCATGCTAGAGCCTAGGGTAAAGGGGTAGGTCATCTAAATACAGTTCAGTCTACACCTAATGGTGGTAAGGCAGGACCGTCATCTATTCGAGGTGTGATTCTGGTAGCATCATGGTTTTTGATATTTTTATTTGAAATAGGATCTATGCATTCATTTATTTCCTCTCACTTTGTAGTTGTGTTGGGATTAACCATAGATAGTACATGTGGGGTAATTTTGTTTGATATTCCGCTTGGGGTACGAGTTGAGGACATCGGGCAGTGTAAGGGTTGTGCTCTGGAGGTTGGTGTAAATCATTTTTAGTGGGATCTATTTATCCTATAAGTTTCTTTTTTTGGACCAAATTGGGGATGGATTGGTTGGAATTATATCAATTCCATATCAATTTTTACCAATGTCAGGTAGCGTTCACATCTCTCGATGAGAGCACTTATGTTCTACATGGTGAGTTGGATGGTCGAGCGGGCCACGTAGGGCCACTACACCGCCAGTTTAAATAACTCACCACCTATGTGGAAAGACTTATGTTAGATGATGGGGAGAAAGTATAGCCCGTATTCCCTTGTTTTGTGGACAAGTTTTAGGATGTGTTTCTTGAGGACTTCTCGAGATTACCACCCAAGAGAGATGTTGAGTTAATGATCGAATTGTTTCTAGGAGGAGAGCCAATTACATTCAATCCAATTGTATGTTACCAATAGATCTCTGATAACGGAGGGTTTTGTTTGTGGAATTGGACATTAAGGGTTTCATACAACCTAGAACATCACCATGGGTACATCTGATATTGTTTTCTAAGAAGGTTGATGGATCACTAAGGCTATGTGTCGATTATAAGAAGCTGAACATGATGACAGTTAAGAACTGATACCATCTTCCTGGAATTGATGAACTGTTTGATTAGCTCAGAGGTACCTTCGTGTTTCCTATGATTGATTTGAGATCAAGGTACCATTAGCTGAGGGTGATACCATCTAACATACCCTAGATAGATTTACAAATAAGGTATGTTTTGTATGAATTTTTTGTGTTTCCTTTTGGACTAACAAATTCACTGTCTATGTTCATGGACTTGATGAATTGGATATTCCACTCATATATGGATAATTTTGTGGTTTTCCTCATTAATCACATCTTGGTGTACTCCAAAACTCATGAATATCATTACAAACATCTTCGCATCATCTTGATTACACTAAGAGAGAATAGGATTTACATCAAGCTATCAAAATGTCAGTTTTGGATTGATGAGGTGAAATTTATGGGCATATCATTTAGGATTCAAGCATGGTAGTGGATCTATAAAGGGTGCAGGATATTGTTTCTTGGGAGAATCCCATGAAGAACTCTAATATTCAGAGTCTTCATGGTTTGTCCTTTTATTACATAAGGTTTATTAAATATTTATCTTTTTAGGAAGTGCCAATCATATGACTAACCTTGAAAGGGGATTTGGTAGATTGGACTGAGGCTTGTGAGAATGTTTTTTAGGAGATGAAAAAGTGGTTGACAACCACATCGATTTAGATCTTACGTGAACCAAGTAAGAAGTACACCATGATAACATGTTAAATTGGAAGACCCACTATAACACCCCTAGTTATTATGAACCTATTTTATAAATAAAATTTATTTTATAGATTGTGTATATAAATTAACCAAGTTAATAATTACTTATAAACTACACCAATTTAATCTATCATTACATGAAAGACTATCTTTGTTTGTTTTACCATCAACACTGAGATACAATGAAATGTCATTTTTATATTATAAATATTTAATCAAGAGAGTTAAATACACTTCCTTAAAATAGTAATATTAATAGTAATAACTAATATATAAATATATTTGATAATTTTTTATGTAAATAAATCATATTGATAATGAAAAAAATAATTTTTGGTATAGTCATTATATGTTTTGAAAATTCTATTTTCTCAAATGAACAACTTTTTTTGTCCTTCCATTAGCATTGATATAATTTTTTGTGACACTTTTATAATTTTAATATGATAAAATAAACTTATTTTTTTTATTGAAAAATTAAATACAATCTTGGTATAATTTTCATGTTTTTTTAAAAAATATTTATTTTTGTATGAATAGAGAAAAATACTGAATTTTAAATGAAAACAAACTTATCATGTTATTTATTTACATAATTAAATTATATTTCAATTTTTTTAAAATTATATTTATTTAAATAATATATATTAATCTAATTTAGGGAATTCAGATCATATTCACATTTAAATTTCATATGAAAACATTTCAACCATTTAAACATTTTCTCTTTGAAAACATGTTGTCTCATCCTTTTTATGGTATTAAATTTAAAATTAATTTGTTCCAATATTCGGATTTGAATGTTGAAAAATTAATATCATATTTGGAATCATAATAGATTTTATGTTTTTAATAAATTAATCTGAATTTTTGAAAAAAAATTATTAGTCAAAAAATATGTAATTAATTATAGAGATTAAGGGAAACTTGAGTTTTACAAGGGTCTAAAATTTTATTATGAGGAATCAATTACCTAAAAAAATTCCACCACCAATTATATGAACATATTTATACAATACCCATTCATTTACAGAATTTGGTTAATTATTGAATCCATTTATTAAGTAAAATTATGGGTACACCTAAAATTATTTTCCAAACATCAAAGTGTCCCCCCCCCACTTATAAAATCCCACCACATATTCCCTAATCATTATACATTTAAAACAAAATTTGATTTTAAAATAAATTCCCAAATCACTTTTCAAATTCCAAAACATTATCATAGAATCAATCCATTTTTTATAAGTATAACCTAGGAAGTTATTTAGTGTGTACCTATATGAGATACCTAAAGAAGAGGAAATGCTCACCTGGGAACATTTTTGTTTTATTTTTTCCTCAATCATCATCAATTTTTTTATATCAAGATCAAATAATTTAAAATGTTTCTTATATAATAATATATGTTTTTTTATAATTTTCTATCCTACAACTTGACACACTTCTATCAAATGGGTTAAAAATTCATTAGTCGTGCGTATGTTGGAAAAGTACCTCATGAACTGAAGTCGTTCTTTTTTCTATTACCACTTATCAAGTATGGGAGTAATCATAGAGATGATATTTTTATTTTATATTAATGATATTTATTATGTTTTTATTATTCATTAATTTTTATACAACACAAAACATTATGATTTCAATTTTGTGGGAATACGATAATATCTTACGTGTGTTTAAGGACTACAACCTGGAAATGGAATGTGATTCATTCAAACATTAAATTGAATGTATGAAGACTTGGTTTAATAAAAATATTTGATATATATATAATTAAAATTATTCCATAATTATAATAACTTATATAATGTTCTCTCTCTCAATATTGAAAGAATATAGAAACAAAATTCATTCGTGCGTATGACATACCATCTCCATGTACAGTGTATTTTATTTTCAACCTCCAAATTTAAATAATCTCAATAAATAAATATATAAATACTATATATGATATTTAATTTTTTTTTTATTTTTATATATGATGAAACTATCATCTATTTTATATTATAAAAAATAAAACAAATTAAAACATATACTAAAAACAACAAAGTTATTACCCAAAACATTACATCAACTTGGAATTGTTAATAACTAGGTAAAAGAAGGAAATATCGACAAAATATGAGAAATTATATATATGAATACGGTTCATTAAAATGTATATAATAAACATATATTTATTATATACTATTTTTTAATGAGTATGGAGGAAGTCAAGACTTAAGAAATTGGGATTTCTAGAGTTATTTTTATTTCGAAGAGATTTATTCAATATTCACCACTTATTTCCCTTGTGTGGTGTATAAACATCCTTATGACATGATATATCATGAATATACCTAATTTAATGATAATTAATGGTTCCATTGATTATATTAATTCATTATTATTATGATTCAAATGTCACTCAATCAGTAATATATTATTCTGTCACTTTTAATTTTTTAAGGAATTTGTAATATTTTGAAGTTATATTATTTTATGAGGTATATATACACACCCATTTGAAAATAATAAAATGAGTTTTTTAATCCTCATGATATCCTCCATTTAATTTTTACAATGTTCCTTCATGGGTTTCAGATTCAATGTTACTATTGCGGCCATAGTTAATTGATACAATCTCATTATTTATTGGTATTGTTTTTAGATATGATTGCAATGACAAAATAATATGAAAAATATATGAATAGTTAAAATAACATGTTTTACAGATGTTTATTAATGATATCTTCATGTATTGGTACCCTTTTCCACTCTTTGGTACTTAATATAATGAGGAAAATTTTTTCTAGAAAATATTACATTTTTCTTTCATTGATTGGGAAACTATTTTCTTGATTTTTTTTCTAAAATTATCTCAAAATGTTTCTAAAAAATTTAAAATTCATTTATTAACAAAACTTTTACCCACATTACCTTTTAAAAAAATCAATGTAAACATTATTTTTTTCCAATAAAGGTATTTTTCTAAAATTTTTATAGTGTAAAATTAATGATTATTCAATATGTATGGAATTAGATGATTTACCAACCATTATAATAATCATTTTTTTAAATATTAATTTTATTGTTTTAAATTATAATTTTAATGGAAATTTTTCTCTAATATTAATGTAATAATTTTTTATTAGTTTTCAATGAAAAATGTTTTAAAAAATGTTTCTTGTATTTAAACAAATTTCCAAAAAGAATGGATATTTTACTTATGAAATGATTTAAGGAAATTTCAAAATTATTTAAATACTAAAATTAAATATGTTAGTTTTACTAAGGAATTAATAGAGATATTATCCAAGTGAACCAATCATATTCTTTATTTGAATGGTTTATGGTTTGATTACATGAGGTTTATGAAACAAATTTCACTTCCACTTGTTAAATGCACATGAAACCCTCTTTTTTCATTGTTTATGCTATTATTATAAACCCTATTCTTATTTCAATAGGTTATGATACGATTAAATTTTTATGATACCCATTATATTTAATGAATTATGATATGATGAATATTTATTTTCTTGTGGAAGACATTCTTATGATTTGACTATGTGATTGGTGGGATCTATATCTCCATCTAATGTATTCGGTAATGATTTATTTATCATGAGATAGAAACATATAGAATGATAAGTAAACTAAATTCATTAATATAGTGCAGGAATAGAAATTTAACTCAATTTAGTAATATAGGGTGGGAATATGATGTGAACTTAGTTCAGTAAGATAGGGCTAGAATGCTGTGTAAACTAATTCTAGTAAATGATATTATATTCTACGATGGGCTTGCTAGTGACCATTAACTAATATAGAAATTATTTTCTATGATTATGAGTTTTTTTTTGATTTTCGTGTCTTATTATCTCATGGGTCCTGTCCTTGATTCAATAATGATTCATGTCTTATGAACATTCAATATTTGTGCCGTGTCTCAAAATTATGATAATTGATATGTAGGGTATGATATTATAATTTTATTCCCATGTTTTCTTACCCTTATGTTCATTATTATGTTTACGTATCTCCCTTGTCTACCCTTACTGAGCATGTGATATTACCCATTTTTATATTTCCTTTCACCTATTTTGGGGATATTTATTATGGTTGACATTTCTAAGAAGGTTGATATTCATAGAGAACCTAGTGAGAGATAATTTAGTTCACTCATGGACCAGGGTCTATGTATACATGTTTTCAATGGAACTAAACTAATAAAGCCTTTGGGCATGTGTTTTTATATTTTAATGAATATTATGGATAAATTATGTATTTTCTATGTATGTTAAGCCGAGGTCACTATAGTTGGAATCCGAGTAAAGGATTAGTTACCCTTTGAAAAATAAGATGAAAAAACCTTAATGATATCCCTAGGGACAAGTATTAGGATAAGTATATGTGTGAGTAAATGTTTAGGAAATTTTCATGGAGTTTTGGTTAATGGTAATTTGAGTGGTTTCCATGAAATACATCAATATCAACATACAACATCTGGATGTGGCTCTGGAAATGATGTACATGGGTTAACAACATTAATAAAATGTATTGAGATAGAATCGATCGGGAACCAGTGCATGATAATGAGTCTTTTTGGAAATCATGTTTGATACTACCAGGGGATATGTATTTAAAATTCACAAACTCCTTAGAAAAAAACCTGATTTATTTAATTGAAATGTTACTATGAACAAACTAGTATAAACCTAAGGATTCATATATTAAATAATAATGAGATTTGATTTAACCATCCTATAATTGATTTTTATGATTATGTGGTTCCACATTATGATTATTGTTTAATTCACTAGGCTTTTTTGGTTTTAGTCATCAATAGAACCTAAAAGAACCAAGTTAATAGTGATTTCAATGGAAAATGCATTAATTTTCATCCTAAAAAATGTAATTATACTGGAGTTCGAATGAAAAATATTGTGGCTATTACCACAACACATTTCAAATATATAAATCATGCGGGCTTCCAAACCAACAAAGGAGGGAACAATATTCTGTTGAGTCCAATATGAGTCAAAGTCCATATTCTTTTATAGGGTATTCTAAATCACTAGTTTATAAATAATGGACTATCACTAATAAATTTTAATTTTCTATTCTACAATGTTTAGAACATTAACATGTCATTTTGGTTGTATACATTTTGAATGGTGATGTGGATTAGTGTTGGACTCTTATCGGGAATATAGGGGAAAATGAGATTGACTCCATGTATTGGGATATGTTATAGAATGTAATTTTCAGTATTCAATTTTCTCATATTCGTCATATGAAAATGGAGGAGTAGTTCCATTAGTTAAAGAAAAATGATGATGAATATTTTGATACCTCAAATTTTTATTTTACAGTACTTGTAAGGTACACTTCTGGTATAATTATCTAACGTGAAATTAAGGTTGATAGATTAATAAGTGGCCTAAAGACAAGTATTTAATGTGAGTAAGCAATAAGAGACATCAACAGATATGAATATATCATCTGATGTGCTAACAAGGTGGAACTATAGGTTGGATTTATGTTTCAATATCAGGGATTTGATAAGAAATGGAATATGGAGTTCAAAAAAAAAATCTAAAAACCATGGATAAAATAATATGATTATTATATTGTTCTGAATGTGTTAGAAGAATAATATATGCTGATTACTTATGGGGAATAATTTTTTGTCAGTGTCTAATGGAATTCCATTGGGAAATGGATTATCGACGTGATAGGAAGAATCTAACTAATAATGATAATATAAGTAATGATGAATAGAATGAGACAAAACCACATCAGTGCTTCTAGTGTTATAAGAATAGCTATTATCAAAATAGATGGAAAAAACTATGGGTTAATGATAATCATCGATTTCAGCATCTTCTTTGGCTGTTTCAAAATAGGATATATCATGCGATCGGTGTAGGGTCAAAATAGTATATGTAGATTCTATATTACAAGAGGGAGGTGAATTTTAAGTTAAAAAAAATTTATTTTTAACATTATTGAAAATTATGATTAAAAAAGTCAAACAATGTAACTTCACAAACCCTCTTTGGTTCTTAATTATAAAACAAACTTGCTTTGGGTTCAAAAATATGGATCTAGAAAAGAAACATAAGAATAATTTTCTAATTGAAAAAATATACCTTAAAGTGTATTAAATCTTATTTATTAGAGTAAGTAAAAGTACAAGAATTTATAATAAAGCTATACTTTCTTTGTTTATCAATATAAAATGGAAATAAAACATGAAAAAAGAATAAGTAACATGTAGGAAATATTTTGACCCAAATAGTATTGTATCCATCAACCATGGATAATGGTACCTTGATTTATACATTCAAGAAAGTTTGTCTTACCCACACTAGGGTAAGCCCTCAATAAAAATATCAGAGTCTGTATTGATATACCCACAATCCCCTAACATTAACATAGTCAACACCTCAGTCTTCCAATCCTCGGAAGCCCTTGATTGTAGTCAACAACAATCATAGTCGCACAAATCAAGCTTAACAAGAAGTTTACAGCCGAACAAGAAGTTATTTAAACACAATGATCATTAGAGTCTCTCTATATAAATGACTTTGTAGCATCACATCATGTAATCTCTAGATTGATAGTGAACTCGTTCAAATAAGCTCATATTTATAGGAAAGTATTCTAATGGTCGACTCCCTCCTCCAACTTTCATATTTTTCCATGAATCTCATAGGGACCTGTACAAGTTTTACTCAACCAAAGGTTAGTTAGAAACAAATTATATGACAGTAATATATAATAAAAACATGTGTAGAGAAAATGAAGTATATTATCCAAATGAGAAAAATCATGAATCTAGGGAAAAATAGAAATCAGAGTCTAAACATATAAAAAATCAGATTCTAGAAATAATGTATAATAATATTCTATTTTAAAAAGAATTCAGAATATGAATTATATAGTTTTTAGAGTCTCAATTCTAATGAATTCAGATTCAGAATTCTAATGAATTCAGATTCTAAATTCTGAATAATTCAGAGTCTGAGTTTTGAGTATTTGGGAGTCTAAATTCTAGGGAATTCGGAATTAGAAATCTGAGGAGTTTAGACTATGAATTAAGAGTAATTTAGATTCTGAATTCTGAGGAATTCAGAGTCTAAATTATGAGGATTTCATATTCTGAATTTCATATAATTTGAATCTGAATTTCATAGAATTCAGAGTCTAAATTACTGATAATTCAATGTCTAAATATCATATAATTTGAATTATTAATTTTAGTGAATTCAAATTCTAAAAATAGTATGGCACGGTAGCTTAAATAAATATATGATACCGAGGTTTTTTATAAAGATATGAATTTTTTTACTTCGTAAAAAAATTTAAACATAGTTTTAATAAGGCAATGTAAAAGATATTGAAATCCATGGTAAGTATAAAACATTACATAGAGAAGGGAAAATTTCCCTAAGAAAATAATCCTTAGAGAAGAAATAATTTTTCTTAAGAT
Source organism: Viscum album (assembly GCA_963277665.1). Taxonomy (NCBI): domain Eukaryota; kingdom Viridiplantae; phylum Streptophyta; class Magnoliopsida; order Santalales; family Viscaceae; genus Viscum; species Viscum album. The sequence goes on along the minus strand of OY728150.1, from coordinate 330,958,073 downwards.
GAGGTGTTTTTGTTTTTCAAAACATACAAGAATCGAAAAGTCACATGGAAACCTTATTGACTCAAAATTATCCCCCTTTTTGGAATACACAAACACCCTTTCGAAAAATAATATAAGGGATAAAGATATATCTTTTTCAAAAATAAAATAAAAAACTTATCTCTCTTTACATAGAAACCATGATGAATATGACTAAATACCCCTTAGGTTTTTAAACCCTTAAGGATAGTATTATTGAAATCCATAAATAAGTTAATTTTTCTTGTATAAGAATGTATTCTTTAAGTACACCCCCTTATATAAACTCCCCCTTACTTTGGTTATTCTATTCATTAAACTTAGTATTATCATGATCCATATTTTATAACCCTTTGTGATTTTTAAGAAGGAATAGTGAGAATGAATAAAATAGTACATTGATGATTAAAACATATAAAATAAAAAATATCAAAGGATATATAATTTTTTTTATTATAGGAAAAATTAATACAGGGAGAAATATAAAAAAAGATAATAATTGACAGGAAAAAAATTATCCATCCTTATTTTCCTTCGGCATAATCATCTTTAAGGTAACCTTTAACATCTTATCCTCCTTAAGATCTTTCTCAAACTTCTTGATAAACTTTTTCTAATCCCAATTCTTATTTTCTAGAGGCTTGATTTTTTCATCTTGAGGAATTTGGATTTCTGCATAAGACATCACTAATTCTCCTCATTGATTGAAATTTTCTGGAAACTCTTTCCTAATATCACAATCTCTCTTCAAATTTTTAGAAACTAAATTTAACATCCCATTCAAATCATTATCCTCTTTCCTCTGGGCTACTTTATTAAGATTGAGCTTCTCTATAAAACATGTTCTAATGTTTTTGATCCTATAATATAACTTATTAAAATCATATTTAACCGAATTTTAGAAGTCATAATAAATTATCATGTATTCAATCATTCATTGAGACCATTTTGTTATTTCCTTACAATATATACTATGATCATCATTATCAAAATGAAATATTTTGAATTCTTCATCAATCTTGATAAAATTTTCCATCACCATTCTTAATGAATCAAACTTCTGATTGAAATAATATGGAAGAAACTGACATCTCAAATCAATTCATATAATCAATGGTATTGTTTCTCCAAATTCATCAAATAATAAAAAAATCCTGACCCATATAAGATGTTTCTTTGGAATCTGATTCCCTTGTAAGAGAAGATTCTTTGCCTAGTTATTCATTATTCCCCATAGATGATCCACCATCTTCCTTCTTATCAACCAAAACCTCATTAAGTGTATCATTAACCACATGTTTTCTTTTATCAACTTTGTAAATAACTTTATAAGGCCTCGGAGACTCATGATCACTATCAGAGAGTTTGACTATCTTATCTTCATCAACATCTTCTTTCTTAGCATTATCATTAACATCATATGGTTGTACAAATCATGGTTCCAAATCTCATCATGATTATATTTTTCAACCTCTTCTAGTACATCATCCACATTTACTTAATAATATTTTTGGTTGAATCAACCAGGGGAGTTCAGATTGAAACCTGGTCCGAAGGACTTTCCTTTTCCTTATACTCTTCTAATTTTTTTATCACATTATCACTCTCATATTTTTTTATTCGCATTCTTCTTCTAATTATTCTTCATGCACTATATTTTGTTCCGCAACTGGTTCTTGAATAGGAATTTTCTTTCCCATAGACTCTACTGGTATTGGTTCTTGGGGAAAAGATTCTGGTACCAAAATCTATTCAGAGGCTTTCTGGGAAACCTTGAGATGTTTTTGAATGATCTCATCTTTCGAAATTTTCCATATTTTTTTCTTCTATTATTGTTTCCATTCAACCTCTTTAGAAGATTGAATTTTCAAGGTCTTTTCCCCAGAAGGATCTATGCCAAAACCTGGATATCCTTATTCTTTCTTCTTCTCATATTCCCTCCACTTCGCTACAACTTTACTAGCGAATGTTTTTTCTTTTTCTTCTTTGGTGTTACAGACCGACTTTCTTGAACTGTCAATTTTTATTTGGATTACAGTTCCTTCTCATTTATCTTTTTCTAGGTTTTCTTAGATGTTTATCCTACTTCCCCTTTTAGGGATAACACTTCAATATAAATTTTAGAAAGATCATAAAATGCTATTGATTTGGTGTTGAAACTGACTTTCATCATCCTCCAAAAGTATCATCACTCAACAACATGATCTTAATGGTTCTTAGTTTAGAACTGTAGGGAATTTTAAAGGATTCTATGAAAATAACTAGGATCATCAATAAGATCACCAGATATATAATAATATGAGATTTGAGAGTTCCAATCTTAAGGTTGGTGATTATCAGAAGAATGTACTTCACTAAATTTACCCTTCTCAGGTTAACCAAATAGTCCAATATAATGATATCAATTTTCATTAGGGATTCCTTATTACCCTTTCTCTTAATGAAGAAACCCTATACCCACAAGGATAACATTCATAAATTTGTTGAAAAATTGTTGATCTTCAACAATTTTAGTCCTTTGAGTCCAAGCAATCAATTGCCTTTTCCTTCTCAATTCTTCTGGACTGATCTAGAAATTTGTGAGTAAAAAATATTACCTCACCATCATACACAATTCAAAGAATATATTCTTTCATATTAAATGATAGAGAATAGGTTTTTCTATATCTCTTGAATAAAAATTTCCCCCTTCCAACATCTTCAGAAAAACATACAGAATCATCGAATTCTATAAGTATGTCGGGCTAAACCGGATCACGAATCTCTCTTGCCAACTTAAAAACTCACTCATCCATTCCTCATGATATTTTTTGTAATCATGTAATTATACGTAGTAATTTTTTTTCCAACCAACCGTTCCCTATAGATTTTCAAATATTTGACTTCCTTAGTATAAGATATCTATTTCTACGGAGAAGCTTCAAACGAAATCTAATGTCTAATAACAATTGGAAAAAACTGAATATCCTTTTCTAAGAGGAGCATAGATTCAACGAAAAATGTATTGAAAACTGATGTGGGACAAGGAATATGGGTGGATTTATATATGATTAAAGTAAATGGTTTGAATTCTTGATTTGATTCAACAGTTGAAATAATCATGATATGATAAGATAGTTGAGATTAATGCCAAATAAAGATATGGTAAATTCTGATCTTTTTAGGCTACTGAGAAAAAAATCATATTTTATGGAATGTTAATATGATAGAATTTTCTTAAAAAAAGACAGAAAATACCAAAAAATAAAAGTACAAGTACAAAAATTTACGTGAGGAAGCATAATATTTAAATTAACCTAAAAAAATTGTTCGTAATGAAAAATGTTCTTTTTAAAGAACATTGGACACTCCAAAAATTTATGTAAAGGAAAATTTAGTTTTAAGAAATTTTAGTTTCGGAAAAAAAATGAGAGATAGAGAAAAAAGTTATGTTTTTGCAATTTCTTTTGATTAAAACAATATTAGGTTACAAAAATTTATATTATGAAAAAAAAACTTGTTACGAAAAATTTGATAATGGAATTATTTTTGGAAAACTAGAAATTGTACTCTCCTTACGAAATCATGTTTCTTAATGTAAGGAGATAGGTTTTACCAAAAAAGTAAAAATACATGATTAACTTATGGATATCATTCCTATTTTTTAATGTATTCAATTTATTGGAGGGTAAATATTTTGTAAAAATATCACAATGTTGATCTTGTATTCTGATAAATTGAAGAATAATATCTGTTTTCAGCGTTTTATCCCTAAGAAAGTGATGCCTAATGTCTCTGTGTTTTGCACGAGAGTGATGTGCAGGGTTTTTTCTTAGGTAACAGGAACTTGTGTTATCACACAGTATTTTTATTTTGGTAAAACTAATTCAATAATCTGTGAGTGTGTATTGCATCCACAAAACTTGAGAACAACAACATCTAGCTGCTACATTTTCATCTTCAGCATTGGAATGTGCTACTAAGTGTTTCTTCTTTCATGAAAAAAAAACTAATGGATCTCTTTAGAAATTAAATGTTTCATATGCACATTTTCTATCCATTCTACATCCACCAATATCAACATCTGAGAAACATTTTAAAACCAAATCATTTCTATAAGAATAGAAAAGGCCTAAATTTATGGTTCCCTTTAAATTTTGAAAAATTATTTTCACTTCTTTCAAATGGGATTCCTTTGGATTAGATTGATATCTTGAACATAACCATACTAAAATAATTATTTATGGATGACTATCCATTAAGTATAATAAACTACATGTCATGCCCTTAAATGATGTTTGATCTAATGGTCTCACATCTTCATGATGATCAAGAGAAATTACAGAACTGATTAGAGTTATTTTACTTTTAGTGTTTTCAAATCTATATTTTTTAAGAGGATATTTAATATACTTATGTTATGATATATAATTTATTTTTTTTTGTTTTAGATAAATTTGAAAATCAAGGACAAAAGTTTACTCTCCCATCATACTCATTTACAACTACGATTTCATGAGACTTGCAACTGAATTAATAAATATTTTTGATTTGGTCTAAATAAAATGTCAACAAAAAATATTTGAATAATGAAAAATTTTATATTATCCTTACTTATAAAATTTTTTTGATCAGAAGTTCCCTTAACATAATCATTTTGTAACAAAAATCTTGTAAGTCTATCATACCAGGCTCTAGGGGCTTGTTTAAATCCATATAAAGCCTTGGTATATTATAAAACATGTTCCAGATGTTTTGTTTCTTCAAATCCAGGAGTTTGTTCAACATAATTTTTTTTTGGAACATATCTGTTAAGGAAAGAACATTTCACATCACTTCATAAAAATTTGAAATTAAAGAATGCTACCAAGGCAAGTAAAATATGAATAGATTCATGCCTAGCTACTGAAGTATAGGTTTCTTCATAGCCTATTCCTTATTGATGATTATAGCCATTAAAAACTAATCAAGATTTATTTCCTACTATGATTCCATTTTCATCACACTTATTTGTGAAACCCATTTTACCCCAATTTCAGATGTTCCCCTAGGTCTTTTAACTAAGGGCCAGACATTGTTCTTTACAAAGTCATTCATCTCATCTTGCATGTATTTAATGAAATCATATTCAACTAAAGCTTCATCAATGTTTTTTTGTTCCCATTGAGAAAGGAATTATAGATGTTATATTTCATTTCGTAAGTAACTTATTGTCCTTACATGTTTATTTACATCACCAATTATATTCACAAAGTGTTTTGTTAAGAAAATTTAATATTAAAACTTGATTTATGGTATAACAAGAAGTACTATCACCTATAGACCAAAAGTTTTTGGAAATAGATTATTCACTATACATGGTTCTAGTTATTTATTTTAGTATTCTATTTCTTCTTTCAACACCACCATTCTATTGAGTAGTTCTAAGAGCTGAGAAGTTATGAGTAATGCCTTTTTTACTACAAAATATTTCAAAATCTGAATTTTGAAATTCTCTTCCATGATTACTATGAATTGTTAAAAATGAATGATTTTCTCTTATTTTTAACATGGGATAAAAAAATTTTAAAATTAGAAAAAGCTTCAGATTTATTTTCTAGAAAATAGATCCATGTAAATCTGGTTTAATCACCAAGTAAAACCAATACATAATATTTTCATCCATTACATCTAGTGTTTGTTTAACGAAAATGATCCATATGCACTAAATATAATGCACCAGAAGTTGAGACATTGCTGATTGATTTCAAACTATATTTATGATTCATTCCATATTGGAGAAAATCAAAATCTTTTAAGGAATAAAATCTAAGCTCCGTAGATCCTTAAAAATTATTTTATTCAAGAGTTTTCATATGTTCCTAAGTAACAATGTCCTAGTATTCTATTCCATAACCAAAATTGATTTTAAATTTAACTATGGAAAGGTATGTCTTGGCTTCCAAGGTCTTTTATGTTTAGTGTATAAACATTCTCAGGCATATGGGAAGAAATAATAAACCCTTCTTTTGAATTGTGTACTAAGCATTTATCATTCCTAAAATTGACAAGGTAACCTTCACCAAATAATTTTCTTATGATAATGAGGTTTTTCTTAATACCATTAACATATAGAACATTTTAAATTAATGTTTTTCTATAAAGAACAATGTTATATATACCAACAATTTTTCCATGAGTGTTATCAATAAAAGATTCTTTTCCTCCTTTCGTCTTGATAATATTTTCAAAGATGTTTTTGTTATCAGTAAAATGCTCGGAACATCCACTATCCATGTACCATGTATTATTTTTGGTGAATTATTTATTTTACTTAGAATAAAACAGTTAATCATTTAGAATCCAAACCTTCATAGATTCAAAAATTTCATAAAGAAAAATCTTAGGAATCCCAATTTTCGTAGAAAATTAAGCAATATGAAAACCTAAAGATTGGGTTTTATTGAAAGAAATAATTTTCTCCCACTGTCCACCACATTTACATTTAGTACAAAAGGCAGTACTTTGGGGTAAAAAATAATTATTACTAAAAACATGTTTTGAGTCAGTATAACCAAATCCAGAATTATTTTTCAGAGGGCGAAGTTGTGAATACATTTTATCAAATTATTTTCTCCTTGATGAAAAATCTGATAAAAGTTTATTGATGTAAAAAATTTCATATTTTAGTCTAATGAGTATATTATTATCCTCAATGTTATTATCTTTATAAGGTTAGTTATTCTCTAAAATATTTTTCTTATAAATAAAATGTTCATGATACTTAGAATGTTTATCCTTCTCAGAATTAACTTCCTTAATGTTTTTATAAACACTTTCATAATCATAAGTTTACTAATGAACATCTATAACACTATTTGATACATTTTTAGTTAAAAGTAAAAAAACAAGAATTTTATTTCTCAAACTAATTATGTATCTATGAATTTTCATTATCAAGAAGTTTAGAAAATCTAAATACTTATTCAATTTAAGGTAAGGTATTGTCTTTTATTGAAAAAGATTCATCATATAAATATTCATAATATTCTTCATTTGGAAAATTATAATTTTAAAAACTATTTGTTAAGGATTCATTACTATGTACTTTAGAAATATGATAATGATTTTAAATGGGTACTCTAGCTATAAGACCAATATAATTATAACCAGAAGATTCATAATCTGGAGATTCATCTAATGAATCACCACCAATCGCACTCCAGGTGTCATTTTTATTCCATAATTTCTTATCATTGATCTTGTAATAGTTATTTCTATTTATTTCATAATTATTATCCTTCCTATGTTTTACCTTTATCGTTGGACAACCAAGTCTGATATGTCCAACTATTTTTCACTCATAATAGGTTATATCATAATAATTTTTGTTCTTTCTATCTTTCTTTATATATATGTACTAAAAATAATTATTTCCCACAATCTTTTTCATCCTTCTAGAAATATTTTCTAATTCATTATTCAATTGATAACTTTCACTATATTCTGTTATAAAAATAGGTTTCTTATTTTTAGATGTAGTCACCCTCTCTAGAGTCTTGTATTTAGATTCCATAGTGAAAGCTACACTGACATTACCATTATTATTTCTGTTTAAATAAAAATCTCTCTTAAATCTAGTTTTATACTAAATAAGTGTTAAAAATAAGCCATCAATAGTGATGTTAGATACTTTTCTATTTTCATCAATATCTATCCTTTTTTATTCCCACTCATTAGACATGATATCAATCATCTTATGTAATATAACATCATCATCAATACATTTCTCTCCCATTCATTGAAGACTATTGATAATGGTCATAAATATGTGTTGTACAATGGAAACAGGTTCTCTATTAGGAAACAAAAATCCATGATATTCATCTCATAACATAGCTCTTCCAGTTTCTATCACTTTAGAAGTAACAAAATGTTTAACATAAATTTTCTTCCATATGTAGTTGGAATCATCATAATAAGATATTTTACTTTATATATTCCTAGTTATAGAATACAATAATGCATTTAATACCTTTTAATTTAGTTTATATTCTTCTTTCGTCTGGTTATTGAAGGTTTTGACTTCTTTATCTGGAATTTGGTAGTCTATAGTGAGCATTACAAAACATTATACTATAGTGTTAATGAAAAAGTCTTCATTTTATCTCTCAAGTACTCATAATCAATACCATAAAAATTTGATGGTCTGGAAGGGTTAAGGTTCTCAATGGAACCAAAAATCATACCTACCATTCTATAAGAAAATACTTTTCCAAAAAACATGGTAATATAAAATGTTTTAAAACAAAGATAAAAATCCATAAGAAAATCATGAACAAGAAAAAATAAGCATAAAAATTTATAATAAACAAAACATGAGTAGGAAAACATTTATGTGAGTAAATATATTTCAGATACCTGCTCTGATACCAACTATAGGATTGAAATAGTATGTGTAGATACTCAATTAAAAGATGGGGGGGGGGGGTGAATTGTAAGTTTGAAAACTTATATTTTTAATCTTAAAGAATACTATGTTTAACAATTTTAAACATGGTAAATTTATAAACCCTATTTGGTTCTTAATTATGAAACAATCATGATTAGATTATAGAAATATGGTTCCTGAAAGTTAACTTAATATAAATTTTATAAGAGAATGATTCCACCTTAAACCATATAGAATCATATTTATCATTGTATTTAAAAGTAAAAGAATGTATAAGAATTTTATACATTATTTCTTTATAAAAATACAGAAAAATAAAATGTGAAACAAGAACTAGGGTAAGCCCTCTATAGAAATATCTGATTCTATTTTTCTATCCTGAAAGTCCTCAAACTATAATATAGTCAACACCTCTATCTTTTTATCTCTAGAAGAAATAAATTGTACTTAGCAACAATCGGAGTCACATGAAGAAATATGAACAATATGATCATTAAATGTAACGACCATAAGAGTATCTCTCTAGAATCAGTTCAAAACATCACAAAATGTAATCTCTAGATTGATAAATATCTCATTTGAATGAGATCCTCTTTATAGTAAATGATTCCAATGGTCTTATCCCTCCTCTAATAGCAATATTTTTTCTTGAATCATAGAGGTATCTGTACAAATGTCACTTAACAAATGGTTAGTTAGAAACAAATTGTATGACATCATTTCATAATAAAAATATGTGTAGGTAAAATGAAGTATCTTAGGAAAATATGGAAAATCTGGAATCAAGGGAAAAATAAAAATTATGTCCAAATATATAAACAATCAGATTCTTGAATGATTGTATATTTGGATTCTATATTACAAAGAATTCAGAATCTAAATTCAATAGTTTTCAAAGTCTGAATATTAATAAATTTGGAGTCTGAATTTTAATGAATTCAGAGTCTAAATTTGGTAGAATTAAGAGTCAGAATAAAAAGGAATTTAGAGTCTGAATTTCCGAGAATTTAGAGTATGAATTTTAGAGAATTCAGAGTTTGGATTTCATAGAATTAGGAGACTAAATTTTAGAGAATTTAGAGTTTTCATTTCAACAAATTGAGAGACTTAATTTTAGATAATTCATTGTTAAAATATTTTAAGACTTAGTAGCTTAAGGTATTATGTTATTACAATGTTTTTTATAAGGATCCAATTATTTTGCATTTATAAAAAAAGTTATACATGTTTTTAAGAAGAAATTTTACAAGACATTGAAAACCATGCTAAAGATAAAAAATTTCTTAGAGAAGGGATGATTCCTTAAGAAAATAATCCTTAGAGAAAAAATAATTCTCCATGATATTACGTGTTTGTGATTTTCAAAAAATTTAGGAATGGAAAGTATAGAAGGATAACTTATTTACTCAACAATCAGTATCTGTATTTGGGGTGAGATAAAAATTTGGTGAAAGGTACAAATACTATCTACTCTTGAATGACTAATGTCCTATTTGACTCAAGATCTACCCATTCATTCATATATGAAGAATTTTTAAAGGGTATTAAGATTCCACCCAAATGATTATATATATAATTATTAGGGAAAACACCTAATGTTATGATGATCATAACTTTAGTCTATGATTCCTCTCCAGTTGATGTTGGTTGGAATGTACTTCACTCAAACCCTTCATTCATCCTCAATTTGAACTTTATGTCACTTTAGGGATGGATTAATTTTTTTTTCATAAATACAAATATAATTATCATAGAAGGTAAGTTTTGTTTGAAATTACAAACCAACATATGATCATATATCAATGTGATGATTAGTAATATCATCTGATAGAGATTACATCTAGTTTATCATTCCTAACTCCAATTCATAAGTGGTGTATATCTAAAATGTAAGGGGAAAAATTGACATTGATAATATTCCTAATGTATAGTAATATGTTGATGTCTTTCTGGAATAGAAACCCAGTTCTCTAACAAAATGTGAATTCACGTTTTCAATAAAACTCATACATGGTACCACACAAATTTCAAAGTCCTCCTATAGAATGGACCTAATTGAGTTGTAGGAATTGATGAAACAATTATTGAAAAAACTTGACAAGGGAAATCATCAGCTATGTGTTTCACCTTGGGGTGCCCCGTTTCATTTGGAAAAAAAAATATTTGTATTAATGTGACATTACATTGACTATCAGGATTTTAATAAGACCACGATCAAGAACAAGTATCATCTTCCCTGTATCGATAACTGGTATGATCAAAATTTTGGAGGTCAATATTTTTCCCTGACTTCCCGTCATTATAGATATCACCAATTTTTATTTAAGAAGGTGAATACAACTGAGATGACATTCTGAACAAGGTATGTATACTATGAATATATTGTAATGCCTTTAGGCCGTGCTAATTCTCCTAAAATCTTCAAGGATTTACTATATAGATTATTTAGAGAATATATTGATAATTTTGTGATAGTATTTAAATAATACATTATTATATATTCAAATATGAAGGAATACCATGAACATTATATTATAATTTTACAAAATTACCTAAAGAATGAGAAAATATTTGCACGAAATTAAGAATTTTGGTGGAAAATGGTTTCATTTCTTGGAAATATAATCCCATGGTAGGGTATATCAGTAGATAAATCAAATATTGAGGATAATGAATATTTTCAAACACAAGAAATAGTGAATTATATCTATAGTTTCATTAGTTTTTATGAATATTATTGATTGTTATGGTTGATTTTATCACATATATGTAATCATTTAACCATGTTAACTCAATGGGGATCAACATACTTCTAGTCAGATGAATGAGATAAAAATTTTATTCTATAATAAGGTTAGTAAGTACTCATGTGCTTGAATTACCTTATAGTGGAGAAGGGTTTGTATTATATTGTGATGCATCAATCAAGAGATTGAAATATTTTCTTATATATAATAACATGGTTATAATTTATGCCTCATGAAAACTGAATATACATGAGAAAAAATACCCATATCATTATTTTGATTTAACCGTGGTAATGTTATGATTAATTCAATAGAGGAATTATCTTTATAGAGAAAAGTTTGATATATATATATATATACTGATAATAAATATTTTAAGCACATGTTAAAATTAAAGGAGTTGAACATGAGCTAGAGAAGATGGTGAAAGATGATAAAATATTATAATTTATCAATACATTACCACATAGGTATTGAGAATGAGGTGGATAATTATATCAGTCTAAAATATCATGGTAGATTATTAACGATGAAGATAAAAAAATACCTTATATTTTTAGATATGGAAATAATTATGGAAAGAGAAAAATGTTATCTTGATCAATTAAATGCTCAATCATCTATCCATGTGATGATTACAGAGGTACATAAGGAATATATAGAGCTAAATAAGGTTATAAATGTTTTTAAATTTTCCTTAATCATGATGGAATGATAAGGTTTTGGAATCTTATATTCGTTCCTTCCATACTTGATTTGAATAATGAGTTGTTAGAGGATTCTCATACCTATTAATTATTTATTCATAATGGAATTATAAATATGTTTAGATATTTGAATAAATAGTTTTTCAGGGATAGAATGAATATATATATCATAGTGTTTTTATCTTGGTTCCAAGAATGAAAAATACTTATGTCAAAATAATATATGTCTATGGGGATATTTTAATAAGTCATATATTGATGTTATTAATATATTAATAAATATTTATTTACTTACTTTACTGATTTTCTATGAAAATTTCATAATTTGTGTGAAATATTCATGTTTTAATATTAAATTATTTTTTGAGCACCATTTCAATTAATCAAAATTCTATAAATTTTAATGTTTTAATAATAAATCTCATAATAAGGATATAAATTGTGTGATTATTGTTTTTAGGGTTCCTTATTAAATATCCAATAAATCATTAGAAGGTATATTTCATCAATTTGGTCATATGAAGGGTTATATGGCCTATAGAAGAAGCCCCACAGAATATGGGAAGAAATTGGACCAGCCCTGATGATTGAATTTATGGCTCAATTAAGTAGTAAAAATTCCTTCATTCTCCTATAAAAATCCTAGTAATGTAAAAGGAATCATGGATAAAAAATTAATGGTCCAAATTCACCAAAAAAACTTCCAAATGTTGTTTTCAGGTTCAACTGACCCTTCTTTTCGAGAAATGAATTCATCAAATGAAGCATGAATTTTCTCTTAATCTAGGCATCCATTCGAGTTGACTGTTTTTAGTGTGTAATAGGAGAATTAGGAGGCTGATGTTTTTCAAAAATGACTTTGTATTTTATGTAACATTCCAATTTAAATTCTCATTCATATTTCAGCCATTGAAAAATAGGGATAGAAATGGATAGTTTAACCTTGTTTATTAAAACAAAAATAACATTGGATCCATAAGTCTAAATTCCAGAAAATTTTTAGAGTTGTCTTTCAACATTAATTTCTTCAACTTTGAATAAGAATATTTCTCCAGATTCATCTTTCAAATTTTTACAATTTGTAATGCAAGTGGATGAGATGATTTGTATTTGAAATAGTCCACCTCTTTTGGATATAAATACGTCCCCATCATCTCCTTGTAAGGGGTTGTAAATTCAGAATATAGGAGGGTTAATTGGCATGAACAAGTCTCTACAAAAGGCAGTAGATTACCTAAAAAACTAAAATTTTCACATAATATACCCTTCATTTTCTCTTTTATTTTTGTTTTTTTGTGTTTTTCTTCATTTGTAATCTCATAAGTGTTTGTTTTTGTAATTATATTTTGATGCCTATTTCTTCTTCATATTCCCTTTTAATCATCCATCCTATATTATTAAATAATAATAATCTTAAAATAGTTTAAATCATGTTGAATCCTATTCACATCATTCACTTTATCATTCAATCTAAATTGTGTATTTAACATTAACTTCACTGTTTTTGTGTGTGTACATCGTATAACTCTTATCTAGTCCCTTTATTTTTTCTTATATTTATAATTCATCAACACAAACATTAGAACTAGATTATTGAAAAAACCAATGTCTGAGTATATCTACCATTGAGTTTCTTCTACTTGATTCCTATGAGAATTCCAATCTGTAAAAAAAGTCAAAGCTACTCGAGGCCAAAAACATCATGCGAAAGGTATTTCATAAAGGTAAAAAGGTAATTATCTTAAATTATCAATTTACACTTCACCTAGGTAAGCTTAATTTTTGTTGGGAAGGCCCATTTACTTTTATTAATGTTTACCCATTTAGTGTAGTGCAAGTCCAAGACCCCACTTCCAAAAAAATTCCTGGTTAACAGACATCAGTTAAAGCATTGTCAGGAGAGGACACACATATCAAGAACCACATCAACTTCCATCATATCCACAACTTATATAGTTGACCCACTACTGAATGGGAACAACAACCCACCAAATCCAAACTAGAGGGAACCGATTTCTTTTTAACACTTTCTATCTCTTACCCTCTCCCCCTCTTTCTGCTTCTTCCTCTATCATTCATTTTTACCAGTTTTTTCATCACACACTTTATTTTTTATCTTTATCTTTTGTATGTTTGTGTATTTTAAAAACACTAAAAAAACTAAAAAAACCAAAAAATGAATAGAATGATTCGTACATACTCACTAGTAACTTTTAATATATTTACCAACAATGTTGTGGAGTTATAAAGAAATTTTTTGATCTTAATTTTTTTATTTTCATCAAGAATTTTGAAAAATATAATTGTCTTAAGAATAATAAATTTTGAATGCTTAGTTTTATATATAGAAAAATTTTATTACCCAATAGTGAGGTACAAAATTAGCTTTCATGCCAAGGTCACATATGACCATCATTTGAAAATGTGAATTTCACTTCCAATTATGAGTCTAGATTTTGTGGACCTTCAAACTGAATTTTCTACTTTGGTGACCATTAATATGAAAGAGGCATTTCATTATCCATACAAGAATCACAACTGCCAAATAACCTCCCATTTCCCTTAAATTAAGCTTCAATTTTATAGGCCCTTAGAGCCTATAAATACCTTTTATTTTATAGAGACATTACAATAATAATACCTGATCCCACCCAATATCTACATTAATTTACATTTCCAAAATTTATTTAAATTTTGGTTTGGGGGGAATATATTTTATTTTGGCTATTATTTTTTTAATATAACAGCGTGTTATTATATAAATGATGGAAATAATCCATTTTATTGTGGCAGAAGTTGTTATTCAGTGATATTTAGGAATTTATTTATGTTTATGGCTTCTTATCCAAATTTTATTGAAAGGTGTTTAAAAAAAATGAAAAAATAACAACTAAGTCAAAAAATAATGGGTTGTTTCTTGGGTAGGTCAAAAAGAACTCTTCCTTGACCTTTTATATTATTATAACTATTACAACTTGTTTTGTGAGAAGATCAAACATGGGTTGGGATATGATTGTGAGATATTTTTCAAGTTCAAATTTCGATAAAAAATGCGAGAAAAAAATGAAATAAAAATAAAAAACAACAATTTTTTCATTGAGAGAAGTTTTGTGTGTCGTACATATTTCAACTACCCATCCCATTAAAATTTTATTCCTATTATATGTTATTATTCACACAATATATCCCATTTTAATATGTGTTTCCATTTTCACCTATGTTTCATTTCAAAAAAAAGTATGCATTTTTTTACCATTTTAGTATTTTACCCCTCTTTTCCACTCTTTTAGACATTAGATTTCTATCATCCCATAGCCACAAGAATATCCCTTCAAAATAACTCTTGATTATTATGTACATTAGGATAGGTAATGGAAGCTGGGAGCCCTTTCAAATTCTATGATTTTCACTTTTGGTTGGTGATTGAGTGAAACTCCAAAAATAAATTTTTATCGTATTGAGAGGAGTGAGCTTTCAGTGCCCACATTTATCATTTCTAAATTAGAGAATAAAAAATGAATTTTTTTGGAACATTGTTTCTATAACATTTTCTGGTGGATTTAAATATCGTTGAGTGAAGTGATCTAAACCTTCCCTAATTGGTGAAAACAATATTATAATTTTTTTGGTGAGTGAAAATGATTTTGTTATATTTTTATATTTATTGTACATGAGGACATGAATAAGACTAAGTGTAAGGGATTTGATGTTATTAATATATTAATAACCTTTTATTTACCCAATTTACTGATTTTATATGAAATGATCATAATTTTTATGAAATATTCATGTTTTAATATTAAGTATGATTTTTGAGCGCAATTTGAATTAATCTAGATTCAAGTCAGTTTAAAGGTGAAATCCTTTCTCACAGTATATTAATCCAAATTGTGTGATTCTTATTTTTTGGGGTTCCATTTTCAATATCCAACATATAGTTAATAGATATTTTTAACCAATTAGTCCATTTCAAGGGTCATATTATCCACAAAACAATGACCATTGAATCTGTGAAGATACAAGACCAGCCATAAAGATTGAATTCTTGGGCTCAATTAGGATGTCAAAATTTCTTTATTCTTATCCAATGGTTTGAGGATAGTACAATGAATACTGGATAAATGTTTAACGGCCCAAATCCACCAAAAGGGACAAAATGTTGTTTTGAAGTCCATCCCACCATTCCATCCAAGAAATGAAATCAACAAAAAAAACTTGACATTTCTCCTGATCTAGACATCCATTCGAGCTATGATTTTGTAGTGTGAAATAAGACATTTAGACAACCAATGTTATAGAATAATTTTTTATTATTTTAAGTCATATTCCTATTCAGAAAATCTTTCACAATTTTCAATCGAAAAAGTATTGATAGAAATGGAATTTTTAACATTGTTTAATAAAATACCCATAACTTTGGCTCCATAAGTCCAAATGCACCACAATTTTAGTGTACACTGAAAATATAAATACATAAAAATCTTAAGAATAATAGTTCTCCAGATTCATCATTTTAATTTATAAAATTGGTGACTCAGGTGGAGGTTCATATTTGAAATGCAAACAGCTCACCTCATTGGGCAACAAATACATCCCCCTCTTCTCATGGTAAGGGGTTGGAAATTAAGAATAGTGAAGGATCAATTGGCTTCAACAAGGCTCTAAAAAATTCCTAGGAGTACATTCTAAACTCATGTTTTCACTTGATAGACCCTTTCTCCCCTCATTTATTTCATTTAATTTCGTGTTTTCTTCATATGTATTCTCGTAAGAAATGTTTTTGTAATTATCTTTGAATGCATGTTTCTTCTTAATATTATTTTTTAATCATCCACACTCTGTTATTAAATATTTATAATATTATAAAAATTTAATCTTGTTGATTCCCCTTACATTCATTCTCTTTCTCATTCAATCTAAATTTCTTATATAAAATTAACTTCATCATTTTTGTGTGTGTCATCGCACTACTCTTATCTTGTCCCTTTATTTTTTGTTTTCTTTATAATTAATCATCCTAAACAATATAACCATATTATAAAACAAAACAAGTGGATGAGTAAATAATCCATAGGGGTGAGTTATAATTTTGGGATGTTAATTGATTGAGAGGATTTGTCCGATGAATATTCATTAAATTAACATTATGTATGTTAAAAATAAAATGTCATGGATAAATGACATGCTTTGTTTAACTGATGTTTTCCAATGATTATTTGAAACATAAACACACTGCCATAACAACATATGATTAATATTATAACCCTATGTTATATTAAGGATTGGATTAAAGCCTTGACACATGGGAATTCTGATCAAAGTCATCTTGTGAAGTGGGTGTTATTTTAATACAATATAAAGAAAAGTTCTAGGATATCACAAGATTAACTCCCTAATAGTGATCTAAACCCAATATTTATCAAAAATATAAACGATAACTCAATCATAAATCAATTAATTTATGTTCAATAATCAAACCCACTAATAATAATAAAAATAATTAAAAACAATTTGACATAAAAAGTATCATCACTGAAGATTCAACCAGAGTGCTGCTATACACAATATTAGAGCACCAGAACCTGGAACGGTTGATTGGTGACAATCATATATGCTTAAACTATATGAAAATGGAAATGTGAGAACATCACTATGGATTTTTTCATTTGATTCCCCAAGAATATAAAGGGAATAATGATATATGGGTGGTTGTCAGTCGCCTTACAAATTCATCACACTTTATCACTATCAGAGAAGAATTCTCTATGGAATAGATTTATATGATATACATTAGAGATGATGTAAGGTTTCTTGGATTAAAGCAACTCCTTGTATCTAATCAGGATCTAGGTTTTACCTCAATATTCTATATAATTATTCACTAGGATAATTATACATAATTGGGTTTCTGAATATATTATCAGCCTCATATAGATGGTTAATATGAAAGGATAATTCAAGACCTAGAGGATCTGATGATATATTATAATGTTGATATTATTGGTTTTTTGCATAAAACAAATCTTCTTTATCAGATTTATTTCAAAAATATTCTTCACTAAAAATATTTTATGGATCTTTAGGATTCCCTCTAAGTGAATAAATGTATATCTCTACCAATCATGATTGAATTTGTAGAAATTAAAATAATTAGGACAAGAGATAGCTGAAAAAATTTGAGAGAATGTTAGAGACATTCATTAGATTATCAAGGTAGATCAATGTTATAAGAAAATTATGATGGTAATCGATAATGTGATCTATAATTTTAATTTTATGACAATGTGTTGAAAATAATTTATCCACTAAAGAAGGTTATGATATTAATGAATAAAGGGAAATTATTCCATAGGTTTATCTGTCCATTTGATATTATTGACCTTATTCAGATGGTATCCATCACCTTGATCTTCCATTAAAAATCTCTAATTTCCTTGATGTGTTATAGGTATCTCTTAAAATGAAGTGAATGACTATCACTTATAATGTATTGAACTCAAAGGTAATACCATTTGAGAAAGATCATTCATTTGAGGAACAATCTGTAGAACTTCTGAATTATATAGAGAATGATCTAAGAAACAAGACCACTCATCTAGTCGAATCTTTTGGGGGAAACCACGCATTCTAGTAAGATATATAGGAATTTGAGGATATTATGAGACAAAATTATCATTATTTTTCTATATCAGTGTGAAGAATTTTGAGGTTGAAATTTTTTTAAAGGGGGGGTATAATGTAGCACCTTGAGTTTTTATGAACATTTTCTTGAATAAATTAAATTTATTAGATGGGTTTCATTACACTATAAAAAAATTTATGATTTAATTATACTCTATTACAAGTTATTATTATGTTAGATTCAAATAAATCTTATCTTTTGTTACATGAAACATTGAGTTTCAACAAAACACCATTTTATTAATATGATAATTTCAACATGACTGTTATAAATAATCCACTAAACATAGTAATATAAATAATAATTAGTACATTTAAACATTTTATTCGTAATGGGTTTATATAAATAAAACTTTTTGATAATGAAATATATAATTTTTAGTGAAATCTTTATATGTTTTGAAAATTATATTTTCTCAAAAGATCTACTTTTTATGTCTATCTCTGAACAATGATTAAATTAATTTTTCATACCTTTTGAATTTGAATGTGATAAAATAAACATCATTTTTTTAAAAAAATTATTTCAAAATAATTTTATTGTTTTTTTGGTTTTCCCTGAAATATAAATTATTTGGATGAATAGTGAAAAATGATGAATTTTAATTAAAAACTGCATTTTAGCCTAATTTATTTATATTGTAAAATTATAAATCAAATTGTTCTTAAAGTATATATAGGTGATATATATATATAAATCCAATTTAGGTCATTATATTAAACTTAAAATTGTAATTGGATATAGAACCATTTCAAACTTTTGAACATTTTCTATTTATAAAACCTTTCTATTTTCCCATATATGGAATTAAATTTTAAATTAGCTTCTGGAATAACATTGATAGGGATTTGAAATAATGGATAAAGTATTTTGAATATGTATAATCTATAATGTCTAATAAATTTAATTTTTTTTTTACAAAAATTATTATCGAAAATAGTTAACAATATTTAAGGAAATTAAGATAAAAATAATTTTATGAAGGGACTAAATGTTAATCGTAAGGGAAAAAGCCCATGAATCATTTCCAAAACCAATTTTATGTCCATATATCGAAAATAACTCAAAAATTATCAAATATTTTGTATTAATTAATCTTTTTGGGAAAAAAGTAGGTATACAAATATTTACATTCAAAAATTCCAATTTTGTACTCTCACTCACTTATAAAAGGTCAACAATTTTCCCCTCTCTTAAAACCATAAAAACAAATTGGTTTTGAAAATAACTACCCAAATCACCTCCCCACTTCCATATATGTATCCTAGATTCCTTCTATTGTGCAGAATGGTGACCATGAAAGTTCTTTAGGGAAAACCAAAAGGAGACACCAGAAGAAGAGGTATAATTCATCAACGAACATTTTTGGTTTTTTATCATCCTAAAAAACCTTAATTTATTTTTTTAAATATATTATATAGTAATGTAAACTTTATAAATATGCTGAGGAATTGTTATGATTAGTTTATGAAATAAAACTAAATAATCTATTATCAAATGGGTTATGAAATTATCATTCTGGTGTATGGAAAACTACGACCAAGTTAACCAGTGTCGTTCATTTTTCATTACCACCTATAATGGTTGGTAATAATGATGAAAATTATATTGATATATTATGTTATTTATGTTATAATTATAATGGAATTTTTATATCACAAATAACATTATTATTTCCATTTTTTGTAATATGATAATTTCATTTATATTATCTGCAGACTACCGCATAGCGAAGTAATGTGATTTTTTCATGATTTACACTGAATATATTGAGGATGGGTTTAACAAATAAACATCATATATAAGACATTAAAATTACTCTATAATTGTTAATTACTAAGTAATAAAATGTCATAAAAAATGATATATTATATAAATTATATGAATATAGTTTCTTTAGATATGAATAATAAACTTATATTTATTATACATGATGTTTGAACGAGTATAATATAATAAAAGGATTAAAGATAGGGGATTTCTAGCCTCACTTTGTTTGTGAGAGAATTATTAAATATTTAACATTGGTTTCATTATGTGATTTATATACCTACCTATAAAATAAAATATCCTTAATTGACCTCATTAGATGAGAAATAATCATTCCCTTGATTATATTCGTTCATGGGGATTACAATACAAAAGTTACTAAAGGAGTAAAATTTATTGTCTCTATTTTCCTACTTTAATACACATGTATTGATTCTCTCATATAATATTTTATGAGGATACATAAATCTCCATTGACATGTAATATCAGGAACAATTAATCCTAATGATATTTTATGTTTCATTTTATATATTTTATTCATGGTCTTTAGGATTAAAATATAACTATGTGGTGGGAGTTTATTGCTAAAATCTCATTTTTCATCAAGATTGTGTATGATTATGATTATACTGATTAAATATTATGATCCATATCTTAAAGAATTATCATTAATTTTGTTACCCTAGGGTTATTTATGATATATTCAAGTAATTGTAACATTTTACACACTTTCGTACTAAATTTAATTAATTTTTTTAAGGAAATATGACTTTATTTCTCTCTCTAATCAGATATAATTTTTTTTTTGTAAAATTTTTTTTCTAAAAATATTTTTAAAAGTGTTTTAAAACCATTATAAAATATTTATTAAAATTATTTTTATGTTATTTTTGAAATTTTTTTCAAATGAATCTTCCTGTAATTTGTAAATAAATATATTTTTCTAAATAATTCTATAGAGAAAAAGGAATTTGTTTTTTTATAAGTATGAAATGTATAGATTTACCCACCATCATATACATAATTTCATTGAAGATTATGTTTATATTTTACAATGATATTATTATGGAAAATGGTTTTCCAAATATTATAGAAATTCTTTTTTCACTTAAATTGTTTTTCAAAGAAAAATATTTTCAAAAGGTTTGTTATTTATACTAATGTTTTAATGGTGGAAAAGAAAATTTCCTCATGAAATGTTTTAAGTTATATTTCAAATCATATTTCATCTAATATGATATCCATTGGTATAAATCATGCCTTATTGGGGATGTGATCCAAGGGTTTTGTTAGAATTATTTCTCAGAATGGTTTATGTTTCTATTGAATAAGGTTTATGAAACATGTTTTTATTCCACATGTAATGTAATTGTGAATCAAAATTATTTTAACCAGCTATCCTAGGATTATGAAACTTATATTTTTTCCACAGTTAATTTTAAGATTAAATTTCTATGAAACCCATTTAATTTCTTGGGTTATGATATGATAAATTTTTATGATCTTCTGGAACAAATATTTATAAATTTTTTATGAATTTTTTAGTGGCCACCGTCCTTCGGTGGATGCCTTTGATAGATTCATATTTGAATCTTGGGAGCATCAATACTGCACGATGGTTGGCTTGCTCGACTGGCATCTAATGATGGTTCGTTTTTCCTCAGAGAGTGATTTGATTGTGTCTTGGACCAATGCCCCCCGAACCCTCAATAGATGCAGATTTTACTGCCTACACTGGTCCTTCAAATCCATCATGAATCTGGATGAACCGATGATGACGATGTGGGTTATATTTCTATATTTTCCACTTCCTTTTCAAATTCCGTAAATAATAATCATGTTTGGGAACATGGTTGGTAGATTTATGTGTTCGGATTGTAGGCCTCCTGTGGTTTGTCACCCAATCAACCCTCATGTCTGTGTTGAGGCTGAAATTTTGAGGCCTTCTATAAAGTGGATGTGGATTTCTGTTGGTGATGAATTAAGTTGGAAACAGAGGGTGGCCTTCGAGTTTTGGCCACTATATTTCTATAGCTATCATCATACAGGACATTCGTTCCATGGATGTCGTCATAGTCCAAGGGCTCTGCAACTATTGAATCCCCGACCAGAAGAGTCTCAGGCGCTGGTCACCCCCGTTGTGATACAACAATCGGATAGAGCAGGCCTTGTCAGGGCAGTAGAGGTGCGTGAGGTTGTCTATGGGGAATGGGATCTGGACAGGGTTCATTTCGGTCCATCTGAGGAATTGAGGTTAGAACCAGAAGGAAGTTCTCAGAAGGGCCAGCTTTTTTAGTGGCCTTATTCGGTGGTTCCAGGAGCAGTGAAGGATGTGGAGGCCAGTATCTCATTTCCATGGGTTGTGGATGTCCTAGCTCCGTTAAGGCAGGATTTGGGGATCAGATCATTGTAGGTGAATGGAGTGGAGGTAGTGCAGGTGGATAGAAAGGATAAAGATCTATCCTTGAATGCGGATGAGGTGGAGTATCTGGTCTCAGACAGAATTGTTGATACTGGTGTGGAGAAGGTAGTAAGCGAGGTCCATGACTCTAGGGGTCCTCAAGGTTGGGATTGGGAGGAATATAACCATCATTATCAATTAATGGGTTGGGTAAATGAGCATCCAATATGCATGATTCCATGTAGTGAGGGCACTGAGGGTGAATTTGGAAAGGAGCTTGAACCATCTGTTAAGTCATTACAGGGGAAGTCCTTCTTGCATACACCTACAAGATCTCTTCATGGTCAAGAAAGGTAGGATGGGGTTCACGTATTGGGACCTCTTGATACAAATACACTCATTTCAAGGTCCTTTTAGATGACTGGGATCGAGTGGAAGAAGAAGAATGACTTGGCGGTTAATGCAGGCATGTTGGACTCTTCGGGTTGGCTGAGGGATCTCATAGAAGGCCCGAGGGTTAATTTGAAAAACTGATTTGAAGGCCTAGAAACTCAAGAAAAATCATTGTCACAAGAAGATGAGGATTCAGATGATGATAGTTTCATCCATCTCTCAATTGACAGCCTGGACCGGTTCAAAGGGAAAGGTCCCCATAGCCCAAGAAGGAAGAAGGGGAAAAAGGAAAGCTTGAGTTAGAGAAATTCGTAGTTGTCCAGGGGAAAAACCCAAGTGGTGCAACGAATACCCACCCATTCCAAAACCAATGGAAACCATGTCGGCCTTGAAATGTTGAAGCATAGAAATAAATGTCCTTCAAGAAGGGGAAAGTGGGCACCCAAGTAGAGAACCAACTTATATAGAAGAATTTGTGGCAGAGTGTCTAAGGCTCATCATACACTCTAAGGAATAGATTCTAGAAAAAGTACATCAGCCAAATGCCTCAAAGGAATATATTTTAAGGATCTATTAAATTCATTTACAGACTGAGGCCATGAGGAATCAAGAAGCGTAGATAGACAAAAAATACCGAATCATAGCCCAAGGCATCAACCAAGGAAGATTCACCTTGGAGGAATTCATCCATATAATGGACAGAATGGTTTCTCACCTAGAAGAACATATTAGGGAGGATCCAAACACCCAGGTTAGTACTCTGCATTGGGAATTATATAGAGCATCTGATTCAAATAAACTTTTTCTTGTGTTTAAAAATTCGGTGAGCACTTTCGGCACGTAGTTGTCCTTGTGTGGGAACTTTGTTTTCCCACTTTTCCTTAAAGTGGCTTAATAATAAAAAATTATAGTTGTAGTTGGAGTAGAATCATGAATTAGGAACTTTTATATGAATGTTATTATATATTATTCTTATGAACCCTTTTTATACCCTTATGTTAATGATTATTCTTACGTACAACCATTTTTACCATTACTATGATTTTGGGGTAACAATTTATTAATTTTCCTTTCCTAAGTCTCTGCAGATAATAAATTTTTTGATGTGGCCAATATGGGGGGTAGACAGAGAGAACCTGGTGGGACATAATGTTGTTCACTCAGGGACCAGGGATTTTGTTTCCATGTTTCTATAGGAACTAATATTCTATAGTCTTTTAAAGTTTTTTTGTATTTTAAGAAATTTGATGAAAAAAGATGTAATTACAATGCATGTTAAGTCTTGGTTTCTATGGACACAACATTTAGTGTTTCAGAAACCATATTTAATTTTTAAATTTTCTGTAAATAACCATCACATATTCGATTTATAAGATGGAACTCTACCATTCCATGAGTTGATACACTTCTCCTACAACCCAATAAGATCTGGTAATTTTTATTGGTTCATCTTTGTAGAGTTTTTGTAATAAGGAAATGTTGATCTATAGGGGCCCCATTATGATTCATTAGTGAATAATCTAGTTCCTTAGATCTTGTTCCTAGTTTTTTTGTAGTCCCTAAAGAATGAAATATTATAAATTTAGCATTTATTGTTTAGGATATATATGATACAAGTTTCCACCATTAATTATGGTCTTCTAGCATCCACTAACCCCCATTTTCAATTTAATGAAATATTCCATGACCATGATTTTTGAACTCCATAACTGCACTATTCAAGTCGATTTAGAATCCTCAATCATAAGTCACCATCTATTATACCCATAATCAATGTATAAATGTGTTACTCCATTATTGAACCGATTTGGTTCCTCTATTGTTTGATAAGAAACCATGTGATGCGGGGCCCGAGCATCCCATCCATAAAACAAACTCACCAAGGGTTCCAAACCCAATCTTGGATACCTCTATCCTCTATATTGCACTTCATCATCCAAACATTTGAATAAGAAAAAATCATCCATGGAACTTGTAATGGAGTGGGAGAATCATCTAGATTACCACTCATATACATGCTGTGAGATCATGCATTAGGGAATTTGACCCATTAACTAGAGGTGTCTCCTCTTTTCTAAAAGGTCCTCTGATCAACATGATACACAACAACAATGTGGTCTAACTCTACTCATTATAGCATTTTTACATCATCCAAAACATTTCTTTCTTATTCCAGATTAATTGATTCAAATTCATGGAAATTTTATTTACACAACCCTTATTCCAATTATTCATGTCGATTTTGAGCCACTTATACTATTCACCCAGATATCAAAACATTTCTTAGAAATGATGGTGGGTGTCAAAAAGGAACATGGATATGCGTCCTTCATAATTTTAACATGAATTAATGGTGTTATAACCCTTCATAATCATGGGTTTTATATACTATCAATTAAAAGTATAGGTTTTACAAACCCTTCATATATACCCATTCATTAGAATCCAATCAAGGATGAATTATTCTTTAATACTTAATGAATACTCACCGAACAAAATCAGTGAAATACCAATAGGATCATGTGGAAATTTACTTCCCCATAACATCATAATTATCCCTTCAGACCATGCTTCTAAGGGGTGGAATTTATTTAGGCCAACCAAATGACCATATATAATTTTTGGATCATTGAAATACCTAAATCATATGTATTAGTTTCTACAAAAAGGGGAGAGGGATACTTAATATCTACATGAGGATTATGAAAATGTGTTATACTAATTACATGTCCCTATATATACTCTATGAATGGGTCATAGGCCTCAATTGATCTATTATTGATCATCAGAATCCCTAATGACAAGTCTTACTGAATATGGAATCCCAATAAGACACCCTATGGGATCTGGTAAAGTCGCTTGGATGAGACATCTTGTTCTGGTTATATGAAAATTTTCTGGAACATTAAAATCACCCATGTTTTTTTAAAAACTAAATATACAAAAGGTTGAGTCTTCCTATAAATGAGATTTAAATTTATTTTAAAATAGAAAAATTATGAAATTTTTTAGCTTATCTAATGAGGACATGAAAAAATCTAGATACCTTTCATCTTTGTTAGGATTAATCTATTTTAAGTTTCACATACATCATGTGAATGACATCATACATGTCCATTTGATCATGTGATACCTTGATGAACAACTGAGGAAAAAATTACATGGGATTTATAAAATAAAAAGGTGAAAATGGTGGTACCTGAATTCAAATAATACTTAAATTAGTTTTCATGAAAAGGGGTTTTGTGCCTCACTCATTTAGTTTAACAATTATGTAAAGTCACCTTGAAATGTTTTCATAATATTTGGAATGGTCCCAAAAATAAATTCCTCTATGATGTGAAGGCCCTTTGAAATTCCTAGCTTATAATATGAAAACCCCCACAAATATCCTCTTTGTCATGAAAACTCCTTTTGACAAGTTTAGTTGATTATGATAAATCCTTCTAATAGGCTAAGGGAACAATAAATATTTCAATAATGATGTGATCTAATGGAGACTATTTAATGCACAATATGAAGATGAAATCATGGATGTCCCACAACAACATCACATGGCATGCATAATGCTACAATCCCTCCACTTATGCCCATATATGTGATTTAAAAATCATGAAATGGGGTGTAGATTTAACTCATTGATAGCTATAAATCCCACTCCCACCCCAACATAGGGAAAATACACATAGGACTATAGATTCAATTACAAACTTCTAATATTAGGGAACCATACAAATTGAGTTTTCCACTATTTAATCCTAGAGAAAGACTTATGTGATTACACATTATATATATACTCATCTTGTTATCACTATAATAATCACATGTTAGACTTTTGGCCTACTATTTTTATTATGTGAAGGATTTTATTTTTGTCATCATTGTAATGTGAGGCCTCAATATTCAATCTATTGGAAAACATTTAGTAATGTTTGTGAACAATGACAACAAAATTGAATGATAACATATATATGGATATACTAGTAATCATGTGATATGGGTCATGTGTCTCATGTAACCATTTCAATATACATGTGAGGATTCCAAAACAAGATAGTAGAACTATGTTAAACCAATTTAGAATCATCATTAGGATCACATGATAACCTCTTGTACATTTAATCCAGTTCATGAAAATTCACCTATAAATATAATATTATTGATGTGATGTCTAATATAAATGTCAAAAAAATCATGTGAAGACCTTAAGACATGTAATTAGTTAATGTGAAGTACTCTAGAATTGTCATCTTTTTTAAATGATAGTCCTCAAACATGTCAAATTATACCAGGTGATGATCCGTATACATTTCCAGATGGCAAGTTAGGGTATGTTTGGATGATTCCCAATACATCTCATGTTGAAACCCCATACATGTCATCCATTTCAAACAAAAATAATCGACCACAATCTCTCAATCCATGTGAACAACAAACTCCGAGTTTTTGGTGGATAATTTCCCTTCATATGGGAATGTTCCATAATGAAGTTGATATATTCACTCCTTATTATATCATCATGCCACTCATTATCCTCACCCATGTATATTAAATATAAGGATATGATATCTTCCAATAGGTATCCAACATGGGTTAATCCACGATATATCCCAAAAATATAGTCCAACAAACCAAAATTCTCCCATGATTCTATAAAAATCCATTTCCATCATTGTATATGAAATTGGATCATACATGGTAATTAACTTTGGTTTATGTCCCTGATTTTCCATTTACTCTTGCTGATAGGACCCTCCCCTATGGATGTATTGTTTTTACACACCCATAAATGGATTCAAAAGTTAATTGAACTATAATGACTCTAATTTATTTTATATGTACTGTATATAGAGCACTTTACTAATGTTCAGGTTCCATATAAAACACTTCATCCAGGCTTCCCTAGTCTATATACTCCAAAACCCAATGTTGTGTGCATGATTACCTTATATAAACTATTTATCACACTACTAATGCCTCATGTGATATTAGGGATTTTAAAAATATCATATCACTAGAATTATAATATTCCCCCAAATTGTAGAAACCATAATATTTAAACCCCATTCTATGACCTGATGCCAATTCCTACACACATGGGAAACCACCTTGGTTAGGAATTGAAGGAATTCCTAGATCGGTAAACTCTAGAAAACTAACCCTCAATATTACTAATTATATGTATCTTCTCATTAATGAGTTGTGGGAATAAAAAATTATGAAGACTCAGATTCTTGTTATATAAAAGATATAACAAACACCTTCCTATGGCTCTAGATTCATTCATGATTCATAACTTCCCACAAATATGTATATTCATAATGACATTAAACTTCACATCTTGGACCAAAATGAATGACATTATTTTTTATTCCTATTGTCACAGGATATGTTGTATTCCTTTTGGTGGACCAATCCCATTGTAAAAATAGTAATCCCTTCCTCGATGGTACTAAACTCTATATTTCTTGATTATAAGTCTTCATAACAAAAGTAGCTACCCATATCATATAAATAATGGGAAATAGATGGATAACATATAATATATTTAGATGTCCCCATTAATATATCCCATTTTAGATGTAAAAGGATTCACCACCATATTATTTTTTGCTGAAACAAATATTGTATCATGATTTGGGAGAGATTCATGAACATATCATAAATATATAAGAGAGTCTCAGAGTAGAAAATAATACCCCACAAAAGGATGTTACAATCCCAAACTCCCATCCTATCGATAAATTTGAGTTCCTACGTGTCATTGGTTTTGAAATCCCAAGTTACCACCTACCTTTAGAAAATGGGACAGTGATTCATTGAGGATATGGGAACTACTGGGAGTTTCATGGGAGATAAAAATATTGAACCTAATGTGAACATTTTTTCAGCCATGCTTGAGCCCAAAACCCACAATAAATCATCACCACTATATTTCATCAAATTAAAAGATGGTGAACTTCATATGAACCTAGAAATAATAACTTGATGTGAAATATTTTAATAATTCCATCCCTTTCACCTAAAAAGGATGATGTATTTACTATCTCCAAATGAAATATTATTCTACTCAACTTACAATGGAAAAAATGATAAAATTATTTTAATTTTTTATTAACGGTTATATCCAAATAGATTTCTTTATGTTTATACGCTATGAGAGTTATGTTATGTATTTCATTATAATATAGAGGACATATTTTAAAAATAATAATTAAAAGATGATAAACATTTAAAATTTATTAATAACATTGAATTTGAAACTATTAATTTTAAGAACTAATTTGAGAAAATAGTAATAAAATAGGAGGATTTATTAGAAAGGAACTTTTTGACAAAATAATGGTATAAATTATAAATCATGGGGTACTTGATAAACTAATCATTAAGTGTAGTCTTCTATGGAAATATTGAAATTATGTAATGAAAGTTTCCAATTAAATTTCAAAAATGTATTTTATATGACAGGTAGAGCATATGATTCCATAAGATATGTGGAATATAAGGAAACAACTCTAGATAACATCAAATTTTGGGGAGAAATGTTTCCATCAGGAACAAAAATGAACATAAAGTAAATATTACGGGAAAATGGATGAATAGATTTTACTTGGTTATTCGACCAAATTTAAATAATACATGTCCTTTAAATAATCAATAAAACATAATTGAAAAAATTAATGAAAAATTAATCAAATCCATGTCTATAAATCTGTCATGTGACTTAAATAAGGAAAATATTTCTAGGGAGAAGGAAGACTCTATTTTTCTGTATATATAACTTCATTTTATATAATAAAAGGTAATTTAGAAAAAAAAATATGAAGTGAGAGATTGATTTTAGGTGAGTCATTCATATACTCAATTGAATGTTTAATAGATGAGTATCATGGATAATCTATCAATTTTTATAGAACATCAAAAACACAACAATAAAAGATGTGTAATATTAAATAATCCATTTTATTAAAATAGATGAATCCAAAAAAATATGGATTAGTAAAGGATAAATGATGGATTAAATTCACAAATAATTAACTAAAATTTTTAAATAATAATAAATGGGATGTTATGATTTTATTTAATGGTGACATCCTATATAGAAAGTAATGGTTGTAAAATAATAAGAACCATGATAATATAAATGTAATTTAAAAAATAATAATAAATTTTAAAAAAATAATATGAAAAAATTATTTAATTTAGGATACATATAAATTCAATATAGTGAAAAATATTAAATAATATGATAATTCTTTTTTATTGAAATTCAAATGCTATTCAAAAATTTTCAAATTGATATAAATGTATTATTATTGAGTAGAGTACCAAATTTTGAGGCTTACATCAATCTAATAGTGAGTTATAGAATGACAACAATGATAACTAAATTTTTATTTTCACAACTACTATATATATAATCATATAAACATCATGTTCTTATTATTCTCAATCATTCACACATATAAAGAAGTTTTAACTCAAGAGTGGTGATGTGAACTATAATAATTAAATTTATAGTTGAAAGGATAAATTTTTTTTGGTATAAATATATATTAATCATTCCAAATTTAATGGAAGGATAATGAATTAGATTAATTAATATGTAACATGATGTGATTTTATTTTTAAATTTCTATTATTTTATATCTCACCTAATTTTTTAGGTTTCAAGTTAATTAAAAAGGTTAGTACCAATCCACGTATCCTAAATAATATTCTAATAATTTGTTAAATATGTTTTGATAAATAGTATTTTAGGCTAGTTTCAACTCTAATTATAGTTGGAACCATACAAGAAAATTTTATTTCATCATATTTAAATAAGTTAACTGTTTTGTTTTGGTAAAATTTCATTCCATAAAATATCAGTCTATCACTTGGCACAAAAAATTACAAAACAGTAAATTGAATACCAACAATCAAATTAGTCCTGAACAACAACAAACAGACCAACACATTCACCACTATGTTTACATGTCAAGACCAGAACTCCAACTAATAGAAATCTGTACTCAACTACAAGGTCATAAAAGTGTCAGTAAATTGTTGGGCCAAATAAAAAGAGGCTCCATAAAATTCAATTATTAGACTCCATCATCACATGTCTTACTACATTGATTATTTTAGCTTCCCTAATAACCTCCAAATAGACCCTCCATCACCATGCATAAGAACACAACTAAAAACCATCAATCATAATCATATACAATAATATCCAATTTTAGGAGCCTCACCTATAATAAAAATACTATAACACCACCATAAAAATATCCTCAGAGTCAAAGAATCTAACAAACATTCCACAAACACCAATAACATCATCACCTCTAAGCCCAAAATCAATGCTACCATCAACCAATGAAGTGAGACCCATTCCCTTGATCCAATGACTATATTTCATATTTTCTTCCTTTAAAAGAGTCATCACCATGATGAAAATGAATATATCTATTGAGAATTACATCCTAATAAAATATTAAAATTATCCTAAAAATATAATTGTAGTTAAATATGAAAAAACACACACAATAAATATAATAGACAAGAAACATAAAAATACACTCCTGATAAATGTGAAACCACATCAATAGTAGAAAATAAAACTAGTACAAAATAATCTACTCACATCAATAGTATGGTAAGTACTGATTGGGTGAAATCATCTCCATGGATAGAAAATATTTAACCTCTGTTGAAACTAATATGACCAGGTGGATTTTCATCACTAATAATGGAGGTTTAATCAGGGGAATTTTTATAAATTTTATTTCTTTTTAAATTTACCCATATTGACTTATTGTTATATAATTCACTCTTATGATAACTTAGACCCTCTTAAATGCAATAGAAATAAATGTAACTAGAACAATTTCTTTGAAGGATCAGTCTCAAAATTATCCTAATATTATATTTGATTTGATAGACTCCCTAATAAATGATTATACACAATAACCACAAATTGATACAACATACATTAAATAAAGAGAATAGATCCCCACTACACTTTCAATACTCCCACTCGAACAATAGTTTCATACAATTAGTTAAAAAAATAATACATAACAACACAAGAAATACCATGTCTAAATGTTGACTGGTTCTTCAACAACTGATGAAAATATTTTTTTTGATCCTTGAAGATAAAAAAATTATTGCACGCTAACATTATAAAGAACTCCAAAAAATAGTTTTTTCTTCAATGTTATAACACTTTACTTTTCAACTATATGATGCTCATATTTTATTCCAATTTATAATTGTGTCCATTAAATAATTATGGAATTCATATGTATCATTTAGAGAATAACCCAAAAAAAATATATACTCCTTCATGAATTGATGACTGTACAAACATATACGATCGCATACTTAATACAAATGATTTATTAATTTTTGAGCTTGATCTATTCATGTGAGACAAAAAAATTCTCTATAAGTTATATTCATTGTACGTAGGTATTATTAATCTATACTTTCATCACTAAAGTTACTTATTATTTTATAGGCATCAACCCATCTGTTATTTATGCAGTTTATCAGATAATTATTTTTCATGTTGTAAGAAGTAGTTTAATGTAGTCCATTAATAGTGATCAAATTTCTTTGGAAATTCAATTTAATCATCCATGTATATCCTTTTCACTACAATCTATTATTATCCACATAGAACACATCCATAATAAATCACTAAAAATGTGATTCACCATCAAATAAGCCTCACAAAAAAATTCTCTCATAGACGTTCTCAAAACATTTTTTCATACTGCATATATTCTCCACATTTTATCATCCATTAAATATTCTTCCACATAATTCTGAATGGTTTTAAAATACAAAAATACTCAATATAAATAGTAAAATGAAATCACCTCCACATAGAATTCAATACCGTTTGTGGTTCTTCAATTGTAATATCAACTTCAATGATTCTTATGTATGGTGTTCACCCCCATAAAAAGTGTTATCGTTAATGATTTATTCAACATCACAAAAAAAATTATGCCTTGCGAAAAACATTACATAATTAATTTTCAATCTCATAATGTTCCTTTTATGATCTTTCATGGTAGATGGGATCATTTTCAGGTCTTAGTCTATAGAACCTCAAATGTGAATGTTTTTTTAATGAAGGTTTCATACATTTCAGTTTTAAGATAATATCCCTCCTAGATTGTAAGGGTCTCATTAAAATGGGATATTAGATCCAATTTTT
Organism: Viscum album; assembly: GCA_963277665.1. Taxonomy (NCBI): domain Eukaryota; kingdom Viridiplantae; phylum Streptophyta; class Magnoliopsida; order Santalales; family Viscaceae; genus Viscum; species Viscum album. Next base: position 330,924,728 of record OY728150.1, on the reverse strand, counting down.
TGTGTTATTTTTCAAATTTTATAGAATTAGTGAATTGTACCCTTATAGAGCTCATCCCACATCAAAACCACCCATGTTCAACACTATGATATATCAATTAAGGAGAACCTAAATCTATAACAACCCTGCTCTTTATTTCAAACATAAACATATTTTAATACATAAACCTTTAGTGGATACAACATTGATGATTGATAATTCTAGTGTCTTTGGGACTACGGAACATTACATAACAACTTAAAACATGAAATACACATCTTTATTGAAAAAATATTTTACATTAACACACACATTCCTTTATACTTAGCATTGCATGAGATTACATGAGGACATGCTTAAGAAAAGGGTGATCTATAAAGACAAGTAAAGGGAGAAAACAAGGCATAAAATTTAGAATACAGTACATTTTAGGCAATAGGAATATTAATGAAACATAAGATAAACATGAACATAGAGGCATTATATATCATGATTTTCATAAAATGGAAATGTGGTATCAACAATTAACATCATATTAGCATGATCCAAGGCTCACTGAACATATATCATGAGTAAACTCTAATTACACTTAAATTAGCATGATTAAACCCTCATTTAACAAGACATATCACGATTCTAATATTTACCCATTTCATTGGAGTGCTATTAGGTTTCTCCCTTATTAATCATTTCATTTCAGGCATAAGTATGCCACATAGGTCATATAACATGGATTCATTAAAAATTATCATTTATTCTATGATAAAGGAATGTAAAATTCATACCTGAAACTCTATAATCAATATGTAGATGTGTATAATGGTGAAAACCCTTGATATATAATTGGGAATGGTATTTACTTCACAATGACTTTGGCTGGGAAAATCAGGGGGCAATTTCGGAAGCATAATGATGTGACATAAGAATTAATAAAAATGGTTGATGAAAGAGAAAATTTTTCCACATAATATTTACATTAAATGGACAGTAATGAGGTCATATAAATACATGTAACAACATATGTAATAGAATTTAGATTCATAATAAAATAGAATTACTTGAATGAAAATGAAGAGAGAGAAATCCCATAGGGAATTTCAGCATGGTAACATATGTACATTAGAGGTATTAAAGAAAGAGAAATAAGTATATCATCCATAAAACATAATGAGGGCAGTATGGGGGAGATAAAAAATCATAGACCAACATTTCAATTTAAAATAAAGGGTCATAACATCATAATAAAATTTGAAAAAAAACAAGAAAAGAAAAAATCCATTACTTGGAAATTTGACCCCAAAGGCATGAGAGGTGCTTCAGAGAGGATTCCTGGGATTTTGGGGTGCCTTGGAAGGATTTTAGAAAGAGGAAGGAAGAGGTTGGTCAACCTCCAAAGGCACTGATTTAGACTTGGAGATCTTGGTTGGTTTTATATAGGAAAAAGGACGTAATTCGTTATTATTTAGGTTTTAGACACCACACATTAAAATAATAAATACCACAAACAAACCCAGGGTTTTTACACATGGTTGTTTCCAAATTGGAGTTGAAAAAATTATTTTATAAGTCCAATGACCTAAATTCTTAAAATATTAGGCTTACTTATGTGGAGGAGTGTCACAAATAGAAGGAAAACATTTTAAAATGATAAAATATTTTATAATCCTTAGAGTGTCCTCTAATGTTTTGTAAAATAAATAAATAAATAAACATTAAATCAAATTATTTTAACGTTAAAAAATATATTGTCCAAAAAACGGATTTATAGTACATTATTACATCACTATTGGGTAATTATGATGTCATAAAACACATTATAAAATTAAACGGTATTTAATTTTTACCCAAACATTTGACAGTCTCATAAAATTATGAAACATTCACCATTGGATAATTTCAAAATACCAATTACCAAAAAAAAATTTAATTTGTCTAAATAATTTTCTTAATATGTGAATTTTTACTTTTATAATAAAAATAGATATTTATAAAAAATTCATAGGTTTTTACAAAAAATTCTTCCAATCCTTAATAAAAATAACAATGGTATTCATAAAAATCATACAAACATTTATATTTAATAGAATGTAATTTAGTAATAATATTTTATTGAAATAATATTTAATGTAAGAATAAATTATTTCATTAAAAAAAATTCTTAATTGAATGTTAACTAAAATTACTATTTGGGATTAAATACTTTTTGCAATGTAACAATAATAAAATGAATGTATATTTTTTATTTTATACACAAATATTACACATAATCATAATGCTACGGTCTTATTACATAACCCCTTATAACACCCTCAAAAGACCGAAGGGTACGGTGTGTGATGGTGGCAGACACTTGGGTGACTCGAAAAACATCATTCAGGTGGTAATATCTGTCAACTTTTACTTCTCTCGTAGGCGGTTCCGTTCGAGCTTAACGAGTTGAAGCTCGTCTTGGGATTGGTCACGAGAAAATCCCAATGAAGCCACCTCTTTTCTGAGATCTGAAAAATTGGATTTGAATGGAGTAATGGTATAGGATGAGGCCATCTCTTCCTTATTCTAAGTGAATTGGACTTGTTAAAGACCTATATTTACACTAATCATGTGATCATTGTTCAACGACTATATTAGCAACGATCACAATTTTTAATGGTATTTTAAAATCCAAAAACATAAAACCAATGAAATATATATGTTATTATATCCAGTTAAATAATAAGGAATATAATTAGATCAATAGAAATTTTCATTATTAAAATTCTGGGTTGTTAAAATTCACTTTTTGCTGGATACTATGGACCAAAATTAGTTACACATCCAATAATAATGTGAATATAGCCCAATAGGATTTTTTCTAACCAATCCATGCTTATGGATGCTCAATATTCAAGACCTATACACTTTCTCGCCCATGGGTGGAGTTGGAATGTGGACCTAACTCCACCCCTAAATGCAATGTTTATGGAAGGGGATGGAGTTCTATTCCCTAACGGTTTCATTCCACCTAGACTAAGGCTTCGAGCTATAGATTATGAGGTTTCTATAATGTGATACCTATTGGGATAGGGATTTATTTTATTCCCATATGCTTGGGGATATTTAATATGCCTAATAAAATGAACACATGAATAATGTAGATTAAATAATGATGTTCCTATGTAGTGAACCAAAATTAAATGGTAGTATAAATAAAAATACATAGTCTAAAATGGCCTATTAAACCTTTTGTTTTTACATAACATTATTTATCACTTTCATGCACTATCTTATTTTTTATGATATTTTGATGACATCATTTTTAGGGGCCAACTAATTTATACTCACACCCCACTCGGGCCTCCATTGGGTATCCATGAAGATTTCATGCTTGTAGGTAAGGATAAGAGAAAGGTCATTATGTTAGGGATTTGAGTTGGACATGGGACATATTGGGGGAGGTTCCATGATTGGTCCCAAAACAGTTTTGGGTTTCTGCTGGTTACTTTGTTTTAGGGTTTTTCTCAATTGACATTGTATCATTGAATGTCATATTTACTATTTTATATGGTTGTACCCAGTTTTGAAAATTGGTTATTTATGAATGCTATTGATTATTTATAATTTTTTACATTATTTGCATTATTATATGTTGTGTATTACTCTTGTATTGAAGGTATAGTCTCCCTATGTGACCTATTGAATCTTTGTTACTAGGTGGAAACCTTTGGCATGTAGGGAGGCGCGCTTGAGGTCATGTAACTACCTGGCTTGGGGAACCAGTTTAGTGGCTCCTAGGTCAGCGATGTGACAAAGTTGTATCAGATAAATTTGTTTCTATTTCTTACTATTTGGGGATTTTAGAAAGATGGTTATGAATGTTTTGGGACATGGTAATGAGCATGTGTTTTGGAGTAGCTAGCCCATGTACAGTGGAAAACACAAGTCACCTTGGGGGGATTGTGGTTCTCATTGTGTGTTGTTATATTTGATGATATTTCACCATTGGGTGATACACTTTTTGTGTGGTTTAATAGGTTTATGATATTTCTCTCATGTCCAGAAGGTACAAGGTTTCAGAACCCGCCCTCGGGGCCCGTGCCGTGACTACCCCAAGCCCGCCTTCCATAGGCCAGGGGCTGTCGACTAGAACCAAGGCGTAAATCCCAACAAAAAGGGAAGGCATTGCCTTTGAAAAGTAAACAAGCACCACAGAGTAAGCAAGCGGAAAAGTAAACACTAAGTAAGAACAAAGTACAACTGGAAGTGCGGAAAAGTAAATGGGCCAGTATACAAACCCAAACTGAAAGTAAAGTACAACTCGAAAGGGAAAACAACAACTGTAAAGTAAAAGCCGCTACACCGAGCTGTCCACTGGAAATCCCACCTGAAGGGTGGGTACAGATAGCTCCACTGCTCCTCGGGTCCCACCGTCTGCTCCGAGTATGTCCCGCCCAGTGGTCCACCTCCAGGTACCGTCCTGCTCTGCAAGCCTCAACCACGATCAACGTTGTCCGTCGTCTGCAACCAACACAACGTAGTGCGGGCATAGCCCGTGCAGGGGTGAGTATAAGCTACTCAGTAGGGACCCCAAGACCCCTGAAGGTCTCCCAAAATCCACAAAGGATAAACCACAAAGGTGAGATACAAACACGAAGTAACAACCGACACTGCTTAGGTATATGCCCATACATATACCTAAGTCATCAATTCAATACGCTCCAACCTCCAAGCCCAAGTACAACTCAGTCCACACAGGAAAGTATACGTATTCCACACAGGAAAGCAAAACGAAATCCACACAGGATAGCACAACACAATCCACACAGGAAAGCAACTGGATTCATCTCACACAGGTATACTACTTCGTAAGACGATAAAGATGATCTCTGATCCATCTAAGTCGTCGGACCCACGAAGGATCGATAGGTAACTAACACCCGCAAAATACCCACACAGGATCGGGCCCACACAGGACCTGTAGGCGCTGGTTCACACAGGATCGCTGAGCGCAACGACCCACACAGGATCAGACCCACACAGGATCGGGACCACACAGGACCTGTAGCACTGATCCACGTAGGATCGCTGAGTGTTGTAGTCGTCGTCGGCGAATCCACTAAGGATCTCTGTACTGTCGTCGTCGCAGTCACAGTAGCAGTAGCAGTAGCAGTAGCAGTCACAGTCGCAGCCAGCACTAGGGTTCCCTCACACAGCAAGCTCGTTCGGGAGGGTCCGCTCCACGAGCCGAGAGGCTGATACATCAACTGCCACAAAGTCCAAATTTGATGTATCCAAAAGTTTTGTATCGCCAACAGGAACTCAACGCAACAGACGGCGCGTCGATCGGACGCCCGGTCTGAGAGTTATTGGCTTTTTCGTCCCAGGGGCCCGGTTGGTTTTTAAGGCAAAACCAACCTGACCGTACTCCACCTGCGTCCAAATCTCAGGCGGAGTATGCCAAAATATCTGTCTCACTAAGAGGAACTCAACAAAGCTGATGTCACGTCAAACGGACGTCCGTAGCTGAAGATATGAGCGTTTCCACTCCGAGGGCCCGGTTGGTTTCGTATACGAACCAACCCGGCCAAACGCAAAGTATTCCGAAACTTTGAGTGTGATATACCGAATCGACCATCTCGATCCAAGGATCGCATCTCCGCTGATGGTTCGTCAATCGGAGGTCTGTAGCTCAAGTTATGGGCAAAAGACCAAAGTCTAAACGAAAACGGGGGGTCCGGGTCCGGGTCGACCCGGCCCGACCCCCCCCCGGGTAGGCCCGAACCGGGTCGACCCGACCCTGGTCCGGCCCGGCCCGGCCGGCGGCGCGGTCCAGAGCGGCGACGCGGCCTGGCCGGCGGCGGCGCGGCCTGGGTGCCGCTCGGGTGCCACGCGCGGGGGGCAGAGCCCCCGCTTCTCTTGCCTGGCGGCACGGCAACCTGCCGCACCCCATTTTAAAAAATGGCCCCCCTCACGTGGGGGGCCTGCTTTGGGGAAAACGGGGGGGCACTGCCCCCCCTTGGTGTAACCGTGGACCCCCCATTATGAGGGCCAGTTTTGGCTAGCTGGGGGAATTAATTCTCCCGGTCCTTCTCCCTTCCGGCCGACCCAACATGGCTGGCCGGTTCTTCCTCAACGGGACCGGCAAGGCCGATCCCCTTTCCGGCTTCCGACACCGGCGGCCCGGCTAGCCGCCGGTCTTCTCGTTCCTCCGCGACACGGAACCGGCCGCGGCCTTCGTCGTACGGCACGGTGCGACGGCACCGCGCCCCTCCGCTGTGGCCCCGCTCCGGCCGCGGCACCTTTGGTTTCCTTCGACGTGGAGCGACGGCGTCGCGTTCATGATAACCTCTGCGGCATGGCGCGACGGCGCCACGCAATTATAGCCTTGCGATTCCCGCGTGGTGCGACGGCACCACGCCATCTCGTTCACCCAGAAGAAAATAATAATATTCAAGAACAAGGAGGGGGTTTCGGCCGTGTTTGTGCGGTCCGGCCCCCCTCTCATTAGATGATAGCACTTAAACATTTATCCTCAAGTTTTTCATGCTAGAACCAAGAACGAGAATAAATAAATAATCAACAACAAACCCCTACCTCGGTTTCAAGAACGATGATCGTCAACGACCCACGGAAGACGCGTCGCGGTGGTTGGCGTCATGGAAGAAGGACGTCGATGTCGTGAAGCGAGGATTCGAAGTTCTTTGACGACGATTTCGTCACGGGAAATCGTCGCGGAAGAGATGACGAGGAAGAAGACGTCGTCGGTATCGCGGGTATGACGTCGCGGAAGACGGTTCCCGAGAACGTGGTGTTCTTCGTCGATGTCCGAAAGTTCTTCGCGTTCTTCGTCAAAGTTTGAAGAAGAAGAAGAAGGAGGAGGAGCTCTCCAATCCTCTCAAGAGCAAAGGAAACCAACCCAAAATAATAAAATAAGCTTAAGCTTATTTTATTACACAACCTTCCTCTTAGAATTTCAATGGTTTGAAATTCAAATTAACCCTCCTAAATTAATTAAACCAAGTTGTCAAACATTAATTGAAATGGGTTAAAGGGGAGTTTTTGAGAGAAGTTGAGGAGTTGGGGTTTGTGTGGGCCCCACCACACTTATTCCTCCCATGGGAGGTTAAGTGGTTGTGGGACCCACCCCTAACTCCCTTTGGGAGGTTTTTTTAAAAAAAACAAGTTAAAATAAAAATTTGTATCCCACAATTTTTATTTAACTTATTCTAAACTCCCAAAAACTAACTCTCAACCCGAAATAAACGCAACCTCAGAAAAGGTCTCCTTAAGCGAATATCGACGCTGCGAGTTCATCGGTGCCCTCAGATTTTGATTCCGGGCACCAGCTCAAAAGTTAGAAATTCCCGATCGTTCGTTCATTGAACGTACCCGAGCCAAACTTCGGAAATTGATTCCAGGCACTTCGGGCCTCAGAATCAGGTGCCGTCAGAAACTTCGCTCTTGTAAAATTCCAAAGAAAATTAAGAAAAAATTTCCCTTGAATTTTACGGGTCTTTACATTACTCCCACCTCAGAGCTTTACGTCCCCGTAAAGATACATCAAAAACTAGGGAAACAAATGAGGGTACTGAGCACACATCTGAGCCTCCCGCTCCCAAGTGCTCTCCTGGAGATTCCCATTCTACCATCTGATGCACACTAGAGGAATCGACCGTCCACGTAGGACCTGCTCCTGTCGATCCTTGATCTCCACCGGGACCTCCGTAAAAGTCTCCCCATCATCAACGTCAATCTCTCCATGGTCAATGATGTGCGTCGGGTTGTGCACGTATCTCCTCAGCTGAGATACGTGGAAGACGTCGTGCACCTAGTGCAACTGAGGTGGTAGAGCCAGGCGATAAGCCACCTCGCCAATCCTGCTGAGGACCTAGAAGGGTCCGATGAAGCGCAGAGATAACTTGCCGCCTCGGCCAAATCTCCGTATACCACGTCGAGGTGAGACCCGCAAGAAGACGTGGTCGCCAGCCTCGAACTCTAGTGGCCTCCGCCTCCTATCAGTGTATGACTTCTGCGGGCTCTTAGCTGTCCTCATCCGCTCCTGGATGACCTGGACCTTCTCTGGTCCCACAAGTGCTGACTCCCTAGGGTCTGTCCAGCACAAAGGAGATCTACATGGTCGGCCGTACAACGCCTCGTACGGTGCCATCCCGATGGTGGAGTGGTAGCTGTTGTTGTACGCAAACTCCACCAATGGTAGGTGGTCCTCCCAACTGCGACCAAAGTCGAGGACACATGCGCGGAGCATGTCCTCGAGAGTCTGAATGGTCCTCTCCGTCTGACCATCCGTCTGAGGGTGAAAGACTGTGCTCAGACGTAGCTGTGTCCCGAACGCCTCCTGTAACCCCTTCCAAAGCCGGGAAGTAAAGTGAGCATCACAATCGGAGACGATAGATGATGGCACACCGTGAAGCCGTACAATCTCCTGAACGTAGAGACGTCCCAAGCTCTCCACTGAGCCCTGCTCTCTGATGGGTAAGAAGTGTGCCGACATGGTGAGTCGGTTAAAAATCACCCAGATGAAGTCGCGACCTCTGGAAGTGCATGGAAGTCCAGTCACGAAGTCCATAGATATCCTGTCCCACTTCCACTCCGGGACCTCCAAGGGTTGTACCAAGCCTGCTGGTACCTGATGCTCTGCCTTCACCTGCTGGCAGGTGAGGCATCAAGAAATGAACTCTGCTACATCCTTCTTCATGCCCGGCCACCAGTGCTGTCGTCTGAGATCCTGGTACATCTTCGCCACTCCTGGATGTACCGCCAAAGGAGAAGTGTGAAACTCTCTCAGTACCTCCTCTCGTAAAGCGACTGGTACCATGGTACGTCCTTTGAAAAGGATTTCGTGCTCTACTCCAAGGGAGAAACCATCAGGTGCCTGTCTCGAGGATATCTGTGCACGCCGTGTCTCACAGTCAGCGTCCTCACGCTGTGCCTCTCTGACCCGCTGTAGTAGAGGAGGGGTGACTGTGAGAGACTGGAGGAAGGCTGCTCCATCTCTATCCACGAAGGATATCTGCAAAGAGGCTAGCTGCTCCGCCGCCTCCTCAAGTAGTTGAATGCCCGTCCTCCTACTGAGGGCATCAGCTACTACGTTCCCCTTCCCAGGAGTATAGACTATTTCAAATTCATAGTCCTAGAGGAACTCGAGCCATCGCCGCTGTCTCAGGTTCAGGTCCTTCGGCGAGAAGATATACCTGAGACTCTGATGATCAGAAAAGACTGTAAAGCGCTCGCCCATCAGGTAATGCCGCCATGTCTTCAGAGCGAAGACCACTGCTGCCAACTCCAGGTCATGGGTAGCGTAGTTATGCTCATGCGGCCTCAACTGACTTGATCCATAGGCGATCACTGCCCGCTCCTGCATCAGAACACATCCGAGCCCGGTCCCTGATGCATCGCAGTAGACTACGTACCCTACTCCCTCCTCATGAAACCCCAAGATAGGTGTGCTAGTCAACCTCTGTCTCAGCTCCTGGAAGCTCTGCTGACATCTGTCTGACCACACGAAGGGTTTCCCCTTCCTCCTTAACGTACAACAAAGCTGCAAAGATTTCTCCTTTGCCGAAAAGTGAAATCTGGTCTCATCCCCTGGATGAACCACGTTCCTTGCCTAATACAGTCAATCCCGTCATGATTAGTTAATTCATGGCATGGATGACGTCGTAAGGACTCGACGTTGCTACCAAGAGATCCAACCGTTACTCTTGCCTCCAAGGGTTGAGTCACACTGTCGGCATCAGTGTGTGGTCACTGGGTTTCCTCTAGTAAGAATCTCGCAAGTGAGGGTCAAGTCAACATTTTTTAACCGGCACCTCTTAGTAAAAAAAAACAATAGTCACCAAGGCAAGTATCTTTTATTACTTCAACTTAAAGTACAAGGACACAAGGAAACACAATCTACGAAGCTAGAGGCATTATGGGCAAAGGTATCTATGCCTGGAGATAGTCCCGCACTAGTCCACCCGCTTCCGGAGCTCCATGATCGTAAGCTTCAGCTGCCTGAAGCTTGCTCTCCCCTGAGCTCGGGGTGGACCTCCTGGTGGTGGTGGTGGTAGAGCCTCAAAGCGTCGCCCACCACCTGCTGCTCGGCCAGCTCCTCTGCCTCGTCCGCCTCCTCCCTGCGGACCGCCACGGTCGAACCTCTGCCTCTACCTAGGTGGTTCCTCAACCGTCTGTTGCTCCTCTGTATGGAGGGTCGGGCAGTCACAAGCCATGTGGCCCTGCCCGCCGCACGAGTAGCACTGTCTGCCTCTCAGAAGACTGGCTCCTCGCTGTGTGCCCCGCACTGTTGTGCCAGTGTCCTGAGGTCGTCTGCCTGAAGGTCTGGTCTGCCTGGACCCCTGAGTCATCCGTCGACTGCTAGCCGTAGAAGACTCTGCCACGTGCCGCCCTGCGGTGGGTCTCGGTGCTGGTGTAGACTCAGCAAGGAAGCTCTCGATCAAAAGGGCCTTCTCCAGTACTCCTGCCTGAGTCGGTATGCTGAAGGAGATCAGCGATGCCCTGATCTCGTATCTCAAACCCTTCTCGAAGGTCCAGGCCCAGAAGAATGGGTCCCATACCATGTTGGTCGAGTAGCGCGGGAGATCAGTAAATCTCACCGAGTACTGAGCGACCGTCATGCTACCCTGCCGCAGCTGAAGAAGCTCCTGGATACGCACCGCACGAAGGGTGGCTGGGATGAACTCTGAGCGGAAGAGGTTCTCAAAGTCCGTCCAAAGTAGAGATGTCTCATCATGCACCTGGAGCATCAAGCTCCACCATCATCCTGCTGCTGCGTGCAGTAGGCTCGTAGCGAGGATCACCATGAGGTCTGCGGGTGTCCTCACTAGTCTAAAAACTCGCACCACTGCCTCCAGCCAGTCCTCTGCTGCCTGGGGGTCCGTCTCCCCACGGAACCTAGGCAGTCGCTGGTGCTGGAACTCGTGCAGAGCTCCAAGGCGACGTGCATCGTCAGCGACTGGTGCTGGAAGCATCAGTGGCTCGACGGGTAGAGCAACCGCTGGTGCCACTACAGAAAAAGGGCCCTGCACCGAGGCCTCGTAGCTCGGTGGGCTGTCATCACACTCGACTCTCAGAACCCTAGCTGGCTACCGTCGTGGGGCCATTCTGAAAGGAAACAGGTGTGACACGGTCAGAACAGTATACCTGGTGAGATGATATAAAGTAATCACAAAGAAAACTTTGAAACACACACGCAATCAATGTTTTCGTGCATTAAGTCGGAAATCAGTAGTCAGGGTCCTGGTGTACAGATACGTCGGCCGCGGAACCAACACTGGACTCCCTGGTCTGATAACCACACTCAATATGCTAAACATTATTGCTTCACATAGAAAAGATCAGAGTTCGCGGTAGAACCGAACTCCTCTGATACCAATTTGTCACGACCCGCCCTCGGGGCCCGTGCCGTGACTACCCCAAGCCCGCCTTCCATAGGCCAGGGGCTGGCGACTAGAACCAAGGCGTAAATCCCAACAAAAAGGGAAGGCATTGCCTTTGAAAAGTAAACAAGCACCACATAGTAAGCAAGCGGAAAAGTAAACACTAAGTAAGAACAAAGTACAACTGGAAGTGCGGAAAAGTAAATGGGCCAGTATACAAACCCAAACTGAAAGTAAAGTACAACTCGAAAGGGAAAACAACAACTGTAAAGTAAAAGCCGCTACACCGAGCTGTCCACTGGAAATCCCACCTGAAGGGTGGGTACAGATAGCTCCACTGCTCCTCGGGCCCCACCGTCCGCTCCGAGTATGTCCCGCCCAGTGGTCCACCTCCAGGTATCGTCCTGCTCTGCAAGCCTCAACCACGATCAACATTGTCCGTCGTCTACAACCAACACAACGTAGTGCGGGCATAGCCCGTGCAGGGGTGAGTATAAGCTACTCAGTAGAGACCCCGAGACCCCTGAAGGTCTCCCAAAATCCACAAAGGATAAACCACAAAGGTGAGAAACAAACACGAAGTAACAACCGACACTGCTTAAGTATATGCCCATACATATACCTAAGTCATCAATTCAATACGCTCCAACCTCCGAGCCCAAGTACAACTCAGTCCACACAGGAAAGTATACGTATTCCACACAGGAAAGAAAAATGAAATCCACACAGGATAGCACAACACAATCCACACAGGAAAGCAACAAGATTCAGCTCACACAGGTATACTTCTTTGTAAGACGATAAAGATGATCTCTGATCCATTTAAGTCGTCGGACCCACGAAGGATCGATAGGTAACTAACCCCCGCAAAAGAAACCGCACAGGATCGGGCCCACACAGGACCTGTAGGCGCTGGTTCACACAGGACCGCTGAGCACAATGACCCACAGAGGATCAGACCCACACAGGATCGGGCCCACACAGGACCTGTAGCACTGATCCGCGTAGGATCGCTGAGTGCTGTAGTCGTCATCGGCGAATCCACTAAGGATCTCTGTACTGTCGTCGTCGCAGTCACAGTAGCAGTAGCAGTAGCAGTAGCAGTCACAGTCGCAGCCAGCACTAGGGTTCCCGCACACAGCAAGCTCGTTCGGGAGGGTCCGCTCCACGAGCCGAGAGGCTGATACATCAACTTCCACAATGTCCAAATTTGATGTACACAAAAGTTCCGTATCGCCAACAGGAACTCAACGCAACAGACGGCGCGTCGATCAGACGCCCGGTCTGAGAGTTATTGGCTTTTTCGTCCGACGGGCCCGGTTGGTTTTTAAGGCAAAACCAACCCGACCGTAATCCACCTGCATCCAAACCTCGGTTGGAGTATTCCAAATGATCCGTCTCACTCAGAGGAATTCAACAAAGCTGACGGCACGTCAAACAGACGTCCGTAGCTCAAGATATGAGCGTTTCCGCTCCGAGGGCCCGGTTGGTTTCATATACGAACAAACCCGGCCGAACTCAAAGTATTCCGAAACATTGAGTGTGATATACAGAATCGACCGTCTCGATCCAAGGATCGCATCGCCGCTGATGGTTCATCAATCGGAGGTCCGTAGCTCAAGTTATGGGCAAAAGAACGAAGTCAAAACGAAAACGGGGGGTCCGGGTCCGGGTCAACCCGGCCCGACCCCCCCCCCTGGTTCGACCCGACCCGGGTCCGACCCGGCCCGGCCGGCGGCGCGGTCCGGAGCGGCGACGCGGCCCGACCGGCGGCGGTGCGGCCTGGGCGCCGCTCGGGTGCCACGCGCGGGGGGCAGAGCCCCCGCTTCTCTTGCCTGGCGGCGCGACAAACTGTCGCGCCCCATTTTAAAAAACGCCCCCCCCCCCCTCATGTGGGGGGCCTGCTTTGGGGAAGACGGGGGGGCGCTACCCCCCCCCCCCTTGGTGTAACCGCGGCCCCCCCATTATGGGGGGCCGGTTTTGGCCAGCCGGGGGAATTAATTCCCCCGGTCCTTCTCCCTTCCGGCCGACCCATCATGGCCGGCCGGTTCTTCCTCAACGGGACCGGCAAGGCCGGTCCCCTTTCCGACTTCCGACACCGGCGGCCCGGCTAGCCGCCGGTCTTATCGTTCCGCCGCGGCCTTCGTCGTCCGGCGCGGTGCGACGGCACCGCGCCCCTCCGCCGCGGCCCCGCTCCGGCCGCGGCGCCTTTGGTTTGTTTCGACACGGTGCGACGACGTCGCGTTCATGATAACCTCCGCGGCGCAGCGCGACGGCGCCGCGCAATTATAGCCTTGCGATTCCCGCGTGGTGAGACGGCACCACGCCATCTCGTTCATCCACAAGAAAATAATAATATTCAAGAACAAGGAGGGGGTTTCGGCCGTGTTTGTGCGGTCCGGCCCCCTCTCGTTAGATAATAGAACTTAAACATTTATCCTCAAGTTTGTCATGCTAGAACCAAGAACGAGAATAAATAAATAATCAACAACAAACCCCTACCTCGGTTTCAAGAACGATGATCGTCAACGACCCGCGGAAGACGTGTCGCGGTGGTCGGCGTCACGGAAGAAGGACGTCGATGTCGTGAAGTGAGGATTCGAAGTTCTTTGACGATGATTTCGTCGCGGGAAATCGTTGCGGAAGAGATGACGCGGAAGAAGACGTCGTCGGTATCGCGTGTATGACGTCGCAGAAGACGATTCCCGAGAACGTGGTGTTCTTCATCGATCTCCGAAAGTTCTTCGCGTTCTTCGACAATGTTTGAAGAAGAAGAAGAAGAAGAAGAAGGAGCTCTCCAAACCTCTCAAGAGCAAAGGAAACCAACCCAAAATAATAAAATAAGCTTAAGTTAATTTTATTACACAACCTTCCTCTTAGAATTTCAATGGTTTGAAATTCAAATTAACCCTCTTAAATTAATTAAACTAAGTTGTCAAACATTAATTGAAATGGGTTAAAGGGGAGTTTTTGAGAGAAGTTGAGGAGTTGGGGTTCGTGTGGGCCCCACCACACTTATTCCTCCCAAGGGAGGTTAAGTGGTTGTGGGTCCCACCCCTAACTCCCTTTGGGAGGTTTTAAAAAAAACAAGTTAAAATAAAAATTTGTATCCCACAATTTTTATTTAACTTATTCTAAACTCCCAAAAACTAACTCTCAACCCGAAATAAACGCAACCTCGGAAAAGGTCTCCTTAAGCGAATATCGGCACTGCGAGTTCATCGGTGCCCTCTGATTTTGATTCTGGGCACCGGTTCAAAATTTAGAAATTCCCGCTCATTCGTTCACTGAACGTACCCGAGCCAAACTTCAGAAATTGGTTCCGGGCACTCCGGGCCTCAGAATCAGGTGCCGTCAGAAACCGCGCTCTTGTAAAATTCGAAAGAAAATTAAGAAAAAATTTCCGTTGAATTTTACAGGTCTTTACACAAGGTTTTACATTCATGCATAATTCTAGGAACCTATATAGGTAAGTGACATTACTCGAGATAGGCACACACACGAGATGGTTGTGGAAGATATAAAGGTTAGGTTGCATATGTTTTCTAAAAAGTAATGAAAAATTGTTCCAAATGAGATGGTATGAAAGGGTAAAAAGGTAAGTGGAAATGTCAAATAGTAATTTAGAAATATTTCATAGTAATGGAGTGAAAGTGGATTAATATGTTATAAGAGTAAATTGGGATATGGAAATGGTTTTTAATGGGAGTAAAAGATAAGTCTCATAACGATGTGAATTAGGTACTCGTGTTAGCCATATCCTTGGGAGAAATAGCCAAGGGTAGTGACCCTGTTTTGAGTGGGATTTTTTGGGTAGTGAATGAAAATTGGTTTGGTGGTGAAAAGTGATGAGTCTACCTATGCATATTTTTTCCTTTTTAAAAGTTTTATAGTTGTGTTCTAATGTTCATGTTTGGCATTATAGAGGCATGCCACCTCAATGCAGTGTGTTGGTTGGGTAACATGAGGATGTGGCTGAAAAAACTACTCCAGTTGTGAAGCATGAGAATGTGCTGATTCAAGAAAATAAAGGAGAGTATTTATGTGAGAACATTTATCATTTTGTGAATAAGATGGAATGAGACCCAGGGCCAGTTGCACTGAGTATGTTTCACTAATCTAGGAGTTTTAGCTGCATCACCCTCCAACCATTACCGGAGAGGGTGGGCCAGAGGAAGAAGAGTTCTAGAAATAGTCCATCTAATATATTCTTGATCATCTAAATACCCCTCTAAATAATTATATCAGGTTGGTGGCATATATACTAAGGGGCCAAAAAAATTGTTTCTGGGACATCATCGTCCAAACGGAGCCGGTTGAAGTAAGGATGTGAAAGGATTTTCAAAAAATGCTTCTTTAGCACTTATACCCCGAAACCTTGATGTAGGAGAAGGATATATAATTTATGAGGTTGAATTAGGGGAAAATGTTGGTAATTGACTATTATAGTCATTTCACCAATTTGTGGTTCTTCATTCCAAATATAATAGCAGATGTGAAAACAGTGGAAAAATGATTATAGGATGGGATGAGGAACAAGATTAGATATTAGGTCAATATATTTAATCTGGAATGGTTTTATGAAGTGTTGCACCATGACCTTATCTCAGAGGGGAACTTGAAGGGAGCTTCATGTAGTGAACTAGTGGTTACAATTGGGTGAGCAAGTGGTGGATCTTTTAATAGTAGGAAGTTTCATTTTGGAACCTTTCAGTAAGGTAGAAGAACATAGAGCAGTTATAAGAGGGGGTTAAATTTTAAAGGTGGTGAGTGAGTTTTCTATTATCAGTGTTCTATGTCGGGACACAGGGGTGACTAGTTCCACCACCCACTGGTCGATTGTATGGCATGAGGCTTGTTAGGACACGTGCAAAGGATATTCCCAAACCCATGACAGTAAAGAAATGATGGAGTTCATAGGCTGGTGCCAAGTGTGTGCAGGGGATCAGTTACAACATATTAGGAAGGTAGATGGGTATCCATAGGATGTACTGATTGGGGAGGTAGATGTGGAACTCTGGGGTGAGATCACCCTTACCAAAAGAGCAGTACATTGTTGGGTAGTCTTGCTGGAGCCCAGGGTAAAGAGGCTGGTCATCTAAATGCAGTTCAGGCTACACCTGATTGTGGTGAGGCCGGGCCATCATCTATTCGAGGAATGATTCTGATAGCATCTAGGTTTTCAAGTTTTTTATTTGAAATAGTTTCTATGCAATCATTTATTTCTTCTCTCTTCGTAGATGTGTTGGGATTAACCATAGATACTGAATGTGGGGTAGTGTAGTGTGATATTCTGCCAGGGGTACGAGTTAAGGACATCAGGCAGTGTAAGGGTTGTGCTTTGGAAGTTGGAGGAAATCATTTTCTATGGGATCTGTTTATCCTAGAAGATTCCAGTTTTGACCTAATTTGGGGATGGATTGGTTGGCATTATATGAAGCCCATATCAATTTTTAACAATGTCGGGTAACATTCACATCTCTCGATGATAGCAATTATTTCCTACATTTTGAGTGGGATGCTCGAGCGAGCCATGCAGAGCTGGTACACCACTAGTTTGAATAACTCACCACCTATAAGGCAAGCCTTATGTTAGATGATGGGGAGAAAGTAAAACCAACATTCCCTTGTGTTGTGGACTAGTTTCAGGATGTGTTTCCTGAGGACTTCTTGGGGTTACCACCCAAGAGAGATGTTGATTTAATGATCGAATGGTTTCTAAGAGTAGAGCCAGTTACAATTTCATCCTGTTGTATGCTTCCAATAGAGCTCTTCGAATGGAGGGTTTTTTTTGTAGAATTGGATATTAAGGGGTTCATACAACCAAGTACATCACTATGAGGATATTGGATGTTGTTTCTTGAGAAGGATGATGGATCACTAAGGCTATGTGTTCATTATAAGAAGCTGAACCAGATGACAGTTAAGAACTTATACCCTCTTCCTAGAATCGATGACCTGTTTTATTAGCTCATAGGTGCCTCTGTGTATTCTATGATCGATTTGAGATCAGGGTACCATCACCTGAGGGTGAGACCTTCTGACATGCCCGAGATATATTTCCAAAGAAGGTACGAGTTGTATGAATTTTTTGTGATTCCTTTTGGACTAACAATTTCACCTTCTATGTTCATGGACTTGATGAATTGTATATTCGACCCGTATAAGGATAATTTGTGTTTTTCTTCATTAATGACATATTGGTGTACTCCAAAACTCATGACAATCATTCAAACATATTCACATCATCTTGATTACACTAAAATAGAATAGGCTTTACATCAAGCTATCAAAATATCAGTTTTGGATTGATGTGGTGAACTTTATGGGACATATCATTTAGGAGTCAGGCGTGGTAGTGGATATATAAAGGGTGCAGGATATTGTTTCATTGTAGAATCCCAAGAAAAACTCTAATATTCAATGTTTTATTGGTTTTTCCTATTATTACATATGGTTTATTATATATTTATCTCATTAGTAAGTGCTGATCACAAGACAAACCTAGAAAGGGGATATGTTTGACTAGTCTGAGGCTTGTGAGAATGTTTTTCTGGAGATAAAAAATGGTTGAAAACCACATCGATTTTGATCTTACTCGAACCAAGTAAGAAGTACACCTTGTTTGGTGATGCATCTAGTGTTGGCCTTGGGGTAGTGTTGATGAAGAATTGCCATGTGGTAGCTTTTAGGTTGTGAAATTTGAGGCCACATGAAAGTAATTATCCTACTCATGTCCTTGATTTTGCTATTTTGCTTCGTGCATTAAAGTGTTGGAGGCATTACATGTTGGGAGAACCCTTTCTGGTGTTCAATGGCCACAAAATTATTATGTACGTATTCTCTCAGAGGGATTTGAATCTTCAATGGTGATGGTGGGTTGAGTACCTACAATCCTTTGATTTTGATTTGGTTCACACACCAGGGAAATGGAATAGAGTCACTGATGTTCTGAGTCGGATGACTCAGAGTTAGGTGGTTCAGGAATCCAGTTCAGAGCAGGTGATGATGGACCTATTTTTTGAAATGAATTTGGAGGTGTAGGGTTTTCAGGGGAAGATGACCCTTGCATATATAGTAGTTGAGTCTTCACTTTTGAGTCATGTTAATAATATTCAACTGGTAGATCCACAGTGTTTGTGTGTGAAGGAAAGTCATAAATGTGGGGAGTTACCTTCTGGTTAGACATTCGGTGATGATGAAGTTAATTTTTATCAAGGTTGTGTTGTGGTTCCGGTAGATGTATGAGAGGAGATGATGTGTGGATTTCACAAGTCAACGAGGGAAGTACATCGAGGCTGGACTAAGATGTACCTTGAACTTCATATGTAGTTTTGTTGGATGGTAATGAAAAAATAAGTTGTGAATTTTGTGGCCTGATGCCTCACTTGTCAGTAGGTGAATGCTGAACACCAGTGTCCAGTTTGGTTGTTTTCATCATTTCCTACTCTAGATTGGAAGTGTAAGAACGTTCAGAAGGACTTCATAGTGTT
The DNA here is from genome assembly GCA_963277665.1 of Viscum album. Classification (NCBI taxonomy): domain Eukaryota; kingdom Viridiplantae; phylum Streptophyta; class Magnoliopsida; order Santalales; family Viscaceae; genus Viscum; species Viscum album. Next base: position 330,905,881 of record OY728150.1, on the reverse strand, counting down.
CCTTACAAGGAATCCTTGGAAGAAATATGAAATTTTGGTGGTGGTAGATCGGCTGACCAAATTGGCCCATTTCTTCCCAGTTCAAGAGACCTATATAGTCGACCAATTAGCTGAATTGTATGTTTGAGAAATAATATAGTTTCATGGTGTGGCAAAAAACATAGTTTCAGATCATGATCCATTTTTTACATATCATTTCTAGAAGGGAATATAGAAGGAACTTGTTAACCTTGTGTTTTGAGTATGGCTTACCACACTTGGACCGACGAGATGTCAAAGCATAAAATTATGGTATTAGAAGACATGTTGAGAGCACGTGTTATAGATTTCAATGGTTCGTCAGAGAAAACCTTTTCACCTTTTGAGTTTTCTTACAACAATAGCTTTTTAGCTAAAGTTCGGATGGATCCTTTTGAGGCTCTTTATGAGAGGGTGTATAAATCACTGTTGTGTGGGTTAGAGGATAGAGAGTGTGATCTGTTAAGACCATGTCTTGTACAAGAGACATCATAGATGGTTAATTTGATTAAAAGGCATATGAAAAAATCTCAGAGTTGGCAGAAGTCATTTGCAGATCGGCATCGCAGACCTCTTGAGTTAATGGTGCTTGATAGTGTACTCATTAGGATGTCTCTAATGTCGGGTCACCATCAAAATCCAAAGTAGGGAATGTTGGTGCCTATGTATGTGGGGCCACTCAATATTTTAGAGTGTATTAGACCTGTGTCATACTGATTGGATCTCCATAAATGTATAGTGGGATGCATGTTGTTTTTCATGTTTTACAACTTCAACAGTATCACCCCAATCCATCTCTGATGATAAATGTCGAAGATGTCGATCTCAAAGATGATGGGTCCCTTGAAGATCACGCAGTTCATATTTTGGATCATAGTGAGAGTGTTTTTTTGGGAAATTTTATGTACATGGTTCATGTTCTATGGAAACATGGAACGATTTGGGATGAAATGTGGGAGTGTGAACCAAATATGTGAGCCCTGTTGCCCAATCTCTTTTTATTTTTAAACTCAATGATGCACCAAAAGAGTTCGTCGAGGACGAGACATTATAAGGTGGGGAGGTTGTAAGATCTCGAATTTCCATTAAAGAATGTTTTTTGATAAATTTACATTTATGTCCTTCATTATGGTCAATTAACTATTTTATGATGTTTTTAACAAGTCTTGGGGGGTTTTTCAGGTGTTAGAGACATGAAAATTGGAAAAGGGGGGTTTTCTGGGCAATCCGCACAATTTGCGCATAGTCTGGAAAACCGTGTGAGGGAAGACTTTGTGAAATGTAGATATCTGCAATGTTTGTGCACAATCTAGAAAACCATTTTGGCGAAGGGTTTGTGGGAAGTATCCTCCTCATGGTTTTCCCATGGTTTTAAAAACCGTGTTCAAACCGTGTGGCTGGGAAGGTTTTAAAAAATTAAAAAATGCCATAATGTAGAAATAAGGGGCACTCAATATTTTTCTCCATTCTTCCTCTTTGAGCACTAGTGATGCCCCAAAAGATCCAAGATCTTCCATGGATCAATTTTCCTCATCGTAGGGATTTTTGGAGAACTGTTGTAAGGGGAATGAAGATCCGCGTAAGTCTAATCTCCTTCATTCTTTTCTTTTTCAGTTTGAGGTTTTTATTTCTTCCGCATATCAATCTAAATCTCTCAACCCCTTAATGTTTTTTCAAGGTTTGTGGAATATTTACAAGGATTATTTGAATTGAGATATAAGGTTTTTATTGGGAGGGCATTCTCTAACAGATTCAAGGTGGGTGGTTTACAAGTTTTACCCCTTGTGTTTTATGTAGATTTGTGCTTGTAGGGTTTTTATTGTTACCCTATTTTGATGAGTTCTGGGTACCTATGACATTATGTGTTATATTTGGGGTCTATGAAATGTAATGAGACCCCCATGATCCCCATGGGATTCATGGTGGACAATGTGACATATTTTGGGGCCACCCATGGAGTGTGCCGATATTACCCATACATAAAGTTATCTAAGTGTAGGACATTGTGTGAGAACATAGATCCCATGATGAACGTGTGAATATTCTGGAAAGATGTGAAATTGGGGTTTTAGAAATACAATTAGGTTGGGTAATTTCTTATTAAGCTATTTGGTTGGTAGAAAAAAATGGTTAAATGGATTAATGGGAAAATAATAGGGGATTAGCTTTATACTTGAGTATGTGTAGTGATATATGAATGGGAAATGGGAAGTGGGGATGAAGGGGTCAATTAATAAAAAATATGAATGTGTTAATGGATTGAGGAAATAATGTTAATTTCCCATTTATTGATATTGTTTTGATGTTTTAAATGATGTTGGAAATGGTTGATTGTGGTGAATGATACATAAGAATGTGCACATGGCTTCATTGAGTGGGGTTTCAATAAGAGGTTCTATGACCATAGATTGAGTCGGATCGGGAATCTAACTCCACCACTAAATGGATGGGTCGGGGAAGGGGACAAAGTTTTATTCCCCTAATGGTTTCATTACACCCTGACTGAGGCTTTGGGGTGAGGATTATCAGGTTGTTATAATGTTATGCATAGTGGGACATGGCTTGATATTATTCCCAAATTCTTGGGGATATTTAATATTCCTAATCCATTGAACACATGAAAATGGTAGATTAAATCACGAAGTGCCTAGGTAGTGAACTAGAATTCAATGGTAGTATAATTAATGAAATATAGTCTATAATAGTCTATTGAACTGTTTATATTTACCTTCCATTATTTATCACCTGCTTGCAATATCTTCTATTGGTATATATTTTATAGACACCATTAGTTGTGGAATACTGAGTTATAATCACACCCTTCTCAGGCCTCCATTGGGTGCCTAATCAGATTTATTGATTGCAGGTCAGGAAAAGGAATATGGCCCTATTATTGGGAGTTGATTTGGGCATGGGACATGTTGGGTGAGGTTCTAGTCTTGGAGTTCAGACCATTTTAAGGTTTCATATAGTTTATATATGTTGGGGTTTTTTTCACATGACATTGTATCATGGCATGATATATATTCTATTTTATATGGGTTTTCCCTATTTTGGGAATTGGTTATTTATGCATGTTATTGATTTTTTTCCTATTGTTTCTATTAATTAAATTATTATGTGTGGTGGTTCACTCTGGAATTGAGAGTACAGTCTCCCCATGGTACCTGTTGGAAGTTCGCTGCTAGTTAAAAACCTCACGCATATGGGGAGGTGTGCTAGAGGTCATGTAACTACCCAACTCAAGGAACAAGTTAAGTGGCTTCATGGTCAGGGATGTTGTAAATATGGTCTTTCTTGTCCCATTTTCTATATATTTAATCTAAATATTACTTTAATTATGTCGTTGGACATGATTAATTCCAAAAAACATCATTACTATATTGAGATGTTTCTCTCTTATTCTAGGAATAACTCCCCCTGGTTTGTGTCACATTTTTGGTAGGTACATCTTATACCAATATGAATTAAATTTATACCTAAACACTCTATAATACCATTCATGTCCTTTAAATATTGATCTCTCCAATCAATAATTATAATGTCTAGAAGATTTATTATTTTTATTTTTCCATATACAATGACTCTCTCTGTTTAGGGGGAATAATATTCATGGTGAAATTATTTCTTCCTTTTAATTAGAGGATGCTTTATCACAAGTCATTACATTCTATACATGTTATGAATTCATTTTTGTACCAACATTGGAAAATATAACAAATTTATTTAGAAATTCATAGAGTGATGAATTAACTCATGTCTTTGAACTCCCCTTTTCACCTGTTTGTAATGAATCTTCATTGACCTCAGCAGCATTTCTGAAATTTTATATGATATTTATCATGCAATAATTTTCCTCATGAAATTTAAACTGAGCATTAAACTCTTATTATTCATTTATATATTTCGTTTTCATGTTAATTTAACATATTTTCCATGTAATCCACTTGAATTTTGTGTGTTTTATTATTTATAATGAAAATAATCACTTTTATTGATAATTATTCATTTTTCATAAGTATATATTATTTTTATTTTAAAAAAATTATCTTCTCTTTATTGAGATTTTTTTTCAAAAGTAATGATTTTAATTAATTTTTTAACATGTTTTGTAGATCTATTCATTCAAATTCATCATATTCATTTCCAGAGGTGGAAAAAATTTCATCATGAGAAATGAAGTAAGTTTCATCTTCTAATTGGAGGTTTGTGGTAGAGATAGCTTCATATACATTACTCACTAACCTTATCCTTTTACTTTTAATGAATTAATTTTTTTACTTCCATAAAATTATTTTCTCTATGAAAATAATCCCCTATTTCCATTAACATTATTTTTTATCAGCTGTCTTAGGTACCGTATAAATATTTTTAGGAAAATTTAATTAAAAATTTCTAATGACATTATAGTTGTAGGATTTTGGTGGAAATTTACTTCTACCTCTTAAAATTAACATCTTTAATATTTTTAATATAATTGGAATGATTTTGTTATAATATTCATCTTCATTTTAATTATCAGTTTCACAACATTATGACATTTCATCATCTCTGATTTTATGATTTCTTATGGATTCAAAAGACATCTAATATTCGATCTTATTCATGATTAATGGGACCTTTTTCATTTTTCATATGATGAAAATATGTTATGTAATTAATTGGTATCTTGATATTTTAAAGTTAAAACATTAGTATAAAACCTATAAGGATAATTTTTCATTAGTTATTTTCATTATTTGAAACATAAAGATTTAAAAAAACACTGAATATTACTAATAATTTAATTAAATCTTCCGATGTAGTTATAAATTTTTTTTCTTCCTAAATCAGGATATCTTAAAATTTTATTCTCCAATATTTCAATTTTTTCTTCAAAGATTTCACATTTCCTTTATAACTAATTTCCATTTTTTCCCAAATTTAATTCTAATATTTGAGTCACATAACCATTGTATAAAGTATTTTTGAAAGGGAATTCAATATAAAAATTTGAGCTTCTTCAACTACTTCGTTATTTCAATTATTGATAAAAATCATAGGATCTTCATCATATATAGGTGGAAATAAATCATTAAATGCTTTTTTAAAATCAAGGAATAAGGATAAAATATTGTGGAACATCATGTTTGTTGCTTCAATTATAAATATAATGAAGATACTATTTATAGAATTCAGATTATCCATATTCAATACGTAGTGGATCCAGATAGTGAAAACTTGGTTCATTGATACCAGTTGAGGTACCTAGAAAAAGTTCCCCATTAAGAGTTGGGGGTGAAGTAGTTGTTATTTTTACAATTTCACCTTATTTGCAAATTAATAGATGCTGACCTGTTACGATTTGATCCACTCATATGAAACTTGGATTCTCTATAATTTAGTAAAAATTGCATGGGGACACAATATTATTTCATGGTTCAGTATCAAAATCAGCTAACTCAATACTGTTATAATTTAGAATCCTCAATCAAAAATTCTTCACTATAATTAAAGGTGGTTGCAACACTCATTTATTTACTACAATAGCTCCGCAATTTGGTTTATATAGTCCCATAGGAACAAAAAATTCAAAGTTTGTGTTAAAACAATATTACACAAAAACACAAGAAAGACCACTTATGAATGTTGGTTGGTTCTACAACAAAAGATTAAAATATTCCTTATTTTTCTTAATGAAAAATAAAATATCAAATGATCACATTCCAAATAACTGCACAAATCTAGTTCTTCCTCAAAATTCCACCTCTTGAACTATCACATATATTCTTATCATATAGTATAAAAATTTATATTTATGTAAATTAAATAATTATGGCCTAGAATATGTATAATTTATAAAAAATTATGCATGAAAATATATAGATTTTTGAACTGATGTCTCCACCCACCTATATTAATGCATACTAACTGCAAATTTTTTTTATCTTTTCAAGCTTGATCTCAACTTGTGAGCCAAAAAATAATTTCCCATGACGTTTTATCCATTAAAGTTCATCAATAAATCATCTATATTATCATCCATGAAGAATCTAGTTATTATATAGGCAATAGCTCAGTGGTTAATCAAGTGATTTATCACATGATGATTTTGAATACCATGGGAAGTTTTTTAATATTGTTTCATTACAGTGTAGTATTTTCTCCCAAATGAATACATATTCATCTAAATATATACATTTTTGTTAAAGATTACCTTATGAGTATAGAACAAACCTACAGGGAATTTAAAAAAAGATCTCCACCCAAAAAATAGAATGAAAACTATATTCCTGCATATTATTTCACAAAACCATTTTAACATACTGTATAGCTTCTCCATATGCAGTAATCATTGAAGTATTCATCCATATACTACGTACTAGTTTGAGAATCCAAAAAAATCCACCTACCTTTGAAGAAAACTATCACTCTACAAGTGATCAAGATTTTTTATGGTTCTTTGTCTAAAACATTTTCTACAATGTTTATTCCACATGATTGTTCATCTCTATAAAGTTAATTAACTACAATATTTTCTTAAACATTGAATATAGTTTTTCATGATTTGTGTAAACCTATAATAATATGATTTTCAATATCATGATGTGTCTTGGAATATCTCACATGGTAGATGAGTTCATTTTTAGGTGGACAATATTAAAATATTCAACTACAAAAGTTTCATTTGTGAATGGTTCATGTGATAGAGTTTGAAGATGAAATCCCACCAAGATCAGCCGACTAGAATTTAAAACTACAATAGAAATAGAGAATTATTGTTATTTTAGTTGTTTTAGAGGACTTATAAATAGTACACACATATCACTCAACCCAAATGAAAATATCTCATGTTTAGTTTATCATAATATCAATTAATTCACACATGATACTCTCTGAGCTAGATAACATGGATCAACCCTAGTTACAAACACACACACCATGGTCCCATAGACCATTAGAATTCATGGTAACATAGGATCACCTCAAGCGCATGATCTATGGGATGTATTCACTATCCAAGCCACATAACTTATTCCATTATACGTGGGGGTCCCCTTTTGTACCTATACGTGGATTGTTGCCTCTTTGAAGATAGCATGGGGTAGACCATTGGGCCCACCTAATCCGTAGTTGCACTTGGGTTCCATTGGCTAGATTGTTTTCCCAACCCCCAATTTATTATAGAAAACACATAATGAGTTATCTAAATAGATACATGGAAATCCAGATCTTACCTTATTATTATCTAATTATGTTTCTTAATGTAAAATGAAATTTGTATTGCTTGGTCTTCCTTCATCTCTCAAACAATGATGTAAACAATGTTTCATTCCTAACACATTTATTATACCTTGATGGCCATCAAAAAAAATACTCACATTTAAAATACCAACAAGAACTACTGAAACATGACAACCATTTCCATATAAATAATAATTTTCCATGAATATCATCTAAGGAAATAAGATGGATCCTTAATAATTATATAGGCATCCTTTCTTCATTCATAAAAAATCTCCATGAATCACCACTTCATCCATACTCAAAATACACATATTTACATACTATGAAAACAATTATAACGCTGAGGTTCAATAAAAATTCAATCTTAGGCCTTCTATAACATTGAAATGATCTAAAATAAAATGAAAATATTACTATTATCACACAACTAAATCATAAGATCCTATGATGAGTTATAATATCACATCGTTAAGAAATTAACGGTGGACCGATTGGAGGTCAACCAAAGAGAAGAGTCATGATTGAAAGATATAGAGTTGGTGGGTGAATAGGGGAATTAATAAGATATATCTTGTTGACCCACGATATAAACCATGACCAAATATTGGGTGAGGAATAAATTGAAACAAAAAAAACCATGGAATACAATAATGAATCCACTGATCACATTGAACCACCAACCATGACAACATCATACTATCAATATTTCTAGTGTCACTACCTTTCCAAAACCATGTCTCTCCTAATAGTATCCATAAATTATGTTCTTAAAACGTTGGGCTAACCACCCCCATGATAGAAAATAACATAATTTGAACTAGGGGGTTTGGTGAGAATCGTTATAAAGTAATTAAGGGATTGTGGAAGTTGAAAATGAATGAAAAAATGAAGAACATGCATAATACTAGAATTCATCATAGGAGAACAAGGGGACAAGGGGAACACTATGTGTATTAAAATGAATAATGTGTTATATGAGAAGAATTAGAAAGTGGGGGGAATTAACATCATCATAAATGAAACAAGTAGATAAAAAGTAATGAAGGGAGATGGTGGGAGGAGGAATGATTCCAAAAAGGGTAATCATTACACAAGGAGAGAGGGAAATGACATACTGAATGGGTTTTGTTCAAAGACATAGTATTTTCCATGGTGCATTCCTTTGTGATTATAAGAGTTAGATAAATGTTAGTGTGTCCCCGATATTGTGTCATTCTTTAGTAATGTTAGAACCATACTCAAAATCTGTATGAATGGAAAACTGATCTATAAAATATTTTTTCAAATAAAGTCTAAGAATTTATTTTACGAAATGAATATATGAAAATATTTATTTTATAAAAAATTATTAGTTGTACGGTGTTGGAGAAATAAAAAGGGTGAATATTTAATGGATCCGAAGAATATAATAACATATATTAAAGATACTATTGAATATAGATTATTTAATACATTAAGAATTATAAACAATATATTAAAATATTATCATGTAGATTCTTATAGTGATGTTATAGTTATAAAACATACAACAATAGATCCATTTTACAAAGTAATGGGTTATATTAGTATGATTAATATGAATAAATATTGTTCTTTTCTTAGGAATCTTTAGTAAATGTACATATCAACAATTAAATCATGTACCTAATAGATTTGGATAAAGTAATGTTTATGAAATCCTATGGAAAAATATTAGATACCCTTGGTAATATATTTTGACAACAATTAAGAGATTAACCTTGTTAATAACCTAGAAAATATGAAACACATTATTATATGATATCACATTTTTAATTAAAATACAAAGAAAGAATTTTTTAAGGTTGGGTAAATTGGAATAAATGAATAAATGATTAATATTTTTACTAAATAATTATGCATAATGGAATTTTAGAAATATTAATTGAATATTAATGTCTAACTACCTCCCTTATCTAGATGAAATTTTGGAAATACCCTTTTCCATTTTTTGTACCGAATAAACATTATTTAAATGAATGAATATTTTAATTATTTTAAAAGAGTAGTTTTTTTTTGGTGTATTTTCAGAGCTTAAGAAATATATTTTACATAAAAAGAAAAATATACTTCTTTTAAACTCCCTTATGAATGGGGATTATTTTTAGAAATGTATGTATGATTACAGGGAGAGATATAATCCAAGATAAATATTTTTCAATTAAATGGTAAAGGGAATATTAGATGTTTAATAATATTATACCATATGGTGTCCTAATATCATAGTTCTGAAGGATTTTAATTGTTATGTTGAATACCATGGAATGCTTCAACATACTATTGTTTCTTAAACCATGCATTTATTATGTGGGATTAATGTTGTTAAAATGATCTCCTCAATAACTGTTTTGAAGCCCAAAGATATATTTGAGTCATGGTGTAGAATTAAAAATTTAAAAATTAAATAGTGATAAGAATTTATTTTCATATAATGTGATTTCTAATTAATCCAATATAATATTGTAGGAAGTAATAATGAACATAGTGGAATCGTAGAACCCTTATAATTGTAATGGAGATTTGTGGATCTACATAAATTAATATTGTGGAATGGATTGGTTATTGGTTTTCTAGTAATTCATGGAGCATTATAGAGCATCTATCTATTTTTATGTGATTAGAAGATCGACAAAAAAGATAATGGTGATGCTATAAATTAATTAGGGTGATTCATTTGAAGATGAAAAAAATCACATCATGTAATGTGGTTTTCTAATTGTAGTTATCATGTACATTTATACTTTTAGTAACAAGTATATAAAATCCAGTGGAGGTAGGATTATCACATCATGTATAATAATACTACCTCATGATTACTATATATTGACATATAATTTTAAAAGATGTTTTTTAGTAGATATTTTTTTTTCTGAAATTAAATCAATAGAAAATTACTTTTTGTAAAATATTATAGTACATTTTTGGATTTTTAAAATCCCTACCTATAATGGGATGTAACCAAAATAGGATTATATGAATATAAATTCAATATGCAGAAGTCTAGTTACCTCATATTAAATACCTGATGATCTTTTCAATAAAACCACACAATTGTTTCTCAACTTCAATTCTAAGGGGAAGACTTTATATAAAATATTTAAAGAATAATATTTGAGATGTTCAAAACAAAAAATGATTACTCATATTTATAATGGATTTAATTTTTTTTTTTGATAAAATAGAGGATTTTATATCGATTTAAGTAGAAAAAAGAGTATCAGAAATACACTTAAGTGGGAGAAGGGTGTGAAATAGGGACTCAATTTCAATTTTAATATCATATTTTTCATCTTATCAAATTATAAATATTAAATGATCCTTTCATAATCAATAATATATCCCACACGTGAATTTACAAAAATAAAATATAGTTGCATGAGTATTTTAAATAGTTTCCTACAACTAGATACTCTAATGACAAAAAAAATGAAGATGTGTGATATACTAATATACTATCATGCACTGTATAAGATTAATGGATTTTGGAATAGCTGAATACATATATTTGGGTCACTCCCATTTATTATACTTTATAATTTTTATTAAATAATAGATATAATAACATAGATGAAATGTATGTTCCTCTTAACAATTTATATATCAGTGATCAACACCAACCAGTAGAGGTGTTTTTATTATCATAACACCTTATATATCAAATACATAGTTTTCGTATTGATTTACACAAAACAATTATCCTCTAAATTTATGATCATTTTAATTATTCCCAATATGTTTATTTGTATATACTTATATTCCAATTCCCTTTAAAATCTATGAAATAATATTAAAAAATCATCCATCATAAACTTCAATATAACCTTTTTTTAATTTACTAAAAAATAATGAATACTCATATAAATAAAATTTATTATTTAAAACACAATAACTCACATTTTGAAAAATAATTGAATTTTTAATGTAATAATTAATTATTCAGATCATTTAGTGACTAATGTAATAACAATGTGACAATATTATATTTATATATTTTATGGTGTGAAATCATTAATTGTGGAGTAAAATATCCCCCAAAAAATCTTGAGATCATTCATTATTCACACCCAAGAATCATGAGGTCCACACCCTCATATATTTTCCTTCTCTAACATGTTTTTGGTTTGACATGGTGGGTTATGGAATAATATATTGACTAGAGATAAAGAATAAAACATATAATTTTAATATGGTTAATTATTATTATAAAAAACAATATTATTTATGGATTGTTACCATATATTTGTGTGTGACATAAAAATAACTAAAAAGTTGAAAAAAATAAATATTTCATGGGGTCCCCCTACAAAATGTCTAATACCCTTATAGTATGACTTATTATAGAATACATTTATTCGTCACTAATTTATTTTACTCAAAAAAAAATACCCTTTATAAATAGATAATTAACACTTAGGTAAAATTTTGTCCTCTTATATAAAATCAAATCCACTTAATCTTCAGTCTCCACCAAATATCTCTAAACTCCACTAGAAAGAATCAAAACAAATTCCTTGACGTGTTGGTTTTATATCAAAAAAATTAAATAACCATAAAATAAATATTCCTACATCTTACAATTTTTTTAACAATACTTACTATAAACTATCTATGTTCTAACATTTTCCCACTTTGATTTTTTTTAAATTCCAATATATAACCTATTTGAACATTGAAATATTATACATAAAAATACAATAAATACCGATTTAAATTAAAATTAATCTTCCATCACTATAAGTTTAATTGAGAAATTATAATTTAATAAAATAAAATATCGGTATTGTATTATATTCTTTCTATGTATACTTTCACAATTCCCCTAAATGAACCACCTGTTCATAACCTCTAAGACTCCATCAAACAATAATTGTTAAACTTTTACAATTTCACTTACTCTTATTATTTTAATTCATATTGATAACTTCTTTAATAATCCTAATGGATTGTATCTCTCCTGTATCATATGAACAAATATTTTTATTAATGGTACTTCACTTCATATTTTTAAGATAGTTACATACAACATGAAATACACCATTTGAGTAAACTACCTCTGGTTCCAATAGCATCATTGAGAACAACTTAACTGAAATCCTTAAATTCTATAACTATGCTAACAGATAGAAAAGCCATTTTTTTAATATACATAATTAATTAAATTAAATATTAAAATTAAATTAGAATACATGATTCTACAAAACATCCTCATGTCTATTGTAGTGGTTAAACACTAAGGAATAATGCTTCCCAGAATGTCATTATAGTAATTTGTTTCTTTAAAATATATTCCACTTATTTTTTTATTATGATATAATCCAATCCATCATTATTGTTCCCTACTTCACCCTTTATTTAATGTAATGTTATCGAGTTTTCACATGATTTTTATGAGGTTATTGTTGTGTATTATTCATCAGCTCAATGGAAATAAAATTATTACAACAAATCACTAGATGATGTTACATATATTTTACAAGATACTCTAGTTATTTATTCATCCATATAAATTTTATAAATTTAAATGTATCATAATGGAATTCCATATGTTTTTTTCTAAGATATGTCATCTCATGATTCATACTTATTTAAGAAATGCACTTTCTACCCATAAATAATCACCTCCACTTGTGGATTTTCTATACAAAATATCTCCATCTTAGTCTATATCCAAATTTGTGATAAATTAATTTTTTGTTTCTATATAAAACAAAAAACCATATTTTTTAATACATTGAATGCACCTTATTGATTTTTTAACTCAAGTGAGATACTTTCCCATTGGACTAATTTAAAGATAAGACAACAAACATGTTTTGTAAACAATATCTAGCCTTTATTATTATCATGTATATTAATAAGTTAATCATTCTCTAGTATATACATTTATAAATAACGCTTTTTAATTCTTGACATAATATTTTTCACATATTTATTTATTTTGAATTTATTTTTCTATCATTCACCTCGAACATCATCAATAAATTATTTATATATTTATCATGAGAAATAAAATTATGTATCATCTTTTGAGTCACACATATTCAAGAAAAACATATTCATTGAACCATCATAGATATTAAAAACACTAAACTAATTAATTCAATAAAATGTACTATTTATTTCACATTTACTTAAAATATATTTATCTCATAAATATAGTGGATTAATATAAAATATAATTATTTATATGACTTCACATGGGGATTATGATCAACAAAACCATTATTTAATTTTACCATCTCTATATAAGTACCTTTCCAATCCCACGAAGATCAATGTTCTTGTTTTTGTTAATATATAATCTTCATCAATCTAAACACATTTTCTACATCTTCACTTATTTGAAATATCACTATTTGTTAAATATATATACCTTATTTGAGAAATAAATTAAAAATAATATCTACACATTCATTTGATACACATTAAACTATATTTTAATGGAAATTCCTTAAAAATACATTCTAACTAAAGCCATAATACCAACAAATTTTTTTTCATGTTCCCACAACTTGAATTTCAAAATAATACATGAAAAAAATTCTTTTTTTGTTATAGATTATTTTTCCCATCCCATTATAGTTATTTTTGAATTTCCATTTTTTTCTAATGTAATTTTGATCAATATGTATTTCCACATGTTCCTATTTTTAATATTTTTATTTAATAATTTGTATTTCGTCATGTATAGTTAGAATCCTTCACACACAATTCAATGAACATTCAAATAAGACAATTCCACTGATGATAATGGAGTAGAATATTGGATCAGTTTGATCTCTTATGATTTTTGAGTCATTTATTTCATAAATTCTTATATTCATTTGAGTTAATTATTGATAATATTTAGCATCACATTGTCTATTGATTCAAATTCTAAATCATTACTATGATTTGAATTTTTTTGGTTGGTACTGATGTATTATTTTCTCATAATACTATTTATATTATTCTATGTCTTAGGGGAATCTCATTATTTTAAATAGTATGCATCATCGTAAACAGTTGTGGTGTTGATTATGGATCATTTTGTTATAATGGATAATGGGTGGTCAGATAAGTCGACATGGGGCCTTATTTATCAATCTGAGACTCTTTTATTCTTTACTTTTAAAAAGATGGAATACATACCAAATTATGGATATACATTAAAAAATGGATTAAATAAGCACGTTTATATAAAATATGTTATATAAATCATTTGTCATGTAAAATAGTTTTCAAACAATGGAATACATTAATATGGTATTTATAAACAAGAGAGAAACATTGTCATCTTCCAAGAGGTATGATGGTTCTAGGTTATGGTATCCTCACATAGTCATGTGATAATAACTATGATTCATACACACGTCCCTAAGAGCTATAAATAATTGACTAATTTAAGATAAAATGTGGAATAATATGTGCTAAAATGTATTTTGATCATGTTTAAAAAAACAATATTTTGCAAGGGAATTCCATCCCTAGCATGTTTATCCCAAATAAAACACTAACTACCTAGAATTTCATGTTTTATAATAAAAATAAATAACGGGAAATTTATTTTAACCAACCATAAAAATAAAATCAAATATAATTATGCCATTTCCAAAATTTCAATTATCCATTTAAAAACCAAAATCGGTTTTAAAAAAAAACATGCATTTTTCAAATATAATACCCACAGTTTCATCCAAAACCATTTAAGAAATTTTTGAATAATTATAATTTTGAATCAATTCACAATTCAATATCAAATTTCAATTTAAAACACTATATTCTATAATTTAATTGAATTTTTTTTCATCAATTTAACTATCACACCCCAATTCAATAAGATTTGTGGGTTTCCCAAATTTCATTAAAAAATTATATTTATAAAAACAAAGAATCAATGTAATTAGGTTTTTAATCAATAAATTGATTGAAATTTAATTTAGGATAGTAAATAAATTCTTAAAAATAATCAATCAAATTAGGGTTGATAAAAATTGGGCATCATGAAGAAACCACCTTCCTCGAAATCAATGAATCTCAAAACATCAAACACTAATTGTGATTCACCAATTAAGAATGTAATGAATATTATCATAGAACGAAAACAAGGCTTAAGATCTAAAACAGGGGAAATAGATCATCAAATATCACACAGAGGTATAAAAACCCTATGATGAAAATATGAGAGAGCAAGAGATGGAAAACGGGAAGAGGAAACCTATCTGTTGGAGATTAAACGTTGTTCTATTCAATCCACTTATGGGAGGGTGCAATGGAAAAAACAACATTTTGGATTTTCCCAAAGGATAAAACATAGGTGGTTGTGCTACATCTATCACGAACCTAATTAAAAAGTTTTAGGATTTTGAAATTAGATTTCCGAATTAATTAAATCTCACACTAGGTTTTGTAGGTAGAGCCACACATCTAGACAAAACCATTCACCCTAGCTATGGACATATATTAATTAGGTTTCACAAATTATCCTAGGAGGGGCCATTATTTTTAAAACCATTAATAATCTTTGTAAAACCCCACTTTTTATGATTAGATGGTTTTCCTAAGGAGGGAAATAGTTTTGTAAAATCATTAAGCAACTGTTCACTCGACATAAATTTTTTCAAAACATTCCAAATTTCACCTGATTCAATTTTAAATGAAACCCAACCAAATCCTTTTAAAAAATAGGGGTTTATGAATAACTAAAAATATTAATATAGAGTTACTCATCAATTCCATTGATTAATTCCGCAATTAATTAATCACATCAACTCCATTAATTAATTCCACGATTAATTAATCACATCAATACCATTAATTAAATCAACATTTAATTAATCTAATTTTAAATATCAATTGTCCAATAATTAATTAAACATTTAATTTTTACCAAATTCCATAATTTCAATATCCTACTAATTAATTCATAAGTTAAATATTACAAAATCCACAATATTCAATATTCTCTTAATTAAGTAATTTAACGAATTAATTAATTCAAATTAATAAATTAAATTTCTAAATAATCCCTGTCAATTGTAAAATTTAATATATTTATTTGAAATCACGAATAAGGTATTTGAATATTATACCACTTACCTCATTATTGATTATAAATGCTAACCAATAGAAATCCCAATTTGAGTGAAACAACGATTAAGAATGTGATCTATATCTGATTACTAAATTCAAGACCAAACAAATAAATGTCTTATAAATCATGATATAGATATAAAAATAATTGATCTAGTTAATGAAATTTAGATCTATATCTAATAAAATAGAGAATAACTTCCCTAAAAATGATTGGATAAGAATGGGGAAATAAATCAGGAAGAAACCATGTACCTGAAGAGGTGTAGATCTAACAACCGGGCATAGAATCACTATGAGTGGATGTCAAAATCGATAATCCATTATCATGGATCCTAAAAAATCAAGTTTAATAGGTAGGTGATGAGTGGGGGTAAATATGGGATTAATATAGGGATTATAGTATTTATAAAAAATTTAATTTTATTAAATTTCTAGGAACTGTTTCCTAGATAGGGGCGCACAGTTTTCCAATAATTCCCCTAAACTGTGTGACTATTTCATGGGTGTACATGGTTTCATTTAATTGTCCACATGGATTAACAAAAAAAGTTTTAGTCGTGAAAATATGTTCAATTTTTGTTCACATGGTTTGCTGGGCTATGGCACATGTTTTGTGAAAATTTTGCACCAATCTTGTGCTACCCCTCTTTCTACTAATTTCCTCAAATTTTCATCCCAACTCACCCAAAATAAAACCCAACCAAAAATAACTCAATACAAGGAAAAAGTGTAAATGAAAATAATTCTAATAGATTTTATAATTGGTTGGGATCTTATAAAAAAATATTAAGGAATAATTTAAAATAATATAAAACACTTTTAAAATATAATTTTTTAAATAATTATTCATTTCAAATGATCACAAATTATCATTTAAAAAGATTTAAACAGATTTTAGAAAACATGGTTTTGGTAGAAAATAGATCTATGACCATATGGAGAAATAATGCATGGTTTTCATAAAAACATTGTTGTAATTATAATAAGAACAATAGAGTGGAAAAAATTGTACCATTACATTAATATGACATTAAGAATGTAAGGAGGAGGAAATAAATGATAACTATATAGATATAGATCCTAATATTTCAACAATGAAAGTATAATCATAATCAATCCTGTTAAATTATGATATTTTACCAATAAATTCATTCAAATTTGGTTATATTAAATCGTAATCACCATGAATTAATTACATTACATGGCTATTAATTTATCATTAAAAAATGGATTTTAATCCTATAACATTTTAATTTGGTAGTATATACACCTCGTAAAAGACTATTGGTGCATAAAATAACATGTGTCTCAAATAATGAAAATTGAGACAATATTACATTAGTGATTTGGTTCATTTTTAACCATTATAAGATAGAAATAGAGACCAAAAAATTATATGTAAATTATAAAAAATTTATTATAATAATCATATAATAAATTAAACAAAATTATATACACCTATTTGATGAATGTAGTGGTGAATATAGAATGCGTCTCACAAAAGTTAAAAGAGAGACATAAATCCCTTAACTTATGTATTGACATCATACACACACATTCAAACCTCTTTTATAATGAATATGTAAAGACCCAGAATTTCCATGAAATTTTTTCTAAAATATATCGGAATTTTATGAGTCTGCGAAAATTTACAGCGCGTAATTCTAAGGCCCGGAGATCCTAGAATGAATTTCTGAACTTTTTTTGGGTAAATTTATTAAACATGCGAGAGAGTTCTTATAACGTTTGAACCGGTGCTCAGAATTGAAATTTGAGAGTACCGTTGAACTCACAATACTAGTATTCGCTTAAGAAGACTTTCATCTTGACAACAGATGGTCAAGGGTGAATGTTAGTTTTATGGGTTTTTTGTGGGAATAATAAAACAAAATAAAGTTCATTTTATTTTATTTAGAGCTTCCATGTAGATATTTCATGTGACGACCACCCAAACTAAACCTCCCATTGGATGTTACATTGGTGGGGACCACCTGAACTAACCTCCCAGAAGAGGAAGTGGTGGTGGGGACCACCTGAGGTTAAAACCTCTTGAAACCCCTGTTATGTAGGGAGAAACCTCTTGAGCTCGCCACTTAATGGTGCCACCACCCCCTTTAATTAATATCATCCCTTATCTTGATTAAATATGCCATCCCCCATAATTAATTATGCCTTTTTAATTTTTCCAACAAAATAATAGATGACTTAATCTATTATTTTGTACCACATTACATTTGGGTGGAATTGGGAGAAAACTTATCCAATGAAAAATGCTTCATCAATGAAGAACGCCGGTGAGAAACGCCTTTGACTTCTTCTTTGGAAGCACCTTGTGGAGGAAATTAACTTGGGATGTCTTCGACGACGAAACATCCTTCTTCATCGTCTTCAATAAATCATATGAGGTAGGGGGTTTATTTGTGTGATAATACTTTCCATGAATTCTTTGCGGTTTTCTAAATAATCATTTTAGAGGTTGTAAAAATATTATGTTAATCATTCATCTTCCTTGTTGAGCCAAATGCTACCTCCCTAAATGAGGAGGGTGCGGGCAAAAGCAACATGGCCCGAACCCTCCACCGTTCTTGTTTTTGGTGTTCTTCGGAATGAAGGAAGGTGACAAAGATGACGAGGGTGATGAAGGCTACAACGCCACCTTCCACACCACCCCTAAGGTGCTCCAGCCTCCCGACCATACCAGCTGCGCGCCCTCCCAGCGCCACACCGCCCGGGTCGAACTGTCCCCGCACCTTGCCTCGCGCCACCTAGCGGCTGCGCCACCCCCGGCCACAACCACCCACCAACTGAGCCTCCCCAGCAGCCCCACCTGCCGGTCACACCACCCTGGCCGCACCGCGCCAGCTGGGCCGCTCGCCGGCTGAGCCACCCTGGTAGTGCCCTCCACCGGTTGAGCCGCCTCAGCCACACCGCCCATCGGCCGAGCCACCCTGGCCACATCGCTGGCCGCACCACCTGCAACCCTCTGATCCACCCAAGCTCCTGTCGGCTATGGCCCTCCGAGCCACCCCGTGACCTCGTACCCTCGCGACACCCTCCGTGGCAGAGCCGCCCTAGTGACTCTCCACGGTCCTTTGTGGCCCCTGGGCCAGACCCAGCGGGCCGGGAAGAACCCAACAGACCGAGCCACTCAACGGGTCCGGTCGGACCCAACAGGTCATGCTGGGTTGACCCAAACCATGTCAGCCCAGTCCGAGTTGGGCTGGGTTGGTCAGACCGGGTCAGTTCAGACCAGGGTCCACTACGCTCCATTACTTTCTTTTGGCCATATCTTTGGCACTGGACGTCTGTTTGAAGAACTGTCAGTGGCATTGGGAATCTTGGAGCGAGATGGTCTCTTTGAGTATACTCTACTAGAGTTTTGTTTTGAGATGAGAAACTGTCAGGTTGGACGGAGAACAAATCCAACCAGGTCCCCGAGACTAAAAGGCTAATAACTCAAAGATCGGGCGTCCGATTGACACACCATCTATTATATTGAGAACCCAATGACATAGAAGAACATTGAGATACTTTTTCGTGGGAATACATGATAGCTATAGTATCGACCAGTAGCTCATGGAGCGAATCCTCCTGGATACGAGCTAGCATAGTGTGGAGACCAAGTTGCTGGCTGAGACTAGACGACTGTTGACCGTTACAACTCGGAGTGATTCGACTAGCCCAGTGGGGAGCAACTTTGTGTCACAGAAGACCGGCACTGGGGAGCTCTTTGGTGTCGTAGCAGAACCATGGTACTCGATAAGAGGAGTACCTCAGCAGGCTACGAGGGGGAGTGTGTTTGGTGACACGACAGACCCATAGTGGGGAGTGTGCTTGGTGACACAACAGATCCACAATACTCGATAGGAGGAGTACCTCAGTAGTCCAAGGTTACTAGGAAGCGCACTTGGTGTCACGGCAGGCCCAATGTACTTGATAGAGGAGGAGTTCTCCTACAGGTAAGGTTTCAACAATGTTGATGGTGATGATACATGACACTACCCCTAGAATAAAATCCTAGTTGAGCTGAGTCAGTTTTTCTGTGTTTTCCTCATGATAGAGATGGATCACATGATAAATTAGGTATATGTATTTCATGTACCTATGTAATGTTATCTGTTGATTTCATACTTTGTGGTTTATCCTTAATGGATTTTGTGAGACCTTGAGGGTCTGGGGGTCCCTACTTAGTATCTTTATACTCACCCCTGCATGGGATTTGCCCGCACCTTGTTGTGTTGGATGCAGATGATGGACATCACTGACTGAGGACGAGATACCAGAACTGGATAGTACCTAGAGGTGGACCTTATGTTGAGTTGGCACATGGAGGAGGCAGATGGAAAAAAAGTTCTGAGGAGGTTACATGTACCTACCCTTAAGGTATAAACCATAGACGATGACGCAGAAGCTAACTTTCCCTTTATTCAGTTGTATTGTATCACAATTGTACTTGTACTTTTCATTTGGGCTTGTATTCTGGCCCCTTTTACATTCAGTACTCTTTTATTATATAGTTTACTTTGAGTGTCATATTCAGCATTGTGCTTGCTTGTGTGTGTGTGTTAACAGGTTATAAAGGAAATGTTTTCCCAGTCTTAGGAAATTACGCCATTGGTGGTAGTCGCTAGCCACTGGCCTATAGAAGGCGGTCTAGGGATAGTCACGACACGGGCCCCAGGGGACGGGTCGTGATAGAACATATATTAATTATAAATATCATATATAATAATATACATATATGTAATACCTTAAAGTCTTTCTTTATGCCATTTTGTTATTCATTTATTGAAACTTCCATGTTAAGATGTTTTTTGGTTTATATCTGCTATTTTTTCATACAGGTTTTGAGTTGTTATTTTTTTCCTCTTACATAGATAATTATTTAATCATTTACATAATGATTAAAATGATATAAATGAAATATATAATTATTATATATTTATTTATTGTAATATATCAAATTATTTCATTTGAAATGTAACAGAATGTTCAAGGAGATGGTAGTTCATCCGTATGCATGAACATTGTTTCCATTTTCTAGACCTATTGGAAAAAATAAATTTAAATGATAAATTTTTATATATATAATAATTAATGTATAATTTTATTCATATATATCAAATATTTCTATATAATACATCATTAATACATTCATGTAAAGCGTGAATGAATCACATCATTTCATGGGTCGGTAGTCCTCCGTACACCTGAATGAAGTTAAAAAATTCTCAAAAAATATAAATAATTAATGTATGCATTATTAAATATTTCAAAAATATAAATAAATCCTAAATATCATATATATATACATATGTAGAAATAATTCCCATCATCATTCACGACCTTGAAATGTGGTAGGGGAAAAATGAACGACAACGGTTTGTGAGGCGGTAGTCTTCCTTTCCCATGAAAAATGATTTCATAACCCATTAGATCAAAGTTTGTCTGTGGTTTTAGGTCATACATTTAACATATGACCACCATTGTAAATTGGATTTAATTAGGTTGTTATATAATCTCTATATAAAAATAATTGAATGGATTTGTAGAAGAAATAAAATAATTTTCATTAATGAACATTACCTCTTATCTGGGTGTATCATTTTTCACCAATGGACTTCGATGGATGGATTTATGCACAAATTTGGGATTATAGGATGGCAGAAATAAATTTGGTAAGTTATTTTATCCCTATTTGGTCAATAAAATTTTTATTATAGGTTTGAAAATGTGTAGATAGTATGTTCCCTTTTATAATTGAGGGGGGGGGGGTGGCATTCTCGTAAATATCCAAAAGTATTCACTATGGGGAGGTATTGATTACATTATATTCCTCCAAAAAAGAACAAAAATAAATGGGATGGATTTCTTGTTCTATGAATACCTATACCACAAAAAATAAATACACTTTTTGTAACACATTATTCATTAGTCTTTATGTTTACATAGTTTTATCTTCATAGATTTTACCAAGGTAACATATATCTTTGTATTTAACTAGGTAATTTATCTATGAATATTAAAATTAAAAATAGATTTATTAGATAATTTATAACAACGGATTCTAAATAATATTTCCAATTCATTTAATAAAATACATATGAGTTCGTAAAATTAATTTTAATGCAAACATATATAATGTGAAAAACCATGTTTTAACATTAACTACGTAACTTAATTTAAACTCTTTTCATTAATCACTATGGTATTTTTTTAATAATATTATATAATATAAATTATACTTATTAAAAAATTGGAATCATTTTTTATGTATACATTTTATAGAAGTGGCAGAATTTAATTATATATTAATCTTAGATGCTTTATGAGAAAATATGTTTTTCAACTAATACTGGTCAATAAATTAACAAGTTTATATATCCAATTTCAGTGTGAAATTAATTCTCATGACCTTAATTGGTATAATATATTTATTATTTAACTATTTATACTATAAAAAATTATAAATATAATATATCAATATAAATAAATTAAACAAAAGGATATTTTACTATTTATTGTTATTATTTTTCACTATTAATCAAAAAAGGATTTCTTTAGAAAAAACCTTAAAATACATCATAAGATAAATTTCATTTTAATCTTTAAAAAATAAATTTTATTTTATAAGATAAGTATTTGAAATTTTTTAAATATTAATTTAAAAATTAGGGTTCCATTAAAAGGTTCCAAACTGCTTTTCATTAGAAAATAAGATTCTAAAAGTAAAATTGGATTTATCATTATCTCGTGTATATAAATAACATAAGATAAATGTTAAATAATATATTTAATATATAATATAAAAATATCACTAATATTATTTTTTAAATTTATTTATTTTAATTCCTGGATATAAAATAAACTTGTTTTCCTAACAACAGTTTTCTATAAAAATATTTCCTATTATTTTCAAAAGGGGTTTATATTCATTTCAAACTATTTGGTAACCAAATATTTTTTTTATAAAATATTGACCATATTTTTCAAAATATAGTTAATCTTATTCATTACATCCATTCCTATATAAATTTGGAATCTATGATATTAAATAATTTTATTTTAATAATATGTCACATTTTTTAACTAATTTTTATGTTTAAAGAAAGCTATGTTTGTGTCGTTTGTAAAACAAAAACAAATATAGTGTTGTGTGTAACAAAATATAAAATAAATGATACTTTTAAGCAAATAAAAACATTTTTTAATTTAAAAATAAATATCTATAATATTTAATTCAGTTGGAAAAGTCAAACAATATTGAGTTGTTACATTCTACCTCCCTCAATATGAATTTTCCCTCAATATTTTTATTAAACATCAAAGGATTATCCCTTAGAATCATTTCATTAAAAGAAACCCACATCATACTAATTAATAATAACACTTTACTTAAAAATGGATAGTTAGAAACATAATGGTTAACCAATGTAACTAATATCTTGTTTTACACAAGGGAGATTATATGTGGGAAATAAAAATTAATGCATAGAAGAAAGGAGTAAATAATTATTGAGAGTGCTAATGATTAATAATCACATGTAATTTTGAGATATAGTTATACATAATGTCCTAAACCCATATAAGACTATGAATCCAAAGAAATCATAAAGAATTATGATAACATGAAAAATGTTTATTTCAAGACCATTTTCCTAAAGATGAATAAATTTAAAAAGTCAAAGTACTAACTCGATTTCATTCTATTTAAGATTATCAATATAACCCTTTGGATGTTCTTTTAACAATTTCAACTTTATCTCTAACTCTAAGAAATAAATGTGAAATTTTTATCCCTAAACCACTAACGAATCAAAAGATCCATAGATATAATGATAAGGCATTACATCTATCTTTAGTTTTCATCAAAACAAAAATGTGAGCAAAATTTATCCAATATTCATAAATCTTCATCTTGTGAATTAATAAATTAATATCTAAAACCTCACCCGATGTTCAAATTAAGCTATTCCATTATTGGTTTACCATATAACACATCCAAAATTAAAATTTTAATAATAGGTCACTAAATTTCTAAAATGAACATAAAATTAATCTTTATATACCATAAATTGAATCTTTATTAATACATAACAAACAGGTGAATACCATAATCATGTAATAAAATAAAACATGGTAATAATATGATTTTCCATAAAACCATATTGAATACATAAATGTTTCCTTCCTCAATAAATAAAACATATTTTATTGGACATATTCCTTAAATAAAAAAATGATGTAAATTTCATCAATGATTGCATAAACTACTTTTTTATAAATCCTTTATTAGTTAATATGACATAAATGTAATATATTTTAGTTAATCCATATCAATCATCTCTTTATCAAAAACTAAACATCATTATCTCAACTTGTAGAAAATATTAAGGTTTATCGTTTCCTTAACAACATGTTTTCCATGAATACCACTTTACTATTAAATCAATTTTCATGTCCATCAGTATCATTCAACATATTCTTTGATATCCATATTGAAAAACTGAGGTTGAATTATGCTTATATATTTCATGATCCATATAACAAAATCTTTCAATTACAACACATATTTACTTCATTCATCAAAATTAATTATCAAATAATAAACTAGGAGTCATGATAATATTCATTAATACCTCTTTCCATTCATATATCATTTGTATTATCTTTATTGTTAGTAGTATAAATGTTACTTTCACCATCATGCTGATTCTATTTATGATCTTTCCACTTAGTAAATTGATTCACATAGTTATTGAACTCCTTACACTTGAAATATAATATCATTGGTGGTTTATTAGTTTCCTTCCTCTTCCACTGAATTTAATTAACACTCCCATTAATCAAATTTGACCATTTTTAATATTTATGATATATCCTATGACATATAAAGAACCTCCCAGTTCTATTAATGAGATTTCTTTGATTCTTATTCGAAAAGTTTGGTTATATAAGAAATTTAATATTCTTACCTCTATAATCTTTTTTACACAAAATTTCAATGCACTATATCATTTTTTTATTCTGTCTCTATGATAGTTTTTTATGTTTTGTGTTGTTAATCATATTATGTGATGAAATTTTGGGATTAATATATTTCCATTAAATAATTAACCCATTTGGCTATTCATAAGAAAATTTTCCATCAAATTAAAATTTAACCCATTTCTTTCTGGTTCGCCCATTGGCTAAAACCAAAAATAGTAGTGTGATAAATAATAATCATATTGAAAACCCCCCAAATCATGAAAGATAACTTATACAATATCGAAATCATAACAACTTCTTTTAAATCCAAGTTACCGTAATTTTATCTGAGTTTAATAATAATAATCTTCTGTTTAAATCCATTATGATTAGTGATAAACAGTTTTTGAATTCCCAAGGAATATCCTATGGGAGTTCCAAATGAGGTTTGCAGTATGGCCCCTTATTGTCCACCAGTTCCTAATCATGTCTAGACCAATATGATTTTTTGAATGTTGTTATACCTAGGTATGTTTGTGTCAGATACTCATAATCTTATAGTATATAGTCATGGATGTGTTTATGTGAAACCATTATATCTATCCTTAATGTGAATTCCAAGACATTTTTCTATAATTTTACTCCTTCTAAGACTTATTCATAGAGACATCCCTTGATATATCCTTATAAATGACTCCAGGGATCTCACTAAATATTTATAATCCTAGTTTCCAATGGTTGACTAAACCTTTTCTCTAATACCAAATATAGTGACCCTAGATTCTGACACATGGATTATAGTGACTCAATATTCTAATACATGGCTATGGCATCTTATTATTTGAATATTCAATACATTGAACACAAAAAATCCCAAAGACCATAATAGTTTAGTTCATTGGGAATCATGAATCAATATAATCAAATATTGTAAATGATATTCAATATTTCCCACAATGATCTTCCCATTTATCAATCCTCATATACAAACCATACTTAAATCCTATAATCATAACATAGGGAAATGAAACCTAAGAATGGGTGTCCTTATATTCTCAGAAAGGGAAGAAAATGAGATATATAAGAATAATATGAACATAATTGTGTGAGAATAAGATCATGGTGCTTAAGAACCATCCCTGTATATCAAAGATCATAATCATGATTCATAGAATAAAAATTGGTAGGTCATAAGAAACAAGTTATAAGGTAATCAATAAAAATGATCAATTAGAGACTATGATTTGTGTAAGAAATAGTTTATTGGCATAGAAATCATATTATAATATCGTTAACAAGTATAAATAGATAAAGGGTCACTCATTATGTTATGTACAAGAAATACTAACCATGTATAAACTTATAGACATGAAGCTATGTCCACACATATCACTATATACATGAAGTACATATCCATGCATAACAATGTGAAAATTAATCATGATCATGCATAACATTTTTAACATGTAATTGAGATAATGATAATATTTTTAACATGTAAAGAAATTAATTCATAGCATATGAACATATAATCATGTTCACATATAATATTTGGAACATGTAATCAATTTCATGTATAACATTATGAACTTGTAATCAGGTTCACTCATAATATTATGAAATTATAATAAAGTGTAGCCACAACATTGTGAACATGTAATCAGGTTCACCCATATCATATTAAACATGTAATTAGGTTCTGGAATTACATGCACAGTCATGAGTTATCAGTCAATACCCAAATCATTAAAGGGATATACAGGTCTCACCCATCACATAATGAAAAGAATACACATGTTTTCTAAAATATCATAAAAATTCATCATATTATAAACCATGAGATTAAATGGTTGACATAAGAAAAATTTAATAATATAATAACCCATGAAATAAGTTGAGTTTTATAATTATTCCATCGTGGTATAACCTGTGGATGAGTAGAGGGTTTCATAAACATCATGAAATCATAACATAAACAAATATAAGACAGAATATGAATGTTATTATAGTATTATATCCATAGTAAGTAATATATAATACCGATCGATGTAATCTTAGAAGGAAAATATTTTTAAAATATCATTTAAACAAATTCTTGACGTAAATATCCTTTCCCATTTGGAAAATGTTTTTCTAAAACGTAATACATTTGGAAATCCTTTTTCTTTGAAAATATAATCCAAAAAATATAAAAAATGATTTGAAAATAATTTTAAAAAATTTATACAAATTTAGTATTAAAAAAATTTCTTTGAAAATTATCTTTTATGATAATTAAAAAAAACATTTTTTAAAAATATATTCATGGGTGAAAATACTTTTCTTATCGAATAGATAAATAATGTCAAATATTCATAAAAACATTTTCATAATTCTCATAAATACAATAAAGTGGAAAATGGTAAAATTAAAATAATATTTCATGAAAATCAAGTGAATAAGAAACGTCATGATTATTATTGAGTGATGGAACATAAAATTCCATTAATGGAAGCATAATAACAAAAAATCTCGATAAACGATGATATTGAAGTAATAAATTCTTCCCACTATGGTAATTTTGATTTATAATATCCATGAAATAATAGCATTGAATAATGATTAAAACAATACTAAAATAGGTATATTCATGATATAATATATCCACATGTAATTATCTGAATATCATAAAATAATATAGGTTCATAACATAGCATGTGTCTCAATGATAGGAAATTGAATCAACATTCATCTCCTGACTTGGTCACTTTTTAACTATAAATCCCATGAAAGATATATAATAACATGGATATGTAAATACCAATAAATGTTATGATAAAAAAAATTAATTTATGGTATGTATATACACCACATAGAATATATATGTGTTGAATGTAGCTTCTTTCTCACAAAATAAAAAAGTGAAACATGATTCACTTACATTAAGTCTTGACGTCCTTTTTTTCACATTCAAAAGTCCTACAAAAAATATATATTTTTATTATAAATAACTTTTGTAAACACATTCGTATATTTCCGAAAATATTTTTTCTTGGTTATGAACGTTAATTTTCAATTTATTAATAATTTTGTGATATTTTGTTTTTGGTTAATAACCTCATTATTTTCCATACATGTTTTCGATTCTAATTATTAGTATCATACAAAAACCATGATGTCATTATATATAGAATATGAAAATTGATATAAATATAATATTTATTCAGTATATATCATTTTTGGGAAATCCATAAAATGTTGTCATAGGAAATCAAATACATCGTTCATGGAGATGGTAGGTCGTACATACGCATGAAAGGTGTTTCCATTTTATTGTAGTACTGAATGAAATAAAGGTAAATGATATATATATATATATATACTATATATATTATCATTACAATATCATTTAATCATATATATATATATATATATATATTATTTATATTAAACACATCTTTAATACGTCCCATTTAAATAGTGAATGAATCACATCGCTTCTCAAGGCAGTAGTCTGTCATACACAAAAACAAAGGGTAAATTATTCCCCAAAAATAAAAATCCTGAAGGTAG
The DNA here is from genome assembly GCA_963277665.1 of Viscum album. Classification (NCBI taxonomy): domain Eukaryota; kingdom Viridiplantae; phylum Streptophyta; class Magnoliopsida; order Santalales; family Viscaceae; genus Viscum; species Viscum album. The sequence continues at coordinate 330,877,021 of OY728150.1, read as the reverse complement.
GTGTTGTATAATAATTTAGAAATAATTAATAAATCATAAATACAATAAATTTCATCTATAACAACTATTTCATTCATTGTTCCCATCTATGATATGTAGTAATGAAAAAATGAACACTACTGGTATGCGATGTGGTAGTCTTTCATACACATGAATGATGAATTTGTAACCCATTTTATGGATGTTTTTGTCATTTTAGGTATTAACCATAATATAAAAAAACTCTATATATTAAATATACTATTTTTATTTTAATTACATGATATAAAATTAATTTAATGGTTTTTGAGAACAGATAAAACAAAAACATTTATTGATGAACATTACATCCTTTTTGGGTATCACCTTTTTTAACCAAAGGCCATACATGGATGGTTTTTTCCATAAACTAAGGCTTATAGTATGAGGGGAGGGAATTGTAAAAGTTATTTTGGAATGGTATGGACTATCAAAAATGGCTCAAGAATTCTCAATAATGTGGGAGAGTGAGTGACCTTTTACAATTCAGGATGTATGGAAATCTTTTAAATAATGAAAATTATTCAATATTGGGAGGTCTCCCTTTACTCATGTTCCTCATAAATATAAATATAATGGATATTATGGATTAACTGGTCGATAAATTCCTTCTCCAAAAAAATTTATACATGTTTTATCATTTTATCTCATATTCATTGTGTTTACTAAATTTTACTTTTAGTGTTTTTATAAAAGAAACAAGTATCCTTTAATTCACATACGTAATTAATCGATTAAGATTACAATTAAAAATATATTTATTAGAAGATTTATTACACAATATTATAAATATGATGGCTAATGTATTAAATAAAAACAATATGCATGTCTAAAACTAATTCTAATTCAAACGCACGTAATGCACCAAACCCCATTTAAACCTTAATCCTGTTAATTAATGTAAACTATTTTTACTAATAATTATGGTCAAGAATTAATATTGACATAAAGGATAATATAAATTATTATCATATAAAATATGGAATCAATTTTTAAAATCCCATTCATATAAGTGGTATTATTTAGTTTAAAATTAAACTTGTAGAGGCGATGAGAAAGAAGGGTTTTAAAGTGAAAATGTTCAAAAGATTATAATGTTTTTTGTATCCAATTTCAGTATTAATAAAATACAAACAATATAAATTGGATTAATATATTTTATTTTAACTAATAATAATTTTAAAAAAATGTGACATATTATCTTAATTTATAAATAAATTAAATGAAAATGAAGTTTTCATGTAAAATTCAGTATTTCCACTATTCATCAAAAACTGTAACTATTTCAAATTAAAAAAATAATCCAAAGATAATTTTTATATTAAAATTTTACAAATTAATTTCATTTTTTAGATAAAATTTATAAATATATTTGGAATTAATTTTAATATAAGTGTTCTACGAAAAGAGAAAAAACATTTATTTTAGAAAAATACAATTTTTACACGTGAAATTGTATTTATTATTATATATTGTCTATAAAAAACCCATAAGATTAATTTTAAACATAATATTTAAAATATTATATATAAATATAATTAATATAAATATTTATGTTATTTTTTTAATTTATTGATGAATAACACATTTTAGATGATAACAATATTTTTTCTAAAAAATATTTCCTATTATTTTCCAAAAAAAATTTTTAATTTATAATTGATTTAAAAAATATTAATTCATTATGTAAACATTTTTAAACCATATATTCATAATTTATGTATAATTATTCATAAATTCTATTCAACGACTATCTGACAACTACTATAATAAATAATAATATCTCATGTTTTTTTAAACATAGTACTATGTGTAATGAAAGATGGGAGTAGTGTTGTGTTTGAAATAATAACAATATTATTATTATGTGATTAAAAATATAAAATTTTAATAATTTTATGGAAATAATTTTTTTTTTTATGTTATAATAAATATTGAAATGATTAAATTCATTTGAAAAAACTCACAAAATCTATGGGTGTTACATAAGGTCACCGCATCCTGAGGGAAAATATCAGGAAAACCCTCCATGAATCTAAGAATATCTACTACCTATTCCAATACTAATAATAATGATAATACTACAAAGAGAGAGAGAGAGAGAGAGATTAATAGATATGAATATTTATGTATTGTCTAATTCTCTTAATTATTGACGAATGTAGTAAGTTGGCCCTCCTCATCACAAAAAAAAATTCTTATTTTGGTTATCAATAATTATATATTTAGAGTAAAACTAGTTAATTAAAAGAATGAAATCATATGGTTGTATCTGAATTAAAATAAATCCATTGATGATTGAAATTACCCCATAATCAACTTTGAACCCGCATCAGACAACGAGAAAATTCATCTAACCCCTAATTACTATAGTCAATGTTAGGAGGAATGTATGCCTCTAAAAATTGAATCCATAAATATTATATGGATGCTGGAAAAAATTAGTGTGGGGCTACAGAATTAAAAAAGAAAAAATAATGTATGATATTAACATATGATACATTTAATGATCTCTTTCCCCTCTGGTGTGGGCACATCCATGGAAATAATCTATCCATATTTTTCTCATGTACCCTGATTATAAAAGCGAATACCACAATCATACTTTTACTTGTGTCCCTTTCAGAATGGGACATCATTCTTTTATTCTATACCATCTCTATCTCATCTCATTAAAACATTATATGTCTCCACCTACTATGGTTATGACTCCTATGAAACAACTAATATAAAATATGATAAAGGGAATAACCTCTCATACCATGCTATGCCCCAAGAACAGTCAAACACATATAAAGTTGATATCTATAGCCTCTATAGGTAATGAAAAATGGGGCAAATTTGTCAACAGGGGAAGAAGAATTGCTGGACATAGAAACCATGGGGATAAAAACTACTTAGGATAACTCCAAATTAACTAAAACCTCAACTACATCAATACATACGATCTATTTCTAATGGACCTACTCGTTAAGGAAATATAAAGGATCCCCACTAAAGATCTACTTGGTTGATAATGAATCCTTGAATCATGAAAGCCATATTCTATGCCTCCATGAACATAGAAAAGGTCAATACAGTGACTATATATCATATTAGGATTCAACACCTACTCCAATCATTGAGCTCTAGAATCCTCATCTATGAACATATCAAGGGTGAAGAAAAGGAGGTTGTTAGACCTAATTTCAATCTCCCACATACAATGAAACTAAAGGTACATAATATATTTTCTTTGCTCCACCATAATTGTGATTGATAGAAACATAGTGGAAACCCATGGAAAAAAACATCCCAATAAAATATTAAGACTATTTTTTCCACAATATAAAGTATCCACCACCATCCCATTACTCCCCACATCTATGCAGTATCCAATGGATTTTGATATTAATAAATAACTTATATCAAACAAAAATTTATATCAGGATCCTCCTTCCATCATCATTGAACCATATAAGTGTTACACCCCACATACTTTCCCAAACCCTAATATTGGATGTGGTAGAATGTCTATCTCTATCAGAAATCTTATATGGTTGGGTCAACCCTTATACATTTAACCATGTTGGAATTTTAAAAATCAATATCTAGAACCATGTCTGGATAATGACTATACAATTTCATATAAATATGGAACTAGATTCATAAGCATATTAGCATGAAATTAATTTAACAAATTATATTTAATTATATCCATTTAATTTCCCAAAAAACACACAATTTTGTTAGAAATAAAAAATAATTATTCATGTACCACTATATATCATTGACACAAAAAACACAAGATTACACAAGGTCATCCTAACTACTCAAGGTCCTTACATAAAATCACGTGGGGGGTTAAAAAAACTTATCTTAGCTATACTCCATGTTATATAAAATTAAACAAGTTCAGCTAATATGGTGTCTATAGTACACAGAAACACTGTAATACTAGAGGGGGTGTATTAGGGTGTCCCCTTTTTCTTTTAATGTGAAGAATAATGTTCTAATATTGGTAGGAAGTCATTAAACATGTATGGTGGACTCAATCCACAATTAAATATTCATAGAAATAAAGGTAACACCATAGTTTTAATTAGTTCACCACTAAGGTCTATTCTAAGAAGAAAATTATGTTAGTTTTCAAGTCATACCAAAATCCCATAATCCACACTAATTTTAGACTACAAAAGTTCATACAATGTCACTCTATTCCTTGAACACTACCTTTATAACATTTTAGGGATAAAACACTATATCCCTTGGAACACTTCCATCAAATCCCCTTGGATCAGTAATTTGAGATAATTCGAACTAGGTTTACCCACATGAAGTTTAGTTCAATGTATTGGAATTAAATTCTTTTCCCCAATCTATAATATTTATTTTCATTCACCATATACCTAAGATAATTCACATTGAAAGAATATTTATCTAAAAACTGATTTTCAAAACATCCATTCATAGAGATACTTTACGAATCTCACTATAATCACAAAGTTAACATCCTTCACGGAAAAAATACCTTCACAAAGCTAACTGATTTAATGTAGCATAACTTTTCATCACGTAGCACTCATTAATAAAAATAATTTGCAACAATTTTGGACTCAAAAATTCTTTTCCAATGATAGAGTTCACATGGAATGTGAGTTTCATGGAGCTCACCTCACTTCTTGAAATCTGAATGATTCTATATTTTCCATAGAAAAAATCATGTGAAATAAATAAGGTAATCCTTATATTTTTAGGATAAAATATTCATGATTCTCCACTAACTCTTAGATTAGTTTCTATATCATTCAAAAACACCTTCATGTAGATCCTCCATTCATAATTCCCCATAGTGATTTGATGTTTTCATGAAGCTTTCCAAAAATCTATAACATGCCACGATGCTCCAATTCTGATTATCACAGAGACAATAATTACATTTTATGCTGATCCAATTCTTCATTATTTATGATGCTTGTATTTTTTATGTAGATCACCATACAATTTCTTTAATACTTTTTAAATCAACATTTTTCAAGCCCCATATTATAAAAAAACATGCATTTTCCATATTTTTGAAAGTACATTAATTAAATACACTTTTCAAAATTTGATGTCTACTCTAAATTTTTGAACCCCAATGATTGGGAGACATAAAGAAACTAATCCACCTTCAATATTATTTACAGCATGAATTTTAATATCTTTTTCCTTGAAAACTCCATAATCCTCCATAGAAGATTGAAAAAATAGAAACTATACTCTATTTCTAGTAATGAACAGTTTTGGTTCCAACAAGTTCTCTACTAACTAATGAAATCATCCACTGATCCTATCTCCAGTCTTTATTATATCCCTCTATCAAAAGCATTGATACAACACATTCATTATACACCCTATAGGGAACCCCTCTGGGCCACTAATAAAGATGAGAGTAAAACTTTTTTCTCTCTCCAATAATCTTTAGGTTGGACACTAGTGCAATGGCAATAAAACACACACACACACACACACACCGAGATATATATATATATATATATATATATATATGAAGCGTTTCCCTCATTAAATCCACAGAAATAGAAAAACCCATTAACAAATAATATAAAATAAAAAAATAAAAATCAAAATAATCTAAACTTTACGAAATAACAGTTAATAAAATACCCAAATGAGGTAACAATAAAAATATATGGTTGTTACTCTGTAGAAAACCCTGTGATTTGATATATTATTATCCATATAAGCCCCAATACTAAACCACAAAAACTGAATAAATTTATATATATTTATATATTCAGACATCCTAATATGTATACTCAGTAAGATCATACTCATTTCCCATAATGAAATGGTGGATAATGTATACCAAATCTCTAGAGAATAAACTATACAAACAACATGAATTTACAAAATATACTACCATTTAGCCTCATTAAGGACCCCCACCTAGTATTTAATTAATTATTAATACCATAATATAAATAGAATATATAATAGATAACCAAAACCAAATTATCACTAATTTTCCTATTTCATTCCCTAATGTCTAATATTATGTGTTCACAACCTCTAATATATAATATTTTTCTAGTCACAAACATACCCTGCAAAACCCCTCTAATGGTCTATCATCTATTTTTGTTTTCAGACCATCCATACTAAAACAAAAAACATACAACAATCCACATACACTTAATCTTGATAATTTCATATCTATTTTCACATACCTGTTACAAAGCACATATATAGAAAAGTATGGAATTTCAAACATGATGGAAATCAACCTCCTTCCATCATCCCACCATGAATGTCCCAAAAATATCTCACCACTTCAACCACGTAACCAATCAATTATACCACATCTTGTATGGACAATGGGTAAAAAGGGATAGCCATCCATCCATCCTCACTAGACACCAAATAATTTAGGCATTTTTATTGTGGTCTAACATGGGTAGGCTTCACGAAGAAATCATAAGTATATACATTATATGCATAAATACCACAAATAATGCCAACATAATGGGTATATTCCATTAGAACTCCATCTAAGCTCACAACCATCACCAGAATACCATCATCGCACACACTACCAAAGTTTCAACATATAATGAAAACCATTTCCAATCAACCACATGAAATTTCTCCAAAACATTCAAAAATTATAATTATAACCCATCATTAAACCATTATATATATAATTATTATCAATAAATTTACGTAAATTATTTCATTTAATTTCTATATTTAAAGAACTCACACTACTAACCAAAACCCACATTAACTTAAACTATTTATATTTTAATATCATTGATAAAATTTTCAGTCATAGCACATTATCCACCCAATTCCCTCCTTATTAATATGTCATTACATAATTCCCATTTAGGCTTTATACCATTACGAAACTATTATATTCCCAAACCCTAACCAACCAATCCATCATGAATAATAACCAACTCAAACCCTCATTCCCATAAAAACCATGAAAACATTTCACTACAATATAACCCACACTCACAACCCATCCAGCATTAAATAACAGCTGAAAACTAGCATGAAAAAACATCCCATGCTAAATGATGTATCCCTACTATCTATCACATTCAAACCAACAGCGCCCTGCTTCATATCACAAAATTCCATCAAAAAATCAATAGGTAATGTTGTTTCCCACTAATTCTCAATAGCCAAAAATAATACAACAAATAATAGTAAACACATTTGAACACTACTAGCTATAAATTAAAATATTTAAAATTTAAGTTACTAGGATACACTCTTAACATCACATACAAGAGAAGCCAAAAAATAATTATATTATTACACACATCCAATTGATTAATATCACTATATAATTAGTCCTTAATTGGAAAGTGATTCTCATATCTTAAATTCAGTAAGAATAAACATCTACACATCAATAAGAATAAATCATCATCAAAATAAATAATAAATTCATCATAATGAACCATTAATAAAAACCCTTATAGGTAAATATGAAAATATCCCATTCCCCTTCAATTTATTTTATACTAGTTCATTATCATTCATTAAGTGAAATTTTACCATCCAATCAAAGGAAACCATAGGAATAAAATTAAACAATTAGCATATTTATGGTATAGTTATCAATTCTCCTACCTTTATATTAATCATTTATGAAATCATCCCAAAATAATGGAGGAATCAAGGATTCACCATCATCAAACATAAAGGGATCCATAATAAAATATAACCAAAACAACCCCCATCAGACCATGCTTAAACTATAAAAATTCATAAAGAAAATCCCCATATAATCTAATATAATTAATAATAATTATAAGGATAGTGGAATCAGGGAAAGAAATCCTTTATATCAAATAAGATTGATCATAATTAACTAAGAGGAAATATTCCTCAATAAAAATTACCAAGGCATTCAAAAAGTGTATAGGTTAAGCTATGTTTTAGAGAAGGATAATCAATACCAATTAAAGGGGATGTAAATTTCTTATTAATAAATAAGGTTGAACATATTTACACCATATTTTAGCATCAACTAAAAAACAATAATGTCCCTTAGCCAATGAAAATCCAATTTTTCAGGTTTTAATGAAATGAATTTTAGGTTCCATTAAGACAATTTTAAATTAATTTGACTAGTACCATTCTTTAATATATAACATGGATGATTCCATTTCTATTCCAAAACTAGCCACATTGGTTATCCATAAATTACATGAAAAAATCCATAGCCATTTCATATTTCCATGATCTAAGATATTATAAAAAGATCTCTATCTCATTGTTCTCTTCCTCAATTATTCCCTAGGCTTAATCTCAACCTCACAAACCACCACTACCTACTAAATAAATTTTATTGGTTTCAATTTTCTATAGGGAAAATTCTTGAGTGGCATATGCTTCACTCTATGAATTTTTCACGTACTCATTACCTATTCGGACAACACCCCAGTACTCCAGCAACACCACACTCTTCACTATTGTCTAGATTTCATCCTCATTTTCCATAGAGAAATGTTTCATGAAAAAATAACCCACCAATGGAACATCACACAATATAGTGAAATATAATAAAAATGGATATATCCCTAAAAATTGGTTAAAAAATTCCTATATCACAAAGAGCAATGGGATAAAATGGACTCTTCCAGGTCTACATATATAACATAGTGAAACTGATATATGTAAAAAGCTCAAATCTCATCTTTGTAAAATAATTAAAATTTGTATTATCTCCCATAATACCCAAAAATTAATAAAACGGGAAAAAAATGTTTGATCCATTATAAATATTTTTCTTTTTGTTGAACTATAGAGGAAGTATTTTTCCTCTTTTTATTATATGCCACTTTTATATCATTGATAGTATCAATATAAAAGATAGTAAGGTCATCAATATACTCCTCCCCTATGGAATCCTTATGATATTTGGGACTTAAATTTCTTTTATCCATGTATTGATGGTAACTTCCATGAAACAAGACTAGTCCCTCTTTAATATATATAGATGATAAATGGTCTTTATTAAGAAGATACCAATTATATTAAGCTTTATTTCCAGCTTTGTGAAGAGGTCCCCAATCATTATAATATAACTCTATTTGAACCATCAAAATTCCATCACTTTTAATTCATTGATAAAGATTCATTACACGACCATAATAAATATTCTGAGAAGTAGATTCATTCAATGAACATTTATAAAAATGTTTTTGTATTAAAAACAATATCTTTTTGCTGATCATAAGAAACAGTAACAATTTATAGATAAATACCATTTTAATGTCCATGATTGGAACCCCTAAAATTAATTATAATATTAAGGTTAGATAAATAATACCTATTTTTGATCTAGGATATTATCTGATATAATATTTGGATTGAATTTCTCCCTTTTACATCCCCCCATGTTTCATCAATTGACCTCCTCCTGACCACATAATAAGAAAAAATGGAAATAAATCCATATCATTTTTGTTAGAGATGTACTAAAGGAGGTCCTGATATATATAAATTTGACAGAATAAAATTTTAGTTTTTATATTCCAAGTAATTATTTAAATTTAAATTTACAATTAATAAAACAAAATATTATTAAAGGTTTATAAAATATTTACATGGGCCAAAATTCATGACAATTTCACAAATCATGGACATTAACTTTCTTTATCAATTTTAATTTTAATCCCAATATCTCAAGAAGAATCCCTAAATGTAGTCATATTCCATTATATCCATCTATGTCTAAAAGTCTTAACCCATAGGTATAAAAGAGATAATTGATGATCACAATGTTTACACTGAACATAACATTCTAGAAATAAATGGTAACCTGGCTTGATAAGAGACGAGATGAGAATATTTGTATGTCTCTTTAGTATAAATGATTATAAGAATATGTGAATGAATCGAAAAACCCATTGAAATCATCCTCAAGCCTATAAAACCCAAAATTATAAATATTCTTCTAAAAAATCTGTATAATATCCACTAATTTCAACATAATTGTAGGATAACATGAGCAATAATCAAACTATTACAGTACTCCATAATTTGAGAAATGGTTTCCTATTTGCAGGAACAAGAATTGTTCTACCATTTTATTGAAAATTTTCATGGAGACATACCTAGTATATATTAATGATATATTTTTATTCATTCAAATTCCAGTTTTATATAGATTAAATTTCCCAAAATTTTCAGAAACTTTACGACATTCCAAAAAAATATCTTTAGGAATGATTAAATCAAACTCTTTTCATCCAAAGGTATTATATAATATTACAAAAATCTCATTATTAAGTATTACCTAACATTATATCTAGATGTATTATCAAATTGGATGATACATATTCCTCCTTCCCTAATAACCTTAATTTCTACCTCTATTATCTACCATCCATCATTCCTCGTGGATGCCTAACCAAAACCTGCATTGCTTCCTATGAAATTTTACCACATGTGTGGCCTTTAACACCACTCAATATCACTACTATCTCACTCTTCTATTGAATCATTCATCATCTTAGGATAATGCATACCCTTTATAGTTATTATTACACTCATAATCAAATCCTTCTTGTTTCATCACCACAACCTTCCTTGGCTCAAATATATGGGAATAAAATGAATATAACATGAATGATATATAATTATTAACCTAGATATTGTTCATATCATGTGAATTAATCCATTATTAGAAGGATTTTTTAATGTGTCCACCACTTGGGAACCTCCCACACCCTTAATATTAACTCCCACACTCGTATTCCATTATTATTCAATAATATCATCATTATATGTTCTTTTAGAATTAGATATTCAAGACACAATAGTCCAAAAATTATATACACTATGAACATTACACTACTAACAATGGAAATAGAATAGATGGTTGGGTGATTTTAGACCGTTACAAACACTATATATAAGATGAAAATAAAAAAAAATTTGACAAAATTTTCTATTCAATAATGAACTAATACATATATTATTATATTTATATAAATATTCAAATACATGACAGGGATTAAAATAGTTATTTCATACAGTACCACTATGGGTCGAAAACATTCCCTTAATAAAATAAAATTTAATAATTTATGTCTAGATAATCATAACATGCAGAGATTATACAATTTATATTAAAATGGGGTAATGATGGTCCAAAATACCATTATCATTTGATGCCAAATTAATTTTAAGAAATCATATTACAAATCCATTGTATTTTAATAAATTTTATATGGTTGGTTTTGGAGTATAAAGGGGAAATTAAATTTACATTTTATGTGGAACTATATTTTACAGTGTGGTGCCAGTTTTTTACCGTGGAGGCTCTACATGCATAATGGTTGGGGAAATGCAGAGTGCTTGACCAATTTTTTGGTTCTGTCTCCTTTAGATTATCTATGTTGTGGAGAATGGGATATGAAACTGAGGATTAAATGGTGATGTTCAAGTAGTTTTTTCAATTTTGGGTTCACTAGGCTATGGATCTAGACTACAGTTTGGAATTATTCATACCATCACAATTCTATGTTGTGGTGGTTCCATTGTTGTGTGGCCACTTTTATTTGGTTTAGTTGATCTTTTTCTTTACCTAGTAATTGATTCCAAACATTATTTTCACCAAAACCATTGTTTTTTAGTCCCTTTATTTGAACCAAAATTATGTTCCATGTCAAACCCCATTGCATATTGGTGTAGGCTTGTGTTACAGTGTTATCATTACTAGTTTTTTCATTAAATTATTGATTCCCAAAAACCATTATTCTCCCATACAGTCCTATAAAACCGGGGGTGACTCTAGGGATTATTCAAGATCACTTCCATCCCTCAAAATCATGGATTCATCCCAAAATTGGTTGATCAAAAAATGGTGAATCTATAATATATTTTTGATGATTTGGTGTTGGTCCTAGAGATCCTTTGCGTAATCATTAATGCATTTAGTTTGGGCTTCTAAATTGGGTATTTTATTGGAACTTTATGATGTTTAATTCAACAAGTTTGGGGTAAGGAGACCTAACCAGATTTGTTTATTTATGTTGAGTTGTATATAATTACTGGAAATGTCTTTGGGATATATTTTTAGTTCATTAAAGATAAAATTTGTTGAGTTTTATAATGTTTTGGTTGTTATTAAAATTTTATTACATTATTTTAGATTATTTGGGTTGAATTATATGTTATAAATATATATTAATATTTATTTATAATTTTTTGAATGATTTATTGATTTTATTATGTTAATAAATCTAAAAATAAAAAAAAGTACTTCATAAGATTTCAAATTGGAGGATAACATGGCAGAGAAGAATGGACATGTAGGCTTGGGTTCACAACCGTTACAATTATTAGTGTTTGTAACCACGAAGACTCAAATTTTGAGGGAGGAGGGAATATACCACATAGGGTGTTAGGATCTACATGGATTATAATTGAAGATACTAATTTCTATTTGTTTTGTCTTGAGTGATTCCTTATCATTAATCTTGTTGGTGATATGGGTTAGAAACTTCTATGGATTACCCTTTTACCCATCAGGACCTAAATAATCCATGTAACACTATTAAATGGAAATTTTTAGAAAATTTTATATGTTTTTTATATGTTCTATATCATCAGTTTAGAATTATGAATTTTAGAAGGAAATTTACATAAGAAACTCATGTTTTACACATTCATGAATTTTTTTTTGGGATTATTTCGGAATATTACATTAAATATACATTACATAACATTGTATATGAACCATAATGTATATACATATGTCATTTTATTGATTTTAATGATTACATGTGGAATTTTTTAGAGTCTTATATTATGGTTCAAGTCATAATGTAGTTGATACTAGGGGTTAACATTGATCATCAATAATTTTTATTCTTATTTTTCATTTTAATAACTTTTTAACACATAAATATATTATGTTTTTTAATCAAGTTTGGTTGTATAAAAATAAGAGACATAATAATTTTATTATCATTCATACTATGGTTTTATGATCTAGATAAGCGACCCACAAAATATTTTTTATCCATATGTGTTAGCTATGTTTGATATATAGAGTATAAATAATGAGTTATTCCCAAATACATGGAATGAGGTGATGAAAAAAAATTGAGGGTTCATTATTCATTCAAAGTTTATATCTACCCTCCCTTACTATCATAACCATAGAAATACTTTATATAAAACACTAAAGGTTCATAGTGGTCTGACTATAAATTGAGGATATTCTTGTTTGGATTATTAAATTTTTTTCTATACCACACACGGAACATCACATTTTTTATTAGTGTATGAGAAACCATGTAACTTATGGTAGGGACTATATAACATGTTATATTATCTCATCAAATTGAAAATCAATAACTTTCAAAATACAAGGATGAAAATATTTCTATACATAGAAGAGATCAAAGGGGTTTCTAGGGCCACATATGAAAATTAATAAATCTAAAATTAAAATATTAATCCATTAATTATGAACACATACACTGTTGATATTTTAATATTGAATAAAATAAACTATAATTTTTTCATGTTTTTGATTGTTTCTGAAAAAATAAACTCATTCCAATTTATGGAATTAAATTAAAATAGCGAATTCCCAAATTCTGTTGCAGATAATTGAAGAGAATAAATAAGTCCTCATAATGTGAACATGAAAAGACTAGATATGTAAATCGATCCTTCCGTAGTAGCTTAAAGAACATAAATTATCTCTATTTGATAAAACAATTATCTTGATATAGACTCTAAAAATATTAATAATTGGGAGATAACCCATGAATGGTTTTTTAAAACAACTAATGTTTTTTTTTCAATTTTATGATATAAATAATATGCTTTTTTTATTCTTTATAGATTTAGAATTTATTATTTTATATGAATCCATATTGATGAAAATTATAACCATTATTTTCAATATAAAACTTAATTCATTGTGTAAAATTTAATAAAAATCTATTTAGGTATAATAAATAAAATTAGAATAAATATTTTTTTGAAAAATAGTAGTCCCTAAATCATAATATTAAGAATATAAAATAAATATGGTTAACAAAATATTACCCAACCATAAAAATACACACCATTTTCCCCAACTAGATATGAATCAACATTAACAGTTTATCAAACCCCCTATTCATCCTATTTTCTACATCCACAACTACTATAAAATAACCCAAACATTTGAATAATTACCCAGTATGAGTAAATCACTACCTAACTATAAGGTTTACTATTAAAATATATGAAAATAATATACCCTACCATTTACCAATTTTATTTTTTGAACATATAAAATGTCAATATAATGAATATGAAATTCATATATAAAGATAACTTCCACATATTATCTATTCTGTTAATATCATATTCTAATTTTGACACAAAAAGTGCCTCAAAATATCATATTTAGAACTTTTGACTCATTTAATATAGGAAGAGTTGAACTATCTCCCAATAATGAACAGAGAAAAATGGACCCAATATTATATTAAAATTTCATTGAACCCTCCTTATTTCATATGATAAAGTACATAAAGTCATATTTAATATTTTTTTAAAAATGATCTAGTGCAGTACACTACCAATTTATTTATTTAAAATGTAATATTCACTACCTAAACCATTCCACAAAAAATTTTATGAAACAATAGATCCAAAAGTGACACATGACATAAAAAAGTTAACTTATCCATTGATATTTAGTCATTTTTATCATCGACTAAGTCACACCACCTCTTTTATGTCATTAGGTTTTCATGGCCATTTCAATTTAATACTACCTATTATATTAACTTATATCCCATCATACACTTAAACATAATTTTCACTATGTTTATTAATTCAACCTTTCCAATTTACATATTTAGGAAAAACTATAATTTTTATAACACTAGGAAATTCCCCATTTTAAATTCCTCATATGATGATCTCAAATAGACCCTTAAACCTACCTTCAAAAATAATTATTATAAATTATTGTCTAATATTCCTAGATAACCACATTTTTTATAACTCAAAATGCAATTTAATTTTTTTAAACAGAATTAAAAACATAATTTAAGAAAATTTTCCACGACGTGTTAATCATAAAAACCTCATTGAATTTATGTTTAATGTAAAATTTAATATTAAAATGATGCCATTAGAAATTGTATTATTTATTAATCACTATTTACAAAAATTCAAAAAGTGTAATTACTTATAAAAAAACTATAGAAATTATGTTAAATTGGACACCATAGTTTTTATTACAACCATAATTAACTAGTGATCATATGAGGTTATTGTGGAGGGGGTTGAATAAAGTATTCAAACCCATTTTAAAACATTAAATTAGATAATGAACACAAAATAAGAATGCATTAATTTATATATATTTGTTAATGATCTACATACCTACATAAATCATATCATATATTCTCTTAATTAATTTAATAATAATAAATGAGAAGATTGACAATTTTTAGTGTTCACAGCTCAAAATGAGTGATTAGAAATTAATGATGATAGATTAGAATATCACTTCACAAGATTTTTATTTTATCATTAAATGATTTAATTAATATGGAAATTGGTTATAATTTATTTATTTATAGTTTTTTCTACAAAAAATCCTCTTGTACATCCTTCACAATTTCAACAGAAAAAGACTGAAAAATAGTTAATATGAAATGTAATTAATCACTAGAAGACATTTTAATATCAAGATGTTTGTATTATATTGAGTGGATAAATGATTATGAAAAATGTTACATATCAATACTTATATGATATATCAAAATTTTTATTATTTTAATAAAAAAATATTAGAGTATAATAATATTACATCAGTTATATACATGTTATCTCGATACTTTTATGGACACTTTCTCATCCTTATGAGCTTAGAATGATGTTAAATAAAAACCACACTATCTCATGGATTCATCAATAATATATAAAATACCTATATATATATATATCCAAAATTATAATGCTTCACCAAATAGATTAACTGATTTTTTTTTTGAAAATATATGATTTGGTGATAATAAATCATGTGGATGAATGGGGGAGTGTATTGATAATAATTGTTAAAAATGATGATTTTTTAAATATGAAGTACATATATCAACATTAAGCTTAATTTTTAAACATCATAATGATGATGGTAATAATTTGAACAAAATTAAAAAGGGGGAATGGTAGAATGGTAATGGTTTTGTGATTAGATGTCAAGAGAGAAAGAATAATATAGTAACCAAGGATAAATTTATATGATAAAAAATGGTGACATGGGGAAATAGTGATTCATTAATAAAGTTGAATATGATTCTCATACCTTGAAACATTAAATAGTTATAGAAGTATGAAATTGATATTGATGAAATTTTATTACAAATAATATTAAGGTAATTATTATAAGAACAAGACATGAAACCGGAATAATGATATATAAATACAATTTATTTAGATGAATTGATGTGTTAATATTGTATATTTTTAATTTTCATGATATTGGGGGAATGCGGTAGCATGGGATATTTTGGACAATAAAATAATATGTATGGTGAATATAGAATCAACCATTTCATAATGAGTAGATGACAAAACATGGTTTTGTGCATCTAAATAATATAATCAGGATGGCAACCATTTTGATACTCTTGATTTAATTCAATTTTTTTATAAATATTTGTTATCCCTAGGATATTGAATTATTTTTTAGTAATTAGTCATGGTTGAGTTGAAAATATGATTTTGGTGATGAAAACTTTAGAAAAATGGGTTATTTAATGAATATAATACTGTAATATATTGCATGTTTCTATAAATCAAAAGAAGGAAGCCAAAATGTGGAGATCTCATGGTACTCATTAGAATAGAGATCATTATTGAATTAATTGAACTTAAATACCAAATAATTCAATATTTTATAGAAATATTACAAAACACTAATATTTCCAATACCCTTATACCAAGATTTTTACAGAACATGGACACATAACACATAAAAATACAAAACAAAAACACTATTTTCCAAAATAAAAATGAATATACTAATTATATAAGACATTTTTCACTTTCTTCACTAAATATATTTCTATATAAAATTAAATTTTTATTTTTACTACTAAATAGTAAGCCCTATACAAATCATTAAAAAATATAGAATGGGTATATATATCGCATTAGTTGGTAGAAAAATAGATAAAAAATGTTAGGCCTTGAAATATATGAATACATATAAAGATGAATCAATGGAATAAGTGGAGAGATTGATCTCATTTAAAATCAGTAATTTATATTCAATATTCAAATCAATTCTAACTCTCTTAATAATGTTATTAAAATATGATCAGAAATCAATCTCATTTGCAAGCATATATTCAACATAAAGGTGGATCAAAACATCACATTAATATACCATGTGGAAATTCATAATGACTCATAATAACTCGTAAAAAACCATATATAGTACATCATTTGACAATTCATTTGGGGGATATATTATTACACACCAAACCATCATCACATTTAATTTTCTATTACCACATCATGAAGAAAACTGTTATAATCATTCTGTTAATTTCAAAAACAAAACTATCAAAGTTAAACACCAAAAATTAGTTAAAATAGATCAACCAATATCTTTTTTGATGGAAAACGAAACAAACTAACATTTTGAACTAGTATTTAAAATAATTAATATTGTTTTGACAGGGGTCTTACACAATTATTCAATCAATCTATATAAAAATTAACATGTATGTTGCTATGTATATGATAAATAAATATTCTAAAGAATCAATTATAAATGAATTATTAGAACATGGTTATTCAATAAATAAAAGTAGATGGTTTAATTGAAAAGTTAACTAGAAATATGGTTTGACTAATTCAAGAGGGAATATATAAAAATAAATATTTAATTTTCAATCTGTAGTCATAATATTCTATATGTTAATAGAAAATATTGATATAAAATATCCCTTGTAGAAAAAAATAATAAATAGAGTAATTTTTTTTCAAAAATGATATTATGGGAAGGAATTGTAAATCCACATAAAAAATGTAGAAATAATATATTTAGTCGTTCAATGTGTAGAATATTAAAAATCATTGTAGAATAAATTCAATGTATACTAATACTAACTCAATGATAAGATATTGAGGAAATAATTCCCTTATAACCTTGGCAAAGAAAGAGTCAAAACTATTGAAATAGAGGGCATGAAATGATACATTAATTCTCATGAATTAAATTATTTTTTGATATAATGGGCCCCTAATTTATTATATCAACCAATTTAAAGAGAATACTCCTGAAAATTACTCAAATAATGTATATTAAGACAACAATCCCATTACATTATGTAATAAATATATTATAATGTCAAATCATCACTTATAGATCCCATTTGAAATGAATCCATCAGGACTCAATTTTTTGAAAAAAAACTATAAAAAATGTTTACAAGTTATATTTGAAGTAATATTACCATATTATGGAGATAAAAATATATATTTTATATTTTTTCTAAATGGTTAAAATATTACATTTTTTAAGATATGACTTAAGGAAATTTCTAAAATAATCATTCATTACGAGTTAGGAATGTAATTTTTATATGGAAATTAGATGATAAATTGATACTAGAAGCTATGGTAAAACATATATGATCATCATATCATTTATTATAACATTTGTTTATATTCTTTTATAAATAAATATTAATTTTAAATCCCATTTAAATAGATATTCAGATATATTTAAATAATTATTATTTAAAAACATTTTAAAGATTATGGAATTAACGTTTTAATATTTAAATAATTACATAATTATAATAATAATCATTAAAAATTATACATTAATCTAATTCATCTATATTACTTAACATTTTATTTTTTAAATCCTTAACTTTATAATTTTTTCCCACCTTTACAAGCACTCTAATGAAACTACGTGATCATTTTAGACAATTAACATATTTTTTATTTTTTAAAATAAATTAATAATATTACTAAAAATTATTATCCATCAATTTTATCATCTAAAATTTCATAACATAATTTATTATCAATATAATTATGATAACATGTTTACAAAATGAATTTATTACATCTCATAAGTCCGACAAGAAGACGGTATGATTTTTTTTAATTACCAAGTTATATTATTATAAAAATCATAAATTTATATAAAACTAATTGATTAAAATCATATTTATCTATTAAAACATATTATAAACATATCCATTCAATATATTATCTCTATGTCAATATATTTTACTCTTTCTAGGTTATTCAAGTACCACATCGATATTTTGAATGTATTTTGATATTTTTATTAACACAAAAAACATTATATTAGTGATATGAAATGTAATTGATATATTATATTTAATTTAATGTAAAAACATTTAATAGTTTTATATTATTTTATATACCATTTTAAATAAAAATATAATAATAGGAAATACAATTCCACTTGAAGTCCACTAATGAATTTTAAAAAAGAGATCAAATGATTTATGAAAACAATTATTAATTGAATATAATCTTCAAAATTTAAAAATTAAAATTTTATGCAGTTTAGTTATTTTATGTTGTTCCATGTGTTAATCATGTTTTCTATATCATTATAGATAAAACTATACTAATAATATATCAAATTTAACTTAAACTCAACATCTACTTTCAAAAGGTGTTTGAATATGATACTCATGCCCTACAAAATTTGAATTAATATTTTGAATTTAAAATTTTCTTATTTATATTAATATGGTATAATTAGATTTCATATATCTAAATAAATTTTTCCATATCATTAAAGACTCAAATAAAATAATTAGTTATAACGTTCTATTAAAAAATGATCATTTATTTTTTAAAATAATTTAACATTATTATTCGACCTCTAAAAAATGAAAATTGACAACTAAATCTTTAAATAATTTTTTATACCTATAATAATTTATCACATTTCATGTATTTATTAATTATTATAAAATTTGATATTTACTTATATATTAAAATATTGTAGAATACAATTTATCTTTGATCGCTTATTTTTTTATAATAATTCATTTTTAAATGCATCCCTAAAATTATTACAATGTTGAATTAAAATATAAAATGGAATGTTAAATATTTTAAAGCCTTAAAAAAATTAAAATAAAATTAACATTTATAGGTTTTACTATGATTTTTAATAAAATATTTTGACTATACATCTCTTTTACTACTTACGAGAATATCTTGTTTTTTATAAATATTTAACTCAAAATATTTCATATATTTTTAATAAAAAGTATCAAAATAGGATAACAATTTTATTTAAATAAGCTTCATTTTTTTATATTAAATTTAAAAATGAAAATAATAAAATTTTAGAAAGAATGTTTTTAGAAGAATAATTATTATTTTATTCGTTGAAAAACCCTATTCTTATTTTTCACCATGTTATAATTATTTCTATGAATTTTATAATAACCAATATGAATATAAATAAAAATATTAAGATATTTATAAACTAATACAATATATAAGAAAATGGATTTCTTTTAAAATATAACAAAATAAAAAATCATGTCATGAAATGACATTTTTCATTTAAATTAAAACATATTTTTTATCATGAACTAATTAGAATAATTTTAAATGTATACAGAGTATTTCATTGATAATTTGTTATCTATTTTAGAATAAAATAAACTTATAATATATTCTTAAATAAAAATAAAATCATAACATAAAATATAAATCTGATACGTTATTTAAAATATCTAGGTATTAAAACATGGTTCTAGTGTTTGATATAGAAATTTGGAGATGATGTTGGCCATGTCATAATACATTTCATATTGGTTTGAAAAATCCTTATATACCATGTAATGTAACGAAATTGGTTTAGCAGAAGCTATTGTAGTGAAAATAAATACAGAAAATTTGAATTAATAATTTCCATAATAGATTCCAAAGTGAATTATCATGTTTTATTGATTGAATAGAAATGTTAATGGTATTATTTATAAACATCGTGTTATACAATTTTTCACAATGATATAAGGAGACATGGGTAGTTATATGGGTAATATATAAGAACATAATATTCCATCATGATAAAAAGGAATGATGTTTTAAATAGTTAATGATTTTAGATAATGGATAAGAAGTCATGGTCTATGAAGATGAGATTAAAAGATTGGAATCACCTGATTATAGTGATTGGTAAAAAACAAAACAGTTAGTGATTATTTGAAAAAACAAAGGGTTGAATTAGAATTCCAATCAGGAATATATTTATTGGGTTTTATAGGTATAACTTGAATTAATTAACTTATTAAAACACATTAAAATGTGTGGAACACATGAAATGTTCTATGTGTTTTATGTTTGTGTTTGAATCAATATAAATATTTCATCAAAGTATATCAAGATTAAAGTGATTTTCAAACCCAATAAAGTAGAACTATAGAAAGAGGAACATTAGTAATAAATATGGTTATATATAGGTAAGAGATATATGAACCAGATATTGACATAAAATTAATAATTTATTAGAAAGGAATGTCATAAAAGAATACAGTACAAAGGGGAGAACCGACTTATGAAGGAAGAATGTGGTGGAGTACAGGGGTGTCACCCTGAAAAATGTACTTAATGTTAGCATGATGGGACTCAATATTGTTGTAGAGAATTATCTTCTCATCATCTCTTAAGCCACTAGATAGGGAATTCAAAGCAATGTTCCATTCTCTCTAACGGTGTACAATATGACTTCCTGAATAAATTTTCACATTACATCACTTAATGAGGTATGTCGAATTATAATAAGGATTTTCCTTCTCCTTGATAAGCCAGAATGGCACCACTGAATTAGATTCCACATCCACAATTTTCAGACTCTAATGATCATAAATAATGACACTAGAAGGCATGACTCTTTCCTTAACACCCATTGAATCAGCTTTTCCATAGAATGAGCTAAACCATAAAACCACTTATCCACTCTTATCTCTTACTATACCTCCCCTCTCGCAATCTAAGAAATGAAATGTCCATAAATATTTATCTTTAAACCACTCACTACATGGTTATATTTGATCAACATACCCTGCATCTTTTCACTTGTTCTGATATCCTTAATGTTACTAGGTAAGAGTACTTGAATCATGGAAGAGTTCACCCCTCCTTTAAGTGACACCCCCAGCTTCGCGATAAAATCCATCCCCTAATCTGATAGAAATATAAAATAAAATTTTATTCCTTATCAACCATTATTTCTAGCATCCCATAGATTCCAACAAATATTAACAAAATCTGCACTACAAACTACAGCTTTAACTCCTTATTGATCTATTCGCTAAAACCATACCTGATGGAACTCTTGCATATAAATCCCTCCACTAATAATTTACATGATCTTCCAAATGTAATCCCAAATGATTTTTTATCAATCTCCATGAAATAATATTTTACTTGATGATTCCCATCATTTTTGTTCAATGAAATAAAATAATATGACATGACGAATCCTTTATTTTTAATATTTTTGTCTGTTGGGAGAGACTGATTCTTTATCTGCTACAATATAATATTAATCTTGGTAGGGATATATTTGAACCAAATATATAGATCCCCTTTATCTAAACCATATTCACTATGAATCAATTCCCTGATGTTTTAATTTTTGAAAAATCTAGATGTTAATCCCATAAAAATGTATTTTTCTGGCTCATCCACAAGATGAATGACATAGTAAACATTTCTCTTCCCTTGGGTGTGAATGGAATACATCAATGTGAGAAACCTACTTCCTTTATTGAAGGATATGGCTGGAAACTAGATTATAATGTTGTCATGCCCCACAACCCACCTATCATGGTCGTGCATCTCTTAAATGTGATTTAGAATGCATTGCTAAATGAATAAGAGCCGTCACGTATGACTAGACTATTCTTCCCATCGCGGCCCTATTATAGATTTTATGAAATTTTTCCAAAGTGAGTTCCCTCCCATAGAATACCAAGTCAAACATGTGTGAATAGCATGCATGGTCTCATATATGATGTGGAGACCAACACCACCCTCTTCAACCAATTTTGATAGACATTTCCATAAGGCCCAGTGGCATCATCTTGTCTAATTTGTGTCCCATAGGAAAGTAGTCATGGTATTTTATAGCGTGGGAATTGTTCCGTTTGGAAAATTAATAATGGATAAAACATGAATGGGAATATAAGTTATTACTCTATTAATTAAGGCAACCCTTCCACCAAATGAAAAACTTACATTTCCTATAATCAATTTTTACTGTGATCTTTCAACGAATATCATCAATGGGGGAAATCTTAATCATTCAATTTAAAATGGTATTTTTTTTAATAATTGAGAGTTGACTTGTTTTTATTCCCAACATCCCTTGAATATCACATATGTGTCCTCCTGGGAATTTATTTGAAATAAATATATTACTATTCCTCTGATTGATACATTCGAAGCTCAAGTTAACGGTAATTGACATGATTCACTTGAAACTGCCGATTGACATATATCTAACAGAAATGAAAAATATGATATCATCAACAAAAATTAGATGAGAGATGATCCCATTACCACCATTGTTTGTGTGTGGTAGTATCTCATCAAAGCCTTTGAGAAAATTCATTGTGATAGCTTCCTCCACCGAATTGAAATTATTGGGAGAGAAAGGATAACCATCTCTAACACTGTGAGAAATTTTGAAGAAACAAAAAACATAGTCCCATAAGGTAAATGGAAATTCATATATAAGGGAAGCACATAAAACCAAAATTCTACAGTTTTATGATACATAATGTTTTTATTTATTAATCTATTAATGGGTAAACCTTCAAGTTCATAAAGAATTGAATAATTTTTTAATGTAGTGTATAGAGGAGGAATATTAGGGGGAGACCCTTGAGAGGCAGTGTTACAAAAATAAATATATTTTAATGTAAGTTATATTTGACATTGAGTGAACACAACCATAAAATTATAACCCATATATAGAAAGTCATTAGTGGATTTAGTACACCAATACATAGTCCTGTGTATGATCCTTCCACATATCACTGTGTTGTTTACCCATGTAAAACCCTTATATTTATTTTTAATTTAAATTGTATATTTCTATTTAAAATTCAATGTGATAAAAATCAAGGGAGTGGTGGATTAAAAGGTGTTACTTTTAACATGGGGAAAAATATAATGATGTATGGGGGTAAAAATTTGGAAATAATTTTATTCCATTAGCATCCTAATTTATCCACCACCAATTAATAGCCGAGACTAAAAATTATTTCTATAGTCAAAAAGATGGTATCAGAACCCAATGTTTCTAACTTGGAAATTAATAAATAAAACTAGTTTTTAAATTTATTTCCCATATGGGATAATAAATTAAGCATTATATTTTTAATGGTACTATCTTTTATATTAATAAAAAAAGAGATATTTTATTTTATATTTCTTATCATGATGATTGTGTCCAGTAAATACATCATGATGGGAATTTAATGAATCAAAGTAAAATAGTTAATTATAGGAAGAGATAAAGGATCCTTTCTAGAGATTAAAGAAATGAGTTAATATAAGAAACTATTCATATTTCTACTTCTCATAATTTTTGAGAATCATTGAAGGATATATATGGAAAATATATGAAACAGAAGGTTTAGGTGACACCATCATTAAAATATTACATATGCTATAAATATTATTAGTCTTAAATTGATATATTTGGTGAATTTGTTTAAATTTCAAAATGGATTAAGAGTGGTAGTAATAAAAAGAAAACCTTCAAGAAAAATCATATACCAATCTAGGTAAGTGTGATTGGTTTTCTTAACAAATCTAAATTAAATATGACACAAAATCCATTTAAAAGTGTAGAAATTTATATTACAATATAGAAGGTGAAAAGGTTACTATTTAATGAATAATTTTTCAATTATATCTTTTCATTAACAAATATATTATTCTTGTAGAAATCATGTGGTGATCCAAACATTAGAGGAATGGGTGGATTAGTTGGAGATCATCAACAGACTTCATTATTTATTCATGATAGATTTGTTTTTCCAAATAATAGTCAAATCAAGTAGAAAATTATAATACTAAATTAGTAATAAAGATGTGAACAATGATTAAATAGTGAAAAAATTTACATGGATAGATTTCATATAAAATCAGTGAACAAATATCTGAGGTGAAGTAACAAAAATAAAACATGATTCCTAGTAAAACATTAATGGAGGATAATAACATGAAAAGAGGAATATTAATGAATATTGGATTTGTAATTCCTAAATGTTTAGAATAATTTAATGGTCATTTTACTAGAAAGGAGGTTTAAATCATCAAATGGGATCTTCAAGATCACAACAAATACTTCACCAATAAATACATATCACAATAATGATTGTCTAGAATCAGAGATCATAAGGAATTGAATTGAGAAACCTCGTATAATAATTCTCAATATATGGTGGAATTATGTTTTTACTGATATATATTTGTTATAAACACTACATATTTGTTCATAATAGCCGAACTTCTCAATCGTGGAAGTGAATTTTCTACAAAACATCAACTGAGGAAATGATACAAAGGGTGTAAATTTATTAGGATATTTTTCATTTGTTATAACCATAAACTTAAAATGAGGTAATTAATCATGAATAGTAATATAGACTCTAATAAGGGATCATACCCTAATATACCCCTGGATAAGAGAACCCAAATTATAGATAAATATGTTATGTTGATAAATAGATTCACTGACATGAAGGAAAATGATGCCCAAAATAAATATTGGGTGAACCATACACTAATGGATAAGATCACACCATATAAATAATTAATATGTCTAATTAAATTTAAAGGAAAAAGAAGAATATTTCTTTATCCAATTAAATAAGGTTCAATGATTAATTAAAAACCTACTAATTATTAACATGTCTAGGGTAGTCTTAATGTTTATTTTAGAGGATTAAAATAAATCATACATAAGTTCTATAAAAAATAAATAAATAATAAAAGAGAGTAATACCGCTGTAAAGTAACTGTTTTTGTGGAGGAATATTAATGAATGATTCAGAAATTATGAATTGATATATGGGATATTAAAAAGTTGAATTTCACTCATAACAGAGATGATTTCCAAACCAAATAATATAAAGGAGTTTAATTAATGTTTTTGAAATGATGTTTGGGCATGTGGTATAAATAAAAGAATAAATACAAAGGAATCATGGAAATAATTTTATAAAAACAATTATTCCCAAAGACTAACCACAGTCCTCTACGTGAGGATGTTTTTTATGTATCCTTATCCCCATGAATGTAATTCTTATGGACATTATTGTAATGATGCAAGTTTAGAGGAGAGAACAT
This sequence comes from Viscum album, assembly GCA_963277665.1. Classification (NCBI taxonomy): domain Eukaryota; kingdom Viridiplantae; phylum Streptophyta; class Magnoliopsida; order Santalales; family Viscaceae; genus Viscum; species Viscum album. Next base: position 330,850,585 of record OY728150.1, on the reverse strand, counting down.
ATCTATGAGGTGAATTCATTGGTTTTTTTAATAAATTATAATGGGTGGAAAATTTACAAGTTATTTAACATATTGATAATGAAACACAACTAGTGGAAACGAAATTATAATTAGAAATGAATCCCAATAAAGAAAAAAATTACAATTTGTGTATTATAGAATATAAAATTTTATAGTTGGTATTAGGAACATATCAATCAGTACTAGACCATAATAAAGGTAGAGGTCAGATTAATATTGTGCTAATAACTACAATAAATTTAAATCCTTATTTTTTTAATATAACATGTGATATCATTTAATCATTTTTAGAACATGAAATACTGAAAAAGTTGAATTACTCCCATGATGAGTATAAATTCTATAACAATAGTAATGATAAAATAATTTAGAGGGACATTTTTATATAAATTAAAATGTTCTTAGGACACATTTAAAAAAACTCATAGATTCGCTATTTATAGAGATAAATAATATACATTAAATTGGTGATTCTTAATGGAATTAAAAGTCCCATATTAGATAAATTTATAAATTAAGTGAGTGAAATGGGAAATATTAATTTTTCTTAACTTTTACTATTATTTACAATTCTAATATTTATCTCATATAGTCATAGTGAATATATTGTTAACACTTTTTATAGTGGTAAGTTCACCAACTAAAAATTCCATAGAGTGTGGTAGTTGTTAAAATATTTCTTGATGTGTCAGTGATATAATAATTGGAATCAATTTCTTTATAGTTTAAATTAGAGCTATAGAAAATTAAAGGATTAAATAATGATCATTAAATTTAGAATATAATAAAATGCTTGAATGGGATAGGGGTTAGGATTATGTTGTGATATAAGAGTGACATGTCAAATACATATTTCGAAGTCTCTAAATCAATCCTCTGTTGATAGATCTTTAAATTGCTCTTTATTAAATGGGACAAACGAAAAATGAATACATGGTTAAAAATATGTAACCCTTAATATATATAATAAATGGAGATATTAGCCTCTCTAAATCAATAAAATAAGTTTCAGTGATATATAAAAGATCTAATGATGATACACCTGTAAATTTTAGTTAAAATGGGGTAAATAAAGAAAATACAGGGTTTGAACCCATTTATTTTAACAAAAGATGGGTAGAAGGTAATGTTCATAAATCCAAAAAACATAGTGAAATAGGAGAATAAAAGTCCATATATTTGGAGCTGGGATATAATTATAAATGGGGATATAAATATCTATATTTTTGGAAGATAAATTTAATTAAGAATTTATTAATTATAAAATAGGATAATAAATAACTCTAAAAACAATAAGATGGATGTTGGATTTTATTGATAAGATGTGATTCAGTTATAATCATCAATGATGATAATGGATGGATTTAATTAATAACAAATGTTTCTAATATATTTTGGAAATGATGAATGTATATTAATTTAAAGGTTTCATTGGAGTTTTTAATGATTAAAAATGTGATTAGAAATAAATCCAAAGTGGAAGAAGGTATTAATCCAATGTTATGTGATTGCAAGTCCATAAAGAGTGTATACTATAGTAACCACAAAAATATTGACATGACGAGACATTGAGACCTAGTGATTCATGAATAAAGATTAATATACATGTCCTACATGGAAAAGATACAATATTTTGGAAACATATAATTGATATATAATTTAGATTTATTTTAATACATTTTTTACACATCAATTTTTTGTAAATAATAGTTATTTTTATGTTTAATTGTGTTTGAAATAAATATTTATAACCAGATTATAATTTTATACTAAAAATTATACTCATTATATATATATATATGAAAATGTGTTTATTTTTTAGTTTAATTGATTAATTTTTATTTTTGTTATTTTCATATTCATTTATAAAAATTATTTTAACTCTTTTTTGGTTTTTTTTAAATTTAATAATTTTTATGATTTTTATTTGATTGTAGTTTTTGAATTAAAAATAAAATAGTTATAGGATTTTAATTTTTATAATTTTCATAGAGTGAATTTATATTTACATATATCTTTTGAATTTTAGATGATTGGTATTTTTATTGAAGTATTTTCATTTTTTTTTATTTTTTAAAAAACATTAATTTTGGTGGATTTTAATATCAATAACAAATTTTTTGAAAATAAAAAATGGAATAATATGGTTTCAATTTTAAATACTTAAGGATACATTATAGAGTTCATTTTTAGCATCATTGCACTTAAAAATAGAAAATTCACCCACATAGAGTGTCCATATAAGTTATATGTAGTTGATGAAGAGTTCCAGAATGGGGTTAGAGAGTTTTACCTATAGTTCATTTTACTCTGATAATCCCTATAAAAAGTTTATGTAGTGTTTTCATATTTTTAGTTCATATCTCACCCAACAGTCAATTTAGATTTCCACTTATTGTTAATTTCCCTCAATATAGAGTTTCCTCTATTTTCTTAAAACGTTTCCTAGAAACTAATTTCCCAATGCTAATAATATCATATGAGAGTGGATTTGAAACAAAGATAATATCAGGGGAGGATAAGTCATGGGAGGCCAACTATAGTCATATATGAAACAGGAGCCCAAGCACCCTCCCAAATTAGATAGGATGGAATAATCTCACCATGGTGTGGACAAATATAAAAAATATGTTGAGAAAAGAAGATCAAATATTTTTTTAATCAACCCATGATTTCTATATTGGATGATATATACTCATGGACTCAAATCTGGAAGCATGAATTCTATTTAATTATGAAGGAGAAAAATATTGGTATGAATTTTAATGAAAATGCTCAATATAAACCAATCTGTGAAAAATTGATAACATTGAATGGTGGTGTAAATTTCAATGTTTTGTTTTGGAATTATGGTTTTAGATTGAGTCTATAGCTTGGTATATGGGTATTTGATGAATCATGGGAACATGATAAGGCTCAATCATCCATGGTTGATGGATGATGATGGGGACCAACCAATGTTGAAGCATGACCACATCAGAACTACTTTTGACTATATAGTTTTGCTTGCTATAGAAGATGAGACCTAAAGCTATAAATGTTTCTAGTCGTAATGGTTTAATTTATTGCACACCACCTAGGTGAAGAATTATTTAATGATATAATCGGGGGTAATATTTAAGTCAAATAATACTATGGTTTCTGTTGGATGGATCATTTGAAAAATATTTGTTACCCTTTTTTTGAATTAAGCAGAGACCTTCCCAGCCCATTTACTTACGTGTTTTTTTATTAGGGATGGTCTAAGAGTGTTTTCATGAAAATGATCAATTTGAGATATTTTTATCTCTAGGTGATAATTCCTTACAAGTATACATTTTTTATGATATGATTTTTTGGAGAATAATTTAATGTGGTTCTAGTTTTGATTTTTTCGATGTGGTAATACATTTATTTATGAAATAAAATCAATATGACCAATTTTGATATGTTGATGGGGTTTTTAGTAGATGTAATCCATGTTTTTTTATTTCATAAATTGGGTATTAATTCCATGAACTTGAAAAACCCCAAACTATCTATAAGTACACATTCCTTTTAATTTTCTTAATTTTACATATTTCCTAATAATCCTAAGTGGTTTCCCAAGAAACATCAGAGATATTACATCACATTACTCTTGTATATGATCCCTAGAATATGAAGATCACGTTTGGAAATTGGAATTGACTTATACTCTTCAATGATTATGAAATTATTGGATACCTCCAATGGAATGATTTCTAATTAATCCTTCATTTGTGATCAGTGGAACAATAATCTTGGGCTTTGTGTTTTATTGATTTTACCATTTTATTGTTATTTCAATAATGGATAGATTATCTTCCATGAATCCTTATAACATTGATTTTATTAGACCTTTGGAAATTGTATTGTTTCCCATATAATTTATGTTATATTGGAATTATCCCATTTTTTTTATTATTGACCCTATTATTGATGGTAAAATCATGATAGAAATAATTATATTCCATTTTTTAAGGATTTCACTCCCACATTCTTCACATTCTATTTTTCCTATGTTGTTGGTAATTTATCTATTGAAGTATTGGTTCAACGATGATCAAACCATCATACATGAACTATGGATATACAAATGTTGGGAAGAAACCTATTTAAATGGGGTTTCATGATGGGTAATGAGCATATAGAATGTAGTAGTGAAGGATGGTAATTCATGGGCGATACTGATAGATTATTTAATGGGAAACACATGGTGGATTATATTTAGATCAATGTAGATTAATGTTTCCCATGATAGGTTACTAGAAATGGGTGTCCAAACATGGGATATGTATGGGTGAAAGGTACTGGGAGGAAATTGGTGTATATCACAGCTAAAGTTGGGCCTATATTAAAAACTATTAAAAACTCAAGGTTTTATATTTCATGTTTATGGTAGAAAACGGAACCATGATTTGAATATTCACGAATAAATCTGATTCACATAATGAATTACATATCGATGTTGTGAATCTATCTTATTCGGGGTGTTTGTCTTTATATATCAATTATTTGATAATATAGTCCTACCTGAATCATATATGAGACATAATAAAAATATAATCACTTGAAGATGTCTGTTTAGGTTGAAAACAAGTATTATTTGTGATTAATAATTTTGATTCTATTATTGGTGATCACTTGATGATGGGGCTCTTAGATCTCGTCTCCCCCATATCCTTTGTATAGGTAGATTCAGTAATCCCCATACTCATCATGGCATTGGACCTCTATCTATATATTTATCAAACCCCCTCCATTGATCTATTGAATGTAACTGGTCCACCACTACAGTAGGAACTCCCTTAGCTGAGCCATCTACCAGTAAGGCTTGGGTATGACTCTATATTACAATGTGATTTATGTTGGACTTTATTATTTTGTATAGTACTTATTCATAGAGAATTGGTTGAATCACCATTCCCTTCTTGATTTGAATATTGAGTTTTACCACTGTTCAATTGGGGTACCTTTTGGAACATATTTTTATTGTTGGGTTTCGAATTCAACTTTTATTCTTAAGTTGATATATCATTTGAATTTACTTTTTCATTTTGTTTTTTAAGAATCAAACATTGTATGTTTATACTCACCTTTAAATTGGATTGAATTGCATGAAATGTGTATTTTTGGAATAATGGTATCATTAGTGGAGTTTATATCTGTCCTAGTGTTGGAGGATCATAGTATTATTTGGAAGTATTGATTGTGTTTAGTAATTAGAATTAGAGGTCTTGAGCTAGGTTCTCTCCTATTTTTCTTCCTTTTTTCAATTCTATTAGGGAAATTCTTTTTTAGGTGTGTATTTTGATCATTTAATTATCTATGAAATATTTTTTGACTCTTTAATTTTTTTATAGGTCTCCAAAAGATGTTTTTAAAATCTATAAGTTACAGATTATTACTGTCACTCTAAATTATTAAATGAATCTTGGGGTTGTATATGTACATTAGGATATGTCATCCAATTTTAGGTATGCTTACTCAGTTCTAGCCAACTACCTCATGCCTATTAGCGGTGGGTATGGGATTTAACATGTAAATTATATTGGACTAGCTGGGGCCCTAGTGGGTGGAGTTGTAATAGAGTATTATTAAAGGAGGTAGTTACTAGAAATATTTTTAGAGATAGAGGTCTTATGAGGAAATATTTTGGAACATAGAGAAATGATGTTTGGGGGTCTCAAGATCATAAATTGTGATAAAAACCACTATGACAGTGTGACAACCAATGTATCCATACACCCAGAATCTAATAAACTTATTTTATGACAAAAAATACTATTAAACTAGTTTCAAGGAAACAAATGGAACCAGATCATTGTTTCAGATTAGAATCAGGGTTCCCCAATATGGTTTATTTGTCGAGGGTTGGAATTTTCAAAATCATTCTTTTTGGTTATATATTTATTTACAAAAGACATCTAATATATTGTTGTTGGAGCCAAATTCATCCAATAATTCCATCATTTTAGATCATGAACCATTTTTCCAAATGCAGGTGGTTGTTGAGAAATTGGTGAACTACCCTTAAGTACACACATTGGTCAAGGTGATTGAATTTTTGTCTCACCGCACCCTTTTGGGATAAATGTTTTCCTACTATGGGACTCTATTGTATATTTATCTTATGTTCATGAACCATTCATTTACATAAAATTATAACATATTCAACCCTTTAATAAAAAATCTATTTTTATCATGCATTGAAGATAGAAAAATTGGATAGATTTTAGGTTCATCGTCGATGGTGATTTATCTACATATCAGAGGTTCTACATCAGTTGTAAACTTTTTTAATGAATTAGTGATTATGATTTCATTTATTATTATGATTCTAGTTTTAATCAATATCATGGGGTGCTCTAGATCTTATCATCATCCAAGGAGATAAGACTTATTTCGATGTCTACATCAAACCCATGATATGGGATTACTACATATCCTTGTGAATGGAACTAGTACCCATGTATTTTAGTTCCTTATAATAGGTTAACAAAACCTTCTATGGTCATCTAATAAGAACCTAACTATTCAGTTTAACATAATTCATCAATGATATCTAGGATGAAGGTACCTAGCCATTGTTTTTTGTGGGGATCCGCCAAAGGGGACAAGAAATCATGAAGAGATGTAGGTTCCTAGGTTAGATATGACCCCACTAGGAATGTGTCCAAGAGAGAATTTGGGTTTATTTGGGGTCTTGTTTTTGGACCATTGTGATGAATCCTACATATCCCTTTTTGACATGAATCAAATCTAATATAGTCTAGCTATGAGGACCCTCACCAATGGAGGCTCTCCAAAGACGTTTCTCATAGAAAACAAGGAATGATGAGGGGTTACATTTGGGATTATCCCATGTAGTGGGATTCCATTTTGTTTGATACATGTATTTCATGACCCATGCCTATGAAGACCCTCTGATGGATGGGAATTTGATGATCTATAAAATGATTCTCTACCAAAACATGAATATGACCATGTGAATGTTATGAAATATTATACCTATAATCCCATGGGAGTCATTATCAAATGTGGGAAATAAGACAAATTTTATGATCTGTAAAATAACATGGTTCTTCTTCTGTTGGAAGAAGTGCTTATGGGTATATGAGAAGAAGAAAGAGTTTTTTGTGTCAGTCTCCTCCCATTTTTTGTAATCATGATTGTCACATCATAATACTCATTAGTTACATACCATTAAAAAATATACCCAAGGAGGTAAAATATATGGATAACCATGTTGTCCTTCTTTCACTTATGGAGGATCTCAGGGCTATATGATAAGAATAAAGGGACATGGTGTGCTTATCTCCATCCATTATGGTAACCATGAAAGTCACACCTAACTAACCATCTGGTTATAGACCCTAAGAATGGAAATTTACATACTCCAAGAGAGATTCACAACATTTTGGATTCTTGAGAAGATAATAGAATAAGATACTACACCTCAAATAGAAATTTAAGAATGTTTTTCTCCCTCATCTCTGGGAATCGAAGGTCCCTATTCTTAAAGAAATCATTGGAATGGAATGATCTAATACCCAATACATGATAACTATAAATACATAAAACCTCCACCAGGGTTAGGGTCCTCATGAACAAGGGGATTCATATTCTCATTCACCCTAAGGACCATACCTTTATGTAGTACAAGTGAGAAGAACCTATAACTAAATGAAATCGTATTTGAATGGGAGATACGTTGGTATTCCTTTTTCCATGGTATTGAAAGTCATGAGGCTTCAATGGAGGATTCTATTTGGTCCTAACCTATATGATTAATCCAATGGAAATGGAGCCCCTCTATTGGAGTCTTTAAATTGGTACTATAATGTGTCTCATTCTGGTCAATTCCTGGATTATAGTATGTGTGTCACGCAAGACAAGGCCTAACAAACATGAGGTACTTTGTGCAAGAACTGGGAGTAACAAGAAGTGCTTCAAATTGGTTGGTAGTCTTGTGTAAGTGGGAGGATAATTGGGAAATGTAACACCTTGGAAAAAAATTCGGAAATCCCATACTCTATGTCCAAAGGATCTCGTAAGGTGTCCCTTGAGGGGTCTCACATGGGTCCTGTATAAGGGAAGGAACCTTCACTCTAGTTGTTGTTGACTAGGGGGAATGAGGTCTTCACATAGGTGTCCTATGATTTTAAACTATGATGTACGTAGATATCCATCTCCGCCATAATATCATATTATCTTTGTATTTTGAGAGCTACGTGAGGGATTTTGGAGGGCCTATAAGAAAGGGTTGTGCGACCTATGGTTGGAGGCTTCTTCCGATTTCGATTCTTAAAAATAAGGATCCCTATTGTAATATATATATAGGAAAATAAAGGACCCTAGTGTATGTAGGTTATTTATAGAGATCAAAATATCCAGTACCCAGTGTATGTACCCCGCACAGCGGTGGCTGGATCCTTTATTGTCATATCTGTGGGGGATATGCGAGCCATCTAGTGTGAAGTATGGGTGCAGACATGCCATTTTTTGGTGAGTTCCCTTAGTGTTTTTTGGGGATGTTTATATATATATATATATTATAATTAGGATAATATTCCTAATATTTTCATCCCACGTGACAAAACAATGTTCCAAAAAAATCCTCACCCTATCTAGATTGGATCCAATCAAAAGAAGAGAGTATATCCCTGAGGTAGAGGTAGGAAATGATTCTAAAGACGGTGTAGGAAAGCTATTTTCTGTACCCACTATGGCTGGGGATGTAGTCTAGGTGTTAAAGTCAATTGCGCAGGTCCCCAATGTTGGTCTAATTCATAGGTTCAATGTGCATGCCATTACTGTAAATAAATACTATTGAACATACACTTAATTATTCCTCCAATGTTTATGAATTTTTCTCTCATCCCATAGATTGTGCACGTAGTTGTTCCATGATTTCTATTTTTCATTAGTCTCTCAAAAAAATCCTCATGTACAAACACGATACATCAACTTGAACAAGATTTTTTAATTGAAACCCATTGTTAAGGAGCATGTGATGGACCACATGGTTGAGGGGCCTATGTGAAGGACCTGATCATGGGGCCTGCATGAAGGACTTGATATAGGGTCCTGTGTAAAGGAACTTCCTTTTCCAAAACATTTAAATTTTATAAATAAATATTTTTGATGAACGTGAAAATATAGATTTATTGTTTTCGGGTGGTAGTGGATTCCCTAATAGATTCTGACACAAAAGTTGTTCCATGAGTCACCGTGATGATCAATGATATTGGGACAGATTATTGTGACATGAATGATTCAACTCTCAAATATTTGAATATGAAATTGAATTTTTATCACTGTGGGTATCCATTAAGTGAATATATCAACTTTTATGATCATATATTTTTAACAGATGCCCTCATCTCGAATTATTAGATATACATCTAGATGTCTTGGTTCCTAGAGAATACCAATTTTCCTACAGACAATTTCTCCTGTAATGGTATATATTTTCGGTAAGGGAAGGTTCCATCCACCTTTATCATTAACCATATCCTTTGTACCTCATACCCATTGTCTCATACCATTTATTTGAACCCTCACTTTTATTATTCAACCTTTCACACTTCACAGATAGACTAGTTGTAAGGCTGGAAGGAGGACTGGGACATCCACTATAGAAAGAGAGTTTGGCCAGAATAGATGTGGTAATACAGGGTGCACCAGAATTTGTTAGTGCTCAAGAAGGATATTCAAAAAATTATTATTTACGAGTGTTTTTGGCTGGAGAGAACATACATTTACATGAACCTGTATATTATCTGTGAGATGCTGAGATGATAGAGTAATTAGACAAATTGATTTCATCTTTTTCATGGATAAATCAAAATTAAATTGTGGGACTTATATAGAATTTTTGTAGATCATGTCTTTAGATATATATTAGAAGTGTTTATCCCCCTAATGATAACATGGGATGATGCTAAAATGACACCTGTGTTAGGCCGTGAGAAATTTAAGGTGGAATGTGAGGACCCTAAGAAAGACTTTCTATCAAGGGATGATATCCATCCTAGAATGTATATGAATGATTTATTTAATCCAAAAGGACATGGTCTCACATTCCAATTATATTTAGCATTCACCACTGTTTAAAATTAGGGAATTTCCAGTAGATCATTTTTTATAATAGAGAAAGACCAGTATACCTATTGGGGTTGCAAGGTCAATTCTTATGTTTCTGTTAAGACCCATATGGTCAGATTACTCCCAATGATTTTTATTATTTAACTTATACCAGTCCAAAAATCTAATTGTGATGTGAAACAAGGGAATTTTTTTATATAATCCAAACATGCCAAAGGGAACCATATATCATTGTAATATCTTGTAATCGAGAGAATATACCAGTTGTTTTTGTATATGTAAACTATGAATTCCCCATTTAGAATTATGGGTCCATTTCAAGAGGTGTGTGTGTGAATTACAGAACAATGAAGCTCATAAATTGTTCTAAGAAGAGTTAAACTCACTAAATTGTACATAATATGATTTGTTTAGGAAATTTTGGAGATTCATCCTTTAAAACAGAAGTATATAAAATTACTGAAGATGTTGAACATATCATGAGAGTTTATCTTTTTTCCATATCGTGATCCGTGAAATGGGACATTCATCGATGATGGAATAATAAACGATTAAATAAGGATGTACATAATAGAATTCATAGATATTATACTAGTATCCCATATTTATTGAACGTTCATCTTTGAGGCATGAACACCGTATCAATTCACTTACTTGTTCAAATTTCTACAACAGTCAAGATTCATTCCCACCATGCATGTTAGTTTTGAGAAACACATGATGGTGGCCTAAAAATTATGGTTCCCGATAGCGATGGAGGTGTCCCAAATGTTAATCAAGATGACTTTTTCAAATGTATCAATGTAATATCCTGGAAATTCCATTTATTTTTTAATGTATATGGCATTATTTTGAGGTTAGATGCTTAGAAGACAATTGATTCTAAGACTCAGGGATCCCGGAATAGAGGTTGGATCTTTTTTTAGTTTATTAAATAAACGTGCGAGAAGGTTTTTTGAAAATTTTAAATTGGTGCTCAGATAAAAAATATGAGACAACCCATGAACTCAGAATGTAGGGATTCTCCTATAAGGGCCATAACATCGACTTGTAAGGGTCAATCAAAAAAGTAAATTTTCTGAATTTTGGAAAAAATAAATTATCGTAAAAAGTTATTTTATTTCTTTTTCGAAACCATTGGGTGGTGGAACGGAGGCACTGCGCTTCACTGAAAAAGCGATGAAGAGTCTCATTAAATGAGTCTCATTAATAGCTCATAAACATGTGGAGTAATGAAGAATTAAATGTACCATAATAGATATGTTGTTTCATAAATGAAATAGTAGAATGTCATCATGAAACAACATAACGGAAACACTATGACATGTTTTCTATTAATGGGTTAATGCATTGATGAAATCAGGATCAAAGGGTGGAATTTCATTGAAAACCATATGACAAGAATTCTCTCCAAAGAAGAATGATGACTACAGGCTTATCATTGGAGACATTAATGAACCTCTATGAACAGGACTAGAGTGCGTTGAATGACATTGGAACATGAATCCTCGTGGATAGAACACTTTAACGAGAAACATCGATGAGGCATGGGGTTTTTTTTATGGTTTCCCAATTATTTATTCAAAAATGATGAACGTGGATTAAACCATGAACAGGTTGATCCAAAGATTTCTCATTATTCTGAGAGAATACATTCATTGGGGGGTTTTCACTAGGATTATTAATTATTTGTTTGATAGAAATTCAATCCCAAACATCCCCATATTCAAACTCAAATGTGGAGGCTGCTGGCCGACCCAAAAAATACTTGATCCACTTTACTTTGTACATTCTTCATGGACAAAAATCAATGTGGTGGAAAATTGGATTCAATGATTTAGAAAGAAAGGTGATGACCCTCGGAGGCCGGCAGCATAGATGAAGCAAAGAACAAACCACCAGAGCTGACCAGGCAGTCCGCGGTGGTAGCCATAAAAGGGTGGTGGGGCGCCGGAGGCGATAGCCGTGGTGAAGCGATAAGATCCACTAGCCCTCGGGCCAGTGGTTGGATGTAGGGATGAGGCCCTATGGCCACGTCAGTATAGCTGCCTGCACATGTGGGGTGTGGGTCCTCATGGAACGTGGTCCCCTGATCGCATGACGGCGCACCCCAGACACACTATGTGTCTGGCCTAGAGAAGAAAACTGGTCTACCCCCGAGGGCTGGACCCCAGTCAGGCTAGAACTAGGGGGTGCAGGATCCTGGTCGGGTTAACAGACCTGGGCTGGGTCAGTAGTCCTCAAGTTGGGTGGGGTTGGGTCATTCCAATCAAGTCAGACCGGACCTAGACATAATATTCACCCTTTCGAAAAGATAGCTATAGCATTCAAAATAGTCATCTGATCGACGAGCCGTTTGAGGTGTTAGAACCCTCGCAAAGAGGTGAATATTTTGGAATAATCTAAGGAGTCATTCACGGATGTTGAAATATGATTAATGAATTGAGGGTAATTATCCTGAAATCAAGTACACTACGTGTGGAGATCATATCACTGACTAAAACAAGAAGACTACTGAAAAGGGACCCTGTGTGGATCAGCTATGATGGACCAGTGGTAAGCACCTCTATGTGACCTGGTTGGGCCACATTAGGGAGAGGCTCTGGGTGAACTGGCAGACCCATGGTACTCGACAGGCAGTAGTACCTTAGTATGATAGAAAAGGTGGTAAGAGTCTCTGTGTCACTTGTATTCCCACAGTGGGGAGGGCTATTTGGGAACCAGAATACCCATTGTACTCATCAGTGATGAGTTCCATAGTTTTCCAATGTTAAGGGGAAGTGGCACTATGTGACACGCAGGATCATAGTGGTGAGTGGCTCTGTGTAACACAACATACCCACAATACACTTGGGGGAGGAGTACTCCAGCAGCCCATGGTGTTTGGTGATATGATTGATAGTATTACTTTCCTTACTCTAGATTATACCTATTGTGTGCTCTCTTTATTAATAGTTTTCTTTTTGGATTGCTTTGTTGTCTTTCCTTGTTGGTTTTGGGACTCTAATGAGTATATTATTACTCACACCTACATGGTCTTTGCCTTCACATGTTGTGTCTTATGTAGATGAATGAATAATTGGTGATGGACTTGGTGGCCTAGGACTAGGTGGTGATCAGTGAGATCAAGCTACTTCAATAGCCTCCAGCTGCTACTTTGTACATACCCATTAGGTGGGATTTCCAGCAGATGTCTTTCCATCGAACTTTTACTAACTCTTGTTGCAGTTTTCTTCTGTTGGTTTTGTATTATGGACTACTTACTTATTGTCATATCTTTAAACTCAATGGTTTTTGAGTAGCATGAATTTTCTCATTTCCAGTTTTCTTGGTATGTGGTTGTGTGTGTGTGTTTATAGGTACTCAAGTAAATTCCTCCCATTTGTAGGTTGACACTTTTTTTTCTAGTCATCAATCGCTATCCATTGAGAGGTTGGTTTAGGGGAGTCATGACATGGGCTTCAGAGGATGGGTCATGACAAAGTGGTATCAGAGGTGGTCATTTCTTCTCAAAGACAGAGAGTATTTTATTTTGTGTTAGGGAAATAGTGTTAAATGTTTTTTGTCCAACTTTTAAATTCATCGATTCCATTGTTGGTGTGGAAGCCAAAATTTCCATACACTAGGAACCTAAATTCTAATTTTGTACTATATACATAAAAAAACAGGTAGAATTCATCATATAGGAATTGAGTGTTTCCATTTGTTCTTCTTGAATAAGTGTCAGCACACCAGATAAAATCTATAGACTGTGGTCCGTAATGATCCATTTCAGGATGAATTCACATGGATGACCAGTAAGGATTATGATAAATTTTCATGAGGACATACTACCTAGTGATGAGGCATCGATTTTGGGACCTGTTATTGAGATGGACCTACTGGGTGGTTCACTAGTGTTACAACCACCAATTGATTAATAGTTACTACCATCATTACTGGTAGAGGACACATGCATGCTCAGCGCCATGAACATGTTTCAGAGATAGGGACCTACAAAGTTTAAGGGAGAGATAGATCCTCATGTCGTTGAGGACTGGATGAAGATGGTGATGCAGGTCATCCACATAATTAGGACGTCACTCAATAAGATGGTGATCTTATCTATGAGCCTTCTTTAGGAATCGGTATAGATTTGGTGGAGCATGATGATTTAGACTAATGATGAGGTGACCCTATCCTAGGCTGACTTTGAGAAGATTTTCTAGGGGGAGTTCTTCCCTGTGACCATGAGATCAATGCGCATACCAGAGTTGCTTCACCTACAGTAGCAAAGCATGTTAGTGGATGAGTACTCTGTGAGGTTAAGAGACCTATCCTACTACTCTACAGACATGGTGTGGGAAAATTTATTTAGGGAATAAACCTTTGAGAAGGGACTTTAATGGGTGATCAGGTTATCTATGATTTCCCTAAGCATCCCTAATTAGGCTAGAGTGATAGAAAGAGCTATTCTAGTAGAGAGCTTCCTCACAGAGCGGGCACCAATGATTGGAGTGACCACTATGTGACAAGTGACTGAGTAATCTGTGGATAGTAGCTCAAAGATGATACAGAGGTCCAAGAGGGCCAGATCATCTGGGGGGTGACCCCATGAAACATGATCAGTGGTTCAAGTCCACCGAGGAAGCAAAGGTCAATAGAAGAACTTGGTGTGCTAATTGTGTAGTGGGCAGAGAAACATGGCTCGTGACTGCCTAAACCACCGCACAGATGATCAAGAGACGATCAAGGGAGACATAATTCCATATTTATCCAACAACATCTTGAGGTGTGTGTCCATGATGGTAAACCCATATTAGTTAGAGGATGGAAAGATCCAGTGCTTAATCAATACATTTGATAACATGTGTTTGTCTGGTACATAAAGCATCACATATGATCCATCACTTATTAGGAAGACCTTTCTATATAGTTTCTCCACTAGTTCAACTCCAACACAGACAAGATAATTTTTTTTTCTTTTTCATGTGAAAAAGGAATAATGTGTGGTTTATAGATTTTTGATCCATGTTGAAAGTCCTCACATACTCACTTGACATGTCACTGTCACAAGAGAAGCTACTATAAAAGTTGGTGGGAAAGGAATAGATGAAACATGTCCCAACTGTCATCACCTAGAATTCCCTAGAATGGTTCTGAGATTTTTCTGACAAGGTCCAGCATCTAGAGAAAGCTTTATAGAAAGCTATATAGACATTCCCAGTGCCTCTTACATCCCCTATAAGAAATAATTCCAAAGTCGGTACTCCCACCATGGTAAATGTAGGGGTCCCTGATATGCTATATATTTTTTACCCTCTTCTAAAAAATCAACATCGATCATTGACTAATGAAGCATATCCCCTCCTTGCATAAAAAAATCTGAAGTCCCCTCTTAAAGTACAGCCACCTAGATAGTAGAATATAGCTCCAAATACCCATCGGGGTACATCCCCTTTTTGGGTAAGGGCTCTCAGAGTTCCCTTCCAATAAAAATGTAAATGGACCTACTAATATAAGTATGCACCAATCTTGGGAAATTTCATCTATTTCTTGGAGAAGAGAATTCTGAAGCTACCGATGTGTAGGATTTCCACAGAATCTAAACTCACAGAGGGACCCTATCATTATTCATACCACAGGATACTAAAAAATACCATCAATTAATTTTATTCATTAAATTAATAACTCTAGGACCATGTGGAAGCAGGTTTGGTAGAGTCGGGAGATGTCCCAACATAAATAAATCATATTTATGTTGATCTTAATAGTGTTAGTGAGGATTCAGATGAATGGAGGAGTGGTTAATGCCATGGTACCCATAAGTATGATGATTGGTTGTCTCATAGAGTAGTCTCCCACATCCATGGTGTAATACTTTCCATCCTTGGTAGACTTAATACTCATACAAAAACATCACATACTCTACCCAGTTCTTTGAAATCTACATCACAACATTCCAAATCTCAAGAGTGAAACTATTGATGACACAAGGGGAACCAGATTCCCCTACTGGTGCCAATTTCTTCTCTCATCCTAAGTGAATTCATGCCTCTAGATTTGGGAATCACACCCATGGTCTACCTAGTATTGGGATACCCATTTGATAATGAAAATGTGTATACATCAAGGAATTTTGTTGATTTGGTATACAACTTCACACACCATGATAGTGAGGAATATCAAGAATACCCCCAATGTGGCTCCATCCAATTCCATCGAAATAAACATAGAGGACATGCAAGCCAAAAATTTAGGACAGATCCCTGGACCAATTTTGTGAATCCATCCAATATCATGAATCAGATGTTGTGCAGAGAATAAAAATAATAGTTCTCTCAACCTGATCTATATGACACATCCCTAATTCTGAATGTGTTGGTTGAATGAGTAGATCATTCGTGACCACATTGTTATCTGACACATATAAAAAAGCTAATCATCAAACAATTAAATACCAGATGACAATGGTTTACAATGGGTCAATCAGTTAGTGGAAGTATATTTCTATTACCATTTAGAATCCAGTGGTACATCTAGCAGAACCCATTATGCCTCCTTCTTAGGAACGCACTCCCTATGGAAACAATTTGTGTTTTGAATGGTTGTATGACATGTTTATGAACCTCTTCAGCATACCATCAAGGATATCAATTCCCAATGACCTCATAATATCAAAAAAAAATGTGTGACGCCCTTGGAAAAGACTTGAAAATCCCCCTTCAATGGGAAGGAAAGGTAGCTTCGACAAATGCCTTCTATAAAGGGGATGTTGAGTGAAAGGAATTCCAATCATTAATTACATTTTTTAAAGAGGATGGGGGATAAATTATAATAGGGAACATTCATCCATTGTACATGATAGGAAGTTTCAATGAAATGGAGTTCTTCTACTACCTAGTGAATTGAGGTTCTAGGATTAATTTCATATTGACCTAGATGCTCCACAATCTAGGGCTGACTGAATCATACTTGAATTCATCTAACATGAAGATTCAATCTTATGAAATGATAGAGATGTGACCTAGTGGAATGATTCAATTGAAGACCAAGGTTGGTGTCTTGATATAATGTTCCATATTTAGGGTAGTATCATAATATACCACCTTCAATGACCTATGGGGTAGGACCTGGTTCATCTGCATGTAGAATTCCTCTCCCTATATCACAATTTCTTCAAGTACTACCTCAACAATTTTGTAGTGGTACTACAGGGTGATGTTTCTCCCTTATAATCATGTTATTCCATCTATATGGAAGTCATCTATTACAAAATTCATGGGAATCAAGTTTAAAACAATGAGGATGAGTAAAATAAAATCACGGCCTACCTGTGGGTAGACTTAGATGATGATTTCATCCTCACAATCCTCAACTAGAACCCATAACAACAAGTTTGGGTTTTTATTTTCTTCTTCATTAAGAAGGGTTATAGAGTCCCTATAAGGAAGGAATGTCTGTGAATTTCCTTGTACGATGACACAATACAAGCTCGAGTTATACCCAAAGCCCCTAATCCTTTAAGATGCTCAGGGTTTCTACCTATGGACACCATTTAATGGAATACCTACATGTTTGGTATGGATGAATTGAATTACTAGAAGCTTACATGCCATCGTAACATTGACATCAAGAATGAACCATGCGGTCAAAGTCCAAATGGGATTCAATCAAAAACATCTATCACAATGGTTTTAGAAGTAAAATAACACCACAATAGAGGTTTCATATCCTCATAAGATGACAATAGTCCTCCCAATCAATCTAAACCAGAATAGTCACCTCATCCTTTAGATTATATTCCTTAGAAAGTGAATATAATTTAGAATATGCTCCTCCTTAATTTTAAGAGGGTGTCTCCACTTCCATAGATGATTTGATTATGGTGAACCTCGGTACCAAATATGTTCTATGACCAATTATGATTAGTGAAAATATGACCCCATAGGAGTTGTGGAAGTATATGAATTTCATGAATTAACAGCTTGAAATATTTTCCTAGAGCTATGATGAGATTCCAGGACTTGAACCCCCATTCAATGTCCATAATCATCATTTTTGGGGAGTCATTGTGGATTCAAGAAGCCTCTCCAAAAAATTCACCCCTCTCAAGGTTCCATGGTTGAGGTTGAGGTTGACAACTAAACAAAATAATAAATCTTAACGTAAGTTAAGTACTGAAACTGGCTATCCATCATAGTCTCAGTCAGAAAGAATAATGGGAATATCAAATTTAGTATTAACTTCTAGATTATCAACCTACATTTCCTAAAAGGATGAATTTCCCTGTCAGGTGCAAGAGGTATTAATCGATGCTACATCCGAGTTCCATTAATTCTTATTTATAGATTTATAATATATCTACAATTATATATAGATGTACAATATGGATGGTGAGTATCCTACCATCATGGAACCACAAGGAATCTTTCCCAACTAACTAATACCCTTCAACATAAAGAATAAAGGATCCCATTATTAGTGATCCATGGACCACATCTTCAAACCAATTCTCATGACAATGGATGAATTATATATGGATGAAATAGTGGTCAAATATCACCAATTTTAGAACCATCTCAAGGTCCATACGAATGTTATTGGATTATTTCGCTTCATAATTTTGACGATGAACCCCATGATGTCTATGTTCAGGGTTTCCTCTTGGATGATTCTTATCTTAAACGTTAGATACAAAGAAATCAATATAGACCCAATGAATGTTAAGGCCAGAATCCAAATTCATTCTCTAATAAACCTATAAGATCTCCCATGAATCCATGGAAACTTATCCTATATAGTCCAGTTCATTAAAATATGGAGGTCAAGTGTAACCCATTTTTGAGAAACATGATGAAAGGAACCACCAAAATATGGGATGATGAATTCCTAGACACTTTCTAGAAATCCAAAATTATATTATACAATATCATTTTCTGATGTTTCCCATCTTTAGGAACCTTTTGTCCTCTATGTGACAAATGAGAAATGATCCCTCATTTTCCTTTTACTCTAAAGAATAATGAATTAATAGAGAACAGTTAATATTATCTGAGTTACATGATCATCGACACAGAGACAAGATATTTTCCGATCAATAAGAGCATCCCCACAATATTATTTTCAGTACATAAATTATGGAATTATATATAGAATAATGTGATATAGCTGGTGAACTGTGTAGACTAGAAAAATTATATCCTAAATTCACCCATACTGAATGGATGACTAGAACATTGGTTAGTGATACATCACCATTTCAACATCCAGTTCATTTCACAAAAAGCCATCAAGGGTCAGAGAATTGAAGACGACATGGATTACCACTATCCCTTAGAGATATTAATTTTTCCATTGAAATCCTAGTATTTTCCATTCCCTCGGTGGAACAAGCTATTTTCTATTCAATTATCCACTTCAATAGTGCCTCTCAAATGCCGACTGGTACAAATCTTAAAATATCCATGTCTCAGCTGGGTGGTCATTAATGTTTTCATCATTACACATACATAGTTAATCCTTACATAATCATTGATATTTTTTATAAGGGTTCACTTACAAGGAGGTAGAGTATTGAGATCTAATTATTTGTATCATGATGGCTCTCAATATTAATTCCCCCCACCATCACATGAATGGAGACTCTGAGTTAGTAATAAAATAGAGTAATGGTGATTATTTATACATAAATATAGTGCTAATTCCTCTTCTTGATTGGTCTATAATAATAAGGGTCTAGTTTTATTTTCAACTAGAAGTGATTCATATCCATTTCTAAAAGAATAGTCTTTCTGAAACCCTAGATAGTATAGCTGCATCTCTTTCAGATCTTTACTAAGATGACATGTTCATTCATGTGTCACATCGGTGGATCATCACTCCTATCATTTTAGATGCTGATGAAATGTTGTTGGTAAACTAGCTAATTTTTGGGGATTCTGTATAACACCCCAAGCTTCCACGGTACGCTTCTCTTTGAATAATACAATAGCGTGTGTTGTACGCAACATTGAGTTAAAATTCACCATGACTCACCAAACTAGCCGTTCAAAAGTAGTTATGAATAGTATTAAATTAATTTTAAATTTTATATTATCCTTATAATTTTATAATCCATATTATGATTTTCTAAGACGTAATTTTAGAACAAATTCAATTTTTTCAGATAAAAGAAGTATTTTTCAAAAAATGCAATTTTACAGCCTTTTAATCGAGAAGCCTTTTTTAAATCCAACATTTAAAAATTTTATATATTCAATTTGACAAAATTAACTTCTTATTTAGAATTTGGACATAAGAATTTAGTTTCAATAATGCTTTGGTGTTTTTCTGATAACTTTCAAATTTGGGTGGATAGTGAAAAATACTATATTTTAACTCAAAACAACTTTTTTTAATCAAAATAATCTATATTGTTAAATTATAAATTTTAATGGTTTGGAAATATAAGTAGATTAAATTTTTACTATTCAATACAATGATGGTAATTTTAAGTAATTTAACTTTGAAATTGACATAAACAAGTGTCAAACTTTTGATAGGTATTATTTTTAAAAAATATGTCTTTTGGTTTTGACAGCTGAAATTAATTTAATAAATGAAACTTTTATATTTTTAATTTGGTAAAATAGACTTCATTTTTGGATTTGGAATATCAAAATTATCTTTGGGTGATATTTTGGTACTTTTCTGATAACTTTCATATTTTGCTGAATAGTGAAAATTACTAAATTTTAATTAAAAACAACTTTCTTAATTGAAATAATTAATAGTGATAAATTCTAAATTTGAGTGGTTTTAAAGAATATTTAGAATATATTTTTACCATTTTATACAATTTTTTTCATTGGACATAATTTCACAAGTAAACCGGACATAAACAAATGTCAATCTTTTGATAGTTATTATCTCTTAAAAACACGCTTTTTGTTTTAACAAAGGGAATTAATTTTAAATTAATTTCTTCCACTTCTGTGTTTTGAATTTGGAAAAATGGATTCCATATTTGGAATCCGGACATCCAAATTGGGTAAATAGGTACCTTTTTATTTTTATACATTTTGAATAATTACTTCGGTAAATATTTTATTTACCATGGTTAAAGGGTAAATCCGGTAAATAAGGGTAAAAAATAATATTAAAATAACAATAAATTACCCTAAAACGTGTACTAACCTTATTGGTTGACACATGTCCAACCATGGGCATCTTTGGGTCGATTTGGGGACCTCATGGAACCACTTGTAAGTGATAATGACACATTATATTAATTAAGTTAAAATAAATACAAAAATGACCTAAGAATATATCATTTAGCAAAACAATTTTTACATAGGGTTGTATATTTTGGATTTTTGACTATAAATATTAATTAGAAAGCTAAAAAGACTTCCAGAATAATGGTATTTTATTTATAACTTTTATACATTTAATAATTAATATTATTTATGACAAAATAATGATGCAGTATTTTCCTTATTAACGAAATAATCAAATAATTAGTATTATAAATGTTAATATTAATATAATTTGAATGTTTTGATGTCATCCATGAATTTTATAGCTTAATATGACATTATAGGATTTTTTAAATGAATTTTGTTCAAATAAATAAAGTTGTTAAGACTGTAACAAAAATCAACTATTGAATAGTGTCAAAATTGACATAAAAGAGTTTTTAAAACAAATATTATATTATTAATTTATATTCAATTCCTAAAAATCTAAGGTTCGTCCAAGGGACTTATATCATGATAGGTGTATTATTAATGGACAAATTTGGGGTCTCTTGTATTTATATAGTAATTTTATTAACTATATAATATAAAAATACAAAGTGACATTGTAAAAGTCAAACTAATTAACTAAGAGTTAAAAATAAAAGATAAGGTTCATATAATGACCCAAACCTGTATAAATTCTATTGGTTGAAATTATTTTGATCCATCCCCACCTTATAATGTAAAAAACCCACTTTGGAGCCATTATAAACCGAATATCAATTTATTATAAAATAATATTTCTAGATTTTCCTAAAGTGCCCCTCCTCCCCTTATAAAAGGACACCTCTTCTAACCAATTCTTCACATGTTCAAAGCATTTTGGTTTGGAAAAACCCTGACCAAATACTCTCTAAAATTTCCTCAATTCAACCTAGATGCCTTAGTTTGATAGAAATCCAACCTAAGGAGCCCTTTTGATCAAATCAAAAGGAAGAACCCGAAGAAGAGGTAATGTTTTCACCACCCGTTTTCAAGTTCATTTCTTCTTCAACTTCTTCTTTCATTGTTATTACAATTCTAAAATAATAACTAAAGTATCTCCTATATAATGTGATATTATTATAAATATGGTACAACCATATTCATTATTCTATCCATCCATTGAATGACATGTCACCATACATGCGTACGTACGTCGTACCAACTCCACGTTGGGGTGTAATTGTTATTCAAAACATTATTATTTGTATAGGTATAATAATGATGTTTAATTCATTTATATTATAAATATAACATGATAATGATTCTTTATATATGATATACCATCCAATTATATGTTATTTTAATATCAATAGGATGATATTGTCGGTCGTGCGTACATACAGACTATCGTCTCCACGAAGGCGATGAGATTCATTCCCCATCGTATCCATTCAAGACCAATTCTCATATGAAGATTAAAAGTAATTTTTAAGAACTATATATAATTCTGGATATGAATAATATACAACCTATCCATAAAAAACACGACTTATGTAATAAAACATATAAAATAAAATGAGTAAGTTAACACCTGAAATGACGATAATACTAAAGTATTATTAACAAAGAATTATTATAAGATCATATATGATATCATAATTATGTATATGGTTATTGTATAATTTAATAATTTTTTTTGAACTATTATACATGATGTTAACTTACCATCGACTAAGGAAAAGTACAAGGTATGGTTTATTTCTAAATCGCTTCATTATCCGAGGTTGTTTATACGTAATTATCTACTGGGACCTCTTTATCACCCACATCCATGTTTCTTAAAAATGTATTTCAAATAATTATTAATAATTTAAAGACTATGGGATAAAGAAATTTTTACCCTTTTTGACTTTTTATAAGAGGTTTATAAAGGAATATTTCCGTCATTTTTCAAACTAGGTCCTTTTTAACCGTTTCGACAGAATTAAGGTAAGAATGTTTTTTTAACTTATACGGTGGGTGAGGCTATTTTCTTCCATTATAAAATGATCAAAGCTTCCCTTAGAAGCTTATAAGGATATTTTCAATGTTAATAATTTATTATATAAATATTTGACTTTTAAATGATTTAAAAAAAGAGATATTTCTCTCAAATTGTTTTGATTTCATCTATGTCAACATCCTCTGATGGATTTTAAGCTTATTTGAAGTTTATTTAATATGATATTAAACATAAATATTATATTGAGGGTTTCGGGATATGTTTGACTGTGGATGTGTTATTTTTATACCATTTATGGTTTATAGTGAATGTATTGAAATTTTGTATACTAGTTTTAATACAAATGTATATGTTATGTTGAAATATGTTAATATGAGGAATGCATTAGACATAATATGTGACGGGTAGAGCCCGCTATAGCTCCTCGATGTATCAGTAGGTCTCATTAGACAAACTAGTGTCTTGGCACAAGGCCTTGAAAAAATCTTATTTGTAGTCTTGGCATGAGGCCTTGGATATGTGATTATGATAGTATGGAATTATGAATTCCATCATTATGAAAGTGGTTATTGATATTGCATGTGATTATTCGACTAATAGAATACACATGTGAATAAGTATATGGAATTATTTCATTTTATTTCTTCCATGTTATGCTAAAGTTCATGTTTTGAAAGGCTTTTGTTTTAGTTATACATTGCCTTAAATGTTTATGCTTATTTTTGAAAGTTTCTACTATATTGTTATCCTTACTTAGCATTTGAGCTCACATTTTTTATGTTTTATTTTTCCCAAGATGTGAAGAAGTATTTTATGAATGACCTACATGGATAGTATGAGGTGATAAGAGTGTAGACTATGGAGAATATATTGTTTTAGTTTTCATTTTATGATGTAATGGAAACATTATAAATGTATCTAGTTATTCCAAGGCTACTAAACTAATCGATCATTAGAGACATGATATTTCTTGGGATTATGACAATGTTATGTAATAATTCAATGACTATGGGTAACTGGGGTCGGGGCGTTACATTCTGTGTCATGAAATTCAGGATCCACCGATGGGGAGCAATCAACTAGCTGGAAAATTCTTTTTATTGAGTATCTCCATTAAATAATTATTCTACTTAATCGATCTGAACATCAGTGAATCTATCGGCCGGTAGTGAATTTCACCATCCATAGTGGTCCTAACATTGATTCAACTCTCTACAGATATGATTTTCATGTATGTATCCATTTTTTCATACACACAATTCACATACCTCCAAGTATGAGGGAATTTCATATCAGGTCTTGTGGTGATCATCATGCAGGATTGAGGCTCTCCCAGTAGATTCAGAGGTAGGAATAATTTTGAACCGCCATTTTCCTTGAATACAATTATCATTACAATAGTTTTCATTCATGTTAGATCCATGGAAAAAAATCATTGAATAGTATAGCAACTCTACACCACCATGTGTGGTTGGATCTTTTGAGAATGTGGAATCAATGTCATATGCATGTATCTACAAGCGGCAACTCTCTAGGGTAGGTTAATTCTAACCACGAAAAAATTCTTCTCCAAGTGGGAAGAAGCAATTCCCCTCCATGTTTTCAAGGCCCAATCTATGATAAAATTTTTGAGATCCCACATCATTAAATAATTCAGAGTCTCTCACACCATTCTCACTGACAATGATACTAGCCTTTGGGATACTAAGATGAATATATTTGACACCAAGAATAATATCTAATCAAACAAAATATCTTGATATCACATGTATGAAAATTGATGGATCGAATTGTTAATGAAAACACTCTCTAATATTATATAGAATATGTTGTGGTAGAATAAGAGAAATTTTCCTAGTATGCTCGCCAACAACCTCTAGGACTATCAGATGATGACCCAATATTCCACCCATGTAACTCAATATTCTCAATTGTATGATACAAAGGTAACCTTGGACGTTGAGAATTAGTTTCCACTTCACCAAATATATTTCTATGATGAGAATATAAAATATTGAGTAAAATTAGAATCATTATATAAGTAGGAATCCCTAAAAGATAATAGGCTTAAGGCCTTTCACAATCTAGAGGGGAACTATAATAGGATTGAGAGAGTGTTCAACATGAAATTTTTCCTGCACTCCATCCTCTAGGAGGATATAGTACCTGGTCTTAGAACATGAATTATACCTAGAAAGAGGCCACCAAATCTAGATCCTATGTAGTCCAAACCATACTTCCTTCACATTGTATATTCCAATGGTTAATACTCATAGATCAGTATAGAAGGAGAGTGTATCACACCTCCTACCAATTCCACCTTTCTCAAGTAGTATTTCACACTAGGAGCTTGCGGCATCCCAGTAACCTCATGTTAAACTTAAAAAAACCCTCATCCTGATAAAAATATGTTAAACTATGAGAATCATTATAATCACCTGATGTTAAACTATGTGATTGGTTGGACCTATTTGATCTTAAACTAAGACCCCAAAGTCATAACTCCTTTATATTATACTATGATCCTTGGATCCAAAATCTATGATGTTAAACTAGCTAATCCAAGTAAAAGTATAATGAATTTAAACCAAATTCATGTCTCTCAATGAATATGTGGTGTAATGTTATGAATCCTTGGCCCTCATTCCCCTCCAATTCACGACACATATTTGTTTGGGATACTCAAAGTCCTTTTTGAATGATGTTAAACTTCAAAACAACTTACATGCTGGTCGCATGATATTAAACTGGGGGATATGTCCTTGTCACATGATATTAAACTATACCACACATCTCTTTGACTGTCTGATGTTAAACAAGGATTCCTAATCCAGATCATAGGATGTTAAACATTATGATACGTCAATACTCTACAACCATAATATAAGTTATCAATGTATTAATTCAATGACCTCAATGAATGATCTTATAGTCTACGAATCATGACATTAAACTATATTCAAGTCCCCTAAAGAATATTTGTTGTGGAATTGGGCCTCCTTATGAATTATTCACCTTCTCTGCTCTACATATATCTGTTTTGTATACTTACCATACAAGATTAATGGTGTTAAATTAAACAACATCCTATATCATAGTCACATAAATTTAAACTATGGAATACATAACGATCTCAACATTATAAAATGTTCCTTTCCCCTTCCTCACCGTAAAACCTTAAATTGCATGTCCTTTTCTAAATCACATGATGCTAAACTATTCGATGGGTGAGAACTATATGAACTTAAACATAGAGCATGGGTTCCGAACATTATAAAACTAAAATATAGTAATATAGTCAAATACTCATTGAAATAATCTATATTAAAATACCCTTATGAATATGTGTTGAGGTGTTGGGCCTCCTTGTCCCACATTTACCTCAGTGAGACTACACATATCTTTTTAGGATTCTCAATGTCCTCAGTGTATGATTATAAACTCTAGTCTTACCCCATACATGTTTTGGATTCCCCATATGAGAAATATGGGAGGAGAAAATATCCCCAACACCTGAATTTATGTAGTGTTCTTACCCCATTTTAAATGAGGATGACTGAGGTGATATGTATAGTTTTGTTAACAAGAATTACCCAATGATATGAAAATGGGATTCCATATGAAAACTATGGGATTAATTAATTTACTCTCTATAGTGGATCACCCTAATAAGAATTAGCTTCTTACTAAAAAATGACTTTATATCCACGTGCAACATGATTCCAACACTTATGAGGTATGCAGTGATTAATGGAATTCTTGTCTCTGGTCTTAGTTACTAATTTGTTATCCCTTTATCCCCTTGGTCTAAGTTACAGTAAATTCATTATAATTTGAAATGTATGTAGTTATTTTTAAAGAGTGTATGTGGTGTATAATCCTCCATGGATCCATTAATGTATGGTTTAACCTCTAAAATTCTGTACATATACCCTTAGATAGAACTACCACTAAACCAAGAAACATGAATTAAAACTATTTCCCTTGATCAGATTGAATAAACATAAACTGTGTTATCTAAAATTCAGAATTATGTGTGGCTTTATTCCCATAGTTATGGGATTCATAGGAACACCATGACTCCTTATCTCTAGTCCTAACCCTAAATTTTGATGTCCAGATCAAATGACGTTAAACTATAAAATTAATATGAGCTTTAAGACCTTAAACTAAAAGGCACCCTACATTCCAGGAAATACATCTTTAAAATACTCTAAACACTATGTTTATATGACCTCGATCGACATGGGTCTTCAATCTTATGTCTACTTGAGTAATTATCCTACCTTAGAAATCCCATTCATAATAATTAATTCAAGCAAAAAAATAATACTTTCCCTATTCTTGTGTCTAAATGTGTTGTGGTGTGGAAGCTAGAGTGTCTAATCCCACATGAATATTTCCTCAATCAATTTCCAATCATTAAGAAATATTTTTAATCCCATTATCATTAAATTTTACAGGGATCCCCCAATGGTAATGGTATCTTTCCAAAATGGATCTCCTCCCATCATTGTCTTATGACTTAATGGTACAACAACATGAAAAAAACATATCATGCGTATCTAACATGATCAACATACAATCCTTCATTTTCTCACACCATTCCAAAATTGTAAGGTTTTTTTCCTTGTATTTCAAACATGGTCAACAGTCGATCTGTACCCATCATTCTCTCATTATCCAGAACTCTTATTTCATGTAATACCTCTGTTCAACCTCCCTATGTCCATGTGGAATCCCAATACCCATAGTAAAACACCTCCACGCATCTACATGCATTAAGAAGGAATGTCAGTGTCAGTGGAAAATTCACTACTCAGTATCTCCATGCCCCTATTATGTGCATCCATGTGTCTTGTAAATTCCCACACAACTCATGGTTTTTGAAACCGACCATGAATCACATGGGATTAGGTGTTTTGGATGGGTATGTACTGACATCGATGAGCTACAAAAAAGATCTTATGGTCCAAACTATATGGACATAAATTTGTATTTTGAGTCAAATAATCAAGAAATTAAAACATATTCACATCCTATTAATAATTTTTTAATGGGACTCCGTAGCATTTATTTACTTTGGTTTTCTCATTCCTCCATGATACGTATTTGTGTTTGATGAGATCCCAAGGTATAAACTCTATGACTATAAACTAAGAGTTTATATTTGAAGCATAAAAAATTTAAATTATGTGAAATCTTTATCAAAAATATGATACATGGTATTGGGGCTCCTGGCCCTCATACACATCCTGTTTTTCATGCCACCTTAATACACATATCAATTTGAGACTCCCACCCTATGGTATAAGCCATATTACCTAAAACAATATCCCATATTAGTCCATGAATTGTGAATTTAAACTATAATCTACATTCATTTAGATACTTATGTGGTAGATAGGCCTATATAACATCATTAATGTCGGGTGATACATCTTTAGTCTTTCATAAGTATCATCGTGATGAATGCTTTTATAGTCCATATATCATGAATTCAAACTGATTTCCCATAGTACAACCAATATGATAATATATTTTTTTCCATGGCCTAAACCATATGACCTTAAACTATGTGCAATTGACAATAGAATTTCTTCACATGGTGTAGCGCCTCCCATGCTTACTCACATCATGTTTTAACTATGACACCACATGAACATCCTTGACCCCCCTTTATCACATTGTCCAAAATGTATGACCATAAACTATGTATCACCCCAGAGTAAGGTCTGGCTGGATTCCCATCATCCTGTGATATTTATTAACGCTTGTTCATTCTATCTCTAGGCCCAGTTATAGATTCACTTCAGAATAATCCATTATATGCAATGAAATCACACTTAAATACCCTGTGGGACACCTTCCATGTATAAGTCATATTCAGTTACCTCTACTCATTAGTGGGTCGGGATTCCCTCATTAATTAATATGAAGAATCAAAGAGATAGAATCCCATGTGAAATCTCACCGAAATCCATATAACATGTCATTAACCTATATTCTTACCTCAAATAAGTTTTGGATGAATCTAAACATGATATGATCCTTCCATGTATAAAACCCAGATACACCATATGGAAAATACAGGTAGAAAAAATACTAACATATTAAGAAAAATACATTAAACTATATCCTTAACCCATATAAATTTAGGATTCCTCATATATATGTATGAGAATATTTGATACTCTCCTTATAGATAATATCCCAATACCAATAATTCTCTTCAATCATACCATGTTAAATAGTCCCTGAATTTTAACTCTAAAATATGCGATAATCATCCCCATAGTATGTTTTGTGATGGAATTATCCCTTGGCCCTCATTCATGGTTTTTTTCGTCTCCGCATATAACACATATATATTTAGGTCACCCAATGGTCTGAAATCTATAACCTTAAACAAGGAGCCTATGATCCAAACATCGATACCATACACTATTTGAAACATTACCTTTGCATTTTTCATGGGATTTGGGCCTTTCTATACCCACATTAACCTTGGTTTGATACACTTTTGTGCCATACAGAATACATTAGGGAACCCCATGGTCCAAAATCTATGAACATAAAGTAATCAAAAATACCAAGTAAAAATATGATGGCATTAATATTTGTGTGGTCTATCTCATGAATATTTTATGTGGAATCAAGTTACCACCTAGGTCCCTTCACTCATGTCAGATAACATTCCTTAAATGCCACATAAGTCCCCTCAAGATGTCCTCCACATGGTCCAATTATTACGACCTTAAAATGTTTTCAACATTTAACATATTTATGAAAATATACTAAAATCCATTGTCCTTGAAACATGACCCTAAACTATACGTGAATTTACCAATATTTTGTTTCTTAGAGTCTGGTCTCCCATCAAGTTACCAATCTTCACCCTCATCCCCTATAGACAGAAATGTATTAATCATGTTTGTAGAAAGCAACCTTTTTTACATGATGCTAAACTATGAATCTACCCCATGTAATGAACCTAAGATGCTTTCTAAACTTGACATTGAGATGAAAAGATGGAAAACATGTTACATAATCCCTTTTTCACTCCACATCATGGTCATGTTATGTTAAACTATGGTATGTTTCATGGTCACATGATGTTAATCTATAAAACACTCCATCCTCAACGTACATTATTAAAAATTATGTCTAATTACTTGATTTGATGATGTAAAACTACAAAGTATCAAAAGACCTTACCCAATAATCCCTTTTTCTATGGTCTCTGTCATCTACCTCATCACTTTTTACATCGTCCCTTGTTAACCGATACAAAACTCCCATATAATATAAGTTTATCTTTTTTAGGATGATATTCCCACACCAATGTGCACTAATCCACAGTGGAATAATTATAAGAGAGCTATAATCCATTAAAACAATATATCACATCATCACAACACTTCAGTTTCCTCTTATTCGGATTCACATCCACCACTATGTCTAAAGGGCCCCCCTAATGGAATGGTGTCTAGAAAAGGATCACCTACCATCCTAGGCCAATTCCCCATAAGACTTTGGCTGACATTCCTATATAGGTTCAATTTCACGAAACTTTTTTGTGGATGACCATCATTATTTCCCCATTCTATTATTAAAGTATTTATGATATGTTTTAAATATAGTCATCAATTATCCTATATCATCATTCCGCCCTTCTTATGTATAGGTTTTGGGTATTGTGATTCAAACTCCCCATTCCCCTTTTTTAGTAGAATTCAATGCCCCTGGTGTAACACCATTCATGAACTATAGAACATTGAAAAATAAATGTGGATATTCTGACTGAATTGTTCTCCAGTCATAACTTATCTCTACTCAAACACTCTCATATAAATGAGTAATAACATGGTCATCCATTGTTTCTCACACTGAGAATGGTTCATGTGAACTTTGGGAATTATCATTGGTTTTCTCATTCCTATAATTCATGTGAAAAAAAAGAAATAAGTTTAATCATGAGAAATCTATATAATACAATGATTCATAGTGTCATCCAAATATTAGAGAATCCACTTTGCAAACATTACTTTACGTCTATGCCCCATCGATCGAGAGATTGATCTCATCGACAAATTGCTTAGTAGCATCCAATATCTGCTTCTTCTCCACCATATATTTTTTATATTCATCAACTATAGAGTGGTTATCTTCAAATAAGATCCACCATAATTTTTTGTAATTGAATCAATCATCCTCCTATTATGTTTCCTCTTCCTCCCTACCCTCTTCCACTGTAAACTCATCATCCATTTGATTCAATACCTAGATGTTTTCTTTGATTCTTGTCTATGGGATTATATTTAAGTTCATTGGTGAAGAAAGATTCCATAGGTATATTTAATGGAGGTTTATTTTGAAAATTTTGGCTCACTGAGTTTGATTCATTAGAGGAGTTCATGGCACTAGGTGCTTAGAGACAGTGGTCATTACAAGTGATGGGGATCATGATCATAAGGCTCTTTTAAAGGGTTAGAGTATTTTGAAAAGAGAGTAAGATATTTTCTCATCAAGAGAATCCTATGGATTTGAGTGGTCCCCACTCTATAATTTAAAAGCTCAATCCCATCCGAGGCATCATGATGATCTTCATGAAGTGCCCATAGCACACATGATCTGAAACTGAACATTACAAGTTAGATTCATTAAAGGTAGTTGATTGCCAATTTTTAGGAATTCTACACTAGAATATCACCTTCATTTTACACATTGTCTCCCATTATATATGAGTAATTTCAACATTGGAAAACTTGTTTCTTGTGAATGGTTAAGGAAGAACTGATATTATAGAGTTAAACTAAGCCAAAAAAACCTAAAATACCTCTATAGGGTCTAATTTAAAAATCCCAGCACCATCATGAATGGTCAGAGATCATAGAGATATTTGATTAGGATGGATCCCCATTGAACATGTGAATATTGGATGGTAGACCTCCATAGAATAACCATTATACTCATTGAGTACTTTAGGATTTCATGAATTGTGGATGGTATCTTCATGATTATAGAATTCCACATGTCGAGCCTCTCCTCTATTAAATTCCCAAAATTTCTTCATGAAACACCTCAAATAATCAGAAAACCCCTTTCTTATAAATACCCCCATCAGGATAATATTCTATGGATTGTTAACAGAACTTTTTTCTTCCCAAAATCTCTCACAATTCATAAACCAGATCAGCTTCGTGAACAGATGAAAAAAATGGGTCATCCAACATATCCATGTTTTGTGAAACCCCTTCCCATGTTTTATTTAATTCTTACACCTAAGGTGGGATTACTTTTACAAAGGAATATTACATTAATAATGGAATAATTCCCTTTGTGGAACTGGAGGTTTCACGAAGAATTCATCTTTTACAAATCACTCTCATTGTAAACAAGAGCATCCATCTATGATACGATCACCCAATTTCATAAATACTACTCCTCAAATAAACTAACCTCTATTAGGACCACAAGAATTGTAGAAACCACGTTTATGAAGCTAAAATATTTTTTAACCACCACTATTTGGCCTCTCCAAGGTGCCTCCCATCTGCTGACCCTATTTCGTGATGCTTGAGTCTCCAGGTCCCCCACACAAATCCAATACTAGTTTAGCTACACTGCGAGTTCCCATGTGACCAGTTCCACCCACTCATGTTGTTTCCCACTGCACCACATGTCTGGATCGATTCTTCCACATACCAACTACTTCTAATCCTGAGTACTCTAACACAATTTCATTTTTAGCATATGAACTATAATGTGGGACTAATTATTGGCCACTCCTCCATGGTAGTTCGAACACCACGCCCCTCCCAAAAGTTCACGAGGGGTGGTCATGTATTCCATAAGGGTAAGAAGGTATTCTACCCACATTCGAGTAGCATGACATACAAATTACTAGTTCTGTGTCCTAGTCCTGTGATGTTAAATTTTGTAACAATTTTCTCACATATAATGTGAAATTTTAGTCTTTCCCTGTGAAATAAGAACATGATTCTATATATATGAGTTGAATGGGAGACCCAAACACCACTACCAGTCACATGGAATATGATTTTCCTATGAAGCTCAAGGAATACACCCCCCAACATTTTAACCACGTGAAAAAATTATTGATTAGAGAAACATAAATACATATGCCACACACTTCCCATTTTAGATTCTTTTTTTGTGACATAAGCATTAATTCCCCATGAAATTTACCAACAAGGATTGGACCTGTCTTACAACCCTAATTAGTGGCATATAAATACATGGCTTGTGATCCATGACATCTAAATAGGGTGTGTAACACACTGTTTCCAACACTTTTATTCTAGGGAGTGTCTCGCCATGCCACTTGTTGGTACACTCATTAACGGTCACAATGTTTCCCCATATTCCCTCGTTCCAAAGGTGGGTGGCATATTTTTCCTCTTGAAGGATGTTTTATCCTTGATCAAAATTAGATGATGGGATTTCAGCTCATCCTTTTTTGGATTCCTCCTCATAAGTTGTTTCCTAGTCTAGGTCTCCCTAAATGATTAATACATTGTTCATGGAAATCTTCTTGGAACCATATCTTTGTGGACTATAGTTAATTACACTTCTTTTGTCAAGACCTTCCAAAGGGTCTTGGTAGGAAATCAACCTTTAGCTAGAAAAGTAGTCACACTCAGTAATATGTGGAATATCTTGACACTGGAGCACAATAACACAAATATTTTACCCTTATGGTAGGGCTTCTCAATGGCGCTGAAGCCTGAGGCATCCCACATCGAATGTGGGGAATCTTATGCTGGAGGCATGTCTTATAGGGTTTCCATAGCTTCCCATGTTTAGCACATGACATTACATGAGTTTATCATCTTGTGGAGATGGATTAGACTGATCATAAAACTGATAAGAGTGGATGATATGGGTACATACTAAGAGGGAGCACACATATGGTTTACTGGTTAGAGGTATCAGAGTGCCCAATGAGAGAAGACACAAGGTTGTGTATCCCAAAATGGAAGACAATAGATCCCGATGGTAGGTCTAGCACAAAGTGTGGATCAGAAAGTATGATGGATCTATATAAATGGGACACCATGTTTTTCTATTAGCTGTAATTGAACCCCATGAGGGCTTCCTACATACCCTTCTTAGAAGACAGGGATCAAAACCCACATAGTTAGAACAGGGAGATAAATTGTAGTGTACACCAATATTATAACCCAGAGATATGAAGGGTTTTATGAATGGTTAGTGGCCATTCATAATATGAAAACTCTGGGTTGGAATGTTATGGATTTTGTTAGGGGCTTACATGTGGTTAGCTACATGTGGAAATGGTTTGATCCCGTCAGGATGCTGTGACTCCAGTATGAATAAGGATGGATGATGGATGATTTAATGATGTGGATGAGAGGAATGAGATGTAACCGATGTAAATTTGACAGTGATGTTGGTCTTGAACCTCAGGGAGGCTTCCTACATATCCTTGTGGATGGAACTCAAAGTCCATATAGTTTGATGGCGAAATGGGACATCTGGGGAGGTAGCCCGTGAGAATGGAGTGAATGGATGGGGACCCGAAGGAAGTAGAACATTTAGGATATGGCATGATCGTCCTAAAACACAAGGTCTCAAGGGATAGACTATGATGAGACATGGGTTATGGTCTTGAACCTTAGTGAGGCTTCCTACATATCCCCGTGGTAGGGAAATAATGTCCATGTAGTTCAGGATGGGGCATGGAATTTGGGTGTACACAAAGGAAAACGACCCAAAGACTTGATGGGGCCTACGTGTGGTAAGTATCCCATCACAAGAGGGACACTCTTGGTTTGAGGAGCATGTATTGAGGGTGGTTCCTATGCATGGTTAGCTGCCCAAGAATTGTTCAGACACCATTATTGGGGAGGAACAATGATGTGGGTCCCAAAAAGATGATTCTGATGTTTACCAGTGTTAGGGTATGAACCTTAGGGAGGCTTCCTAAGTATACTTTTTATGAAAAAATGATAAAAAACCATAGTGTTATATGGAATATAGGTTAACATTATGTGGGAAAAAAATAGGCATATACGTTAACGTCATACAGGATGAGGGTGAATTGTTGTGAAGTGGTTGAGACCAATGGGTAATGGACTTGATCTTCAGAGAGGCATCATACATACCTTTGTTTTAAAGGGAAAAAATCAAATTCCAAGTAGATCACAAAAAAAAGCATGGGGATTATATGTGGTTAGCGATCTAGGAGGATGTCATGGATTATTCCCACTATATGCTCATGTGATCTAGGCATGGAGTGTGAACCAATAGTTAGAAATGGAACTGATGATCATGTTACCAGATATATGAGCACGACAGTTGATGCAGGGCTTGTGCATGTCTAGCATCCCAAATACGAAATAGGGGCTTATGCTTTATTAGTGGTCAAAAAAGATGGAGATTGGGAATTACTCTAGGAGCGAGGCCGAATGAGGATTACCATACGTATGAGGAGGATATGGATCCATGTACAGAGGATACCCTATCAAGGTGGGTTACAGATTACGTGAAGACTTCCTGAGATGCATATAGTGATAAATACAAGAGGGAGAGAGAAGAAGGATTGGAAAAGGGGAAGTAGAAGTATCTAAATACCATCCCCTCTCTAATCTTCATAGGCTTTCCACACATGAAAAAATAATGTTCATTGTTGTGTGTTTAGTATGAGGTTTTATTGGATGTTTAATGTTCTACAAATCAGATGATGAGGAATTTCTCCTCACCCATAAGAATTATATAACTTGAACCATCCCACATATGGGTAAGGTAATGAACAATAATGTTCATAAAGAGTTGGGGTAGAAGAGTGGAAAATTTAGGGGCCCAAGTTAGCTTGGATATTCGAAGAAGAAAAAGCTGTTATTATTCCCATGTGAGGAATAATGATCCAGGGAAGCACACAATGAGGCACCACACAAGGAACCCTGAAGTCACTTCGTACAAGCCTAGATGGCCACATGGGAAAGGGGTTAGTGAAATATTAAGCCTTGCACAAAGGGGATTTATTAATCATGGGTGCTTTGTAAAGAGTTTAGTCTTCACAAAAAAATGGATTCACAAAACAGGATAAAGAGGACCCCCACAAAGGGGGGAGATTCACGAAGCATGGTGACCCAGAAGAGGCATAATGCCACTAGGTACTTGGATGTTTCTTTGTGAAGGTTGAATTCCTCACTAATACTCATGTACCAAAAATATACTCCTTCCTTGGTGATACCCATAGGGATTTGTAAATGGAATATCAAAATAAAGAGGAAGAAAAGTGGAGCAATGGGAAACCTGGTTTGTGATGATCATGTACCTTTTATGATACATTTGTCTCGACGGATCATAGAGAAAAGGGAGATTTTTCAATTGAGAGAACAAAAGTCAAACAATTATGATTTCAATTGTTTTGAAGAGGTGGAGCAATCTATTTATAGTCACCTAATATCACGATGCTCTGAAGGCATGATACGATGGAAATGGTTGTCGACTATCAGAGGAGTCACTGTTGTAATCGTGAAGGATTCGATCATGATTTTTTAAAATAGTCACAAATGTATTTAACAAATCATAGAGGCTTCTGTCATTGTTCTCCATGGTGGTGGTATAGGAATCCATTCTACATCCTGTATGTCATAGGTGGCGGCATGAGGCTTCATAGTGGAGCTTTTTGAGGCAGGACCTTTGGTGATTTTTTATTCTTATGTGGACCCATATAAAGGATTGAATTTTGGCTCTTGAAAATTCCCTCTTAGAATGTGAGCCATGAAGATGATGACGGTCAGATTATGAGGGTAATGAACTATAAATACGTAGATAGTGATGTTGACTCAGGCTAGATTTAGGAATAGTGTGGGATAGGTTCTCCACAAAGCTTCCCATAGCCAAGGGAGCTGAAAAGATCAAGAGGTTGTCACCAATAAATAAAGGTATATGACCCTTATTTTGTCTGCATCTCTCTCTGTGAACATGTGCATGAGATCTCAAATTGTGAAGTAACATAACCCCTGAATACACTCTTTTTGAAATGGGTTCCATGGATTAGTGCTCCACAAATGCTACTTAGCAAACTAAATCATCATGATCATTTATTGCATTGAAAATAACAATGAGTTCCTAAAGGCACTGTGACAATGTTCTCCATGAACCATTGTTTTCAAAGGAGCCCTGAAAAGGATCTTTGCGAAGGAGATTCAAGAACAAGATTCAAAAAGAGGGAATAATATTGAAAATGTACTGAAACTGAATGGAAATCCAAGATGTTTTTAGAAGGTCCCTAGAGATGCTTCTTATAGGGAGGAGATGTTAGAAAATCTAGATATCATAGAATTTATGTAGAATCATTGTGACCTCGAATCCATGGTGGATCTACTATCCAAAGGGAAAAATAACTATCCCCTTTGTAAAAGGAAGACCCTAAATGGTTCCAGGATGAGGGATGACATTTTTATTTTTGATGTAAGTAGGTATGAACCATCCGACTAGTTTAGGGGCACGTCGTGCCAATACCAGGGGTTCAGGGCTGCCGACGGCCGTACCTGGAAGAACTACATGTATGTTACATCTGACTGGATGTAGTACCACATAAATAATATCGATGGGAAATAACTTCATCCATAAGTCTCTCCTCCTCATTACAACACTGTTTTGAAGGTGGGCTTGGTGAATACAAATAAGGGGTGGCCATATTATTGAGACATACACCAGGGATACAACTTCACGAATATCAAGGCCTAGAAATTCTAGGTTTGGGTTTCTTGTGATGAGTTTGGGGATGAGAAGATGTGGGTAGGCCTGTATGAAGCTATCTTGTATTCTCAATTCCATATAAACTAGAGAAACATATGATGTTGTATTTTCTAAGCATCTGGTCCTCAAGGACTAACAATTTCCATGTTCACCATGGGGAGTTCAACATCACTTGCTCAGACATCCACTGGAACTCATATATTACAATACTGTGGTAATATATGATGATTTCCTTCCTGTAGATAACACATTCAAAGACTTGGAAAAGTTCCCACGGCTGGAAAAGGCACTGATGGAACTGGTTCTAAGAAGGGATATGAAAATGGGAATGTTTCCAAGTACATTCATTATGGTGTCCATGCTGGTGACATGGCAACATAGAAACCTCATAAGCCCAATACTTCTTAAGCTATAAAAGGAATTGTGGAACATCAGTGAGGGAATGATTTCCTAGGGGGTATGCAGGCCACTCCAAATTATGTCTAGAAGGATAGAGGCACACATAATGGTTTTTAAGTATATGAAACCAATTTCCCCACCTAAAATTGATTTTGGAACATCCATTTTAAATGTAGTGGGCAGTTTCCAAACCAATTTTACTTCTCTAGTGGTGCTAATTAGAGTATAGAGGGAGGATGGATTCAATTTACATCCATTCCCACTACCAATGAGTGTATTTATTGACAATGGCCAGGGAACTAAGGAGCATCGATCATACCATTAGTCATTCTGAGGAGGAGTTCTGGTGGCATGAGTAGACCATGAACTCATCATCAATCCATACACCACAAAACATTTTGATAGGAATTTCTTATAAATTTAGAAGTTGACTCTTCTAGATTACATTGGGGTTTACCAAGAGGACCACCCATGTGTGTTGAGGCAGATGTAGCTCATGTTCACATAGAAAGATGGGAAATTTCAAAATGAGTTGAGTCCACCTACCGCCATCTATAGGCTAGTTGTGGTGTACGTGAGGAGTTGAGATATATCCTACCAGGGAGAAATGATTAATCAATGTAATACCTATGTTTATTATGGATATTTCCCTCAACTATGAGGTAGGGGTTAGGCAAAAAAACATGTTGCGGTGCCGTAGAATCACGACTGGTGATTCTAAGACCAGCTCCTATTGAATGTGGAAGAGGAACGATGGATGATCTAGAAGATCCAACCGCACAGATCCAGGAGGGAGTAAGGTCACCGAAGGGGTTCCTCAAGATACTCAATTAGGATATTGGGATTCCGCAACATCACATTGATTTTCCAGAGGATGATGTTTATCCCAACGCTTGTGATACATGTGGCATCAAATATTTTTTCACTTGTCCCTCTAATATCCGATACCAACTTAACAATCTCGTGATGGATCTATTAGTGATTATATATTCCATGTTAGTCTTTCTATTGCCTCTGGTGGAATGGGAACAATAAATCGCTGATATGGGAGCAATTGTTCATTCTTGGGGCACTCGGTGTCCAATGAAGGATCATGTGAGGGTACTACTCAATCAAGCATCTCTACCGAAACATTCTCCTATGAAGCTGTGGGAGAACTTCCCTTTACAGGAAAAAATATAAGATTCCTCTTGGGGAGAAGAGGCTAATAGGGAGGGCCCTTTGGAGGATGGTGAAGTTGTGGTCTCGGAGCTGGAAGACTCTGCAGGAAATCTTGAGGTAAACTATATACCATTTTGACATGGAGCTTAGATAGATCATCTAGGATTCTAAAATGAAATTTTTCCTATGCAGGAGGGACTTATAAAAAGGCCCCTTTCAATATAAAAACAAACATATATTCAGGTCTTGTATCTAAAATGATGGTAATTTTAGAATCATGTTTGGCTACGACAACTAGGGTGACCATTCCGAAATCATTGGAGTTCCCGACCATATATGGGGGACCATGTCCTAGTATTCCAGTAGAGAAAACACAAGGGAAGGATTAGCTATTGGAATTTTGTAAGTCATCTCTATCAAAAAATCTCTACTGGTTTCTATCAAACATGGCCAACTGAAATTATTAATTTTTTTTGTCTAGACTGTTCATCGAAAGATGTGTGTAATTCTTGTGAGGATGGCTAGGGATCCTAGAGCTCCTTTCCAAATGGGAAATACAATTTTCATGGAATCAGACACCCATGATAAGAAGACCATGATGATCACGACTATGGGTAGGACTACTAGTTGGACGTATCCTGAGATTATATAGGTGCAATATAGCGATGAAGACCAATTAAATGATATGGAAGCCATCCTAACTGTCAGGACACCATAGGTATACTATAATGATGAAATTCAGACGGAATTCCAAGAATTTGAACCCACTGATCTAGAATAGTAGGATGATACAACTTCTAATGATGAGGATAACAAGGCTTCAACCATGGAAACTAATCCAGTGCTTCATTGATGACACTCTGCAATTGGAGTGAATAATCGGAATGGGAAAACATCACTCTTGATTTCACTACCTATTATCTGAAGGGGTGGATGCATGATGTATTCACATACACATCATAGATTACATGGTAGGGAAACTATGGGTGTATGGCCATGTCCACAATGTTGGTTGGCACTGGAGGAAGTCTTTCAACACCACAAAACATCAGGAGGATAAATAAGATGTCCAATGTTTGGAAACATTGATTAACGAGCATTCTTCTTTCACTACCACCCAATATAAATTCATATCATGATTATAGACTGAATTGGTGGATGTTAAAGAGAATATAAGTTGGGAATCTAGTGAAGTGATCGACATACAAGCCGAGGGGAATCATGCACAGATCAATGCGGAGGAACATCAACCCACATCTAATGAGGAAGAAAGGTAGAATAGGAGATGACAGTGAATCCTATATTCCACTTCCAAAAGTGTGGAGGAGTTAAGGAGATCCATCAGGGGGGAAAATCCATGGGGGTTTTACTCTTTCGACCTCATAAACACTTTTTAGGATTTTTCTTATTTAGTCTTCATTCATGGAGACTTTACTGTTTTCTTTATTGTTTTCTCCTCAACCATTTCTGTGAAATAATTAATAGTCAATACCTTTAACTTTTGTGGATCATCTCTGATGGGAGAAAAAAGAGACTACTATGTAATTTCCCACCATATATATGAGATAGTTCTTCAATCATCAAACACTTGGGGTATGAATGACAACCGAAAATTTTAAATATTAGAGGGGTTCTGACTACATAATAGTGTTCTAGAAACAACCATGTTTCCAATTAACAACATGTTTAGTGAACAAGCATGATAACATGAGGGTATTAGAATCAATAGGAACAAAGGGACAATAGAATATTGAATTACAACACACAAAATTTTTTGAAAAAAATTATGGTGAAATGATAATTAAAGATAATCGGTGACCATGTTCGCTACACAATATCCATGTCATGTAATCCAAATATGGGGAAAACAAACAAGGTCCAACCACTAACCATTTTTGAAAACACATGGCCAAACTCGATGTGTCGTCTGATGTCCTTCAGAATGTTGACCCAAGATAGTAGTCATGAATTAAGGATGAGCATCCATACCATTAGGGGGTTCCTTTAGATGTGATAGGAAATTAATATACAATATAAAGATCTTGTAATGTATGGTGGTGTAATTATGGTATATTTCAATAGTGTCCAACACTCCAAAAATTACGCCACTATGAAAAGAGTATGTTGGACGAGCGTATCGATATGCATTGAGATCAACATATTATCTGACCAACTGTTTAATGTCATGTTACACATACTGAGGACTCCTAGTTTATGGTCATAGATTTTGGACCAAAGTTGTCGGTAAATGGATTGGGAAGTTAATAATGTTAGGGATGGTACTGTTGAATAATGTCCAGTAATTCCTATGTATACCATAAGGATGATAATCAAGCCACACATAGTTCTTGAAAATCTAGGCAATTTCACATCATGAGTGTAACATCCTAGTTTTGGAAGCTACCCAGAGGTGCCCAATACCAAGTTGGTCACATGGCCTCAACCACATTTCACTAAGCACCAGAGGCTACCGACTAACAGCGAGGGCCATGGATGTGGTAGTGGGGAAACTATGACCATATTGGTAGAGTACACAACAAAAGTAAAAAAATACATACAATAGGGGAAGAAAGAAATATCCAACAACAGTAAACAGTGGAAGACTGGAATAATAAAACAACTAGAGCACACACACACACACACATATATATACATATATATGATGCATGATACATATGTCTAGGAAAGAAGCTAAACAAGTCAAAATACTGGAAATAAAAATAGTGCTAAACCAAGTACAAAATGAAAAAAATAACAACTCTTCAGCATCACAAGCCATAGCTTGGTCCATTGCTCTCCAGCTCCCCAAAAATCAAGTACCATAAGAAGAAGGGCACTTACCCTTATATATACCTACAAAAAAATAATCTATTTGGGCCCAAAAACATGACCCAAACAGGTTGTGAGACTAAATCATAGTAGGAAACCACCTGAAGATATGTACCTAACTGTCAGTAAATATATGGTAGGTAAAAGTACAGAAAGCAGTAAATAAGAAAGTGCTCAGCAATATACAATCCATAGTTAAACATCATGTAGTAGTGAAATAACAGCTAAATCTCAAACAGGTTTCCCTTTGGTAAGTACTCATAGCCATCCCCGCTGGTCCTATCTAAGAAGTACATAATACCCAATGGGTAGTACACATAGCCCAAACCCACTTGTTCTGTCATAAAAATTTAATAAGACTCTCAGAGGAAGCACTCACAGTCTATCCCCTCACTGTCAGAGGTAAAGAAAGACTCTTTGAGGAATCTCACATAGTCCATTCCTCACATAGTCTATGGTAGTCAAGTACTCTCCAAGGAAGTTCACATGTCAATTCCCCTTATATCCCCGAGGTCTAGGACTCAATAAGGAAGCTCGCTCGGTCAATTACCTTTATAGCACATGTTGTTCAATTCAAACAAGGACACTCTAAGGAAGCTCCTGCAGTCAATCCCCATATAGTCTAATGTAATCAAGGACTCTCTAAGGAAGCTCACTCCGTCAATTCACCATATAGACCCAGGTGGTTCTAGGATCTCTGAGGATGCTCACTCGGTCAATCCCCCCTCATAGCCTACTACTCTAGGTTTTCACGACCCTCTGTAGTTAAACAAGCATAATAGTGTCATATAGCCAAATTAAACCAACAAAACTACTTGGCTAAACAGTCTACATCATAACAAGCATGTTAGAATACAACTCTCTACCCTATAACAATAGCCATGTAAAATAGAAAAAGCTCCCAAAGGCTAAAGAGGAAGAAACGGTCATAAAAAGAACAATTCATGGTAAAAAAACATCCAAAGAATATCAATCAACCCAATTCATATCCAAATTACCTCTACACAGCTATACAAGCATGGAAGGAAAACAACATGGGTAAATGGTAAACATGCAACACATTGTTCAAGGGTATTGGTGGAATTTTCACATAATACTCAAAGGCGTCAAACAGAAGGGTACAAACCACCTACATCAGGGATAAGAGATTAAGATACTTGAACCATGAGGCTTGAATTGTATTAGAACGCCATAGATATAAGAAAACGCACAAAAATCTCAACCCATGATAACTCATGTAAGAAGAGAAATTGTAAAATGATGCTCTAGGAGAAGAGAGAACTCACCGATGCGAATCTAGTGCAACCAACGGAGTCTGATTCAGAGGACGGATGGAGGCTTGGGGATTCGTCGAAGATCCGTCGACTTACGGGTTCTCTCAGATGAACTGGACCTAAAAAAAGATGGTTCAATCCATCGGACATGACCTCAATGTGTTTAATGAAAAAAATACTGCTTGTACATTTGGAGTATAAAGTGTGTACTTTCTATTTCTGTACTCCTCTTTAGGCATCCTCCATGTCACCCCACATGACCATGTGTCTATCCATGACATGGCCAACACACGACCTCCTACAACAATGAAGTACATGGTGTGTACTCATAATGTACATAGTGTGTATAGGAAAAATTTCAAGAACTCCAATTTTCTCAAAAACTCTAGAAAAAGGAAAAACATAACTGAAAAAAAGGTCTGGGTTCTTACAAAATTCCTCCTTAAAATAAATTCAACCCTGAATTTCTGTAGTGTGGCGTAGATGAAGAAATCCCAAACAGCTCTGGACACTACACTCGTACATCGGCCTCCCTATACCAAGTCTCATTCTGTACCTGCTCGTGCTGCCATAGCAACTGTACCAGAGGAACAGACCTCCCACAATGTACCTTTGTACTGAGATCAACAATCCGGA
This sequence comes from Viscum album, assembly GCA_963277665.1. Classification (NCBI taxonomy): domain Eukaryota; kingdom Viridiplantae; phylum Streptophyta; class Magnoliopsida; order Santalales; family Viscaceae; genus Viscum; species Viscum album. The sequence continues at coordinate 330,806,207 of OY728150.1, read as the reverse complement.
TATGATGCTCCTTAAAAGATTCATCCACCTACAACTCGACTTCCTCAGGTTGGAAAGCATGAGACAAGTCTAAAAAGTAATGTCTAAGGTGAGAAATGTGGAAAACGTCATGCATAGCCTGGTACCTCTGAGGTAACTACAACTGGAAGGCCACCAACCCAACTCTCTCCAACACCTCAAACGACCCGACATACCTTGGTGAAAGATTACCCTACCTCATAATCCTCTTGTGTTACAACCTCAGTGTGACACGTGGGAAAAACTGATCCCTGACCTCGAACTCTAGAGGTCTTCTCCACAGATCAGCACAATACTTCTGATGAGACTGTGTAGTATACAAACTCTTCCGAATCAACCTTATCTGCACTGTTGTCTCTTGAACAAGATGAGGTGCCAACAAAGTTTCTTCTCCTGCCTCCAGCCAACATAAGTGTGATCGGCATGTCCTACCATATAAATCCTCATAAGGTTCCATCTGGATAGTTTCTTGAAAACTATTTTTGTAGGAAAACTCTAGAAGAGGTATATGATTCTCCCAAGAACCTCCAAAATTTAGAATGCATGCTCGGAGCATGTCCTCAAGCACTTGAATCGTATGCTCGGACTGTACATCTATCTGGGGGTGGTAAGCTGTACTCAAATGTACCTGTGTACCCAAAGCCTTTGGATGCCCCTACGAGGCCCAAGAAGTAAAACACGCAACCCTATCTGAAACAATGGAGTGTGGAACTCCATACACATGTTCAATCTCTCTAATGTATAATCGCCCCACCTCATCAACACTGAACGTCTCCTTGATCATCAAGAAGGGAGAAAACTTTTTGATTCTATCAATAACAACCCAAACTACGTCATTCCCTTGAGGCGACCTTGGTAAACTAGTAACCAAGTCCATTGAAACATCATTCCACTTCCACTCGAGAATAGATAACTGCTATAAAATCCCTACTGGTAACTGATGCTCTACCTTAACATGCTAATAAGTGGAACACCTCATGATGAAACCAGCAATGTCCCTCTTCATACATGGACACCAATACTAATGGTGTAGATCACGATACATATAAGTTATTCCAGGAAGAACTTCCCAAACTGAGGAATGAAAGTCCCGCATTATCTCATGACGTATATCGATTGAAACCCATATGCGTCCCTGGAAATGCATGATTTCATCCTCGCATATGGTCCTCCCATGAATAGGGTCCTCTCCAGACACGATTTCCCATAGGACTAGGCCTTCAGAATCTTGATAGCTTCCTCGTTCGTACTTGATAAAGATGAGTAGAGGTAACAGCTACAGAAAAAAAGAAACGTTTTCCCCTGACTGTCTTGCACCTCCAAATGAATCTCAATGAACAAATCCATAAGGTGTCACTAATTGCTGGACTTCTGAACTGCCTGTATCTGAGTCCTTCTACTCAATGGATAAGCCACTGCATTGCTTTTCCCAGGCGTATATACATGCTCGAAATCAAAGGATTGTAGGAACTCGACCAACCTCCGCTATCTCAAATTCAGATCACTCTGAGTGGAAATATACTTGAAACATTCATGGTCAGTGAAAACTAAAAAAATGCCCTCCTGCAAGATAATGTCAAAAAAAAGTGTAAGACATGAACCACAACTGCCAACTCTAGATCGTTCGTCTGGTAGTTCCTCTCATGTGGCTTCAACTACCGTGACCCATATGCAACAACTCCATCTCCCTGCATAAGAACAAATCCTAGCCCGATACCTAATGCATCATAGTAAACAATATATCTCGTTATCAAATTTGGAAGGACTAGTATCGGTGCTGAAGTAAACCTCCCTTTTAGCTCCTGAAACGCTGACTCATAAGAATCTTACCATAATAACTTCAGACCCTTCTTGGTCAAACCTATTAGTGGTGCTGCTAAGCATGAAATGTCATGTATAAAACATCTGTAGTATCCATCCAGCACTAGAAATCTCCGCACCTCAAATACATTCTTTTGTTTCTTTCAAGAAACTACAACTCTCACTTTCTGTGGGTCTAATAATACTTATGTCTCTAATATAATGTGACCCAAGATATGAATTTGGTCCATCGAAAAGTGGCACTTCGAAAGAATAGTATATAACTGATGCTCCCTCAGTGTACTCAAAATGATATCAATATGGGTAGCAAGTTCATGTCGAGTGTGAGAGTCCACCAAAATATCCTCCATGAAGACCACCATGATGGAATCCAAGTATGGATAGAAAACATAGTTCATCAGTTCCATGAAAACTGCAGGCACGTTCATGAGACCGAAAAACATAACTAAGTACTCGTATAGACCATAACTGCTCTTGAAGCCTGTAAGAGGTATATCTGATGGTCTAATGCAAAAATTATGATAACCGGACCTCAATTCGATCGTCTAGACTACTCGAGCACCTCAAAGATATCAATGAGATCATCAATCATTGGTAAGCGATATAGATTCATAACCTTAAACTCGTTCAACTTCCGATAGTCCACGCAAAGCCATAGGGTACCATCTTCCATCTTCACAAACAGGATATGTGAACACCAAGGAGAAGTACTAGGTCAGATGAAACCCTTTGCCTACAAATCCTCCAACTGCTTCTCGAGTTCCTGAAACTTAGGTGTAGCCATCCTATAAGGAGGAATTGATACCAGTGATACTCCAGGAACAAGCTCAATTGAGAATTCTACCTCACCCTTCGAAGGAAAACCCAGCAATTCCTCTAGAAAGATATCTCTGAATCAATCCATGAATAGAGGAAAGTCTAACTGTGAAGTACCCTAGTCATCCAGATAAAGACTAGTAATCTGGGTTGTAACTGCTCCGAACACATGATACTATGGACCTACTCTACTTGCCCGGACAACCCACTCACCCTTATGAAGAAAAGACCCACCCTCTGGTGATATGAAACTCACCCTACAACGATAACAGTCCTCGATTTCCTGGAATGGAACTAACCAGTCCATCCTAAGAATGTCATCATAACCTATCATCCCTAGGAAATAGAGGTCCCATAACATGTGACATCCACTAACCTGTAGAGGTCACTCTCTGCACTGACGTACACTAGTCTTTCTAGTCTGCAACATAGTGTCTACAATCATGATATCACCAGAAGAAAAGATAGAGAGCCCAAGGCTCTTCATGACAGCAAAAAATATAATGATATGTGAAGACCCTATATCAAAAAGAGAAGATGATAAGAATGAGGCTACTAAGATCGTACCTCAAATGGTAGAAGATCCAGGATCCTTCTCTTGATGGGCTTCTCCACTACAAAAGTTTGGCCTATCCCACAGCCCTGTGACCCTGCCTGACCACTTTGAGTTGATCCTCCCTGATGTTGCTGAAAACCAAGTGATTTGATACTATATCCATGACCTCCACCTCAGCCCGAAAGGCTGGATGAACTCCAGTTCCTAGACTGGTGAGAAGCTGGTGGAGCTTCTCCTAAACGAGGAGTCATAGAGAAACCCCTGTCACAAGCTACTGGTGAGAATAACTGAAAAAATCACTTAAGGTGACCCATCTTTTCGCAAGATCGTCACTCCACTCAGTCTCCCGAGCAATGTGGCCTTGTATTACCACTTCTCCCACACTGGTAGCACACCACCTGGCTACCAGAAGATTCATCCCGCCTGCTCTGATCTCCTCATGCAGCCTCCCTACGGCGCTTCCGGCTATCAGCTGGCGGAGCACTATCTCTGGATGCCGAACTGCCCTGGCTCATAGCTCCAGAAACCCTTAGATTGCACTCCGTAATCAGTTCCTGGTTGACGATAGAGGATATCGAAGTCAACCTAAAGATGTTCACCTAGGAATGGATCTCCTATCTGAGACCATCCTCAAACATCATAGCCAGGAACAACTCATCACCTGCTGGAATAGGCGTGAAACACTGTAGCTCCATGAAGCAAGAGGAATACTCCATCACAGAAAGAGTACCCTGCTCTAGGTTCATGAACTCTCGGGCTCGATCAGCCCCCAAGGTCTCCGGGTAGAAGTAATCATAAGATAAACATTGTAACTCTTCCCAAGCCATATTATGGTAGCGTCCCGCCTGATATAGGACATCCCACCACCTCTTGGAGGAGTTTCAGATCATGTTTGTTGTGAGCCTCACCTTCATCTCTGGTGGTACCATGAGATGCTTGAAGATCTTCAGTGTGGCTTCGAGCCATGACTCTGCAGCCTATGGTCCTCCATCCCTTGAGAATGTAGGGGGATGCTGCTGCTGGGAAACCCACATCAAATCTGCCATCGATGGAGAAAGAGGTGGTAATCCCTAGAAGGTCTGCATCATCCTCATAAAACCCTCCCTATACAGCGCATCGGCTCCTAAAACTCTTATAATTGTTGGTACCAAGGCCGACACAACAGGAGGATCTGTAGGAAGTCCCTGATCATCCATGTCCGATTTCTGATCATCACCTTGAAACTGGCATACAACCGAAGGACTTCTCGGTGGCATGACTCTGCAAGGTCAAGAACACACCTTAGATCAAGATATCAAGGACTAAAAACAAGGAATGTAAGAATATAATAAGAGTAAGAAAGAACTCAAGTTTTACAAATCCTGACTAAACAATGTGTACATTTCCTACACGGTGTGTTCCCTAACGTCATTCACATGGGCGTCTACTCTTGCCCGAACTAGTCGTGTAACACCCCAAACACACAATGTGTTCCCTGAAGTCATTCACATGGGCATCTAATGTTTCTCTAACCGGTCGTGTAACTCCCCAAACACACAGCGTGGACATGAATCTTGTTCCCCTGCCCAGGTCCTTTTACATGGTTAATCCGCATGACTCTTCCATGAAAAGACTATACAGTGCATTCAAGGAAGACACGACGTGTACATGACAAGATTGGTCAGCCCATGTTGTTAGTTACATGACCTGTGTACCCAGGTTACACTAAACAACGTGTTCCAAACAAACACGACGTGTACTAAGAAAGGATAACATTGACCTGTGTTTTTCGTGAAACGGAAGGGTACTGAGGTCAGACTACACGTCTTGTATAATACTGACCTAGTGTGTATGTTAAAAGATAACACCAACCCAGGTTGTGCGTGACATGGCTGAGTTACTAGGTTAGGATACATGGCATGCTAAACTTCTACACAGTGTGTTCCCACAAGGATTTCACCATATCGTGTCTCTGCTCACATGGCCTAAGACACGGTTAGATACTACACAGATTGTATATAAGTACATAGCGTGTAATTAAGAAAAATTGTTTCATCCCGAACAAAATAACAGATGGCGTTTAGCCAAAACTACATGGCGTGTATTTTGGGTTTTTCTGGACTTTAATCTTCAGAAACTACTCCGGATCCCAGAAAACACACAAACAAACATTGATGATGCCAAATTCGGATCTGTTAGGGCCCATACTCACCGCAAATCAATGTATGGAATCATATACATTTATAAACAAGAGAAGAGTTCAATGATCCACCAAATTCTGGTCCATGAGGCCCCATAACACCTCAAAAACCAATGTTTGGAATTCATTCAAGCAAACCTCTACACAATAAAATGCCTTATCAAAAAGCAGGTATTTCTATCAAGGAAACTATCACAACAGTATGCATATTTTACACATCATCTATCACAGCAACCTGAAATCTATAATGCATCTTAGATGGCATGAAAAAAATGCATGAAATGTGATTTCTAGTAAGTTCCTATATGATGTATGAGATGGTATACCATCATCTCATCGGGTTACAATAGAAATAGAACTTGAATAACATCAAAAATAAAAACATAATAAATGTGAGTCCCCCAACGGTGAAAATCAAATCAATGGTAAAATTGCAATACCAGAAAATTTTAAATAATGAGGTAGATGGGATTTTCCATGTACATGGGTTATCTACTCCCAAGCACAACTTATTACCAAGTACCTATTCCTTCCTATCCCAGGCTAAAAGCTCCAATAAGTATGTCAATAGAAATGAATTCCTTTGATACCACATTGTAATGTCCCGGTTCGGGAAGCTACCCAGCGGCGCCTCATACCTGGTTGGTCACATGGCCTCAAGCACATTTCCCTAACACCAGAGGCTGACAACTAGTAGCGAGGGACTTGGGTGTGATAGTTGGAAAACTATGCCCTCATTGGTAGAGTAAATAGTGTATGTAAACAAATACATACAATAGAGGAAGCGGTAAATATCCAACAACAAAAAATAGTGGAAGACAGATATAATAAAACAACTGGAGCACAAATATATAAATGATGCATGATACATATGTCTAGGCAAGCAGCCAAATAGGTCACAATTCTGGAAATAAAACCAGTGCTAAACCAAGTACAAAATGAAAAAATTAAACAAATCCTCATCATCACAAGCTATATATTGTTCCCTTGATCTCCATCTCCATAGCAATCAAGTACCTGAAGTAGAAGGGAGCTTTCCCATATCTATACCTGGAACAACATAGTCTGTTTTGGCCCAAAAGCATGACCCAAATAGAGTTTGATACTAAATCCCAGTAGGCAACCACCTTAAGATCTATGCCTAATAGTCAGTGAATATATGGTAGGTAAAAGTATAGAATGTAGTAAACATGAATGTGCTCAATAGTAAAAAATCCACATTTCAATATCAAGCAGCAGTGAAACAACAACTAAATCTCAAACAGGGAACCCTCTAGGAAGTACTCGCATCCATCCCCTCTGGTCCTATCTAAGAAGTAAAGACAACCCTATGGGTAGTACACACAACCCAACCCCTCTAGTTCTATCATAGGAATTTAATAAGACTATCAGAGGAAGTTTTCACAGTCTATTCCCACATAGTCAAAGGTAAAGAAAGAATCTCTGAGGAATCTCACATAGTCCATTCCTTGTATAGTCTAGGTAAGGCAAGACCCTCTGAGGAAGTTCACATAGTCCATTCCCCACATGGTCTAAGGTATTAATGGAATATTTTAGGAAGCTCACATATCAATTCCCCTTATAGCCCCGAGGTCTAGGACTCTTTGAGGACGCACACTTGGTCAATTTCCCTTATAGCCTAGGTCGTTAAATTCAAACAAAGGCTCTCTGAGGAAGCCCACAAACTCAATCCACTTATAGTCTAATGTAATCAAGGACTCTATGAGGATGCTCACACGATCAATTCCCCTTATATCCCTAGGTGGTTCTAGGCTCTCTGAGGATGCTCACTCGGTCAATCCCCCCTTACAGCCGACTACACCAGGTTGTCACTATCCTATGTAGGTCAAAAGAATAACAGTGTAATATAGCCAATGTAAAACAACATAACTACTTGGATAAACAATCTACATCATAACAAGGATGTCAGAATACAACTCTCCACCCAACATCAAGAGACATGGAAAACAGGCAAGGAAGGAAAAGGCTAAACAGGACCAAACAGTCATGAACAGAACAATGCATGGGAAAAAACACATCCAAATCATAGAAATCAACCCAATTGATATCCAAATTACCTCTAAAAAGGCATACAAGCATGTCATGAAAACAACACTGGTAAAAAGGTAAACACTCAATACCCCATTCAAGGGTATTTGTGGAATTTTCACATAATACACAAAGACTTCGAATGAAAATGCACAAACCACCTACCTCAGGGTTTGGAGATCAAGATACTTGAACCACGAGGCTTGAATTGTCTTAAAACGCCATAGATCTAAGAAAATGCACAAAATGATCAACCCAAGATAAAGCACGCAAGAAGAGAAATTTGAAAATGATGTTCTAAGAGAATAGAGAACTCACCGATGCAATTCCAACACAACCGAAAGAGTTCGATTCGGAGGACGGATGAAGGCTCGGGGTTTTGTCGAATATTTGTGGTCGTACGGGTTCTCTCAAATGAATGAGACCTAAAAGAATATGGTTTTGTCCATCAGACATGACGCCAGTGCGTTTAATGAAAAAAAATTCGCATCGTGTACTTTTGGAGTACACGGCGTGTACTTTTGGAGTACACAATGTGTACTTACTATTTCTGTACATTACATTAGGTAGCCTCCACGTCACCCCACACGATAGTGTATGTGGCCATGACACAACCACCACATGACCTCCCATGGAAACGATGTACAAGACATGTACGTGAAAATTTCCAAAACTCCTCTTTTCTAAAAAAAGTAGGAAAAGAAAAACATACCTGAAAAGAAGGTCCAGGTTCTTACAATGAGGTAAGGAAAAGAAGTCTACAATGCATTTTAGTGTCATGACATTATGAAATGGTAATTCAGGGGGATAAATGTATGGAATGACACATATCCTAATGTGAATGCGGATAGAGAGTTCTACACCACACTAAAAGGGGAACCGAATCCCAGAATGTATCAAATAAGGACTTTAAAATTCAATGGCTGAACCAAGGGATGATATGCCCAGATGTCGCTACATATAAAACTAGGATAGGATTCTAGAAAAATATAGTTCTAAATATGGAAGGTAGATGTAGAATACAAGAAAAGGTTATATTCTCTTAGGCAGGAAAAATCAAAATTGTTATATAGATTAATTTCATGAAAACGTAGATAGTAAGAATCATACTTTAAGGTAATCGAGCTCAGACTGTAAATTACCCATTTTAATGTCATGTCTATGGGACTTTCCAATGAATTTTATTTTCATATGGTATGAAATACTATTAGGTCTAGTAGGCTAGATACCCTGAGGGGGGGGGGATGCATTAGGTTATAAAATATTAAAACAACTACCCCTTTTGATATTTTTTTTTGCTGTTAGACAAACTGTATTCTCTATCGTTCCCATTGAAGAGTATGAATAAAACTTAATTCCTGAACATGACATAACAATTTTTACTTGGTTGACCATCACTGGGATACGTCCAAGGAACATACACCAGCAGTTTGTCATTGTACCTATTCCACTATAACTGAACAACTATTTACAAGTTCTATGTGGAATCATTGTCCCTCCTATTTTACAACCACTCAGAATTTTGAGAACTCACTTCTCTCATAACTAAATTGAGCTCACTACGTCTTCATAAGATCCACTCACAGTTTATAGTCCTGTAGGTATCTTCATTATCACTAATGAATGCATCCTCCATTATACGTAGATACTCTATTGAAGTCCAAAGTTCATCCACTGATTAATACCTCTTTTTCCACTGAACACTAGACAATTCCTTTGGAAATACCTTATCAAAGAACCCTACTTTGCGAAGCTCCCAATTTCACGATGCTCAAACGAGCCTTTGCGAAGCTCCTACCTTTTCGAAAAGCACACACCTTCACAGAGCTCCTTCCTTGTGGAGTACACTGCGTTTTTGGAGCTCAGACCATCAAAAAACTCAAGACTATGCAAAGCTTAGGCCATTGTAGAGCTCAAGTCATTTTAGAATGACTTCCTTCGCAAAGCTCACTCTACCAACAAGAAGCACCCATCTTTCACAGAGCTAGAATAGCGACCACAGAGCTCGTTCCTTTTGCAAAGCACACTGCCTTCGTAATCTACCTTTATGAGCCAAGAGAAAAATAATTCCTTCTAAAACACTGTACTTCTCTCGAGAGGGTCAATACCTATTTTTAGGCAATTCCACCGAACCTCGAACCATCCACGCATAGTTAGCACCAAATCATCACAAATCACGATGCTCTGAAATTTCTGCCGAAATTCTCTCAATATCGCGAAGTTCCATGGAAATTTTCTGATCGTAGAGGTCGTTGTAATCATGAAGCATTCCATAAATTACTTCGTGATGCCACCATCAAGCTCCATTCACAATGACATTTTCCACTACAATGCTCTTCAATGCTTACATTCACATAGATCATCATAATCATGAAGAATCACCATCAAAATTATTTTGGTCATTGAGAAATCCAATCCACGAATCCTATTAGTGTGAAACTATTTCCATTTCCATATTTAAATTAGATCTTCAAGGAAATTGAAATTTCAAGATTCTCACCAAACTCCATATTTTGGACCCCAAATATTTGGCAAACACTGGGAAACGGTGCCACCTTGTATCTGCTCTTTTCATTTTGCCTCCAGATTATCCATTCCTTTTTCATGGTTCTTTGTCAACATGGATAGTCAACAACCTCTCTGGAACTCGAAAAATTCCTCATGGAAACATGCTTTTTCAAAAAATGCAATCCAAAAAAAAATGATCCAATGTTACCATGAGGGACTTTTTCCTAACAAAGTGGGAGTAGAATAAATTTAAGAAAGGTACGTGGTGCTTTTAATGTAATCCCGTCATGAATGATGACCAATGAATCCCACACAACAGCACATAATTTTAGGATATATAAGTCTGTGATGGGGTGAAAGGGGTTCATGATGATGTAGCTGGACCCGAGAAAAAAGTCTTTCGGGTGTCTTTACATATCCCACATGGATGGTAATCAGGACACACATAGTTTTTGAGGGTGTCATGACATGTGGTCAATTCCAAAGGGGTAACTGTCTTCTTAAATAAAGTCATCACAAAGATGGGTAGTTTATCATCATACAAATCAGATGAAATACATGGTTTTAGAATCATATAAAAATCACCAATGATCTTATTTTATGGTCATATATCATGGAAGAAAAGGGTAAAATTCCTAAAGTGAAAATATGTGACATAGTGCCATAATGAAACTCGGTGGGATGGAGGAAAAGTTGAGTATATACCACATCACATAATTCTAAGGGAACACACACAATTTAATGTCAAAATTCATGGACATTGGGATTGAAGCTCTTAGTTTAATTTCGTGGAGTTCAGACCATAAATATGTGAAACTCATCCATGCTAGCATAAATCATATCAATGAATTTAAGCCCATGTGATCCATTCTCAATGTGGGAAGCAAGGGGTGGGAAAGATCCTCAAACACATGGAAGGACACAATAGGTAAATGGTGGTGTAGATCCAAGGATAATCCATAAATGCTATCTCAACATTCAATGTTTCACAGTGGGATAGCATCGAGGGTGTTGGAGTTCCATATGGAAATTAAGATGTGGAAATGTATGTGAATCATAAGACCAATAATGGGGGCAGAATGAGGTTATTGATAACGATAGAGGAGAGATGTTGACCCTGATTGCAACACAGTTTCTATATTTCATTACCTAGAATGGTAAAAACATATAAGGATTGACCATTTACAATATTCAAAATGAAATACATGTATCAAATTGTCATTCAAAGTCATTCAGGACATTGAACCAGTGCGATAGGCAAGCACTAAGTCTAAACATCCATACCATTAGGGGGACTTTTCAGATTTTAATGATGATAAATTTCCAAATTAAGGGCCATTTTATGCCTGAAGATGGATTGAAATGATGTCTATGTAGAATACAACACTATAGGTCCTTAAAATCATATCATTTAATGGACATTAATGATGTTTTATAGAAGTTGAGGGGCTTAACTTAGGGAGGGGAAACTCGAGAAAATGAACCATATAAAGGGGTACAATGATTTTATGATGCTGCGTTAGAACCTGAGGATTGAATGACCATACATTCCTATTTTATATAATAAGGATGGGAATGAATCTTTAAATGGTTTTTTAAACACGATGATGTTTAACATATTGTGGTAAGGATGAAAAGCTGTCCATGTGGTTTATCGTCATGCATCTAGGATAATGGGGATGGGAATTTTCCAAAAAATGGATGTGCATATCATGGTAAACAACCCCAACATGAATGAGGACTTGTGGGGCCTAATACCACACCATTCACTCCCATGAGAGGAATTCAGAAAAAGGTCCAAAAAAGGATGTGAAACTGGGGGCTAGAAATGAAGAAAAATTCTAGAGCATTCATATGTATCCTATGTAGATGGGAATCAAGACATACATTTTTCTTCAGATTCCATGTTGTTTAACATCATGTAGTAAGGAAGAGGAGATAAGAAATTCTAGAAATAAATACATGATGTGGTATTTTTAATCCCTATGTTAATGAGGAAAAGATGATTCCACACCACAACATGCACCCCGAAGAAGGGACTCGGGCCCCAGGCCCCGGGGATGGAAAAGGATAAGGGAACTAAGGATGGACCCAAGATGAAATGTCCGGGAATTCCTATATATACCATGTGGATGTGAATCAATCCATACATAGTTATTGAAGGTGATATGCAGTTAAATGTCATTCTGTATGGAAGAATAGGTCGGAAATGTGGCATGCCGTTTTTCATCATGGAGGATGCTGATGCTAGGTAGTCTAATGTCTTACAGCCCAGACGGATTGTGTTGTTTAATGTCATGAGAAAATGATAGAGGAGATCTGTGTTTACGGTCATAGATCCCAGACTATCATTGTATTAACCATTTATATTTTATCATCATGAAGGATGATGTTACTTACTCAGGCAAAGTATTTCTTGAAGAATTTATCCCTAGTGGGAGGAGTGATACACAACCATCTATGGTGAACGAAGAGTATGCACTATTGGCGTAATACATGTTGATAATATAAGGCCTCTACTATTTGGTCTCCATCATTGGAGGATTTATACTAGGTATCATTGGAATCCTTAGATCCAATACTATGTCTCCATGAAGGATGGAGTAAAGGAGAACTTTCTTATTGAAATCTCTGGATATCTTGTTTTGGGTCTATCCAGGTTTTGCAATGCATGAAGACGATTTTCATCGAGAGCTTACAGTTCATATAGAGATAAATTTTCTACATTTTCCAACGCCTTTTGATAATTGAAATCTATGTGGAGTGACATAAATTGAATGTAGATATGAAGGTTTTCCTCTGTTCTATAGACCAAGGAGTATGGGGTCACCTGTGTGGACTTTCAAGTTGTCATCTAGTAAACCCAAAGAGTGTTGGGGTTATTTTTCGGCCATCTTTTATTGATTTCCATAACCAACATTTGTAAAATGTTACAAAGAGTTTTATTTAATGCCTTGGTCTTTATATTTTGTTGCACACGATAGCAGAAAGTATGGTTTGACTAGATACAATACATGGTGTAAAATTTATTCAGCCCAGCTACCCGAAAGTTCATGTCGTTTTCACTGAGGATAGTGTGAGGGACCCCAAAATGATGGATGATCTTAGAGTTCACAAAATCAATGGTGGAATGGGACTTTACTTCTTTAAGAGGGACTTACCTACCCACCTAAAAACTAATTCTTTAGTGGTTAGGATTAACCTGCATGGCCGATCTATTGTTGGTGTATATGGTCCCATGGCATCGAGTCCCCATATCAAAGCGGACCTAGCATACTTTGTAGTTTAGAGAGGATGTGTCGGTCGATTCAAAAATTTGGTATGGTCTTGAAATAAGTGAAACTTAATGGAAAAATCAATACAGTTGTGGAACATGGTGGGCCAAAAGTAACCTAATATTTGGATCTGGTGGGAGAGCTTCAGCCTCACTTTATGGGTACCATATAAACTGACATGAACATCTTACATAAACTAGGGAATCTTGGCCATTTGTATTAAACAAAGGAGAAATCCATATAATCCATATCTTTAGAGGATTTGTTCAGTGTTGGGGCCACTCTGGAGAGTGTATTGTACAACAATCAGATAGAATTGATCATGCTCGGCTCAGTCAATTCGGAGACTGTCATGCTCGAGGTACTCAACAAAGGGAGTTGTCCAATTAGGGGTCTCTATTGTTGCGGTAGGGGGACGTAAACGCCCCGATGTGGATACACCGATTGAGAGATGACTTACATGTGGGCTATGACCATCTTTTCGAGTGATCGAAGAGATTAACCTTTTTTATGATAGATGGATAATTAGATCATCCTGGTTAGGCTCTGGAAGAGAAGTTGAAAGTCTAGCCAACGCATCAGCTCGACTATTCTACAATCGATGGACATGCATTACCTACATTAAGGAAGAGAACTGTTCTATTATCTGGTTGCTATATTCCAACTGGGGTAGAAGCACTACTACAAAAATTCCCTTTATCAACCCTCAAAATGGGTTTTATCAGTACTAAAAAAGTGCTGTAAAGATCAGCGATGATAGGGGGGCCCCTTTATCAGTGCTAAAAAAGAACTAATAAAGGTAACCTTTATAAGCGCTAAAAATGTGATGATAAAGTGGGACTTCATCAGTGTTAAAGAGGCACTGATAAAACCCCCTTTATCATCGCTAAAAGTGTGCAGATAAATGTGTGATTTCTTAGCTCCCTTTTAGAGATGATAAAGGGATTCTTTATCAGTGAATTTTTAGCACTGATAAAGGGGTAGTTTATCAGTGCTTCTTTAGAGATGAAAAAGGAACCCTTTATCACCACTCAAAAAGTGCTGATAAATGACCTACTTGCTGCTATAATAAAATCTGTAGTATCACACCCAAACACCTGCAAAAAATTCAGTATCTCAATAAGCTAATTAGACCAAGTATACCCATACAAAATTAACACATAAGTCATAATTTAATTTGACCAAGTATACACATACAACAAGTATACCCTTACACCATTAACACATAATTAATATTTTTATTAAGTACATAAATAATTCAATTCAGAATTCAGGGGGTTGGGGCTATTTAAGGGTTTGGGGTGGCTGTCCAAGTGGGGTAGTGGGTGTCTGGGGGGGGGGGGGTTGGGGTGTCTGGGGGAAAAGGGGTGTCCAGGGGGGGTCCAGTAGGCTGGGGGATGTCTAAGGAGGGTGAGGGTGTCCAGGGGGTGGGGGTGTTCAGGTGGGGGGGGGGGGGCTATCCATGGGGGTGTCCAGGGGGTGGGCCGGTGTCCAGGGTGTCAGAGGGTGGGGGGGGGGGGGGGCTTTCCCGGGGGTGGGGTTGTTCGGGGGGGGGGGGGGGTTTAGGGGGGTTCGGGGGGTTGGTGGGGATGTCCAAGCGGGTGGGGTGGTGTCAGAAGGGTGGGATCCCCGTGTCCAGGGGATAGGGGTGTCCAGGGGGTGGTGTTGTCTAGGGGGTGGGGGCTATCCAGGAGGATGGGGGTTGTCCAAGGGGGGTGGGGTGGTGTCAAAGGATGGGTATTGTTTAGGTGTTCCTGGGGGTGGGGGGTTTGGGGTATCCAGGGGGGTGGGATGGTGTCCGAGAGGGTGGGGTTTGTCATCCATGGGTGGTGGGTGTCCAGGGTGGTGGGGGGGTATCCAGGTGGTGGGGTGGTGTCTAGGAGGGGTGGGGGTGCCGTCTAGGGGGTGGTGGTTGTTGGGGGAGTGTCCATGGGGGGTGTCTAAGGTGGGGGGCTGTGCATGGGAATATCTAGGGGTTGAGGGGGATTTCCACGGGGTGTGGGTGTCTAGAGGGGTGGGGGTGTCTAGGTCGTAAGATAGTTGTTGTTTTCACTTAAAATTGTTTCCATTTTAATCAAAAGAGAGTCACTTTGAGTGATATCGGACACACCGTGCCTCAGATTGAGGTGTGGTTTACTCGTACACATCGAAAAAGAGCCATGGATCGTTCTCCTATATGATCAACACAATCCAAATGTTTTTGGTCAGATTTTCATATGTCAGTTGTTTTTTTCAATTAAAATTATGTCCATTTTAAACAAACGAGAGATCCTTTGAGGGATACCAACCACACTGTTCCTCAGATTGAGCCAGGTTGACTCATACAAGTAAAAAATTTCCCATGTATTGTTATCCTAAAGGATCAATACAATCCGAATGTGTTTGGTCAGATATCTGTAAGTTAGTTGTTGTTCTCACATAATTTTGTCTCCATTTTAAACAAAAGAGAGACATTTTGAGTGATACAGGCCACAACATGACTCATATTGAGTCGAGCGAGACTCATACACATTGAATGGACCCATGGATCATTCTCATATAGGATCAAGACAATCTGAATGTGTTTGGTTGGAATTTCGTATGTCAGTTATTGTTTTCACTTAAAATTGTGTCCATTTTAAACAAAAGATAATTACATTGAGTGATACCAGCCACAAGATGCCTCATATTGATGCAGGGATGACTCGTACCTGTAGAAAAGGACACATGGATCATTCTACTATAGGATAAAGACAATCCAAATGCGTTGGTTGTATTTTCGTAGATCAGTTGATGTTTTCACTTAAAATTGTGTCCATTTTAAACAAAAGAGAGACACTTTGAGTGATACCGGCCACAATGTGCCTCAGATTGAGGTGGGGTTGATTCATACACATTAAAAAGGACCTATAGATTATTATCCTATTTGATCAAAAAAATAAAATTGCGTCTGGTCTAATTTTTGTAGGTCATTTTTTGTTTTCACTTAAAATTGTGTCCATTTTAAACAAAAGAGAAACACTTTGAGTGATACCATCCTCACCAGGCCCTAGATAGACATAGGGTTGACTCATACATGTCACAAATGACCCATGTATTGATTTACTAAAGGATCAACATAATCCGAATGCATTTTGTTTGATTTCCATAGGTCAGTTGTTGTTTTCATTTAAAATTGTATCCATTTTAATCAAAAGAGAGACACTTTGAGTGATACCAGACAAATTGTGCCTCGGATTGAGGCAGGGTTGACTCATACACATCTTATAGGACCCATGGACCATTATTCTATAGGATCAACACAATTCGAATGCGTTTGGTTGGATTTCCATGGGATAGTTGTTGTTTTCAGTTAAAATTGTATCCATTTTAAACAAAACAGAGACTCTTTGAGTCATCCCAACCAAACCGTGACTCGTATTGAGAAGGGGTTCACATGTACACATTTAAAAGGACACATGGATCATTATCCAATAGGATCAAGACAATATGAATGTGCTTCATCAGATTTTCATAGCTCAGTTGTTGTTTTCACTTAAAATTGTGTCCATTTTTAACAAAAAACAGACACTTTGAGTGATAACGGATAAACCATGCCTTAGATTGAAGAAAGGATGACTCGTACACATCGAAAAGGACCCATGTATCATTCTCCTATAGGATCAAGACAATAAAAATGAATTTGTTCAGATTTATGTAGGTCAGTTGTTTTTTTCACTTAAATTTGCATCTATTTTAAACAAAAGAGAGACATTTTGAGTGATATCGGCTAAACCGTGCCTCGTATTGAGGCAGGCTTGACATTTACACATCCCCAATGCACCCATGGATCACTATACTATAGTATCAACAAAATCTGAACGCATTTGTTAGATTTACATACATTAGTTGTTGTTTTCACTTAAAATTGTGTCCATTTTAAACAATAGAGAGACACTTTGAGTGATACTATCCAAACCGTGCCTCGGATTGAGGCGGGGATGAATCTTACATGTCGCAAATGACCCATGTATATTTCTAAAATAAGATCAAGAAAATAAGAATGTGTTAGGTCATATTTTTGTAGGTTATGTCTTGTTTTCACATAAAATTGTGTCTATTTTAAACAAACAAGAGACCCTTTGAGTAATAACGATCAAACCGTGCCTCGGATTGAGGCCGGGTTGACTCATAAATGTTACAAAGGACCAATTTATCATTATTGTAAAGGATAAAGATAATCTGATTGTTTTTGGTTGGATTTCCATAGGTCAGTTGTTGTTTTCACTTAAAATTGTGTCCATTTTAAAAACAAGAGAGACACTTTGAGTGATACTGGCCAAACCATGCCTTGGATTGAGGTGGGGTGGACCTTTACATGTCATAATAGACCCATGGATATTTCTAATATATGATCAACACAATACAATTTCATTTGGATGGATTTCTGTAGGTCAGTTGTTGTTTTCACTTAAAATTGTGTCCATTTAAAACAAAAGACAGACACATTGAGTGATATCGGCCACACCAAGCCTCAGATTGAGGTGGGGTTGACACGTACATGTCTCAAAGGACCTAAGGATCGTTCTCCTACTGTATCAACATTATCCGATTGAGTTTGGTCTAATTTTTGTAGGTCAGTTGTTGTTATCACATAAAATTATGTCCATTTTAATCAAAAGAGAGACACTTTGATTGATACCAGCCACAACGGGCCTCGAATTACTGTGGGGTTGACTTGTATATGTCAAAAAGAACCCATGGATTTTTCTTCTAAAGGATCAACTAAATCCGAATGCGTTTGGTTGGATTTCAATAGGTCAGTTGTTGTTTTCACTTAAAATTGATTCCATTTTAAATAAAAGGGAGACACATTGAGTGATACCGACCAAACCATGCCTTAGATTGAGGTGGGGTTAACTGTTAGACATTTAAAAGGACCCATGTATCATTCTATTATAAGATCAATATAATCCAAATGCGTTTGGTTGGATTTTTGTAGGTTAGTTGTTGTTTTCACATAAAATGGTGTCCATTTTAAACAAAAGAGAGACACTTTGAGTGATACCAGCCACACCGTGCCTCAGATTGAAGTGGGGTTGATTCATACATGTTTAAAGGGACATATTGATCGTTCTCTTATAGGATAAACATAATCCAAATGCATTTGGTCTAATTTTCGTAGGTCATCTGTTGTTTTCAATTAAAATTATGTCCATTTTAAACAAAAGAGAGACACTTTGAGAGATACCGGCCACACCGAGCATTGGATTGATGCAAGGTTGACTCATACACATCTAAAGGACCCATGAATTTCTCTCCTAAAGGATCAACACAATACGAATGTGTTTGGTCAGATATGTGTAGGTGAGTTGTTGTTTTCACTTAAAAATGTATCCATTTTAATCAAAAGAGAGACACTTAGGGTGATACTGGCCCAACTGTGCCTCGGATTGAGGTAGGGTTGACTCGTACACATCTTAAACTACCCATGGATTTTTCTCATATAGGATCAACACAATTCGAATGCATTTGATCATATTTCTATAGGATAGTTGTTGTTTTCAGTTAAAATTATATCCATTTTAAACAAAAGGGAGTCACATTGAGTGATACCGGCCCAACCATGCCATGGATTGAGGCAACGTTGACTCATACACATTTCAATGGACCCATGGGTCGTTATCCTATAAGATCAAGACATTCTGAATGCGTCTGGTTGGATTTCCATAGGTCACTTGTTGTTTTCACTTAAAATTGTTTCGATTTTAAACATAAAAGAGACACTATGAGTGGTATCGGGTAAACCATGACTCGGATTGAGGAAGGGTTGACTCATAAACATTGAAAAGGACCCATGGATCTTTCTCCTATAGAATCAATACAATACAAATGCATTTGGTCAGATTTCTGTAGGTCAGTTGTTTTTTCACTTAAATTTGCGTCCATTTTAAACAAAAGAGAGACACTATGATTGATATCAGCTAAATTATTCTATAAATTGAGGCAGGGTTGACTCGTACACATCCCCAACACACCCAAGGATCGTTCTCCTATAGGATCATCACAATTCTAATGAGTTTTCTTGGATTTCCATACGTCATTTGTTGTTTTCACTTAAAATTGTTTCCATTTTAAACAAATGGGAGACAAATTGAGTTATACCGGCCAAAACATGCCTCAGATTGAGGCGGGGTTGACTCGTACACATGAAAAAGGACCCTTGGATCGTTATCCTATAAGATCAAGACAATCCAAATGTGTTTGGTCAGATTTTCGTAGGCCAGTTCATGTTTTCACATAAAATTGTTTTCATTTTAAACAAACAAGAGACCCTTTGAGTGATAGTGGTCACATTGTGCCAAAAATTGAGGTCAGATTTATTTGTTAATGTCACAAAGGACCCATGTATCATTCTTGTAAATTATCAAGTCAATCTGAAAGCATTTTGTTAGATTTCTGTAGGTCATTTTTTGTTTTCACTTAACATTGTTTCCATTTTAAACAAAAGACAGACAATTTTAGAGATACATGCCAAACCTTGACTCGGATTGAGGCGGGGTTGACAATTACATGGAATAAATGACCCATGGATATATATCCTATAAGATCATCACAATCCAATTGTGTTTGGTCAGATTTCTGTAGGTCATTTGTTGTCTTCACATAAAATTGTGTCCATTTTAAACAAAATAGAGAAACTTTGAGTGATACCAGCCACATCGTGCCTCATATTGAGGCGGGGTTAACATTTACACATCACAAAGGACCTATGGATCTTTCTCCTATAGGATCAACACAATCTGAATGAGTATGATCTAATTTTCGTAGGTCAGTTTTTGCTTTCACATAAAATTAAGTCCATTCTAAACAAAAGAGAGACACTTTGAGTGATACCAACCACAACGAGCCTCAAATTGTCATAGGGTTGACTTGTACATGTCACAAAGGACCCATGGATTGTTCTCATAAATTATCAACACAATCCGAATGCATTTGGTTGGATTTCCGTAGGTCAGTAGTTGTTTTCACTTAAAATTGTATCCATTTTAAACAAAAGATAGACACATTGAGTGATACCAGCCAAACCTTACCTCAGATTGTGGAGAGGTTGAATAATAAACATAGAAAATGACCCATGGATCGTTCTCCTATAGGAGTAACAAAATTTTAATGCATTTGGTCAGATTTCTGTAGGTCAGTTGTTGTTTTCTCTTACAATTGTTTCCATTTTAAACAAAAGAGAGACACATTGAGTGATACCAGCCAAACCATGCCTTGGATTGATGTGGGGTTGAATCATACACATTTGAAAGGACCCATGGATCATTCTACTATAGGATTAAGACAATAATAATGTGTTTTTTCAGATTTGCGTAGGACAATTGTTCTTTCCACTTAAAATTATGTCCATTTTAAACAAAAGAGACACACTTTGAGTGATACCGGCTAAACTGTGCCATAGATTGAGGCAGGGTTGACTCGTACACGTCACAAAGGACCCATGGATAGTTATCATATAAAATCTAAAATATATGAATGTTTTTGGTTGGATTTTCGTAGGCCAGTTGTTGTTTTTACGTAAAATGGTGCCCATTTTAAACAAAAGGAAGACAATTTGAGAGATACCGGCTAAACCGTGCCACAGATTGAGGAGTGGTTAACTCATACCCGACCCCAATGCATACATGGATCATTATCCTATTATATCAACACAGTAAGAATGTGTTTTCTCATCTTTCTATATGTCCTTTGTCTTTTTCACTTAAAATTTTGTCCATTTTAAACAAAAGACTGACACTTTGAGTGATATCGGCCAAACCGTGCCATGGATTGAGGCAGGGTTGACTCATACATGTCACAAAGGACCTATAGATATTTCTACTATAGGATATAGACAATACTAAGGATTTATTTTTGGATTTTCATAGGTCAGTTGTTGTTTTCACTTAAAATTGTGTCCTTTTTAAAAAAATGAGAGACCTTTTGAGTGATACTGGTCACACCTTGCATCTGATTGAGGCCATTAGGGCTTTTTCACATTAAAAAGGACCTATGTATCATTATCACAAAGGATCAAGACAATACGAATGCATTGTTTTGGGTTTTTGTAGGTTTATTGTTGTTTTCACTTTAAAGTGTGTCCATTTTAAACAAAAGAGATACACTTTAATTGATACTAGCTAAAAGTGCCTTGGATTGAGGTGGGGTTGACACGTACACATCCCAAAAAAACCCATGGATCATTATCCTATAGGATAAACACAATCTGAATGTGTTTTCTCCAATTTCCGTATGCCAGCTGTTGTTTTCACTTAATATTCTGTACATTTTAAACAAAAGAGAGACACTTTGAGTGATACCAGCCAAACTGTGCCTCAGATTGAGGCAAGGCTGACTCGTACACATCTCAAAGGACCTAGGGATCATTATACTATAGGATCAGCACAATTCAAATTCACATGGACATATTTCTGTAGGTCAATTGTTGTTTTCACTAAAAAATTTGTCCATTTTAAACCAACGAGAGACCCTTTGAGTGATTCCGGTCACACAATGACTCCGATTGAGGCTGGGTTGGCTTTTACATGTCACAAAGGACCCATGGATCATTCTTGTAATGTATAAAGACAATATAAATGTCTTTGGTTGGATTTCCGTAGGTCTGTTGTCGTTTTCACTTAAAATTGTGTCCATTTTAAAAAAAATAAATACAATTTGAGTTATACTGGATAAACCGTGCATCGTATTGAGGTAGAGTTGACTCGTACATGTCCCTAATGCACCCATGGATGGTTATCCTAAAGGATCAATACAATCCAAATGTGTTTGGTTGTATTTTAGTACGTCAGTTATTGTTTTCACTTAAAATTGTGTCCATTTTAAAAAAAATGAGAGATACTTTGAGTGATACCGGCCACAGCGGGCCATGGATTGAGGTGGGGTTGTCTCATACATGTCTCAAAGGACCCATGGATCGTTCTCATATAGGATAAACACAATATGAATGAATTTGGTCATATTAGTTGTTGTTTTCACTTAAGATTGTGTCCATTTTAATCAAATGAGAGACCCTATGAGTGATATCAGTCACACCTTGCCTTGGATTGAGGCCGGGTTGAGTAAAACACATAAAAATGGACCCTTGCATCATTCTCGTAAAGGATCAAGACAATCCAAATGTGTTTGGTCAGATTTCCGTAGGTCAGTTGTTGTTTTCACTTACAATTGTGTCCATTTTAAACAAAAGAGAGGCACTTTGACTGGTTCGTCATTCTTGCATGTTGCTGCTGCATATCATCAATTAAAATTGTAAAATGACTCTTTGGAGAAAGTTTGTTTTATTTATTAAAAATTAAATTTTTTCTATGAACATTTACATACAACAGTGTTTCATCATCTGATCCCTTTAACACCTCTCAAAAATGACCACCAATTGTACACGTCCCCAAGTCAGATCTTCATGCTATTTGTGTTCAATATACTAGTAGGTATGCGGCCCACTCATTTCTAAAAAAATCTATATCGTATTGTGAGTATGAGGAATTTCGGCAGTCAGAGTAGTACCGTAAAATATTAAAATAATGAATTAATAAAAAAAATAAAATAACTTGTAGTTTTTTTTAAAATACATCTTTAGGGATTCTAGTTTATTGATGAAAAACAATCTGTTTCGTAAATTTACAAACATAATAACCACAATCATTATCGTTTGTTTGTTTTAGACACTTCAAAAAAATTATTCATTAGGAGAATAAGTATCTTGTGTTGAGATGTGTTTGGATAGTGAAATTTTATTATCTATACACTGATATTTGTCCAGAAGTAGTACTTTCTCACCTCCTTATGCTTAGCCCCTGTCCTCATTCCATTTTATAGAAGATAATGATACACTGCCCTATCATAACGGAATCCTCAGTAAAAGATAATATAAATTATATTACTTGATTTTTAGACCTAAATAGTAGGGTGTAGTGTCTTATAGATTCACAAACTCCATCATGTGTGGTTGGTTTGATGGATATCATTGCTTTGAATCCAGATAATAAATCTTTGGAGTATCCAAGATCACCACAATTAGCATCCAATGTTTTCTAAAAACACAAAAAGGAATAACTAATAAAAGAAGTGAAAATATAATTGATATTCTTTAATCGTAGAGTTTTACCCCTACATGGTTGGTATTAGGAAGAGTCTGTCATCTGAAATCTTACTTTCAAATGATTTCAGCATGTCATTCACTATTTCATTATTTTTTGATGGCTCCAATTTTGTTAGATGTGTTGATGTTGTATGAGGACTAACGAGTCTGAATTTTGGATCATGAGAAAATTCCTTCAACTGTTTTTCATATATACATCTGTCAACAATATAAAATGCATTTAGTCTTAATTTTCACATTAGATCAGCTTTTAGAAAATCAATTCCTGAAAACATAACTCATATATATATATTTACAAATGTAATGGATATCCAACCATTTTCAAGGATCTCATTTACATTTTCAGCAGGAATGAAATCTTTATATTCCTCTCCGTATATATTCTATTCAAAAACCACTATATGACTACTACCACCTCTTAGATTCATATCCACATGAGCCTTCAATGCTTGTAAATATGGATAGAGAAAAGGTGGTGTTATTGTGTTTTTCGTAGCTCCTTGGGATCGGTTGGTTGATCCTTTAGATAGTTTGAAGCCAACGTTAGTCTCCCCATTCCCTTTCTCCATCTATAATAACATTCATTGGTTCAGACCTTTTTTTCATTAATTGTTAAAGGTTTAACATGAAAAAACAAGGAAATAAATACCTCTTTGTCCACATGTACTCTTACAATTTGTGAAGACCATGAAATGAATGTCCCAATAGCCTTTTCGACCGTATGAATATCATCTTCATCAAGTGGAATAGGTAGCTTATCAATTGGCTCATGAGCTACAGTAATCGTCAATATCAGATAATCTTTAGGAAGTGGGCTCTTATGGAGCGTGTCATTTGGGATGTTGAACACTATATCCCTCGCTATAAGGTGATAGGTGGGTGTTGAAAGATATAAATCACAATCATTATCACCTTGTAGAAGATCATTATAGGAAAGGTATCAGTGTTTGTCTAATTCACATTACAGGAGAAAAATTATTAGAATATTGATTACCATGGCTAAGATAGCTCTTTGAAGGGAATGGATCGCCTCAATGTTGGTGGGGTGGGGGGGATCTTCACGCGCTGGTGGTTCCTGAGTTGTGTCTTCTCCTTACTTCCCACCCATAAAAGTTTCTAGCATCTCTCCCTGCCATTGCAATCGTTCTTCAGGGTTACTAGTATTTTTCTCATTTGTTTCAATTATTCATCTCTATCATCTATTTTTCTTCTTCCCAAAATATACTAGGGGTGTCACCCCAAACCCCACACCTCTAATATGACCGTATTGTTCTAGCTGCTTCAATGCCATCGATAATAGGTCTGCACTAGCTAAAGGAGTAGCTGATTCCTCTAACTGTCAGATATAAGCAAATAACTAATAATTTTTATGTAATAGCTATTTAAAATAAATCTTTTTATCGTCTTGTCATACTTATACATATTTCCAACACTTTTTGTGAGTTCTCATCTACTAGCTTCCCTTCCTTATTCACACATTCTTCCTTCCATAGCACATGACATGGGATGGAAGTGTCTTTGGTTTTAGACTCATCAATCTACATATAAACGTAGAAAGATAATTATGATGTTCTTTATTGGAACCTAACAATATTTCTGTAAATATAAAATATGTACCATTTTATTTTCTAGTGAAGCGTACCCCATCCTTGAATTACGATATGGGTATGTTGGTTTTGATGCATGTTCCTTATTTTCAGTACAGAGTTGCTTTTTCATAATTGAAATATTGACAATAAAATTGATGAATACACAAATCCTCAAACAACGTATTATCACCCATAATGTACATGAAACCTGTCATCCCCACGGTTTCCAATAAATGCATCCCATGCTTCTTGGGATATCAGGTGAGCGTAGACAATGGGTGGGTGTGGGTTTATTTTACCTCTGGAATCTTTCAGGTGACATCTTGTTAAAATAGTGTGAATACATTGATGAATCCTTCCTGTAAGCCTTAGTACATAATACTTGTGTGAATCGTCTACTATAAATGTAATCTGCAAGAGATTGAGAGGATTAAGACATTGTTTCATCATTTTATTTTCTAGTAAAATATAGAAATAAATTAATAATGTTAACGTAATTTCTTCCCAGATCACACCCTTTAGGCCGAACACAAAATGGTGCCATGAATCTATGTCAATCGGAACGCGTTGCCGAGTGAAAACTACAATGTAACTACTAAACATAGCCTTGTTGGGATTCACATGTTGGCCTCGTGCATTCCATCCGACATCAAATTTGATGCCTTTGGTTTTCTCCTTATGAACTTTGGCTAACACCGTCAAACTGTGACACACCTGTGTTTTTTGTGACGTCAGTCCTTCATTACTTAACATTTCATAGATATCCACATCATATATATGTTTATCTGAAATGGTAGAAATGGCATGTGTTGATGGTTGTTGGACCTCCACACCAGGAGCAACAACAGGTTCAGAAAATTGTTGTTGCTCTGCACTATGAGTAGCCGCAACAGCAGCAGTTGCAGCCGCAGCAGCAGCAGCTTGAGAGACTTCTTCAGCCTCAAGGATAGGAGCACCAAAATGTGCTGAAGTCATTATGTAAAATGTGGTTGAACATTTAATTTATAATACATAAATTCTTTAATGATTAGATAATAACATGAGATAACAAGATCTATATTACAAACAAAATATATCATTTTTATAGAACTGTCTTCCTTTTTTTCAGAGGATGAAGGGATTTGAAATCACTATCGATTATCCAAATCCCTTAATTGTGGTCTCATGTAACATAAAAAACATCAAATACATTGGGACTGATGTGAAATGATTTTGATTTACCACTTAAAGGATCATCCTAAACTGAATTTTCATCAAACCCTTCCGTAGTTTTGGATGATAACATAACAATCGACCACTTTCAGTTTATGGGATCTGGAACATAAAAAACATGTATAGTTTGTTATGTCATTATAAACTGTTTGTCTTTGTACCCTTCTTTACTAAAATAAACATTCATGAATCCCCATTCATCTATTTTAACACCACTGTTGTTATCAACCCATTTTCATTGAAAAATCGACAATTGAAATGTCATATAATCCAACTCCCATATTAGTTTGATAATGCCAAAATATGACATATTAGAATAAATTGGATTTATGTCCTTACTACTAGAAACATGCATCACTTCACCCACTAGTGTAACTCCACTATTATTCATGGTACTATCTTCATCTTGATCATATGTATAGAATTTATAACCATTAATTACATAACCAATGTTAGATATTACATACACACTTGGTCCGGCGGCTAGACATCGAAGTTGTTCTGAAATTTAATTCGGATTTCCATCCAACTGCTTAAAAATATGGTCCTGAAGCCATCCTATAAACTGCTGATTATGTGTATTTGATAAGAATTTTTCAGCCCTTGATGGATTAAACTGCCTATGAATATCTTTATGAGTTTCAATATATGGAGCAACCTCCCAACTGTTATGTAAAACATAAAGGTGGGCTTGCTCCAGATCTATAATACTGATTGTCACAACTTCTCTTCCAGAAATTCCCTCACCCTCAATGCGTCTAGTGTGATGAGATTTCGGGAGAACAACACTTTCCACATCAGATAGGTTTTCAGTACAATATTCAATTGTTTCATCAATAATATATCACTCCACTATACAACCCTCTGGATGAATTCGATTTTTGATATACCCTTTCAAAATATTAATATACCGTTCAATAGGATACATTTATCTATAGTGAACATGACCAAAAAGTTGAATCTCTCTCACCAAGTGAATAATCAAACAAACCATCATATCAATGAATGTTGGTGGGAAGAACATTTCTAATTGACATAATAAGATGAAAATTTCTTCTACCATAGCTGGAAATATTGCCTAGTCTAAAACTTTGCTACCTAAATTATTTAAAAATAAAAAATGTTTCGTTAATTTATGTCGAAAATTATTGGGAAAAATGCACATTAAAGGTATAGGAATTAGATCTTTCATCAACACATGACAGTCATGTGATTTCAATCTTTTTAACTTCAAATCATTCATTGACACAATGTTATTAATTTTTGATGAATACCCCTATGGAACCTTTACATCATTTATGATGTTGAAAAACTGCTATCTCTCCTCCCTAGAAAGAGTATAAGCAGCTGGAGGAAGAAAAATTCGATTTTCACCCTTCACGGGAGCCAACTCTTCTCGTATTCCCATGTCAACCATGTCCAACATTGCCTTTATTCCATCCTCTGTTTTCCAGGGGCATTTAGAAATTTTCCAATAACACTATCAAATACATTTTTTTCAACATGCAGCACATCAGGAAAATATCTGATGTACAAAAAATTCTAGTATTGTAATTCAAAAACAACTGATCCTTTTTTACAATAGATTTTTGTATGGTTTTTTGAAAATCGTTTACCAAAAACAGTGTTCACATCTTTTACTTTCTAAAATAGTTGATCACCTGTTAGTGCAGACGGTGCTGTACGTTGTTCAGAGCTTCCACTGAATGATGTCATCCTTGTTCGGTACTTATG
Organism: Viscum album; assembly: GCA_963277665.1. NCBI lineage: Eukaryota > Viridiplantae > Streptophyta > Magnoliopsida > Santalales > Viscaceae > Viscum > Viscum album. The sequence continues at coordinate 330,778,330 of OY728150.1, read as the reverse complement.
CCGAAGAGGTAGAAATCTATGATGTCCTAGAAACATCTATTTTGATGAATGTTTCAACCTAATTGATTCTATATCTTCTTCACACATAGGACACCCTTGAGTTCCTTTAATGCTATAGCCTGATAAATTTACATAAGCATGGAAATAATTTATTGTCCCATAAAACATCTCTCTCAACGTGAAGTATTCACTTTCATAAACACCATACAACATAACACTTGAATCCCACAATAACATCAAATCCTCGATCAATGGAGCAAGATAAACATCAATATCATTACCTGGTCATTTTGGTCCTGATATAATCATAGATTACTAGATGAATTTTCACTTCATGCATAACCAGGGTGGAAAGTTATAATTTACCAACATAACAGGCCATGTAGAATGAGTACTGGTTTGAAAACCAAAAGGATTCACTCCATCAGTAGATAATTCAAGATGAAGGTTTGTCAGCTCTTTTCCATATTCAGGATACTCATGATCAATTTTTTTCCATTGAGGAGAGTCTACCAGATAACATAATTTCCAACCTTTATTTATTTTATTTATATGCCACGAAAATTGTCTTGCTATTTCTTCACTTCCATATAGATGCCTATACCTGGGAATGATTGGAAAGGACCAAACAACTTTTTTAGGATTGGATTCATCTTTCTTGTATCGAGAAGCACCACAATTTTGGAATTCTGTAAGTGATTTTTTCTCCTTGCGAAACAATAGACAATCTTTCAGGAAAGCATGTATTGTTTCCGAAATCATACCCATCGAGCGTAGCATTCGTTTATCATCATGTGTCTGGTTTGGGAGCTCATTATCTTCCGGGAGCATGTCATTCAAGAGAAAAAGTACTTCTGTAAACTGACATCACTCCATCCGTTGCTTGATTTCTTTTTATAAAACTTCAGTACAACTGAAAATGCTGTATATTTAGTGAAACCAACATACAATGGTGTCTTTTCACAATTATTTAACTTCTCAAATTTTTTTTGGCAATCACAGAGTTCATATTCAATTGTCTTTGTCATTTCCTCAATACGATCTTCATCATCATTGACATCTGTAATCACATCCCCCATATAGTATTCTTCACTATCCAAATTTTTAGTCATATTTGACGATCCATAAAACACAGTTTTATCCCAGCCAGTAGCTACATTCACTTTTTCTCCGTGTTTATTTCAACATTTATAACTCTGATCTATTCTGTGATATATCAAATGTTCTTCCAACTCCTCTGGAGTAAGTGGTCTAGAATAATATCAATGTAAAAATTGACAAATGATTTGATAAGGATCCTTTGCATGATCCTTTGCAAACTTGATGGACTCAGTCACTCTGTTCTCATACTCTATTGTCAAATGATTAGCATCCATCCAATCATTATTCATATACATCTTATTTGAATCTCAAATATTAGTATTTATGGTTCAATTACACAAAACAATACTTCCAAATACAGTATAAGAGAACCACTTCCTTATAAAAATAGATATTAACATAGCCTAACCATTTCTAACAACAATTTGAAAATCAACAGAACAAGGATAGAACCCCCATAAAAATCAACATAGTTTCCAAACACAAAGGGGTTCGCGGGGATAATCACTTATGTCATAGATGGTAAAACTCAAATGACATCATCCTCTATGGCTCATACTCCTCTATTGGTTAAACCCTTCTATGGTCAACTAGTCCATCCTTTTATACCTCACCAACCTAAAATACATATGGATGAAAACCAGTAGCCAAATCTATAAGTAATGAAAGGATTATCATAATCACAAAAATATGGAATTCATTAAATATAATTACTTTAGATTCATTATAGTTTATTAAAATCAACCGAGTCCAAACACATGAATAATCAAGAATGATACATCTACCACTCCTAGGTCTTTATCCTACATTCAATATCAACATGCCTAAATACCCATATATCCAGACATATACATCACAAACACATAAAAACCCATATCCACATCAGAACCAAAGTACCCATATGGATTTCAATAATTTTACTTGACTCAAGTGGTAGTGCGTAAGAAATAATAAGAAAATATAATAAGTATGTAGTCACACATAAATCTCAACCTCCTTCTCTAGTGGTAGACCAAAAAAGACTAAAGGTTTTTTTTTGGAAATTCAATAGCTACTAGGGGCTGTTCACTATAATAGGATTCCTACTCCAGTTCAATAGCATAAAAGGATACCATCCCACTCAACTCTAGAATATGAGGTCCAACTCGACTAGACCTCCGGTCTGATTCTCTATAGAAAACATGGAATTCCCCATCGGGGGCAGTGACAGACACCCCCTAATGATAATAGTAAATCCAATATTTAAAAAAACTAGTCAGTCCATTCTGAGAATAACATATAGAAGAATCAATTTAAGAACCAAAAAATATCATATGATCCAAATCTCTGAAAAAGTGAAAGCATGAGAGGGGAATCAGACACCTTACTCCCTCTTTATCCAGAGAGTTGTTACAATCTCTATTACATAAGCCATGAGATCTATTATAAGTTTCAGTAGTTCTATATTGAGGTTTGATATGAAATAATGATGGGAACCAATATCAAATAAAGCATACACTCATGAAAAAGAAATGGAAATGGTGCCTCTCAATATCGCATGATACACCACAGTTCCTACTGGATATTAATCCACAGCATGAACTTGTTTCGTTCCTAATTCATGTTTCTAGGATCCCATTGTTATAGAATAATATTACTATGACTTTTTACCCCTCAATATTTATGATTCCATTCTGCTACACAGGGATGTAAGAACATGTAAAAACCTCTTCAAGTGGGTTTAATGCCTGTACGAGATGTAAATAATCAATAATTCCATTCAATAATTCTTTAGAATCCAAACATTTCCAAGTGAAAATCCCCATAAAAATTCATACTCATATTAAATCCATTTTATCACATGTTTCAAATCACATTCACAATTCAAAGACAGATATCAGGTTCAAAAAAATACAACACACAACAAAAATGAATTCCTTTTATAGAATCCACATTCAACACATTCAAACCATTAATTCTATATGAAAACTCAAGTCAATTCACACCTTTCACACAAGACATAAAATATATTTAAGAAACACCTCAAAAAGAGAGCATGAAACAAAAAAAAACATTACTTTAGAAAATACATTCATCACATGTGGATCTCAAAACCTTTCCAAAACATATTTCACACCCAAAAAGTTATCCACAGAACACACTCGTGAAACTAAGAAAGTATATCAAAATCATATATTAATGTAAAAGAATTGAATAAATTACCACGCACTTGGAAACTTCCAGAGGTGGAGGTGCATGGGAGGAGGTGCAAAGGAGGAGCCACCAACTGAAGTGAAATGGAGGAGTAGGTTTTGTGAGGAGTATAGCTGAGTGAAAAAGAGTAGAAGTAGGGTTTGTAGGCAGGAGGATCCACCAAAGGGGTTCGAGGGGGTGGATTAAGAGAAGGGCTAGCGGCGAAGGTCCGACAACACAAAGATCGGGGGGTGGTGGAGGTGAGTCGCAATGTTACAGTACCGTGAGAGCATTAGGTTGCGATAAACTGAGGAAACTGTGAGACCAATTTTATAAAATATCAGACTATGGTTTTATCAGTGCTAAAAAAGTGATGATAAAGGAAACCATTACCAGCGCTAAAATGATAGCACCGATAAAGGTAGCCTTTATCAGTGCTGATAAAGGGCCTCTTTATCAGTGCTAAAAAAGCACTGATAAATCCATCCTGTATGAACACTAACATTTTAGCACTGATACAAGCCTTCTTTATCTGCGCTTTTCTAGCACCGATAAAGGATCTCTTAATCAGTGCTTTTTTAGGGCTGATAAATGTAACCCTGTATCAGTGCTAAAATTTTAGTTCTGATATAGTGAAGCTTTATCAGTGATTTTTTAGCACTGATAATGGGGATTCTTTATCAGTTCTAGAAAACCGCTGATAAAGATTCCCTATATCAGCGCTAGAAAAGCCCTAATAACAATTCCCATTATCAGCACCAAAATTTTAGTGTTGATACGGGGATTCATAATCAACTTTTTTTTCTTAGCACTAATATAATGTGGATCTTCCCTTGCCTGTTTTAGTTATAGTGAAGCTCTGACATCCTGATGTTATAGTCACCATTGATCTCCCTGATGACTAACACAGAGTCACCATTCACATGATGGTGAGGGAAAATAATCACAAGGTCAATCATGAGACCAGTGATGAGGGAATGATATTCCACCTAATTGTTGGTGCAACCTTCTAAAAACCACAATGTGTAAGGAATGATATCATCTGTATGAGTGATGATGATGATACCCAAGCCTATACTATTGAGTCATGGATCATTGATCCTTCTAGATTTCATAATTCGGGAAGCCCCATCAAATTGAATCTTACGACAATTAATGACTTGATCTATTGAGGGGATAGCCCCATCTTTGAAGTTAAAATCTAAATATTGGTATGTGGAGTCTGGATGGACGAAAATGAAGTCATCAAGTACCTCCTTCAATAGCTTTTTGTGGAACAAAACTGATGTCGAACTGCTAAAGGATTGCTACCCACTAAGCTAGATACCATGTTAACATGGGGTGGTTTGGAATATACATTAATGGGTCCATGCGGGACACTAGGTGTATCTCGTGGTACTATAGATAATGTTGCAACTTATTCTGTGCGAATAAAAGAGCAATATATCTCTTATCGGTATAGAAATATCTATTGCCTAAATTGAGGAGAAAGCTAAATAGACATTATACATTGTTCTCTTTCAATTTTTAAATCTCTTAATTGAGAAGGGTGTTGAGGGACTAATCTAGGGCAGTCACATAAAGGACAAGAGACTTTCCGAAAATGGGTGGAATCAAAACTGGATTCTTTAGAATGAAATTATTAATGCCATAAAAATAATTAGGATAGTCTTCATCCCACTGGTAAACTGCACCATTCTTTATGAGTCCAGAAACTGGATTACACTTGTTGGTCAGATTCGCAATGGATCAGCATATATAGTCTAGGTATCATTGAATGCCTCAGAAATTCTGAATGTTGCTCTGTGGTGGCATCTAACTAATGGTTTTTATCTTATCCGGATCAATCTTGATTCCTCTATGTCTAACGACAATGAAGATAAGCATTCAAATGTAACCCCAAAGGCACACATCAAGGGGTTGATCTATAGATGGATGGAATAGAGGAATCTAAAAACATTCTCAATATCTATGATATGGTCTTGACACTAGAATGATTTTACAAGAAGGATTTTTATATATAATTCCACCAATTTCGTGAGGTTAAGCATGAATATATGTTGAATGGAATGCTTATTAGTGGATCCTTCAATCTTTAGTCCAAATGGAATTACCTGGTAATAGAATGTACCTTATGGAACATTTAATATAGTGGAATACTCATCCTCAAGGGCCTTTTAGATTTGGTGATATCATGAATACCCATCCAGGAAGGAGAAATCCGAGTATATGGTACTGGCATTGATTAATAATTTTCTCATTTGAAGAGGAAAATCATCTTTCCGGTAGTGAAGATTTAGATCCTAGAAGTCAATGTAAGCTATGATCTATCCATTCTTCTTCCTGATGGGTACATGTTGGCTCACCATTTGGGTACCAGACATCCTCGATGATTTTTTCTTTATTTATCTTATCAACTTTGGCCTCGACTGTCACCCTAAGAGGAGTTCATTTTCCTTACTAGAGGTTTGAACCAGTGATGTTTTATCGGGAGATCATGGTGGCGGACTATGACATGAGGTTCTGTCCCTAACATCTCATCATAGATTTAGGGAAATACATCCTAATTTCTATTTAAGATATCCATGTACTGATGCTTCTCTTCTACAGACTTGGTTGCACTGACTACTATTGGTTTCAGATCTACCCCGTTGCTGAGTTTCACCTGTACCAAGTTATCACAAGTGGTGGATAATCTCTCCTCAAATGTAGGAGGAGCATATTCCAATTCCTCTCAATTATCCACAATGACAGAATTATTGGAAATAAGAAACTATGTTGAATGGAATGATCCTAAAAGAACACTGGTGGTAGCCTGAGCGGTAATGTAATCCCCACTAGGGACTCACGCGCATCTAAACCCATGGTGAGGAAAGCTGTCTATTCGATTCCATCAAGTCTCTAACACAATGGGACACACATGATAATATCAAAAAAAATAGTGGGGAATTGGATTGATTTATTTCAGCCCGATCTGGTGAAATATGCACGTATGGAATATTGTTGTTTCCATGGGGTGAAAATCTCAATACCTTATATGGGTAAAGTGATTGAGAATCACTCGATCCTAGTTTTTTGTAGAAGAATGAAGTGATCTTATGGTGTTATTTATACTTAGGAACATGATTTCATCTTATCCCATAGATGAAAAAGTAGTTTCCCATTTTTGTGTCATAGATTCTAACCAATAGATTAGGGGATGAAGGCATAGTCCTTGTATGCTTATAGATTGGCCAAAACAGTAGTGTGCTGAACCCTGTTGGCTTGTACATGTTTTTTATTGCTCTCATAATAATCTACATCTTTTTAGCAGTATTCAAAAGAGATAACTAGAGATGATTTACCCTAGAGTATGCCAACTGGGCCATTAAATAATTACATGAGGAATGGGTGATATGAGGAAGGAACTACCGCATGTAGGTGGGGCTAGGGTCTACCCATCAACACGTTGTTGGCAGTATAATTTGATACAGACATAAACATGGTGCTAAAAATAAGGCCAGTGTATTGGTTCTTCATATAGAATTTTCCAACTGGCATGTTCTTTGTCCAATCATAACCACGAATCATTAGGATAGAGATATCCAAATCTACTTCAAAAAGTTCCAAATTATAGAGCATCAGTGTTAGGATGAGATTGATCCCATAACCTATATCGACAAGAAAATGATAGAATTCCACAATATTTAACTATATAGTGATGTAAAATGGGAGATGTTACCCTATATAGGAGAACCTCCATCTTCTCTAGAGAAAGAAATGAAGGCCTTGCATTCTGCATGCTTGACTTCCTCATAATGAAAGGTTTCTGCAAATTATACCTCTGTCTGAAACTAGAGGGTTCTTCTCAATGCTTCTATGAGGGCTCCATACATGTATACAGATAGGTGTAGGGAATTGAGGATTGAGAGCCTTACATGAATGATGGTTATATGATATATTAAATCATACTTTTGTTTCAGGTGATCAATTCTACTAAAAAAAGTTTTCTCTGTGGTAGGAAGTATGGAGGGAACTATTGGTCGAACTGGAAGATTCTAGTTAGAATTGGGTATATCATGCTGCTTACTAGTTGTAACATAAAAAATTACTATTAGATGACAGCTGGATGACTAAGGTCTATCTAATTTTGTGCATGACTGATCATAATGTTGTTTTGATGAATCATTCTGGTCGAGAAGTACGAATATTGATGAGAGTGAGTCTGATGGGGAGGAACGAGAGGGATGCACCTAGATAATTTTGTGTTGAGCCTATTTTTTTGTCTCTGTGGCATGCATGTCTCAGTTGGAATAACTAGTAGATGCATTCTATCAATTCAAATATCCATAAATTCATCGATATTGGCGTGACTAGGGGAATTATGAGGTTCTGCATGATGTTCCTCATTGGCATGAACCATATAAGGGCCAACCAACTTGGTGGTGTTTATAGTGTCATACTCATGATCATCTTTGGAATTATCATCCATTATTAGGCGGACCATAGGGGAAATTCTTGTATCTAGAGGCATAAAATCAATATGACAATGAGATTGTGTCGGCACTGATGGGGGACTTTTATTTCCCTTATGTTGTCATCACCTGCCCTTCCAATAAGATGAAGGCTAAGTTTTGGACACAACAGTGGAAATTGGGGAAGGTATGGCAGCCTTAGAATGCCCAAGATAGTTTAATAAGCTCAAATAATACCATGATAATGAATGAATTCCTTTCCAACTATATTTTCTTCTTACCTCTGAGATCCTCATATATAGTCCCGATACCATTCACCTTCACTATTGCTATCCGACTTTATAGAATTGCACACTACCTATGCCGGGGCTAGGCCCAACCTAGCATTGTTCATTTGGACCTAGTCTAGGAGCCAGTCCTTGAATAGATGACATTTATTGAGTGTATGTCCGTGGAATTGGTGATATGATAAATAGTTGGGTTGATCAATAAGATCATCCTCTTCGGGCCTCTTTCACTCTATAAACCATAGGATCCCCTAATCCACGACACTCTAGAAGTAGTCGGGGACATGATACACTTTAGTCGAGTAGGTCATGTACCTCCTGTTATGAAAAGGTACTCGGGGAGTCTATCCCAAATGAAGGGATTGAGCCTAGTAAAGAGATGGAACTTCATTTTCTCACGTAGGAAGAAGTAGTAGATGGGGTGGCGCCTGCTGGTTTTGTGGTAGATGAAATAGAACATGAGGGTAAGGTGCCGGTCATCAGAGAGGTTGTTTTTGTGGCTCTACCAGCCATAATTACAGTGTACTTGGAGCCTCAACGTTCGCGATGGTGGTTGTGTAATCTTTATTGCACCTTCTTGGAGGAGTTTCGGGTGGAATCAAAGACACTTGTTTGGTCTATTGGGAAGATTCCTGAAAATGTTGATCCTTTTCATAGAAATACCAAAAGCCACCTAGGATGTTCTGAGTGGTGGGGGAAGAAACCAATTTAGTCATCACATTCCCCACACACATCATTAACATCTTCTCTAAATTCAGTGACATGTCGAGTGAAAACATGAGACCCTTCCATCTAGTGACAAAGTCTGTGATGCACTTATATGGCCTCTTCTTACACATGAACATGTTTGCAATACTTTCCTTAAAGGTTGTGGAGGTGAACTGATACAAATTTTCTTACATAGATCTTCCTAGCCAGCTATAGACTTAATGGGAAGCTGGTTATACCGGAAAAATGTTTCCCCTTCCAGTAGCTTTAAAAGCACCAGAACATGGAATCTTCATGCTGTGCTAGAGTCCTTATAATAGGTATACACCATGGGATGAATTGGTCCATGTGTTTCAGTGGTTCGTCTATCCCGTTAAAGGGGGATAACAAAGGCTTCCCAAAATTTGGGAGTGCCATCATGTCATCTACCCATGCCGAATATGGTTTAGCATTAGTTGGGAATGCCGCCTTCAGGGTCTCAAGAGCCTCCAAATGGGAAATAAGAGTATCCAACATATCAACTAGAGGAGTATTCCTAACAACTAGTGCATTGGAGGGTTCCTCAAAGTGGTAGGTATGCCCAGAGACTTCTAGAGCGGCTAGTAGAATAACCTATGAAGTTTTTCAATGGTTCAAATGTAGCATAGCTGGAGGAAGAACCTATATATACACATAAGGGGATTCTAGGGGAGGATTATCATATAGTTCAGGTTGATTCGGTGACACATATCATCATGGATTTCTACATACAACTGTATCTACCCAGTTAGGATGGGAGGGGTCTTTGAGGTCAGTAAGAGGAAGATCATTAGGAAGGAGTTTCACCTGCCCCAATTTACCTAGACAAGGATCACCATATTCTAAACATAACTCTATGGAACATTCAGAATGGATTTCATCAATGATCCATCTCTACTCTGTGATGTCATGGTGCAACATAGCTCTTTCGGGATCATCCTATGTCTTTAGCATTGAACCAGACAGGTCAGAGAGTTTATCATTTCTGGGGGGGGACTTTTCCCTTATTAGGGTATCAAAAGAATTGAAATGACTCTGTACGGTTAGAGAGGACTTAATAATTACTATGTTTATGAGTGAAAAATCTTGGGGGATCTAATAAATTTGGCACTAATGCAGGGGTAGGTTATCATCGAGGATTCCTACTTTGGGAGACTTTTATACGAGTTCATTGATATTCACAATGAAAACACAAAGAGGAATGTCCTTAATATCTCTTGGTAAATCAAGGTGACACATGATCGAACTGAAATGGAGGGGTGAAAACCTCCCCCAACCATGGATATTCACATGTGTGGATTCCTCAACAACAACTCTTAAAAGAATCAAAAATCTATAGAAGCATCGTCGTCTGAGGATATGATGATAACCAGATGATGTAGCCTATTGATCTATGGGTATCTTAGCCCACTAAACCAAGAGGTATTGTTGGTTGATGATTTTATGGTGATCTCAAATATATTGATAAAACAACTGACAATGGTAGAGGAAGATGTATATTGCCCATAGAATCTGGTAGAAGAATGTGATCTCCTACTGGGTGAGGTACTTCAAAATTCTATACTCTGGAATGAAATTGGAGAGAACATTTTAGGGAATTTATCTACAATGAGAATGTCCCAAAGGCTCATTCACACAACTATGATATCCAAAGTAAGATTTCCCCATTCAGCAACTGGAGGTGGCTTGGGAAATAGTAATGGAACTGACCTTGATCGTTGTGGATGTGGAATAGTCATTGGGGAGAATAGTGCATTAGATGACAGACCACTGCATACTGGGCTGTATCCTATGCCTATTTTTATTGAATCACCATTTCCTTATTGGATATAGAGCTATCTACTACCTGTTTTACTAGGGTGATAGTGTTGGTGGTGGGTCAGGTTTGCATTCATCATCATCCAGACCCTAGAATCACAATATGTGATCTCGTGTTGAAGTAGAACAGGAATTTGGTAATTTAAGAGAGCACAAAACGTCAATACCATGAAATAGAGCCCAATCTACATCCTCCTATATATACCTACAATGAGATTCTAAGATATGGTACATCTCTATTTCATAGAGGACGAAGCTGACACACTAGGTTCCTTTCTTTGGACCCTAAAATAGAGGATCCGGGGAAGGTACTACAATAGATTCACACTTCTCTGTAGAATATGAAAAAATGACTGGTTTTACTACAACCTAAATATTCTCTTGACTCTTCCATCTGCAATTATAGTTCTCCATCTTTCCCAAAGATGGTTCTTCGAGGTAAGGCGAATCTTCATCACGAAGAAGACCTCTGCACAAATTGGTGTCAGGTCAGGGAGAACCTATTCCTGTGCTATATGTGATATGAGGATAGCCTTTATATCGACTATTATAGTAGAAAACAAGGCCTACGCTTTGGTAGTCTAGAGTGTGAGGAGCAGCCAGGCATATGTCAAATGGTACATGGGGAGAACCTCCATGTTAGTGAAAGGAAAGGCAAGAAGGTAATTTGAATTGATGTCCAAAAATATGGAAAAAACATCCAAACCTAGGATCATGAGCACAAGGAGAACCTTCATGCTAGGGACCAATGAGGTGGGAATGACCTCCACTTAAATCAATAACGATGGCATGGGAAGGACCTCCATGTTGGGCACAATAGTGGAGAGGACCTCCACTCTGGTCGGTGGTGGTACGAGGAGGTCCTCCATAGTTAACATCATTGTCATTGGTTGGCCCATGGTGAATTATTCTCACACCAGTGACTGGAAAAATCAACCTAGACTGCCCGAGGGGTGGCTGGGGCCACAATCTTGATGGTGCATATAAGTTACCCATCTCAATAGTCACAGGGGATAGATATTGTGTATTCGTGGAAACATGGGATGTTTATTGTATAGAAGATTAAAAACCTTGATAGATGATATCCTAATCCTATGCCTGATGTTGGTGTCAGGTTAGCTGACCTAGAGCCGTCTAGGGTAGGTTGAAGTCATCTTCCCTGGTCTATGGGGCCAGGTGGCAGTGCAAATGCAGCCTAGTGGGAGCTATACTTGGTGGATACATGGATGAAGTCGAATCTAGGATGATCCTAATATCCCTCACCTCATTGGAATAAGGGAGTGAATCATATGAGTATTTGATGGAGATTCTCCCAAAATGGGTGGATGCGGGAGTTGGTAGCAACGACTCCATGAATAGCCCATGGGGGTGACATCGTTTTCAAGGACCAGAAGCCTCCAGATCATGGTTGGGCACTTCCCTAGTCAGTATGGCCACCTCCAACTCATATCACTAAATAGAAGTGTCAATCACCCTTATCATAATATGAATTACGGGTGATATGGGTAATGGGTACCCAGTAGTCATAGTCATGGAAGACGTCATGGTGGAGGTGAAGCTATGTGGGAATTCCACAATAGATTTCCTCCTGCCCATGCACGTACAAGCGTGTTGTGATTGGTTCCATGTAACTACAGCTTGGTTCCTTCAAAGCATGGAGATTCAACCATAAATGTACATATGTGGAAATCAATTATTAGTTCCCTAGCATCGTTCAGTCTTTTATGGTTTGATTGAAATATCCATGATAATAATGACACATACCAAAATTCCCATTGGTCAAAAGCCCCAAACTCTAATGTGTTATACACTAGGTCCACTATTTTCATTGAAACGCCTAGAACTAAATACCAGAATACAGGGACAGTCTCATCTACTGACATATAGAGTGCCACTAATCTTTATATAGAGGGGAATATATTCACAATTAGATCACATAATATTTTTCTAATGCTTTTCCACCAGGGCATGCCTCATCATGCCATGTGTCGGAATGCTCACTGATGGTCATGTTCTTTACCCAAATTCTCTATTTATATATGTGGGTGGAATCCCTTTTCTCCCAAGGGATGTTTTCTCCTTGATCAAAACTGGATGATGGGATTTCAGTTCATCCTTCTGTGAATTCCTCCTCAGAACCTATTTCCTAGTCCGGGTCTCCCTTAAATATTAAGATGTTGTTCATGAAACTATTCCCAGTGCATATCATTGTGGATGCTAGTTAATTATTATGATTATTTTAAGAAATTCCAAATGTTCCATAAAGAGAATATACCTTTGTTTAATAGAGTAGTCATGATGAGGCATATGTGAAATGTCTTGACACTGGAACACTATAAAAAATATATTTTACCTTTATGATAAGGGTTCTAAACAGTGTAGAAACCTGAGGCATCCCGCATTGAATGTGTGAAATGTTTTGCTGGGGTTATTTCTATGAGGGTTTCCTCAGCATTCCATGTTTTTAACAGGGCAAGCCATGAGTTAAATGTCTTGCAGAGATGGATTAGATAGATCAGAACACTAATAAAAGTGGACCAGATGGGTACATTAAGATAACACCTAGATGGTTTAACAAATGCATGGATTAGAATGCCCAACTAGAGTGGACCTAGGGTTCTGTGTCCCATAAATGGAGGATATCACATAATTAATGTTAATATAGAGAAAAGGGTAGATCATAATGGATTATGGGTCCACATGAAGAGGACACCATAGTTTCCCATTGGCTAGGATTGAACCTCATGGTGGATTCCTAAATACTCGGATTAGAAGACAGGATCAAAAATCACATAGTTCGAAGGGGGTGATCCATCATGGTGTACACAAAGGATAACAACCCAGAGATATGTTGGGTCATATTCATGGTTAGTGGACCATCACAAGAGGGACACTCTTTGATGGATGGTAATAGATTGTGTATGGGGATTACACATTGTTAGATGTCCAAGGAAATGCTGTGATCCCACGGAGATGTGGTAGTACAAGTAAGAATCGAGATAGATGATGGATTATTTAATTATGTGAATGAGAGGAATTGGATGGAACCAATGTGAAGATGATGGCTATGTTGAAATTTTACTTAGGGAGGCTTCCTATTTAGCCCAATGGATGGGAATCAATGTCCACATAGTTCAGTGGGGAAATGGGACACATGAAGAGACAATCCATGAGAATGTAAACCATGGATGAGGACACAGAGGATGTTGAACCTTCAGGTTGGGGTATGATCTTGTCGAAACAAAAAAGGCTCAATGGAGAGACCAGGATTGGAAATGAGTGGTGGGATTAAACCTGATTGAGGCTTCTTGAGTGTCCCCATGGTAGGGAATAAAATTCCACATAGTTTAAGATGGGCATGGAATCGAGGTGTACAGAAAGTGCAATGTACTAGAGATATGCAGGGGCTTATGTGTGGTTATTAGACAATCACAATAGGGATAGTCTTTGTTGGAGTAGTATGGATTTAGGGTTTGGACTGTGCATGGATCACTGCCCAAGAATTGGTCTGAACCCATTAAGGGGGAGGACCAAGGATGTGGGTCGCAACAAAGGGGATGCTGAAGGTTACCAGTGTTTGGGGTGAAACTCAGGGGGGCTTCCTATATACCATGTCTTGGAGACATGGGTCAAAACTAACATAGATAAAAAGAATAAAGTTTAACGTCATATATGATGACAGGGGAATATAGTTTAACGTCATGTTGGATTAGGGTGAACTGACATGAAGTGGCTGAGACTAATGCGTGATGGCATTGAACCTCAGGGAGGCTTCCAATGTACCTTTATTTAAAAGGGAAAGTATCAAATTCCACCCAGTTCATGAAAAAGGGGCATGGAGATTACCCATGGTTAGCAGCCTAGGGGGATGTCATGGTAGATTACAAAATTATTCTCATGTGATCTATTCTCTCTGTGAAAACAAGATGCAGCAAGGGACTTGATGATCATGTCACGAGAGATGCGAGCAGGATAGGTGATGCGTGGGTTACACATGACCATTATCCAAAAGAGGAAACATGGTATTAGGATTGATTAATGACATAGGAATATGAATATTGTGACTTAATACATAAGTTAAGACCATCTAGGATGTCTCGATGTATGATGAGGATATAGATCCATATATAGAGGACCCCCTATCATGTTTGGTCGGGACTTATGTGAAGAATGCTGGAGATTCACATGGATATAATGTGTAGAGGGGGAGAGTAGTTGGATTTGAAAGGGGGAAGTAGAAGGATCCAAATCCCACTACCTCTCTAATCTTCTTAGGCTCTCCACACATGCAACAATCACAACATAATATCGTGTGTTGAGGATGAGGGTTTTATTGGCTATTTAACGTCTTGCAGAACGAATGACGAGTACTCGCTCTTTACCCCTAGGACATACATTACATGAACTAACCCATACATGGGGTGGAGGAGTGGTCATTTGAGGGCCCACATTATCATGGCTTTGGGAAGAAGTAATAATCATTAGAATTCTTGTGTGAAGAATAATGAGGCAGGGAAACACAACATGAAGAACCACATGGGAAACCATGAAGTCACTTTATACAAGCCTGGATGGATGCACAAGAAAGGGTTTCTTAAAAATGAAGGCCTCATTGAGAGGGGATTCATGAATCTTTGGTACATTGGGGAGATCAAGGGCTTCACATTGTAAAGGGCTTCGTGGAGAATGATGAATATAACCCCTAAAAAGGGAGGATCTTTGTTATGAATGGTGACCCAGTTGAGGAATAAAACCACACTATATTTGAGGGCACTTTGGGAAGGATGAATGCCTCTTGAAGACCCATGTAACCAAAAGTGAATCCTGCATTTGAAATGGTTATAAAGATTCACAAAGGTAATCCTCACTTGAAATAGAGGGAAATACAGAAAAGGGGATAATGGTTCACGATTCTCATATACATTGGGTGATACATTTTTCTCGAAGGATCCCAGATCAAAGGGTTCTTTGTGAATTGAGATCTCAAAAGGATAATGTTCAAGGTGTCGATCCTTTTTAAGAGGGGGATATTTCAATTTATAGGAACCCGAGATTATGGTTCTCTAAAGGCATGCCTTGAAAGAAATTGTGGTCGACAATCAGAGGAAGCTTCATCGTACTCGAGAATGATTCCTTCATGGTTCTCTATAGCAACTTAAAATGTATCCATCGAATTGTAAAGGCTTCCATCATGGGTCTCTTCTTCAGTGGTGGGGGAATAACTTTTGAGGCCTTCACAACATTGTATATGGAATGGGGTTTTATACTAGGGCTTCACAATGTATAAAATTTGGTGGTTTTTTATTCTTTCATGCACCCATTTGAATGTAGAGATTTTAGCACCAACAGACACCCTCTGATGTTTAACCCTGACCAATGGTGATTTTAGGGGCTCCCTCCTACGGACACACCTCCTTGGTCCGCCACATGGGGCGTTCAAATCTATATTTGGGGGTCTTCCTCAAGGGGTGTCCTGAGTAATTGTAAACATAGGATCTCTTTCTTTGGGATGGACCTCCATGATCCTCATCAATGGGTTTTCAAATAAACCTTTTAGGTCTTCCTCAATGAGTGTAACATCTAATGGTAAACAAAGGTGATCCCTTATAGGGATTCACTATTAGACCCCAAGTTTTATGAACTCGAATTTATATGGATAATGTTATATTTTATAATTTTGTACCTTACATGGTATTTTCAAAATGGGAATTTAAGGTATAATTTGATTTATAAAAATGTCATGATTTAAGTACTCAACAACGTGTTAAAATTACATAAATATATATTGTAATAATAATAAGCGATGTAGTTTATTTATATATGTAATTGTTTTATATATTATGTTTTGAATGAATATCGTTATAAGATTATGGTAAGTTTATTTAGTTATAAAAATTATTAATAAAACAAATGTTATTATAAAATCATAATACATGTCAATTTGAAATTATTTAGTGAAATGCATTATTTTAATTTATGCAAATGAATGAGTAATTATTAAGGGTATCGTAAATTTACAAAAAATGACATATATATATGAAATTATAATGATTTTTTATTAGTATTTTATAAAATTATAAATGATATGTATTATGTTTTTAATAAAAATTGTAGCTATTCAGCTTAAACATTTATAAAATTAATTAATTATTTGACATATTTATGTTTTATCAAAATAATAAAATTGCTGTTATTAATTTTATAATTTCATGTATATAGATACATATTTATAAATAATGAAATTAATAATAATAATATGTAAATATTTTATGGTTAATAAAAAATACATGTTGGTTTCACGTTAATTAGAATATGTTTTTAATTATTCATATAATGGTTATACTATGAAAAACTCATAAAATATTTATGTGTTAAATAAAAATGTTCAATTTGAATTATTTATATATATATAACAAATTATATATATGTATATTTATATAAAAAAAATGCAAATATGGTTTCTATATATATGTTTAAAAAAATTTATAAATAGTTTAATGGTTATGAGATATTAATAAAATGAATAAATAAATAAAAATAAAAACATTTTATAAGTATTTATTTTAAAACAATTATATTATGATAATATATGTTTATAAACTTAATAAATAAAATAATATTATTTTTTATTTTAAAAAAGTAATTATTTATTATATAAAATATTTAATAAAGTATTGAAATTTTATCATATCTTTTGACTTTTAATATTATTAATATAGTGATATGGATATAATAATAATAATAACAAGATTAAAATTTATAAAGATAATAAAATTTTAAAAAGGTAATTGAGGGATGGAATTTACAGGATGAGTAAATAAAAAGATAGTACGTATAAATGAATAATAATAAAGGATTAATAAAATATTAATGAAATCGTGGGTTAAGGATTGAGTTGGGTAATAGAGAATTCCATAGGGGGGGTTCGGCCTTCGGGTGGTGGGTGTAGAGGGGAGGCCACGTCGCAAGGGAGGCTGCACACGGCGCTGCAAAGGGAGAGCTCAAGTGCAATAGAAGGATTCGGTTGGGAGGAGTCGCGTTGCCTTGAGCCACCATGAGAGCTGTGTGCATCGAGGGAGTCTGAGCCGAGATCATCGATGAGAGCCAAAGATGTGCCAGAGGAGTCCGTGTCTAAGGCAGTGCTCGTCTGTGGGGTATCATCGAGTTTGTGGCCCGTCCGCGGTTAGGGTTTTGTAATGGTTCGGTTCCAAGGTAGGTTCTCTGTTAGGGTTGTAGGTTTTTTTTTCCACGTTCCTTAAGATCTGTTTTGGATCTCTTTCGATGTACTATGCTATATTTTTTAATCTTGTTTTGTCAATTTATGAATAGCAGACAACTGGTTTTGGTCCGCAAATGTCTTTCTCACTGTAATTTGATATTAAATTTGTCAATTTCATTTTTCAATTTTTGGATGAAACTGTCACATGCTTATGTCTCTATCTTGTGTCGTTGGTTTTATTTCCTCCATCTCAAATGCTAGTATTCTACTTCGGAGGTCAACAAGAGGGACACTCGTGGTGATTAAGTGAAGGCATGAGGATCCTTTTAATACACTCCTCCCATGCGGAAGAACCCTACGGATTCATATCCTCTAATCCCACTTCACCTCTCCCTCTAGCTCTCCAAAACCTCCAGCAAGCTTCTTCATGGCTGAAACCATCTTCCTATATTATGTAAGGGACTATTACATTTTCTAATGTAACCGATTATACATTCTTTGGGAATGATCAGGTATATTTTATATGTGTATATATATATATATATATAACAACTCCTTCTGGTTTTCAAGCCTCTCCAAAAAAAAATTCTTATCACAGTTTTATTTAAGGGTTCACAAGCGATGGATTATTTGTTATGATTTTCATGCGAACGCTTCTCATATAGTTGTATATATATGGGATATATATATATATTTATATGTTTATGATTCAATTCTGGTTTCAACTCGCTTCTCTTTTTAAATTAGGATGTTGGGTTTGTTAAAGTTTTTAAAGGGATTATTTTCATTCAGTTCTATTTTACAAAACATATATATTTGTATTATCTATTTGTATATGTATATATATATCAAACCATTCCCGGTATTAAGTATTTTCAATTTTGGTCATTGAAATATTGTTAAGGTTCATACGGGTATAACCAATATAAGTGTTTAACTTGAATGGTTTCCATTAAGAAAAACCCAATATATATATGTATATACTATGTGTATAATATGGTATAAAAGTATATAAATATATAATCGAAGTACAATCCATTTTAAGGTTTCCAAAAATGATTAGGTATTCTTTACCATGAATTATTATTTATAAAGATTATTTTGAATCTGTTCATCATGCCAAATCCCTTTTCTAAACATTTTATATGAAATTATATACTTATATATATACATATGTAATTCAATACAAATCAATTTATGATTTTTAAGACTTGAATATCCATCCCTAAATAATATTTTATTTACGAACTATGTCTTGGGTAAAATGGAATTATGTTTGTAAAACCTAAATATATTTACATATATATATATATATATATACATATTTATGTATCACAATAAAAATCGATTTTATATTTTTTAAAAGATTATTTCTAAGACTTAGGTAATGTTTTAGATGGGAAATGTCATTTGGGATCAATTGGATTTATATTTAGTATGTGAAACCCTAATATTTAAATATGAATATACATTCAGCCACACATGTTATATATATCTTACATGGTTTGGTTTTCAATAAAGAAGTATTAATGATTTATTATGTTTTAAAGTATGTATTACATATAAGAAATTATTTGGTTATGAAAAACATAAATGTATTCACCTTGCATATTTTCAGATATATGTATATATATAAATATTTGTATAATTCCAAAACCCTAATTTCAATATGATGATCATAAAAATATAATGGGTGTTTTTTAATGCAATTAGTATTTAATGGGTATTTAATAAATTTTAATTTTGGTATTTGCTAAATTAAAATGTATTTGTGTCCAAAATATATTAGTTTGAAATGTTTTAATTATATTAACTTTATATTTTTTGAATTTTTGAGATTAGGTTAAAAATAATCTAAAGTAACATGTCCATATGGTCCTTTACCAGAACCAGTGAATGTTGCTGATAAATCAAGATATGTTCTAATCTAATTTCAAGTTCATTGACACTTTTATCATCCTAATGAATGTTATGTATTTTTAGTAAGAATACATTTCCATGGATAAGTTTCTTTAATTCCGAAGTTATCATTTCATGTCGAAAACCATTTTCAACCATCATTTTATGTTCTATAGTAATTATCTTATGTGAAAAGGATGTTTACTAAACCATGTATTCCTTTGATTAGATATTTCCATATTTGCAATGTTATATGTGATATCATGTATTCGCAAACTCAATATATAATGGTTTCATTATTTATTTTATTTATTATTGTACATCATGCATGCATATGATATACCATGTTAATGAACTAAGAATTACATTAACCAACGTGGTGTGGGAAACCATGGGTAATATGAAATAAAAAATTAAATATTCAAAGTGGTATGGGACAACTTGAATATCAAACCATATTGACGTGTGATAAATGTATTGGAATGCTGGGTTAGGGACCGGTTAAAAGAAATCCCTCTAGGTTATGGACTGGTTAAAGTAAGCCCTCTAGCTTAGGGACTGGTAAATGTAAGCCCCCTGGGTTGGAGACCTGTAAATGTAAGCTCCTAGATGCATCGATAGTTCTGAAGACAGTTAGATTGGGTTTTACCCATAGTTCATGGAACCCGGCCTTGACACAGATTCCATGAGCCCTTTAGTATGCATTTTCTCATTATGACACAGTATATGACCAACCATGTGATTATTTCGACTAGAGAAATATCCTTGTTTATAGAACCATTTCCTATGGGTATAATATTAAAGTGCACATGGCACTTGATGTCATAGTGATAATGCATGATCAGTTAACCTTTCTAAAATTTTAATGCAAATGTTAGCATTAAATTAATCATGTCATAATGTGAATTTTTATAAGTTGTACTGAAAATTTTTATGCACAAATCTGATAATGTACATGCTCAGCAGTACTTTCATACCTTGTATACTATTCCTACATTACTTGTTAGAATTTATGAATTTTTATAAAAGCATACTTACTTTGTTCATCTAGTGGTATTCAGCTAAATGTTCGATTTCTTTATGTATGAAGTGCTTCAACGGTATTATATCAAACATTTAAATGTCTTCTTTTTTTCTTGAAAGGAATTATTTTAAGAGAAAGTATTTCTGAAATTTGTTTTCAAAAGATGTATAAATTATATTTCAAACCCCTTACCGAGTATTTCAATGCTCACCGTATGTTTTAAATGAAACTTTTTCATTTATTAGACTGGTCTTCTTTGAATTTTCAGAAATCAGCTGGTTTTCCCAAATCCTGATCCATAGCGATCCTCTGTATGGGTCGTGATGTGTTATATTTTGTTGTAAAGTTTTTTTAAAAGATTACACATCATGACTTTAAGACACCTACTCTCGAGTGTTCGGAGGATGGAACCTCCCTCTGTGTAGTTCTAGGGTTGGGTCATTATAGTTGGTATCAGAGGGTAGGTTTAGATAACTCTGGAAAACTAGTTAGTATAAACATATGACTTAGCACTACTAAGTAATTATATTGTAATTTTCAGATGGAAGACAAAAGGTCACTAACAAGTCCTATCTCCATTCCCAATGAAATACTCAAGACTATAATTGTTATACCATGTATGGAAGACTATAAACCCTTTGGGAACCTCTGATTATCCTACAACCTCCTTTACCAAGTGTCGAATAACTCAAATATCCTTCGAATCTTCCGAGGATCGGGTTATGTTTACTATCTTATAACTTATTCACAACTTGCATACAATATGTGTAGGGGGAAATATTATGAATGTATTTTCCTATGTTTTACCCTATCTTCAAACTATCTGGCTAAAAGGGTTTTTCGGGAATCAACAGAGGAGGGAAATCTATGTGCATCATATCTTTTTCATGTCTTGAGTTTCAGTCTATACAGGAGACACTTTGACATCAAACCCCTCGACTTTGAGGTAGTACGAAGAATCTATAGGGACCAAGTTCATCTGGATATCACTAAGCTTTACACCGCTCAATCCTCTATCTGTAATCCCAACTGTTTTATGTAGGATTATAACCCCACTTTCCCTAGGTTTATCTAGGCAAGAGAGATCGAGGAACTGGGAACCAACCTAGGAATAGAGTTGAGGACATTAGAGAACTGGTTACGGAGGTGGGATCTGTAAATGTACAACCTAGTTGCTTTTTGTTCGTTTTCTTTTTAGTTTCTAAATCCTAGAGTGTTTGAGTAGGGACATCACTAAGGGCGTCCGGGAGGTCGCGTCGATGAGATATTAGGAGCACACCAATCGAATTGCGAGGACTCAATAATGTTAAGAGGGGAATAATGTAACACCTCGAGTTTTATGAACTCGAATTTAAATGGATAATGTTATATTTTAAAAATTTGTACCTTACATGGTATTTTCAAAATGGGAATTTAATGTTTACATTGATTTATAAAAATTTCATGATATATGTACTCAACGACGTGTTAAAATTACTTAAATATATTTAGTAATAATAATAAGCGATCTAGTTTATTTATATATGTAATTTTTTTATATATTAAGTTTTGAATGAATATCGTGTTATGATTATGATAATATTATTTAGTTATAAAAATTACTAGTAAAACTAATGTTACTATAAAATCATAATACATGTCAATTTGAAATTATTTAGTGAAATGCATTGTATTAATTTATGAAAATGAATGAGTAATTATTAAGGGTATCATACATTTTCAAAAAATGAAATATATATGTGAAATTATAATGATTTTTTAGATTAGCATTTTATAAAATAATAAATGATATGTATTTTGTTTTGAAAAGAAATTGTAGTTATTCTAGTTAACCATTTATAAAATTTGTTTATTATTTGACATAATTATGTTTTATCAAAATAATAAAATTTTTGTTATTAATTTTGAAATTTCATGTATGTAGATACATGTTTATAAATAATGAAATTAATAATAATAAAATGTAAATATTTTATGGTTAATAATAAATACATGTTGGTTTCACATAAATTAGAACATGTTTTAATTATTCATATAATGGTTATATACAGAAAAATGCATAAAATATTTTTTTGTTACATAAAATTGTGTAATTTGAATTATTTATATAAATAAAACAAATTATATATATATTTATTTATTTATATAAAAAGACGAAAATATGGTATATATATGTATAAAAGTTTTATTAATAGTTTAAACGTTTTGAGATATTAATAATATGAATAAATAAATAATAATAATAAAATTTTATATGTATTTATTTTAAAACAATTATGTTATGATAATATATGTTTATTAACTTAGTAAATAAAATATTATTATATTTGATTTTAAAAAATTAATGATTTATTATTTAAAACTTTTAATAAAGTATTGAAACTTTATCATATCTTTTGACATTCAATATTATTAAAATACTGATATGGATATAATAATAATAACATGATTAAATTTTATAAAGATAATAATATTTTAAAAAGGTTATAGAGGGATGGAATTCACGGGCTGAGTAAATAAATAGATAGTAAGGATAAAAGAATAATAATAAATAAATTATATAATATTAATGAAATCACAGGGTAAGGTTTGAGTTGGGTAATAGGGAATCCCACAGGGGGTTCGGCCTTCGAGTGGTGTGTGCATAGGAGAGGCCGCATCTCAAGGGAAGTTGCACGCATCACTGCAATGGGAGAGCTCGAGCGTGATAGAAGGTTTCGGTCTGGAGGAGTCGCGTCGCTTCGAGCCGCCGTGAGAGTTGTGCGCATTGAGGGAGTCTGAACCGAGGTCGTCGACGCAAGATGAAGATGAACTAGAAGAGTTCGTGTCTGAGGTCGTGCACATCTGTGGGTGATTGTCAAGTTTGTGGCCCGTCCGCGGTTAGGGTTTCGTAATGGTCCGGTTTCGAGGTAGGTTCTCTCGTAGGGTTGCAGGTTTTTATTTATATGTTCATTAAGATCTTGTTTGGATCTCTTTCGAAGTACTATACTATTTTTTAATCTTGTTTTGTCAATTTATGAACATCAGACCATTGGTTTTGGTTGGAAAATTTATTTCTCGCTGCAATTGTATATTAAATCTTTCAATTTTCATTTTTCTATTTTTGGATGAATCTGTCACATACTTATGTCTCTATCTTTTGACATTGGTTTTATTTCCTCCAACTTAAATGACTATCTTCTCCTTTGGAAGTCAAGAAGAGGGACCCTCATGGGGATTAAGCCAAGGAATGACGATCCTTTTAAGACACCCCTCCCATGCGAACGAACCCTATGGGTTCAAATCCTCTAATCCCTCTTCAACTCTCCCCCATGCTCTCCAAAACCTCCATCAAGCTTCTACCTGGAAAAAACCCTCCTCCTCTATTATGTAAGGGACTATTTCCTTTTTTATGTAAACCGGTTATACATGATGTGTGAATGTTTGGGTATACTGTATATATATAAATATATATATATATAACAACTCCTTATTTTCAAGCCTCTCCAATAAAATGTTTATCATAGTTTTAATTAAGGGTTCACAAGTAAGGGATTACATTGTTATGATTTTTTTTCAAACACTTCTCATATAGTTGTATATATATGGGTTATATATATATATATATATGTTTATGATTCAATTCTGGTTTCAACTCGCGTCTCTTTTAAATTAGGATGTTGGGTATGTTAATGTTTTGAAAGGGGCGTATTTTCATTCAGCACTATTTTACAAAGCTTATATATATATAATCTATTTTTATATGTATATATATATATATATATCAAACCCTTATCTACTTTATGGATTTTCAATTTGGGTCATTGAAACGTTGCTAAGGTTCATACGGGTATAATCTATATAAAGGTTTAACTTGAAAGGTTTACATTATGAAAAACCCAATATATATATATATACTATGTGTATAATCGAGTATAAAAGTACACAAATATATAACCCAAGTCCAATCCATTTAAAGGTTTCCAAAAATGATTAGGAATGATTTGCCAAGAATTATATATTTATAAAGGTTATTTTGAATATGTTCATCATGCCAAATACCTTTTCTAAACTTGGTATGTGAAATTATAAACTTATATATATACAAATGTAATTCAATAAAAATTAAATTATGATTTCTAAGACTTGAATATCCATACATAAATAATATTTTATATGTGAACTAAATTTTGGGTTAAATGGAATTATGTTTCTCAAACCTAAATATATTTACATATATATTTATATATATACATATTTATATATCACAATCCAAATCCATTTTATAATTTTTAAAAGATTATTTCCAAGCCTTAGGTAATGTTTTCGATGCGAAATGTCATTTGGGTTGAATTGGATTTATATTTAGTATGAGAAACCCTAATTTTTACATATGAATATACATTCATTCACAAAATTTATATATGTCTTACATGTTTTGGTTTTCAATCAAGTAGTATTAATGATTTATTATGTTTTGAAGTATTTATTACATATAAGAAGTTATTTGGTTATGAAAATCTTAAATGTATACACCTTTCGTATTTTCAGATATATATATATATATATATATATATATATATATATTTGTATAATTCCCAAACCCTAAATTCAATATGATGATCATACAAATATAATTGGTGTTTTTAATGAAATTAGTATTTAACTGGTATTTAATAAATGTTAATTTTGGTGTTTGTTAAATTAAAATTTATTTGTTTTCAACATATATTTTTTTTATAATTTTTAATTATATTAACTTCCTATGTTTTGAATTCATGAGATTAGGTTACAAATTATCTAAAGTAACATGTCCATATGGTCCTTTACCAGAAGCAGTGAATGTTGTTGACGAATCAAGTTATGTTTGAATCTAATTTCATGTTCACTGACACTTTTATAATCATAATGAATGATATGTATTTTTAGTAAGAATACATTTCCATGGAAAAGGTTCTTTAATTTAGAAGTTATCATTTCATGTGGAAAACCCTTCTCAACCATCATTTTATGTGCTATAGAAATTATCTTGTGTGAAAAGGATGTTTACTAAACCTTGTATGCCTTTGATTAGATATTCCCATATTTTCAATGTTATCTGTCATATCATGTATTCACAAACTCAATGTTTAATGGTTTCGTTATTTATTTTATTTGTTATTGTACATCATGCATGCATATGACATAGCATGTTAATAAACTAAGAATTAGATTACCCAAAGTGGTGTGGGAAACCTTGGGTAATATGAAATAAAAATTAAATATTCAAAGTTGTATGGGACACCTTAAATATCAGACCTTATTGACAAGTCAAAAATGTATTGGACTGCCAAGTTAGGGACTGGTTAAAAGAATTCCCTTTAGGTTGGGGACTGGTTAAAGTAAGCCCTCCAGGTTAGGGACTGGTAAAAGTATTCCCTCTGGGATGGAGACTGGTAAAAGTAAGCTCTTCGATGCATTGATAGTTCTCAAGACATTCAGATTGAGTTTTTACCTATAGGTCATGGAACGAGGACATGACACAAATACCATGTGTCCTTCATTATGTATTTTCTCATTATGTTGCAGTATATGACCAACCAAGTGATTATTTCTACAAGAGAAATATCCTTGGATATAGAACCATTACCTATGGGTATAATATTAAAGTGCACATGGCATATGATGAGATACTGATGATGCCTGATTAGTTTACCTTTCCATAATTTTAATGCATATGTTATAATTACATAAATCATGTCATAATGTGCATTTGTATAAGTTGTAGTGAAATTGTTTATGAGAAACTCCTATAATGTACATGCTCAGTATTACTTGCATACCATGCGTGATATGCCTACTTTACTTGGTAGAATTTAGGCATTTTTATACAAGCATGCTTACTTTGTTAATCTAGTGCTATTCAGCTAAATGTTCTATTACTTAAGTATGAAGTGCTTTAACGGTGTTATATCAACCATTGAAATGCCTTGTTTTTTTCTTTAAAGGAATTATTTTAACAGAATGTATTTATGAATGTAGTTTTCAATAGATGTATAATGTATTTTTTAAACCCCTTACTGAGTATTTCATTTCTCACCCTACGTTTTAAATGAAAATTTTTAGGTAACAGTCAGGTCTTCTTTGACATTTCAGAAAGAAGCTGGTTTTCCCAAAACCTGAACCGAAGCGATCCTTTGTATGGGTCATGATATGTGATATGTTTTTGTAAAGTTTTTGTTAAAATCTTACACATCATTATTCCAAGCACCGACTCCCAAGTGTTCAGAGAATGGAACCTCCCTCTAGGCAGTTCTAGGGTTGGGTCCTTACATTCACCTCCATGATCTACCCAAATGGGTGCTTAAATCAAATTTTGTGTCTTCTTAAAGGGTCTTCCTGATCAATGGTAATCATAGGTGGTCTCTCCTAAAGATGAACCACCCTCATCTTACACAAGGGGTGTTTAGATCAACATTTTAGATTCTCTTCATGGGGATCCTAAACAATGGTAAACAAAGGTTCTCTCCCTAAGGAGAAAAATCCATGATCCACCAAAAGGGATGTTCTATTTAGCCTCACAAGCCCACCTAAATGGGATTATTGACCAATGGTAAACCTAGGTGCTCTTTCCTAGGGACACACCTCCCTTATTTTTTTGAAGGGTCATATTGATCCATCCATCCATGGTTTTCCTTAGGGGTAATTCTTCTCTAACCACATAGGTGTTAAATTATCTCTCCTATGGAAATACGTTTTGAATCACCATCAATGGGTCTTCTGATCCATATATGATGTTTTAACCTCATGGGGAATGCTTGCCCATCCAGATGTGATAAATTCAATCTTGGAGACACACATCCTGAAATAAACAACAAGGAGAATTTTGATTAATCTAGATTGTCACCACAAGAAATAAAATTAATGAATGTCATCACAATATGTTATAATCATTCCATGATCCCTCTCAACTGGACATCCTGATCCATGTCCATAATAAGTAGAAGTTGTCACACAAAACAAATACCTACCCCTTGCATAAGTGTGTGATTCTTCTGGTTAAAATAAATAGAATTCTTTTTCCCCTAGTGTGGCTACCTCATGATCAACATGGTATTCCATGGGTCCCACACCTTAGGATTCATCACAAGAGATTCTCTCACAAGCGGAAGAATACAAAAGATTAATTTTCCTAGGATCCAAAAATTCCCTCTCATTACCATCATGAATAAATAGCACCAATTATATTTCATGGAGCTATCATATGGGTTAAATATTTCTCTTGTGTTGAGAATACAAAAGGGGGTGTTGAGTACATAGTGTTTTATGATTCCTCTTATTTCTGGATAAAATTTATGTTGATGAAAAGTTTGACCATGATGACTTATGGGATGAGGAAACTAAGACCCCATGATTAGAATTACACAATCCCTGATTTAAGGTTATATGTAGAAGTCATTTTCATGAATATGTAGGGGCTTTATCTTTTGAAATAGCCATTTCTTATTTTATTGGACCACAAGAGTCTTAGGTACATCTCTTCTCAAGGATAACTCAACCTGATACAAAGGTGTTGGAAGGAGTTATTAAAGGGATATTACTTGAGATAGTATATGTAGTATGAAAGTTAAATGTGGTGGAATATTAACATTATAAGAAATCACATTACCTCTTATTATATGATTATATTGAGTATTTTCCCATCATATTGTTGAACCTGGTGGGCGAGAGAGGGGAATATTATCTATAACTGATGGTGGTCACTCCAATCCTTCTCCATCATGTAAGAAAGGCTCAATTGGAGGATATTGAATGAAAATATATGTGTGATTATATATCCCTAGGATATTAACAAGGTGCAATATATAAAA
The DNA here is from genome assembly GCA_963277665.1 of Viscum album. Lineage (NCBI taxonomy): Eukaryota > Viridiplantae > Streptophyta > Magnoliopsida > Santalales > Viscaceae > Viscum > Viscum album. The sequence continues at coordinate 330,749,801 of OY728150.1, read as the reverse complement.
GTTATTAGAACATTATCCTTTTATATGAATAGATGGTAGTTATACCCACATTCATGAGTATGTGTTAAGGAACATACAAACTTCCCTCTTCGAAGTAAATTATGATGCAGAAATGATATAATATCACCTTTAGTGACAATTGTGGTGTCCCATGTGGAGTATTTTTGAATTTTTTTCTCAATGGATCACCTGTTAGTAGGGTAATGTAGAACAACTTGTTCTTGATTGTTTGATATAACCTTTTTATATTCTAGAGTGCATGTCTGATTGTATTTCTATAATTTTTATGATGAGGATTTAATAAATTAAAATAGAAAATTATTATATCTATTTGATTTTAAATTAGTTTACAAATATCAATCACTTTCTTTCTAAGAGGGTGACAATTTTAGTTGGGAATTTGGAAACATGTAAGTGAATAAGATCACGTATCTTCATGGGCTGCCCTCAATGATTTTCACCATTTAGGATTCTTGGTTCACATAATAATTTTACATATGTTTATATGAGGATTTCAGAAACCATGTAAGGATGATCATAATTTTTCACCCCCCAAAAAATTTATAGATTAAGATAACCATTTAGGTAGTGGAGGATATGATGAGATCCTATGTTTTCAATATTAGTTGGTATTGGTAGGATAACATTACTCTAATAGTGTTCAGATTTTTTCATCTTATAAAACTCCATAATAATTGCAAAACTGGTAGAGGCTCTGTATGTGAAACCTTGAGGGTCATACCTATGATGGAATAATATTGGTGAAAAAACTATTTTTTGACCATAGCCAATATAGGCGATGATTGAGAAATTTTAGTTGATATATAAGAATATGAGAAAAAGCTAGAGTTGATAGAAGTCCTACACACAATAATGTTGTAGGTACTTGATGTTATGTAAGGAAGACCATGTCTTCTAAAGGTTCCATCCATGATGAATGTTTTTTAGTCTTTTTTCTGGTGGAATGTTATCTCTAAGGTTGATTGGGTCATTCAAGATACTATTCATAGTTGGGGATGTTTCTTACAAGTTGGATTTATCCCCCCCATAGTTGGGGTGAGTACACATAATATTCCACATGTCAAATATTATAAAATATATGCATGACTTTCTGTAATGCATCAAACCTAGTTACCCAGAGTCAGTGCATTATTACATAACATTGGCATGATACATGGAATCATGCCCCGAAAGACTGATTAGTTTAGTAGTCATGAAGTACTAGATACATTCATATGTTCTACATTACATTAAAAAATGAAAAACAAGAACAAAATTGTCTCCATTAACCACATTCAAATCCATTATATAATCCCTGTCGGTATGTCATAATATACTTCTTCGCATCCTGGGAAAAATAAAACATAGAAAAGTGTGAGCTCAGATGCTCAGTAAGGATAACAATATAGCGTAAGCTTTCATAAATAAACATAAACATTGAAGGTAATATATAAGACTAATACATAAGCCTTTAAACAAAAAATCCTGCATGATATGGCCAATATAAATCAAATAATGTCATTTACATATTCACATGTATATTCTACTAGTTGAATAATCACATGTAATATCAATAGCGACTTTGATAATGGTGGAATGCATAATGCCGGACATCATAACCACATATTCAAAGCCTCAGGTCAATACTAAAAATAATACTTTTTCAATTCTTTGTTCCAAGGCACTAGTTTGTCTCATGCGACTTATCGATGCATCGAGGAGCTATATCGGGCTCCACCCATCACTTACTAAGTACAATGCATTCCTTATATGAAAATGTTTAAACATAACATAACAATTAATATAAAAACTAGCATGTGGAATGTCAATAATTTATCCATAAACCATGAATGGTATAAAAATAACACATCCATAGTCAAACATATCACAAAAAATTCAATACAATATGGATGATTTGTAGAATAAATCTACCTTGATCAATAATAATATCCCATAACGGATGGTGACATAGTTGAAAATGATCAGCAAAAATCTCTGAGAGAAATATAACTTTTTCAAGAAATAATTTAAAAGTCACATAATTAATAATGAATGTAATTTAAAATATAGTTTTGAATCAAGGTGTTCCATACCACTTTGAAACTATTGAAACGAATTAACATTTTAAAACATTCATGTCCTTATAAATAAATCCTTAAAACCATTTAAAAAACATGGACATCATTGACAATGGTTTAGAATAAGAAATCCTCAAAACATTTAAAATAATTTTTTGTTCAAATATTTCCTCAAAAACAAACCCTTTGAAAACTATTTTATGAAACATGGATATACATAATAAATTAGTCCCAGTAGATACTTACGTAAAAACAACGTTGGATAATGATGAGATTGTAAAAATAATCCTTACCTTATACTTTTCCTTGGCCTTGGGTATGTTAAAATCTGGTATAATGGTAAAATAATTATTTTTAAATTATAAAATATCCAAATACATTAATATGATAGCATATATGATCTTCTAATATTGCTTTGTTAATGATATTTCAGTAGTATCATCATTTCAGGTGTTAACTGATTCGTTTTCCATTACATGATTTGTTATGAAAGTCATGTTTGTTATGGATATAAAGTATCTTAATAATATCCACAATTATATCATGTCTTTATACATATTTTTAATCTTCAATGAAAAATTAGTCTTTAATGGTTACGATGGGAATGACATCTCATCGCATTGTGGAGACGGTAAGTCGTATGTACGCATGAACAAAAATATCATTCTTTCTATGGTGAAATTATATATAATTGGATGGTATACCATATATACAGAATCCTTAACAAGTAATATTTATTATTTAAATTATTTATACTCATTATTATACCCATCCAAATAATTAAGAGTTTGAATAACAAACTACAACACAGCTTGGAGACGGGAAGCCGTACGTATACACCTATGGTGAATTTGTCATTTATAGGAAGGATAGAATAATGAATATGGTTATACCATATTTATAATAACATCACATTATATAATAGGTACAAAAGTATTTATTTTGGTATGGAAACAATAAATAAATGTGATGTGGAAGAAGAAAAGAACTTGAAAGTGGGTGGTGAAATTATTACATCTTTTTCGGGTGTTTCATTTTGAGTTGATCAAAAGGGCTCCTTAGGTTGGCATTCTGATAAATGTAAGGACTCTAGGTTAAGTTGAGGGAAGTTGGGAGGAAATTAGGGTAGGGGTTGGCCGAGCCAAATGACTTTGGAGGTGTGATTTTGAATGAAGGGGATGTGCCCTTTTATAAGAGGGTTGAGGGTCTTTTTAGAAAAAGGTTAAAATATTAATTTACAACACAATCATATTTATTTTATAATGGCTCGAAATGAATTTATTTCGAGCCTTATTTGGTTATGGGTCTACATCCTCTCAACCAATAGGTTTTATACAAGTTTATGATAACATTATATCATTATATTTAAGATTTAACTCTTAGTTAAATAGTTTATCTTTTACAGTGTCTTCTTGTATTCCTACACTATATGGTTAATAGACTCACTCCAAACATCCAAGAGAACCACAAGTGGTTAATTAATGACATAAATAATATTATTTAATCTCTTTTTAATGACTGTATATATTTTTTGGAATATTATATCAACCTATAAAATAGTATTTGTTTTAAAAACTAATTTATGTCTTTTTTACGCTATTTATTATTTCCTTTTTTTAAATTCATAACAACCTTATCACTTTGAAAAAATTTTATATAATCAACCCTAACATGTCATATAAACCTAGAAAATTTGTGGATGGCAGTAAAACATTTATATTCTATTTATTTTAAAATTTATAATATAAACTATTTTAATACTTCATTAAGAAGGTAATTACTGCATCATCATTGTGTCATAATCAAATTTAATTATTTAACATCTAAAAATTATAAATAAAAAATCAACATATAAAAAATAGTTGTCTCTTTCTAATGAATATTTATAATGGAATTTATATTTTGTATACCCTATATTAAAATTTTTTAGTTAATAAACATTGAATTTAACACTTTTAACTATTCTTTAAATAAAATAATAATAAATGACTTAATCTATTCCAAGTGGACCAAAAGGATCAAAATTTATTATTATGGGTTTTTTGTCTAATTAAACTTATTCAATTGAATTAGGACATGTGTTAGGGTAATTATAAAATCATTTTTACCTTTAATTAACCTATTTACTTTTAACCGTGGTAAATAAACGTCCAAAGTTACTATTCACCAAAAATAACTTGAATCTTATTGAACAAAATTTTACATAATAATGTCAACTGTGGGTCTCAGGTTTTTAAAATTCAACTCACAAATGTGTTAAAATTATGTTTTATGGAAATTTACAAATACTCCTAGATGGTGGGTAAAACACGGTAAAAATTTTAATAACAATTTATACATCAAATTTTTTTCCACAATTAATCTAATGAATTCTATTGGAAATATATGTTTATTAAATATTTATTTTTTCTTCAAATAAATTTAAATAAAAAGACGATTTTAAACAATAATGCAGTGTTTCTCACTATTCATCAAAAATTGATTGTTTTCAGAAAAATATCAAAAATTCATCCTAAGATAACATTGATATTTGAAATTCAAAAATGAATTCTATTTTACCAAATTAAAAAAATAAAATTTTCATTAATGAATTTAATATTACTTCCCGTTGTCAAACCCAAAAAAGTAGGTTTTTTAAAAGTAAAAACAATCAAAAGATTTACATGTGTTTATGTCAAATTTAAATGAAAAATTACATATAATGACCTAAATTATATTAAATCATAAATATATAATGTAATTGTGCATCGAAACCATTAAAATATATAATTTATCACAATAAATTATTTCTATTAAAAATGTTGTTTTCATTTAAAATTTTGTATTTTTCACCATTCATTAAAAAATTAAAGTGATCAGAAAAGTACCAAAAATTTAATGAAACTAAACATTTATGTTAAAATTCTAAAGAATAATTTAATTTCATTAAATTTAATATTCTAACATGTCAAATATTTGTCTTAAAACGTTTCTCCATTAAATAGGCGGTAAAATTGCATTGTTTTGAAAAATAATTCTTTTATCCGAAAAATTGAATTTTTCCTTATATTATATCTAAGAAATAGAAAATATGAATGTTAAAATTATTTAGTATATATATAAAATTGAAAATGTAGTTATTACTATTCATAACCTCTTTTTGAATGGCTAGTTTGGTATGTTATGGTGTGATCCAGATCATTGTTGCGTGTAGTGAAAGTTATTGAATTACTTTGAAAAGATAACATACTATGAAATCATGGGGTGTTAAATTCTCCCCCCATAAATAAAATGCACCCTCAAAATTTGAAATTGTTTATCCAAAATGTTAAAAATTGAAAAATACATTTGTGGAAAACTCACATTAGATATTGGTTTAATAAAATTTACTCTTAATTAGAGGTAAAGGAAAATGAAAAAGTCACCACCAAATTATGATCTCGGTTAGGGGAAAATTAGTGGAAATTAGAGGCACATAATTAGAGAAAAAATGTAAATATTTATAGGTATTGATTGAGGTCATCAATCAAAAAAAAGTGTACAATTTAGGGCTGCAAAGCCATTAATCTATGATGATGTAAAATATAATCAGTTCAATAAAACATTAGGTATTAAGATAACACATTTTTGGTTTTAAGATCCCTTCCCTAATGTTTAATAATTAATTTATTCATATAATAATAGGAATATATATATATATACATGACAAGAAGTGTTTCATCCTTTAACTAATTCCTACCATAAAATCATCTTTCACTCCAAAATATAATAAAATACAAAAATATTATATTTATCCTTATCATATAGGGTTCGAAAAAATAATAATTTATAATTAATTTTTGAGAATATTTAAAAATAATACTTTATAAAAACCAAGACATCACATAAACTTGTGATATGTGATGTAACCTTGTCACCCTTTGGTTGTTGGTTCAAGTCTCGCAACCATGCTGAATGAGATTGGTTGTTGCTAACCTCCAGGTTCTCGTTTTTCAAAAAATCCAAAAAATAATATTAAGAAGTTTTTTTAACCTCAAAGTATTGTATAAAATGTTTAACTTAATCCATTCAAACATTTAGACTTTTCCAAAATAGTTCATTTTAGACTCACTGTCCAAAATTTATAAGTAAGGTAAACACAATGAAGATCCTTTTTCCACATAATAACATGTGATTACCTTCATCATGTATTTTTTTTAAAACACAATAACACCCTGAATTACTATAAAACATTATTGATTACATTCATTCTCTCTTATTCATTATAGAATACTAGATATACCCCTTATATCCAAAATTTTTGTAAACTCCAAAAATTATATAATATAAAAATCATTAATTAGTTTCAAGGTAGTCAAGAATATCCAATATAATTTATCGAAATCAATCATATCTTATACAAAAATTACTACATCAGTATCAGAATCATATTAAGATTTATCTTTCTCTCAACTATATATTTTCCAAAAAAATAACCTGCTACTGTGTCATGTTTCTTGGTTCCACACAATCTCAAGTCCTGAATGAAATAGTACTACAGTACAGACCTTATATACTCTATAATTCTTATAACATGTACATCATTAATACAATACTCAAATGACACAATAATTTAATAACAACATAAGAACTCTAATCATTACTCTTCATGTTAGGTAGTATCATAACATGATTATTATCTAATAGAAGCATTTGGGGTATACTATGATGATTTCGACATTTATTCGCATAGTGTCCCAACTCCCTGTAGACGAAGCATTGTTCATTTGAAACATTTTTCTTACCCTTGTAATCACATACTTGGTGTTATTTTTCTCTATACTTATAACACACTTCCATTCCCTTCAAGAATTTACCAAGGTGATTCATTCCATAGTTATCACATAGGAGAAAATACTTCTTTACCCTCTTTCCTTTATCCATATTTCTCTCTTCCATCCTTTTCTTCTCTAAATTCCCTTCAATGACATAGAACTCAGAGAATTCTTTACTTATCATATTAACACATGATACTATTCCTTCATATGATGAGAATATGTGAGAGACTATTTCCCTATTAAATGTTAGCTTAATAGCATTAACAACATGATACTTCTTAATCTTTAGATCATGGGTATTGCCAGAATTCTCATTATTTTTACTAGGAACCATTTCTAAACAATGGAATACACTAGGTTTGTTTATGAATCACAATGCATAATTATAAACTTTCAAAATACCTAATTTAAATTTAAAATATTATTCATATAATCTATAATAATAAATAAATTTCTTTGTTTAATTATTTACTACTAAATCCTTCATAATGGCTTGTAATGAAAATGGGAATTATCCAAAGAATGTACCCTAACGGTTTCGTAACCAAGAGTACAGTAAGGCCCATTGTCATGTACCTAGAGACCCTGGGTCATGCCCAAAACTCCATCTCAATATTTTCACTATTAAGTACATCTGTGCCAGAGCCACCTCTACCTAATCATATCCAGAAAAAGTTGTATTTCATGGAAAATAAACAAAATCACTACATTACCAAAATTCTAGGAAGTTCTTCTATTATAATCCTCAAAGTCTATCTTAGGGAAATGTTCTCTAATCATAGATTTTCTAAATCTAGTTTCCAAGGTATGTACTAAACTTCCTCTTATACCAACTGTAACACCCTGACCTTAGTTACCCAGAGTTGTTTCATTTTTATATAATATTGGTATGATGTAAGTAATCATGTATTGAAAGACCGATTAGTTTAGTATCCTTGGTTGTACTAGATACATTCATTAGTTGTACATTACATTAAAATATGAAAAACAACAACAAAATTATATCCATTGACCATATTCATATACCTTAGAATATCCCTACATGTAATTCATAATATAATTCTTCGCATCCTAGGATAAATAAAACATAGAAAGGGGTGAGCTCAGATGCTCAATAAGGATAAAAATATAGCAGAAACATTAATAAATAAACATAAAAATTTAAGGTAATGTATAAAACTAAAATATAATCCTTTTAACTGTAATATTTGGTATAATATGGCCAATATAACTCAAATAAATCCATTTTCTTATTCACATGGATATTCTACTAATCGAATAATCACATGCAATATCAATATCCACTTTCATAATTATGTAATAGATAATGCTAGACATAAAAACCTCATAGTCAAGGCCACGTTCCAAGAATAAAAATATGATTTTGTTAAGGCCATGTGCTAAGACACTAGTTTGTCTCATGAGACCTACCGATCCTTCGAGGAGCTATAACGGGCTCCACCTGTCACATAATATGTCCAATGCATTCCTCATATAATAAGGTTTAAACATAACATAAACATTCATATTAAGACTAGCATATGGAATGGAAATAATTTATCCATAAACCATGAATGGAATAAAAATAACTCATCAAAAATTAATCATATCCCAAAACCTTCAATACAATATGGAATATTTGAATAATAAATAAACATTGATCAATAATAATATCATGTAAAAGATGTTGACATAGTAGAAAATTATCAGTAAAAATCTCTGGGAGAAATATCCCTTTTCATGAAATCTTTTAAAAGTCACATAATTTTTTAATGAAGTCATTTAAAAGATAGTTTTGAATCAAAGTGTCCCATGCCACTTTGAAACTTTTTAATGGAATTATCATTTTAAAACATTAATGTCCATATAAATAAATACATAAAGCATTTTAAAAACATGGAATTTAATGATAATGGTTTATAAGAATAAATATATAAAACATTTATAATGATGTTTTAATAAAATAGTACCTTAAAAATAATCCGTGTAAAAAACTCTTTTATGAAACATGGACATGGATAATAAATATGTTCTAGTAGATACTTACGTAAAAACAACCTTGAATAATAATGATATTGTTAAATTAACCCTTACCATGTACTTTTCCTTGTCCGAGGGTAGGTTAAACTCATGTATAATGGTGAAATAATTGTTATTAAATTATACATTAACCATATACATTAATAAGATAACATATATTATCTTCTAATATTGCTTTGTTAAGGATATTTCAGTAGTATCATCGTTTTGGGTGTTATATGATTCGTTTTCCTTTATATGCTTTGTTAAGAAAGTAATGTTTGTTATGAAGAAGACGTATCTTCTTAATATCCATAATTATATAATGTCTTTAAAAATTATTTTTAATCATCAAATAAAAATTAGTCTTGGATGGTTATGACAGGGAACGATATCTCATTGCGTCGTGGAGACGGTAAGCCGTACCTACAAAAGAGCGATAATATCATTCTTTTGATGGTGAAATCGTATAAAATTGTATGGTATATCATATATACAGAATAAGTAAAAAGTTATATTTATTATTTACATCAGTTATACTCATTATTATACCCATCCATATAATGAAGTGTTTGAATAACAATCCTAACCACGACGTTGAGACGGTAATCCGTACGTAGGCATGTATGGTGACTTCATCATTTATAGGTTGGATAGAATAATGAATATGGTTGTACCATATTTATAATAACATTAAATTATGTATGTGAAATTGGAGTTATTATTTTGGTATGGAAATAAGAAATAAAGAGGATGTGGAAAAAGAAAATAACTTGAAAGTGGGTGGTGAAATTATTACATCTTCTTCGGTTGTTTCCTATTGAGTTGATCAAAAGGGATCTATAGGTTGGGTTTATTATAGAATTAAGGAATCTAGGTTGATTTGAGGGATGTTGGGAGAATATTTGGTAAAGTTTTGGCCTATCCAAATGGCTTTGGAGGAGTGATTTTGATAGAAGGGGAAGTTCCCTTTTATAAGAGGGGTGAGGGTCACTTTAGGAAATGATAAAAATATTAATTCATTATAAAATATTATTCAGTATATAATGGATATAAATGAATTTATTTCCATAATAAGGTGGATTTTGGTTGAAATCCTCTCAAAAAATATATTTTATAAACGTTTAGGTTACCATTTTAACCTTATCTTTTAGATTTAACTCTTAGTTAAATAGTTTACTTTTTATCATGTCTTCTTGTATTCTTACACTGTATGGTTAATAAATATACAATAAACATTGAAGATAACCTCAATTGGTTCATTAATTACATTTATAATATTATTTATGAACTTTTGATGATCCTTATATCTTTATGAATAATATTTCAACCAATAATATAGTATTTTTCTAAAACTAATTCATGTTAATTTTGACACTATTTGTTATGTTGATTTTGTGAAAGCTATACCAACCTTATCAAAATGAAATAAATTAATATAAAAAACCCTAACATGTCATATATACTGAGACAATTTGGGGATGGCATCAAAACCTTTAAATTTTATTCATTTTTATATTTATATTATAAACTATTTTAATATTTCATTAAGAAGGTAATTACTGTATAATCATTGTGTCATACATAAATTTAACTATATAATCTCTAGAAATTATAAATAAACTACCACCATGTAGAAAATCTTTTTATCTTTCTGATGAATATTTATAGTCGAATTTATATTTTGTATAACCCTATATTAAAAATGGTTTAGTTAATAAACATTTAATTTAACACTTTTAACTCTTCTTTAAATAAAATAATATTAAATTTCTTAATCTAATCCAAGTTGACCAAGATGATCGTATTTTATTCCTAATTTTTTTGTCTTATTAGACATATCCAATTGAAATTGGACATGTTTTAGGGAAATTATAATATCATATTAACATTTAATTACCCTATTTTTTTTAACTATCGTAAATAAAAGTCAGAAGTTACTATTCACCAAAAATTATTTTCATTTTATTGAACAAAATTTTACTTACTGATGTCAATCGTTTCTCTCAGTTTTTTGAAATTCAACTCCCATAAGCCATAAAATTATGTTTTATGTAAATTTTCAAATTCCCCTAGATGGTGGGTAAAAGATTGTAGAAAGTTCAATAAAAATTTATACATATTATTTTATTATAAAATGACTTTAATGAATTAAATTGAACATATATAGGTATTATATATCTTTTTTTACTTAGAATAAATTTAAATAAAATAAATATTCATTTAAATAAAATATTGGTTTTATTCAATAACCTAGTGTTTTTCACTATTCATCAAAACATTATTGTTTTCAGAAAAATACCAAGAATTCACCCTAAACTAATTTTGATATTCCAAATTCAAAAATAAATTCTATTTTACCAAATTCAAAACATATAATTCTAATTAATTAATTTAAAATTATCTCCTGTTGTAAAAAAACAAAAATTGTGGGTTTTTTAAAAGAAACAACAATCAAAATATTGTCATGTGCTTATGTGAAATTTAAAAGAGAAATTATTTATAATTACCTAAATTGTATTAAATAAAAAAAATATAATCTAATTATACTTCCAAACCACTAAAATTCATAATTTATCACTATAAATTATTTTGATTAAAAATGTAGTTTTCATTTAAAATTTAGTATTTTTCACTATTCATCAAAATATGAATGTTATCAGAAAAGTAACAAACATTTATCCAGAATAACTTTTTTTGTCATTATTTTAAATAAGAATTTAATTTCATGAAATTCAATATATATAAGTGTCAAATATTTCTCCTAAAAGGTATTCTCCATTAAAATGTGGTAAATTTTCATTTTTTTGAAAAATACTTATTTTATCTGAAAAATTGAATTTGGCCTTATATTATGTATTAGAAAAAAAATATGAATGTTAAAATTATATAGGATATATATAAAATTAAAAAATATGTTAATGCTATTCATAACCACTTTTTAAATTACTAGTTTGGTAAGTCTTGGTGCGCTCGAACTCGTTGTTTCGTGCAATGCAAGCTATTGAATTACTTTGTAGAGATAACATTCTATGAAATCTTGGGGTGTTACACTTTCCACACATTATTAACTAAGGTGAGATAGATTTTGAGTACAAAACCATTCTACTAGAGTACCTAGTGGATATCGAATATAGAAAAGATAAAATTCATTATGGGTGAGTTATTCCACTATAGTGTATCCTTTGGTGGACCATAAATCATTGAGAGAGCTCGTGGGAATGTGAAAATTAGATTCAGGAGAAGTATAATCACCTTTTATTTATCTGATTTTCCTTTCAGTGTGAAATAACTTAATTTTATTGATTATATAAAGTATATGGTTGGATAGAACCATTAAAATTTTCATAATGTTACCTTATTATTTTGTATCAACTCATGGTATTCCAATACCAGTTTTTAGATATAGGTCTAGTACTGGGTGTTATGGTGGCTATATAAAGATAATGATGGAGTTGAATTTCTTTCATCTAAAATAGATAATTAACATCATTTATAAATTATTCATGATGTCAATTTTGGGGGAGGAGTTTCAAGAATCTATTCTTTCAGATGATTCATAGTGGGAATAATATTTCTCATAATGTGAATTCATTCCATAAATTGATTATATGGTGATAGTACATTCTAGAAGTAATCAATGTGTGGTTCATGTCATGAACCTAGAATTCCCTCCATGAACTAGTCAAACCAAATATTTTCTATAAGTACTTGAACCCACTGACATTGTTTTATTTTAAATTCATTCCTCTCTCATTCTAGGAATTTATGTAATAATTTATGGCAATCATCTAACCCTTGATTATTGTCATTGTTCCCCTGCTAATGGAGATATATTTTTTGGAAATATGAGGCTATTTTAGTTCATCATGCATAATAAAAATATCATACGTCCAAAATGATGTCATCATGGTTTCATTATTTATTGGAAATTTGTAAAAAATGCGGTGGGATTTATTATTTATAGATGTTACCCAATTTCTCATATTTGAAGAATGGATAGAGTATGTTAATTTGGATAATTGAAACTCATACTTTATTTGACTTGTGAAAACATTACCTGTAGAGACCTAAAGCCTGACGTACATGAACATTACATTACTTTTGCGGAATACATAGTACATAACAAAACATACACACACAATGATCGTAATAGTTTAGTGTCTTTGGAAACTCGGAACGTAATATTCTAATCGTGGTGAAAGATCTCCAATATCTCCCATAAAGATCTTCCCTTTTTTTTTACCTAAAACCTTTCTTTATATCCTGGGGAAAAGAAAACATAAAGGGGTGAGCTCAAATGCTCAGTAAGGGTAAACAAAAGAAATATAAATCTCATCGTATACACAAGCACATAACTTTTAGAAATTTTAACCTGCAAAAGAGATCATAATTTCATAACATGGGATAAATCATGGTAGTGAAATGTAATCACAATAATCATAATCTTAAAACATGTAACTTTGTGGCATACACACATAATCATAGAGAATCATTTCTTGTTAGTCAAGACTCATTGCCAAGACTATGTTAGTGGACAAAGTCCCTTTCTGAATCGAGTAACCCTCGTTTTAGTCCTGTTTCACTGAACCGGTATAACCTACCATTCCAGCCATGTCTATCTCATGAGATATAAAATCTTTACCCAATGAATTGGAGGGAGATATAGGTCCCACCCATCTCATAATGATACCATTCTTATGTGTGCCACAAAATCATAAATCATACATCATTGCATAACCCATGTAATAAAAATGGGATTCTTAAACAACATGACATCATAAAACAATTCATATAAGATAAAGGAATTCATAAAAATATTTCCATCACAACATAATCAAATCCATGAAATAATAGGGATTGAAACAGAACCCTTTTGTTATCTTAGATGGAAAATAATTTTGATAAAACACTTGAACTCCATTCTTGAGGAAAATATCCTTTCTGCTTCAAAATCAATTTCTTTTCACAAAAATCATGCAATTTTAAAAGAAAGAGATTTTGTTGAAAATAGTCATGAAATCTTTTGGAGGAATCTTTATGAAAATAATGCTTTATAAAACCGTAAAAATCCGTTCGTGCCGTATAAGTTAAAAAAATAACAATTTCCTCGTACTTTTGTCGGAAAAGCCAAAAAGTACCTCGTATGAAAAATGACAAAAGATTACTTTCATATATTTTACTAAAAACTCACCGAAGGGTAAAATTGGACTTAAACAATTGTAGGTGGATGGAAATAATATTACATATAGAGGAAACATGGATGTGAATGATAAAATATACCCCAGTAAATGCCAAAGTATAAACAATCTCGGATAAAAATGAGATTGTGATATTTCCCTTAACTTAGGTACAATTTGCTTTTTACGTGTCCGAATCTCCAGTATAATGGTTTAAATAATGTTATTGACTTATTCCAGAATCATACATATTGATATGATATCATATATGGTCATATTCTTAGCTTCTTGATAGTAATATTTCATTGTTACTTGTTACTCGGGTCTTTATTGCCTTTTGTTCTTATGCGTGTTTTGCCGAATACATTCTTATTCTTCTTTTAAGGTTATAGATACCTTATATCCAGAATGGTATTAGTGTAACATATATAATAGTTATTCATTCAATTTATATAATTACTATGTAATGATGATCATGTAGAACAAGTCTCATCACATCGTGGAGACGGTATTCCGTACGTACGCACGAGTGATGATATCGTTCCTATGATCGTGGAACTGTATTGGAGTATATATATATTATTTAAGTATCAATATTACTTTATAATAATCCTAAATAGTTACTCATTACACCATTATACCCATCCTTGTAAAGTGATGGTGGAAAATAGATTACACCACGGCGTGGAGACGGTATTCCGTACGTACGCACGCGCGGTGATTTCATTTTTCCGTAGGTTGGATAGAAGGTGAATTAGGATTGTTTCATATTTATAATAACATATCAGTATGTAATTAATACTGATGTTATTACTTTATCATGAAACAACTAAAGAAGAAGAAGTTGAAGAAGAAAGAAATTGAAAAGATCGGTAATGGATATTACCTCTTCTTTGGAACGCTTCTTTGAATCCTTCACTTAGGGAACTAAGATTGGTCTTTGAAGAAGACCAGGACCTCTAGGATTATTCTAGGGAAGTGGAGAAGGGATTTTGGCAGGTTTTGGCCGAGCATGAGTGCTCAATTTGGTGTGAGGAGGAGGGGGAGGAGGTGCCCTTTTATAAGGGAGGAGAGGGGCACCTTAGGAATTCTTAAAAATATTAATTTATAATAAATCTAACCCCACTTAAAAACCTCCAAAAATGACTCATATTATAATATTAGATGAGATAGGGTTGTAATACCATCAACCAATCAAATTTAGACATGTTTGTATCTTATTTTAAACCTTATCATTTTGATTTATCCTTATTTAATATATTTAAGTTTATTTGTGGTAATAAAATTCTAAATTTTAAATTATAACAACTAATTACTTATTTGTTGTGAATTTTCCATAATTGTTTACTTTATAACATTATAGACCATATAAATATAAATTTATAATTTTTAAATATTTTTGTGATTTTTAAACAATTTTATAATATGTTATTTTTGTAAAATAACAATAGTGTCAATTTTGACACTATTCATTTATTTGAATTTAAATAAAATATATACAGAAGATATGTTCGAAATAAAAGCTTTAATATATTAATAAAAGGTCATATGTATCTATAAAATTAGCGTATCACATTAAATAGTTCATATAATATTTATTTTAGTATTTTTAAAACCATTTATTTGGTTTATCTCTTAATAAAATAATTACTACATCATTTTTGTATAATTATTTAATATACTTATTTGTTGTATAAAAATTTAAAATAAAATTCTATGATGAAGATAAATATATTACCTTTCACAATAATACTTTTACTCGAATTTATCATCTTAAAATCACAATATTTAAATTGTTATATTTATTAAATTATGAAGGTGACAATTTGGCATCATTTAAAATAAAATAATATAAGTGTCATAATTGCTTTTATAAGGCTCAAAATGGTCAAATATTAGACCATTTTATGATTATGGTTTACATTTACATGTCCAATAAGTTTTTTTTAGGTATTTGTGCATTTTATGTTCACTATTAGTTTAAAAAAACATTATTCTTGATTTTTCACTAGATAAACAATTTCTGCATCACTATTGTGTCATAATTAATGATAATTATTTAATCCCCAAAAATTATAAATAAATTTATATGATGTAGATAATTGCATTAGATTTCTGTAGACTATTCATTTTCTAAGTTTCATGAAGTTTATCACTAAATTAAAATTAATATACTTATAAAATTTAAGAGAGTGACATGTTGTCACTTTCTTTGGTTTTAATAATAATTAAGATATTTTCATGGAAAAATGTTTATTAAATGATTCTAATCCGACCCTTAGGTGATATGGGTCGCATTTTAGTCATCCAATAGGATTTTGACATTTGTTAGGGTAATTTTAAAATATTATATTTACCCTTAATTACCCGATTTACCTTTAACTATGGTAAATAAAATTAACCGTAGTTACTATTCATAATTCCCAAAAATTAAAAGTAGCTTATTAACATAATTTGGACCCACTGATTCCAAATATGGAATCCATTTTTTAAAATTCCATACACAGAAGTTTCAGAAATTAAATTAAAATTAATCCCGTTGTCGAATAAAAACGTGTTTTTGTTTAAAACATTGCAAAAGATTGAATTGATTTAACCTACGAATTCAAGGTAAAATCAATGCTAATGACATACATTATATTAAATGGTAAAAATATATTCTATTTATACTTTAAAACCATTCAATATTATAATTTAACCACATAAGATATTACGATGATAAAAGTTGTTTTTAATTAAAATATAGCGTGTTTTTACTGTTCATTAAAATGTGAAAGTTACCAGAATAATATGAAAAATTTATCCAAAGTAAATTTTTATTTATTGATTCAAAGAAGAATTTTATTTTGTCAAATTGAACTTATAAACATGTCAAAAAATAGATTTAAAGTGGGTGCGCCATCAAAAGGCGGCAAAACTGCATTTTTTTGAAAAATACTTATTTTACCCGAAGAATTTATTTTGTTCTTATACCATGTTCTAGAAATGTGTAAGATGAATAATAATGTTATAAAATTCAAAATTTAGTTAATACTATTCATAACGGCTAGTTAATGACAATATTATAATAATATAACATTGTTTATTAAAACCCGGTATTGTGTACAACACACGCTATCGAGGAAGGTCGCGATTGCGTGTAATGCAAGCCAAGTCAGGGTTGCGTGTTGTGAAAGAATCCTTCATTGTTTCGTATAACAGAATCCAACCATATTTCATATATAAATTTAATATATATATATATATATACTCAATGTTGCGTAGAATAACTATTATCAAAATTGTGTGTAACACGGTCCAAGAATAGTGTTGCGTATACTGCAAGCTAATACGGTGTTGCGTATAGCGCAAGGTAATCTTGGTGTAGAATACAACATAAGACATTAATGAAATTAAAATAATATTATTCATAAAATCTCGGGGTGTTACATTCTACCCCCCTCAAACGGAATTTCGCCCTCGAAATTCGTCGGGGTTATAAATGGTTTACTATTTGAAAGTTTCTTTGATAGAAACCCACATTGTAAAAAGGAATACCCAAACTTATCTTTAAAAAACAAAAGTATGAAACGTAACGGTTACCCAAATAAACTAATCACTGGGTTTCCGCATAGGTGAAAATATGGATATGGAAGAGAAATCTAACCATCATGTTCTGATGGAGAGTGGTAGAGAACATGGCTATGGAAAATCTAGCAATCACAAAGCCATAAATTTGTGATGATCTAGGGTACCATCTGATTCATCGGATATAAGGGCACTAGGACAACATTTTTGGTTTTCAAGATCATTTCCCTAAAGTTGAAAATTTGAATTACAATAAATACTTACTTTATTTTGGTACAATCTCACTGTTTTTCGTGCCTTGAACAATTTCCACTTCATCTCTTAAATAAATGAAGTTGAATTTGTTATTCGTGAAGTGTTAGCAGATCATGTGATAGAATGAAGGGTCATTCCATCTGTCTCAAACAAAAGGTTAGCAAAAATTATATACATAAGTCGATCTATAGTGAGATTAATCATATATGGTTCCTAAAATGAACTTATACTTCACATATCATACTGCTTAATGTAATAAAACTAGTTTTCTACTAAACAGGGACTTCCTGTAGGTCAGTGGTAGGCGATAAAGGCCAGTCGCACTTCG
Organism: Viscum album; assembly: GCA_963277665.1. NCBI lineage: Eukaryota > Viridiplantae > Streptophyta > Magnoliopsida > Santalales > Viscaceae > Viscum > Viscum album. Next base: position 330,731,578 of record OY728150.1, on the reverse strand, counting down.
GTTGTGGGTTCGATTCCCACAGCCTTGTCCGAAGCGATGGGTTGTCGCCCGTCCTGCAGGTTGTCCTTTTTCTAAAACTACATTACTATAACATCACATAAATAATATCAAAAAAAGTTCTATACTTAAACAATACTAACTTATGGTTAACATAATCCATTACAATCTTTAGGCTTATCTAAAATACTTCGGTCCAATCTCATAGTATAAAGAAAATGATTACTTGAAATGTCGCCAACCAAGCAGGTGAATACCATCATTTATCCCCCATATATCTTGTTGGTCACATTCCAATCATGTGAATACTTTAATGATGTATTCTCTTGAAAAATATGAATACCCATTAAACCTTAGTGAAAACATGAATGCTGTCAAAAGTTAACTCTTTCCACATACCAAAATCCAAAAATTCTATATACTCAAACCATGATATAACCTTCTCCTTATATCAGTCATCATCTCATGAATACTATCAAACATTTTATTTTCTCCTTATCCCTTCATTATGCGCATATCATCTACATTCCAAAAATATCTAAATAACCTTTCATGGATACTGGTAACATTAATCAGACAACAATGTAACAATCCTTACATGTCTCTTTATTCCATAGTGCCATGAGATTACTTATACAACATTACACATGATAAACATGTAATCATTTCACTACATTCTTAAACCATTGACCGAGCTTCAACAATTCTTTCATCTCACATATCATTTGTAGTCTCTTCATCATCATCCACATAAATACTTTCCATACAACTATACTGATTATCTTCATGAGACTTTCCCTTAGGGCATTGGTTTGTATAATGCCCGTACATTCCACATTTAAAACATTTAACCATTGTTGATGTCGTAGCAATACCATTATCCTCATCCATGTTGTTAACTGAACCTTTTCCTTTGCATTTACTTGCTTTGTGTCCTTCTTTTCCACACCCAAAGCATCTTCCAGTTCCTTTGAAACATTCTCCTTGATTCCTCTTCCCACATGATTTACATAGGGGAAATTGAACTTTCTTTCCTCTATGATCATCATGAAACTCCATCTTTCTCTTATTAGCCGAGTCAGGAAACTTACCAAATTTTACTTTATTGATCATATTATAAGATTGCGGATTCGGCATAATAATGATGTTTGGACTTCCAAATCCCATTTCATTATGAAGAATATCATTCCATTGTCCATCGTATCCTCCATTATCGTGAATCATCTTGTTTCCAGCCATTTTCTAAAACCCAAAAGAATAGTGTGAGAGGCAAAAATCATAATAAAGGGGGAGTAACTTCAATATCTAACATCTTAGGTTTAATTCTATGATCGTTAGCGTAATTCAAGTACTATAACTTATACGCATACTTAACCTTAGAGACATCCCTAGACATACCTTAGAAATATCTCTAGGGATCTCACTAAAGTTCTCGCATCCTAGTTTCCAAAGGTTGACTAAACCTTTCCTCTGATACCAACTGTAGAGACCCGAAGCCTGACGTACATGAACATTACATTACTTTTGCGGAATACTTAGTACATAACAAAAAATACACACACAAGGATCGTAATAGTTTAGTGTCTTTGGAAACTCGGAACGTAATCTTCTAATCGTGGTGAAAGATCTCCAATATCTCCCATAAAGATCTTCCCTTTTTTTTACCTAAAACCTTTCTTTATATCCCGGGGAAAAGAAAACATAAAAGGGTAAGCTCAAATGCTCAGTAAGGGTAAACAAAAGAAATATAAATCTCATCGTATACACAAGCACATAACTTTTAGAAATTTTAACCTGCAAAAGAGATCATAATTTCATAACATGGGATAAATCATGGCAGTGAAATGTAATCACAATAATCATAATCTTAAAACATGTAACTTTGTGGCATATAAACATAATCATAGAGAATCATTTCTTGTCAGTCAAGACTCATTGCCAAGACTATCTTAGTGGACAAAGTCCCTTTCTGAATCGAGTAACCCTCGTTTCAGTCCTGTTTCACTGAACCGGTATAACCTACCATTCCAGCCATGTCTATCTCATGATATATAAAATCTTTACCCAATGCATTGGAGGGAGATATAGGTCCCACCCATCTCATAATGATACCATTATTATGTGTGCCACAAAATCATAAATCATACATCATTGCATAACCCATGTAATAAAAATGGGATTCTTAAACAACATGACATCATAAAACAATTCATATAAGATAAAGGAATTAATAAAAATATTTCCATCACAACATAATCAAATCCATGTAATAATAGGGATTGAAACAGAACCCTTTTGTTATCATAGATGGAAAATAATTTTGATAAAACACTTGAACTCCATTCTTGAGGAAAATATCCTTTCTGCTTCAAAATCAATTTCTTTTCACAAAAATCATGCAATTTTAAAAGAGATAGATTTTGTTGAAAATAGTCATGAAATCATTTGGAGGAATCTTTATGAAAATAAGGCTTTATAAAACCGTAAAAATCCGTTCGTGCCGTATAAGTTAAAAAAATAACAATTTCCTCGTACTTTTGTCGGAAAAGCCAAAAAGTACCTCGTATGAAAAATGACAAAAGATTCCTTTCATATCTTTTACTAAAAACTCATCGAAGGTTAAAATTGGACTTAAACAATTTTAGGTGGATGGAAATAATATTACATATAGAGGAAACATGGATGTGAATGATAAAATATACCCCAGTAAATGCCAAAGTATAAACAATCTCGGATAAAAATGAGATTGTGATATTTCCCTTACCTTAGGTCCAATTTGCTTTGTACGTGTCCGAAGCACTTGTATAATGGTTTAAATAATGTTATTGACTTATTTCAGAATCATACATATTGATATGATATCATATATGGTCATATTCATATCTTCTTGATAGTAATATTTCATTGTTACTTGTTACTCGGGTCTTTATTGCCTTTTGTTCTTATGCGTGTTTTGCCGAATACATTCTTATTATTCTTTTAAGGTTATAGATAACTTATATCCAGAATGGTATTAGTGTAACATATATCATATTTATTCATTCAATTTATATAATTACTATGTAATGATGATCATGTAGAACAAGTCTCATCACATCGTGGAGACGGTATTCCGTACGTACGCACGAGTGATGATATCGTTCCTATGATCGTGGAACTGTATTGGAGTATATATATATTATTTCAGTATCAATATTACTTTATAATAATCATAAATAGTTACTCATTACACCATTATACCCATCCTTGTAAAGTGATGGTGGAAAATAGATTACACCACGGCGTGGAGACGGTATTCCGTACGTACGCACGCGCGGTGATTTCATTTTTCCGTAGGTTGGATAGAAGGTGAATTAGGGTTGTTTCATATTTATAATAACATATCAGTATGTAAGTAATACTGATGTTATTACTTTATCATGAAACAACTAAAGAAGAAGAAGTTGAAGAAGAAAGAAATTGAAAAGATCGGTAATGGATATTACGTCTTCTTTGGAACGCTTCTTTGAATCCTTCACTTAGGGAACTAAGATTGGTCTTTGAAGAAGACCAGGACCTCTAGGATTATTCTAGGGAAGTGGATAAGGGATTTTGGCAGGGTTTGGCCGAGCTTTAGTGCTCAATTTGGTGTGAGGAGGAGGGGGAGGAGGTGCCCTTTTATAAGGGAGGAGAGGGGCACCTTAGGAATTCTTAAAAATATTAATTTATAATAAATCTAACCCCACTTAAAAACCTCCAAAAATGACTCATATTAGAATATTAGATGAGATAGGGTTGTAATATCATCAACCAATCAAATTTATACATGTTTGAATCTTATTTTAAACCTTATCATTTTGATTTATCCTTATTTAATCTATTTAAGTTTATTTGTGGTAATAAAATTCTAAATTTTAAATTATAACAAATAATTACTTATTTGTTGTGAATTTTCCATAATTGTTTACTTTATAACATTATAGACCATATAAATATAAATTTATAATTTTTAAATATTTTTGTGATTTTTAAACAATTTTATAATATGTTATTTTTGTAAAATAACAATAGTGTCAATTTTGACACTATTCATTTATTTGAATTTAAATAAAATATATACAGAAGATATATTCGAAATAAAAGCTTTAATATATTAATAAAAGGCCATATATATCTATAAAATTAGCGTATCACATTAAATAGTTCATATGATATTTATTTTATTATTTTTAAAACCATTTATTTGGTTTATCTCTTAATAAAATAATTACTACATCATTTTTGTATAATTATTTAATATACTTATTTGTTGTATAAAAATTTAAAATAAAATTCTATGATGAAGATAAATATATTACCTTTCACAATAATACTTTTACTAGAATTTATCATCTTAAAATCACAATATGTAAATTGTTATATTTATTAAATTATGAAGGTGACAACTTTGGCATCATTTAAAATAAAATAATATAAGTGTCATAATCGCTTTTATAAGGTTCCAAATGGTCAATTATTCGACCATTGTATGCTTATGGTTTACATTTACATTTCCAATAAGTTTTGGTTAGGTATTTGTGCATTTTATGGTCACTATTAGTTTAAAAAAAACATTATTCTTGATTTTTCACTAGATAAACAATTTCTGCATCACTATTGTGTCATAATTAATGATAATTATTTAATCCCCAAAAATTATAAATAAATTTATATGATGTAGATAATTTCAATAGATTTCTGTAGACTATTCATGTTCTAAGTTTCATGAAGTTTATCACTAAATTAAAATTAATATACTTATAAAATTTAAGAGAGTGACATGTTGTCACTTTCTTTGGTTTTAATAATAATTAAGTTATTTTCATGGACAAATGTTAATTAAATGATTCTAATCCGAACCTTAGGTGATATGGGTCGACTTTTAGTCATACAATTGGATTTTGACATTTGTTAGGGTAATTTTAAAATATTATATTTACCCTTAATTACCCGATTTACCTTTAACTATGGTAAATAAAATTTACCGTAGTTACTATTCATAATTCCCAAAAATAAAAAGTAGCTTATTAACATAATTTGGACCCACGGATTCCAAATATGGAATCCATTTTTTAAAATTTCATACACAGAAGTTGCAGAAATTAAATTAAAATTAATCCCGTTGTCGAATAAAAACGGGTTTTTGTTTAAAACATTGCAAAAGATTGAATTGATTTAACCTACGAAATCAAGGTAAAATCAATGCTAATGACATACATTATATTAAATGGTAAAAATATATTCTATTTATACTTTAAAACCATTCAATATTATAATTTAACCACATAAGATATTACGATGATAAAAGTTTTTTTTAATTAAAATATAGCGTGTTTTTACTATTCATTAAAATGTGAAAGTTACCAGAATAATATGAAAAATCTATCCAAAGTAAATTTTTATTTCTTGATTCCAAAGAAGAATTTTATTTTTTCAAATTGAACTTATAAACATGTAAAAAAATAGATTTAAATTGGGTGCGCCATCAAAAGGCAGCAAAACTGCATTTTTTTGAAAAATACTTATTTTACCCGAAAAATTTATTTTGTTCTTATACCATGTTCTAGAAATGTGTAAGATGAATAATAATGTTATAAAATTAAAAATTTAGTTAATACAATTCATAACGGCTAGTTCATGACAATCTTATAATAATATAACATTGTTTATTAAAACCCGGTATTGTGTACAACACACGCTATCGAGGAAGGTCGCGATTGCGTGTAATGCAAGCCAAGTCAGGGTTGCGTGTTGTGAAAGAATCCTTCATTGCTTCGTATAACAGAATCCAACCATATTTCATTTATACATTTAATATATATATATATATACTCAATGTTGCGTAGAATAACTATTATAAAAATTTTGTGTAACACGGTCCAAGAATAGTGTTGCGTATACTGCAAGCTAATACGGTGTTGCGTATAGCGCAAGGTAATCTTGGTGTAGAATACAACATAAGACATTAATGAAATTAAAATAATATTTTTCATAAAATCTCGGGGTGTTACATTACCTTTGGCCTTAGCATATTGTATGCTTCAAAATTCTCCCATTTTCTGTTTTATTTTCAACCTAGTAATTGGTATCCAAATCATGATAGATACTGGTGATATTAAATTTGATTTTTGATGGATTTTTCCTCATATTCATTATATTCTTTATCATTATCCCATGTGGTCAACAATTTGACTACTTCCAAATATGTTAATGCATGATCAGACCTCTAAATATGTAATTGGGATATATGAGTGTTGGGAATAAACATATCAATATCGGGTTCCATGACTGGTGATGACCACATGGCATGTAGTGGTGAAAAATGGTCATGTATGTGTGAGACAAATGGATTATTGTTTAAAAACACATTATTGATGAAGAAAATGATATGGGAGCTACAAAATATCACTATTTCTGATTAAAATTGATTGTAAATGAGTATTTGATTGGGGGATGAGTCTATTTGATTCACCTTGTGATCTTCTATAAAAATCGCATCTATAGGAGCAAATATATTGAATACTATTATGAACTAAGTGTTGTGAGGTCATGTTAACAACATGATAAAATATGCCACACTATAAACATTTTGGAAAAAATATGATTCCACTTTTGAATTACACTTTCACATTTTGAGTATCACCTACCATAGGGGTTTGGTCATATAGATAGAAGATGTTGTTGGTTAGGCCTGCCACTATCATCTAAGAGAAACGATTATCATATATTCAATTATATAACACCATTTAGGTTAAAAATGGGTTCATATGTTATTATTGAAGTTGATATATGGATTATGTTACACCAAGGTATTGTGAGATATATTTATCTCTAAATAATTGGAAGTGTTCAATAGCTTTCTAAATACACAATAGTGAGATTTAATCAAACTGGATTATATTGTAAAAATATTATTTATTAATATGATAAATACGATATAAATTCTAAATGGGAGTAATGCAAAGAAATGAAAAAAAATAATCTGTATATAGGTTTTGTTTGAATAATGAATATTAATATATATGATCCCATTTTTTTGTAAAGTATTTTTCTTGAATCAATATTTTACAAAAAAATGGTCTTTTAATTTTTGTTAGGAAATATTATAAATAATTTATATTAATTTTATGAGGATTATTTGAATTAAAGAACACTATTTCTATAATACTAATGATTTCTATTTTTGGCCTCCTTAAAAGGCCCTTCTATTTGTCCTTCTGAAGGAATATCAATGAGGCATATCAACGAATATGTAATCATCCTACATCACCTATATCAAATTATTACGTATTTTACCTCGTAAAAAGAAAGGGTATTAATCATTAAATTGTTATTTTTTTATCCTAAATATACTAAAAATGTTAATATGAATATGTAACCACCATTATTCACCCTCTTTTCCATCAAATGGTATGTGAATGTATCTCTCATGTGTATATGTGGACTGCCACAACTAGAGAGAGATGTAGTTAATTTGGAACCGAACATATTTCATGGACAATTATTATGATACATTTAGTGTTTATATGTGATATTTATCATATTATTATGCCTATTTAATTATAATATCTTATTTTTTTCTTTACTTCCAATCTTTTGGAGAACAATAAATATATTCATGCATACATGTGGACAAACACCTCCACGAAGCACTGTGATTTATTTTTTGTTTCATTATTATTTGGATAGTAATAATTGCATATTTAATGAATATATATGATTTATATTATATAATAAATATTTTTGGATGTTTAATTATTTATTACAAATATTTATTTTCATCTATAGATATGTGAAAATATTATTCATGCATACGTACAACCTACCTTCTCCAACAATGGTTTTATTCATTTTCTATATCTATCATTCATATTTAATATAAATATGTATATAATTAAAATATATGATATTAATATAATTATTATATTTTTTGAGATGTTTTAACCATGATAAATATGAAAGAGCTTAATATTATAAAAAAATTGAGATAGTATACAATATAAAATGATGATTTTAACAATGCATTATTTATAAATTGGTGATGAAATGATATAAGTGGAAAATATATTATATTGTAAGTATTAATATGGATATATTTTATAATTATAATAATTTTAAATTGATTATATAAAAATAAAAGTAACTAAATAACAAACTCATACATGATGTAAGGGTTTATTTCATTATCTTATTATTATTTGAGTTTTTCATGTTTTAGTCTTCATTAGAGGAAATTTTTAATAATATTAAAGAAACAAAATTTATTTTCATCTCTTATGTTTATTTTTATAAATTACATTTTCTCCATTCACTCTTATCCTTTTAATATATCTTGATACTGAAATAATATTTTTGGTGGGAAACTATACTTGTTTTTCATTTGTGAAGGAATATTTTTCATCCATGAAAACATTTGTTGTCAAAAAATATTCAAGAAATTTTTTTTATTATAAAATGATTATTTTAATTTATTTTTACCAATATTTTCTTAATATAAAATAATTCAATGTAATATTCTTTTTGTTTATCCCAAAAGGTACTTTTAACTTTTTACCAAAAACTTGAAAGGAATATTTGTTTTAATGTACTCATCATGAAAACAATTTCCCACCATGAATACCACATAATGTTTTTAATATTCATTTAAATGTTCTATAATTCATTAAAAATAAATGTTATTGGTAATATTTTTTAATTTTATTTTATTTTGAATAATTGATTTTTAAATAAAAATGCTAATTTTCCTAAATTAATTTAAAATTATACTTTTAATGTATTTTCAATTATTTAAACATCCTTTGTTGATTCTTATGATTTTATATGGATCTTTTCTAATGATATCACACACCATTTTTCTCTATAAGTTTTATGATCAGTTTTAATTGGTAATGTAATTACATTTCAAGTTTCCATTCTTTTAAAACAATCAATTATTAAATTTTACGGATGGTTGATATTGTTAGGTTATTTATTCATATGATTAATTAATTGGACCCATTAAGTGATTTGAGGGGTTTTAACTTATGTATCCCTTCAATTAATTTGTTTGTATCATGAGAGAAAATAGGTTGGGTCTTTACCTGAGATCTTACCCATTATGAAGGATATCTTGTCATGAGGCCAAAACAATAATTTTATGATGTTTGACATTAGAAGTACCATCATTATAAAATCATTTTTTTTATTATCATGAAATTTTTCAAATGAGATTATCATAAATAGGTATTTTTCAAACTAATATGAATATTTATATTGTATGTTTTACCATTATTTATTCTTACAATATTATTAACACATTATATATTCTATGATTGGTTCCAATGTAAACAATCTCTTTAAGAGCATTTAATATCACCCATTTCTAATTTTTCATTTTCCCCAATATCATTTTATTTTTACAAATATTTATTTTAAAGTATATACATGAGACAATAATTATGTTCTCAAAAAATACTATATTTTATTTTAGGTTATCAAATGTAATGTGAGATTTAAATATGTATCTATTTTATAAAGAATATTAAACTATTTTTTCATTTTGGATAAAATCATTTTTATGTAGTTCTAATGTAATAATGTGACCACTAATTATGGGACACTAGTTTTAATGTCTTTAATGTATTTGTTAGCTAATTAATTATAGAATCATTGGTAACTAGATTTTGGAAAATATAGATTCAGTAATATAAACCTATGTCATAAATTAAGGATATGATTATTTATTGAAAAATATCAAAATGGTTTTGGAGAAGTATAGATCATATGTATCTCATAGTGATAAATTCATGTATGGATATTACAAGTGGACATGGTTTTCAAATAGATGAATATATGGTTAATACCTGTAAAAATAATTTTTTATGTATATCTTAACCATAATTTTGGAGTATAATTAATAGGCACTTATAATGGACCGGGTTGGAAACTCCTACGAAATATACTTAGATTAATTTAAAATTTATTTATAAACAATTATGAAATATTTGAAAATATTTTTATTATATGAGAATGGTCCCAAATAAACCATACTTGGGATTCTATTAATTTTTGAATTAAAATTTTCAATATATGTTAAGTGTTTCACTAGTTTCATAATTATAAATACTGATTTCTAATGTTATTATCTAATTTAGTGTACGCAATTTTTTAGAAATGGTTAATAGTATGAGGAATGAGAACTATATCAAAGAACACACTATATGTCAGGATTCAACTCATGGGAAAAAATCCTAGATATAGTTGTGGGTAGAACTAAGAAAATTATAACTGTAATTGGGTATATGACTCATGTAATAGACAATAACCCAAAATTTATTGTAAAGCTTACTGATCAATAACAAGATCTAACAACCCTATACAATTTCATGTGACCGGAAGCTCCATAATTCAATATGACCAAAAGTCAAGTTGTAGAATAACAATGTATAAGTTCCATGGAAAATGTATTTCTCTCCACTAGAATTAATTAAATGGGAAGGATGTCATATATTTTTATCATCTAATAGGATATATTGATCAATGGTTCTCATTTACTCAAAGCATCAAGTATATAGGGGAATTATAGACAGGGGAGTGGATGAATGTTAAGTTAATTTTTATAGAAAAATATTTTCCTCATGAAAAATGAGTAGATATAGAGAAACAATTCATGAGTGTTAGATAAAGTGATAAGAAAAATGATTCTAATTATGAATGCAAATTTAAAATGATAATAGGCACATTGTGTACAAGATACATAATACAAAGTGAATGATTTACTATTTCATTAAAAGGAAAATTGAATCCTTTGGAGGGAATTAGACTACAAATCATTCTCATAATATGATTATATAGCATCATGTGCTATCAATATAGATAAATAACTCTCCAAGTCATATAGATATGAAGAAAATAAAATAATGAAGAGTATTGATGATAAATAATTAGATAATGAGAACAATATAAGGGGGAATTTTAAATATTTGATTTTGAAGGAAACACCACGGTACATTCTTAATGTTAAAATAGGTTTAATATAATTGTAGAGAAAAAATTAACCAAGCTAAAGAATGCAGGGTAAAAGTAGAATCCATTAAAGTAAACCGGTTTTTCTATAAGTAGATTTTATACTATTCCAAGAATTTCCCCAAACTTCAAGGGAACTGACCATAAAATAATCTAATGGGGGAAGACCATGTTTTTGAAATTTTTATAGATAGTGTGGGGTTTCATAGTGATGCGTTGAAAATTAAACCTATCATCCACTCTCATATTAAAATTTATATATTTGATTTATGTTCTAAATTATCATTTATATTTGATTAATTTTCTAAGGGTATAAAATCACCACCTCAATGATTTTATGTTGAGATGATAGTGAAAAATAGTAATGTTATGATTTCCACATATCATGTATAAAGCCCGTCTCCGATATAAGTTTTTAGGAATTTTATTCTAAGATATGTTTTTATTCTTCCTTCAGTAAAATTTGATGTAATTTTGGGAATGGATTGGATATCCCAATATATATAACATATTAATTTTCATAGACCAGATATTATATTGAATAGTATGTATCAACCTATGGACATCAATCAATATGATAATGAAAATGACAATCTAGTTAATATTTCATTTATAATATGTTATTTCATACATATAAATGAGAGGTTTTTGTCCCTTATAGTTTGGGATAATTTAAACAATATAAAATTTTATAAAATTTCAATATTATGCGGATGAATTTCCGGATGAATTTTCTAATTTCTCCTTGTAATGAACCATCCTTGGTCAACATGACATGTCACACAATATGGATCACCTGGATAACTCAAGTGTTCCTTCATGAATTCTAGAGTCATTTGAAAAATGGTGAGGCTATAAAAGAAAATGTCTGAAGACTATACCCTCTAGTCATAGTACAAAAATAGTTGAAAATAACTAAACTCATACATATTAACAAGCAACATAGCATGAAAAGATTTAAAAAAGACAAAAATATTATATATTAAATGAAATGAAGTATACAGTCTTAATAGAACACAATAATGTGAAACAATCCTATGGCTACCCACTAGGTTTACCACATTTACAAAATAATGAAACCTAAATTCAATACATCAGGCCATACTACCAACATTAATCCAAACCACATACCCATTCTACACGATTCTAGAACATCACTATCCAGATCCTAAGAATCCACATTAGTGGTTAGCTCGAACAGAATACTGGTACTTATCCCCATCCATCATGTATCATTTCATCAAAAATTAAATCAATAATCATGTCTTCACACACACCAAGGCTCATGTAAAATGGGGTATAAATAAATATTAATGGACCACCCCCAATGGTGAACATATAATATAATACCATAACATGTTCATGAACATGTTATATTCCCAACCAAGAATAAAACGAATAATAATAAGAATAAAATAAAAAAATTTAATTCGTAAATAAGGAAAAAATTCAACAAACAGTTATTTTAAAAAACCCATGATAATTCTACCCACACTATGGCACTCATAAGAAGATATATAGAATGTGGGTTATATAGCCACACAACCACTATTGAATTTTCTAGTTCTACACCAGAGCATTGATACATCAAAATGGAATGGAAAAAATATCATACCTGAATTAAATACCATAGGTGTCCACATTTTATAGAGAATATACTAGGCTCTAGGACTAAAAATATAATATGAATGAGTGAAAGGTACATCTATGTTCATACAATAAGAGAACCTATCTGTCTCAAAATCCCAAGAGATTGAATTGACCACCCACTATGAAACCAAAAACTGTTGAGTCAAAAGATCTCTTTTGACTTCTATATTTTGTTTTGGAAATGACAAATGTCGTTTTAGTCGTACTGAATTTGTCAAACGTATCATACTGACCATGTAAATCGTATCATACTGACCCTATCAATTGTATCGTATTGACCCTGTCAATCGTATCATACAGACTCTGTCAAACGTATCGTACTGACTCTGTCAATCGTATCGTACTGACTCTGTCAATCATATCGTACTGACTATGTCAATCGTATCGTACTGACTCTGTCAATTGTATAGTACTGAATCTGCTATTTGTTTTCATTACTTGTTTCGGTACTTGGTAAAAAACTCTTTTTCATATTAATTGTACTATTGCTTATCATCTTCATATATCTTATCTTAACCAATACGATGTCGTTGAGTTTGTTACAAACTAATCAAAACGATGTCATTATTTCTATTTCAATATGACCGTTATGATGCCAGGTGTCCAAGTCCCTCCAAGTTTTCCGGAGAAATATGACTGTTTGAGGAGATGTGACTGTTGGAACCCGAGGCCTATAAATAGGAGGTCATTTGAAGCTGAAAGTAGTGAAGTGGAGAACATAGAGACTTTAGGAATAACTGCAATACTCTACTTTTATCAAGTTCTTGAGAGAGACACTGTGACTTATTTCATCTACATTGTGCATCCGATTATTGTATCAAGGGCTTTCAAGTAATTGAAAGATAGAGGTGCCAATTACCTACAAAATCGAGGGCTTCCGAGGATAGGCAGACAGACGTTCCGATCATCGTATCGAGGGCTGCCAGGGATAGGCAGACAGACGATTCGATCATTGTATCGAGGGCTGTTGGGGATAGGCAGACAGGTGTTCTGATCATCATATTGAGGGCTGCCAGGGATAGGCAGACAGGCATTCTGATCATCGTATCGAGGGCTTACCAAGGTGTTGGTGAGACAGACCTTTTATCCTAGGTGAAAGGATAACCCTTCTCTTTGGGTCAAAAGAATTGTAATACTTTTACTTTCCCGCTGCTGCTTGTATTAGAAAGGAATTTGTATTGTTTCCTTTCTTCTTTACATATTCAATTGTAATTGTTTCAATTACAATCATTCAAATACATATTATATCGATTGATTCTATACGCTTTAAGGTAGAATCATTCATCTTTATATTACTATGATTATTTTGTTCATCTCGAATACAATTTTATTACATTTTACTAGTATTACATTACATCATACCATTTATATTCAATACAATTTTGGGTGTTTGTATTCGTATTTGTTTAAGACCTTTTAAACTAATCTCTTAAGTGTTTTAAATACAATGTTTTTAAACCTACAATTCACCCTCCTCTTGTATTGTTCCATCTAATAGACATATACATATTCTTATTCGATCCAACAATTGGTATCAAAAGAGGTTTTCCACTAATTTTTATTTCTTGTTCTATTTTTACTGACTACACTCACATGTGGAGTGGAAAGGTTTCTATTGTATTAGATGGCAGGATTGAATATTGGGTCAGTAGATAATCTGAATCCTTCTAGACTACCCATCTTTGATGGTAATGACTATGATTATTGGAGAGATCGTATGAAGACTTTTGTTATCAATACTGGTGTAGACAATTTTATTATGCTTACTGGAGGTTACAAAATTCCTGACAAAGAAGTCAGTAGTTTTACTAACCAAAAGAAGCAAGAATATCAATTGAATTACAAGGTACACAATACTTTATTATGCTCTATGACCAGGAATATATACAGTCAAATATCTTCATGTGAAGCAGTAAATTGTATTTGGAAGAAATTGGAAGTCACACATTTTGGTACATCCAAGGTTATAGAAACAAGAAGAGCAATGCTTCGAGCAGAGTATCATGGATTTGATTTTCCTTATGGAGAGCCAGTATGTAAAGTGCTACAAAGATTTATGACAATTGTCAATAGCTTACAATCTATGGGAGAAAAAGGCCTTGATGATGAAGCTCTAGTTGATAAGATTATAGATACAATGCCAAATGAATGGGAGTAAAAAAGGACAGCTATTGATGAGAATGGAAAAGTTTCCTAGATTACTTTTGATGAACTTTTTGGAACACTTTTACAGCACAAGACAGGAATGAAGAGAGATGCTGATTTCAACAAGAAGAAGAATGGGAATGGAAGTGTAGCCTTTACAACTAAAGCTAAAAAAGCTGAAAAGCTTACAAGATCCAAAGAAAATAAAGTTGTTTTATCAGAATCAAGTGATAGTGATAACTCAGATAATGAGTTAGCCAATCTTGCTCGAAGGATAAACACGATTGTGGGAAAGAAATATTTCCAATATAGATTCAAAAAGAAAGATAGAAAGGATAAAAAAGATTCAGAAGTAACCTGTTATGAATGTAAGAAAGTAGGGCATATAAGGCATGATTGTCCTTTACTGAAGAGAAAAGACAAATAGGAGAAACATTCTGAATGAAATAAGAAAAGGTATTAAAAGACAAAGACAAAGAATGTCTTGAAGGTAAATGATACATGGAGTGCAAGTGGGAGTGATTCTTCAAACGATTCTTCAGAATATGAGTCCTCATGACAGAGAAATATTGGACTTATAGCCATATTACCAATTGAAGATCATTGTCTCATGGCTAAGGTACACAATGCTGAAGCTATTACAAATGACTATTTAAATGAAAAATATACTGATAATGGATATTATGAATCTTCAAATGATGAATCTTCATCATCTGAAGATGATACATTACCTTCTTTTGAATAAGTATCAAGATATTCCAAATTACATGAAAATGAAAATTCTAAACTCAAGAAGAAGCTTGAAAAATCAAATTCTAGAATTTTAATTTTGACTAAAGAAGTGTCAGATCTTTCTAAGGATCTTGATGTGAAAACTTCTTATTTTGAATACATTTTAAAAACCCTTGAGAAAGTCAAATCTGATAAGGATAATCTTTCTAAAGACCTAGAAACTGTATTTTCAAAGAAAAATGTTTTAGAGCCTAACTCTAGTTCAAAATCAAATGTTTTGGAAGATAAAAACATACTTTTAAAACTAAAGTCAGAAATTTTCTCTTTAAAGAAATTTTTTTCAAACTTTACTCATGGAAAGGAAAACTTTGACAAGATTTATTCTCAAATTAGAGCTTTGAGAAATTGTTATGGTCTTGGTTATACTTATTCCAAACCTGTTTTTAGTAATAAATATTTTGTTCCTCAAATAACCTCTTTTTGTTCTAAGTGTCAATGTGGTGGACACTGGAGAAGAGATTGTTCTCTTAACAGAACTCAATCTTTAGGATTTCATAAAGCTCATTTTTCAAAACAAATGTGGATTCCAAAAATTCTTTTATCTAACCCTTCTGGATCCAAACAAGTTTTGATTCTGAAAAAATAATTGTTTCTTTTTCAGGAAAATGAGAAGTGTACCAATAAGAATATTTGGTACATGGATAGTGGTTGTTCTCGACACATGACTAGAAACAAAGATCTCTTTGAAAAGGTTATCAAAACAAAAGGTGGAAAAGTTACCATCAGAGATAATGCTCAAGGAATGATTGTGGGTATAGGTAATATTGTTTTTCTTGGAAAAGTTCTTATTTAAAATGTTTTGTTTGTTAAAGGTCTTAGGAACAACCTCATCAGCATAGGTCAATTATGTGATGAAGGTTTCCTTGTGAATTTTAGAAATGATAAGTGTCTAGTCCACAATTCCAAGGATGAGTTCATTCTGTATACTCATAGGCAAGAGAATGTTTACACTATTAACTTAGAAGACCTTAGGAGATAAAACATACCCTGTTTAAGTGCAATAGAAGACCAATCATGGATATGGAATAGAATACTAGGACATTGTAATCTAAAAAACCTTAGTAAACTTTCAAAGAAAAGACTTGTGAAGGGACTACCGGACCTTAGATATGATTCTTCAAAAGTCTGCGATCCTTGTCAATTTGGAAAGCAACATAAAACTAGCCTTAAATCAATTAATGAAGTTTCAACATCTAATGCATTACGGCTAGTGCATATGGATCTTTTTGGTCTTACAAAAACTGGAAGCATTGGAGGCAAATACTACGTATATGTTTTAGTTGATGACTTTACTTGATTTACATGGGACTACTTTCTTACAAAGAAATCTGAAGGCTTTTCCTATTTCAAAACTTTTAGAGCCCATGTTAAAAATGAGAAAAGCCTACCATTGATAACTATTCATAGTGATCATGGGGGTGAATTTCAAAATTCAGATTTTGAAACATTTTGTAGTAAGAAAGGTATTACTCACAATTTCTCAGCTCCAAGAACTCCTTAGAAAAATGGTGTTGTTGAAAGATGAAATTGTATTCATTAGGAAATGACGCGAACCATGGTGAGTGAATACTCAATTGCTAAGCACTTCTGGGATGATGCTGTTAGTACTGCCTGTTATACTATAAATCGTGTTTTAACTAGACCATTTCATAATAAAACTTCTTATGAGTTATGGACTGGCCGAAAACCTAAAGTTTCATACTTCAAAGTTTTTGGATTCAATGTATACATTCTCAATACAAAAGATAATTTACACAAATTCGCACCAAAATCTGATGAAGGAATTTTTCTAGGTTACTCCACAACTTCTGAGGATTATAGAGTTTTCAATAAAAATACTTGTACTATTGAGGAAATAGTACATGTGAAATTTGATGAATCTAATCCTTTTGGTTTCAAATTATCCCAACCTTTTTCCTCAGATGTGTTTTCGAAAACTGATTATCAACCTTTGATAGAAGATCCTTTTGATAAGGAAAATATTCCAGAAAATATTCCTGAAACTTTTAACACATAATATTTTCTACCATATGTTGATGAAGAGGTTTTACAAAACAAAAATAAATTGTTTCTTAGGAATCATCCCACTGATAACATCATTGGTGACATAAATCAACCTGTAAGGACCAGAAATTCCTTAAGAAATGAAGTAGAACATCTTGCTTTTCTTTCCCAATTTGAACCTAAAAGTCCAAGTGAGGCCTTATGTGATGATGATTGGATCAAACCAATTCAAGATGAACTAAATGAATTTAAGAGGAATCAAGTCTGGACTTTATTTGATAGACCAAAAGAAACAACTGTAATTGGTGTAAAATGGGGTTTCAGAAACAAATGTGATGAAAATGGAATCATTGTATGAAATAAAGCAAGACTTGTTTCTAAAGGCTATAATCAACAAGAGGGAATAGACTATGAAGAAACATATGCTACTGTAGCTAGACTTGAATCTATTCATATTCTTTTAGCCTTTGTAGCATATTTCAATTTCAAACTATTTCAAATGGATGTAAAATGTTCTTTTCTAAATGGTTTCATTCAAGAAGAAGTTTTTGTCGATCAACCTCTTGGTTTGCAAGACTTAAAACATCCTGATCATGGTTTTAAACTTACCAAGGCTCTATATGGTCTTAAACAATCCCCTAGTGCATGGTATGATAGACTTATAGGATTTATTCTACAAAACAATTATACAAAAGGTACAGCAGATCCAACCCTTTTTATAAAAATGGAAAATTAAAATGTTTTGATTGTTCAAATCTATGTTTATGACATCATATTCGGATCAACTCAGAAATCTTTAACTAATTCTTTTTCAAATTTAATGAAATCTGAGTTTGAAATGAGTATGATGGGTGAGTTAACATTATTTTTAGGTTTTCATATTTCTCAACAACTAGAAGGAACTTATATATCTCAACACAAGTATATAAAAGATTTACTCAAAAAGTATGGTTATGACAAGACTAAAAGTATTAGCACACAAATAGGTACCGCAAATACACTTGATCTTGATGAAACTGGGAAACCAGTAGATCAAACAATCCTTAGAGGTATGATAGGAAGCTTGTTATACTTGACAGCTAGTCGACCAGACGTAATTTTTTCTGTATGCTTATGTGAAAGATATCAATCTAATCCAAAAGAGTCTCATTTAAAATCCGTAATGATAATCTTTAGGTATTTAAATGGCACTATGGATTTAGGTCTTTTTTACTCTCCTGGGAATGATTTTGTTCTAAAATGTTTTTCAGATGCTGACTTTGGCGGTTGTAGAATGGATAGAAAAAAGTACATCTGGAACATGTCATTTCTTAGGAGATTCTCTGGTTTCTTAGTCCTGCAAGAAACAACACTCTGTAGCACTCTCCACTACTGAAGCTGAATATGTAGCAGTTGGAAGTAGCTATGCTCAAGTATTGTGGATGCAACACACTCTCACTGACTATGGATCGAGTTTCTCCAAAACTCAAATTCTATGTGATAATACTAGTGCCATAGCTCTTAGTAAGAACCCATCACATCACTCATTTTCAAAACACATAGATGTTAGGCATCACTTTCTTAGGGATCAAACACAAAAATGAGATATTATTCTACAATTTATCAGAATGCAAGAACAACTTGCTGACAATTTTACAAAACCTTTATCTTCCGATAGGTTTTAGTTTATAAAACAGAAGCCAGGAATTATTAAATTAAAATTATCATTCATATCCACTTCCTGTTTTAATTTTTTTCTTCTCCTTACAGTAAATAACTCCCTTTGAAAGGGGGAGGACATCTCTTACTATATTTTTTTATATGTTACTTTTTATCTTATGGTCTTTAATTATTTACTCTCCTGATATGTGTTTTTGTTTTTCTGTTTATCGTATCGACTGATGATGGTAATAATTTTCTTTTCCATCGTATCGACCAATGATGGTAATGATTTTCTTTTCCATCATATTGACCAATAGTGGTAATGATTTTCTTTTCCATCATATCGACCGATGATGGTAATAATTTTCATTTCCATCGTATCGACCGATGATAGTAATGATTTTCTTTTCCATCGTATCAACCGATGATGGTAATGATTTTCTTTTCCATCGTATCGACCGATGATGGTAATTATTTTCTTTTCCATTGTATCGACCGATGATGGTAATAATTTTCTTTTCCATCGTATCGACCGATAATGGTAATGATTTTCTTTTCTATCGTATCAACTGATTATGGTAATGATTTTCTTTTCCATCGTATCGACCAATGATGGTAATGATTTTCTTTTCTATCGTATTGTCCGTTCATGGTAACAAGATTGTTTTCAATCAACATATCAGTTCATGGTAACAAGATTGTTTTCCATCAGCTTGTCAGTTCATGGTAACAAGATTATTTTCTATCGTATTGTCAGTTCATGGTAATGAGATTGTTTTCCATCAGCTTGTCAGTTAATGGTAACGAGATTGTTTTCTATTGTATTTTCAGTTCATCAACTTGTCAGTTCGGTTGTGTTTTCTTTTTAGCTCTACTAACACCAACAATTACATTACGTTCTCCGAAAGGTAATTTTCATTATTTTTTATTTTTTTGTTTTTATCCTAACCTTCGATATGTTTTCCTCTAATCTTGACCGTAGAAGATCAACGGTCACCCCTGTATCACCTATAAATAGCCCCCCTCCCCAAACCCACATTGTTTTTTAGGTTTTGAGGCGAAGCTCTGCTCCACTGTTTTTAAATCATCGTACGATCTTTCATCGGCTTCATCCCTATGTCTCAGTATTCTGCCAAAACTCCTTCCGATATGTCTTCAAAGGCTTTCTCGGAAAAAGTCCTTTTAAGGGAAAGGTTAGTCTCCCGCAACTTCAATGATTCATATGATTCTACTAGCAAGAGGATTAACTTATTTCAAGAATGGGAGAATTTGTGTGTTGAAAAGCCTGTTTCTCAAGATCCGGTTCTCTTTAATGAAGTCTGTCAGTTTTACAAAACCGTATCTTTCGACAAAGACATGACTATCAATTTTTCTGTGTATGATAGTAAGTTGTCTATGTCTATGAAACAAGCGGCTCATTTTCTGAATGTCCCAATAGAAGGGGATTCTTTTTGTCCATATCATAAACTACCAGAGGATGTTGGTACATTTAATATAGAAATTGCTGAAAAGTCTTTGTTTGTTATAAATGAAGATAAGAGAAAAGTGTCTCATCTTTCTCTGGACAATCAGTTTGTGACTTTATGGATGAAAGGTTTTCTTATCCCAAGGAAAGGGGATAGAGAAACTCTGAAAGATTATAATATTTTTATGCTTGACTATCTTATAGATATGAGAAAAGTAAATCTCATGGGTTATGTTTTTGAAACAATTAATAATGTGAAGTCAGGGGCAATAAAATCTCATTTGATTACGTATCCAGCCATCCTTACAAAGTTCATTCTTGAGAGTATGAAGTTTTGCAACATTCCTTTGAAAGAAAAAATGATAGATTTGAAACCATCATGGATTAGTAAGATTATGATGAAAAAGCTGAATGCTTGTTTTGATCCAAATTCAAAACTTTTTATAAGAGATGCAGAAGGTGAATTGGCTCAAACTCAATCGGCACCTATTCCAGCCAAAGACATTCCTTCTCTCGTTGTTCCTCATAAGTCTGATCCTCAAACAAGCTCAAATCCAAAGAAGAAACCTATTTACAGTAAGGAAGTTGTATCCAAATAGAGAAAGGATAAGGAAGAAAGAAAGGAAGGTGATCCAATGTTTGGACTTGATCCAGCCGAAGCCTTTACAGAAAAAATAAGGGTAGAAGAAACCCTTAAAGCTGAAAAGAAAAAGAAGTCTGTTTTGAAAAGAAAGGCTCAAGACTTTGACATCTCTAAAGTCTTGAAAATGGTTGAGGATGCAAGTGCTAAACTAACGGATGAAGTGCATCAAGAACCCATCGTACAGAGTCTTCCTGAGAATGAAAAAGGAAAACAAATTTTGGAAGAAATACAAGAAGTTGAAGAAGGGGAAGGAGATTTTCTTTTGGAATTTCTTTAGACTTCGAAAAAGTGTAGGGAGGAATCTGTTCAAAAGTAGAGTGAAGGTGTTCAACAAGTTCCTCATGCGGATCAAGAACTTTTTTGAAACTTCTGAAACTCTGGATAATACACACCCTCATGTAAAGAAAGGTGCTCAGTCTTCTCATACTGAAAAAGTAATTTTCATTAGTGAAAAAGTTGAAGAGGAAAGAAAAGAGAAAGAAAAAGCAAAAGGAAAACAACCAGTTGTTGACTCAAGCTGATCAAATGAATTGCCTTCGTTCGATGAAGATAATGATTCAGAACATACAATCTCTCTCAAGAAGAGTGACTATATTGTCCATGTTTTGAGAAGGGTTGAGAATACTATTCCATATTTCCCTAGGCTGGAGGGGAAGATTTATTTTATTACAAAAAATCAAAAGAAGAAGTTTGGCTCTGTAAAATAATTGAGAAAGAAAGTTCTGTCAGTTGAAACTGATTTGAAAGTTCTTTCAGAAAGCTCGGCTACTCATAAAAAGGCCTGCAACAAGACGACCAAGTGGCGTACAAAATAGAGAGCTCAGTCAATGATCATGAGTTAGAAAATGAAGATATAAGAAGGTTGTCAAATGAGCTTGCAATTGATTTCAATAAGTTGGACAATGAAATGGTTGAAAGGTTGAATATTTTGTCTTCTCAATGAGCCGATGTTCATTCAGTAAAAGACTTGCAGGAGATAATGAATGCCTTTCAGGATGATTTTTCGAAGGTATCATCTTTCAAAGATGAAATACTTCTCTTGAAAAAACAAAACTCTGGGTTATCCAAAGATAACAAGAATCTGCAAGACAGAATTGATACCCCTGAGGAAGTAATCAATGTCTAGGAGGAGACTATCAAGAATCAAGATCAGATTTTTTCAGACCAACAAGAGCTTCTCAGAACTCAGGGTGAATCAATTTCTGAAGACAAGAAAGAAATCAAGAAGATGAAATCTATTCTTCATGATCTCATAAAGAAGAAGAAGGAAAGAGAAAACAAATGACTGTTTTATTTGTTTTCCTTTGGAAACTAACTTTGTTTTGTAATAACTTTTATGATTCCTTTATTTTGCCCTGAAATTCATCTCTATAACCCTTTCAGGCAACTCAAAGTAACCCCATTTTTTTTAAACCACCATGGGGGAGAATGTTTCATAAAGGGGGAGAATGTTTCATAAAGGGGGAGAATGTTTTACAAAGGGATATTGGTTTAATCAAATGTTTCGAAACCAAGGAAAAACTATGAATAAAATCCTTAGGAAAGTATACACCTAAGGGGGAGTTAGTTGTATTCAAATTCATATCCAGAAGAGTTTCCAATAACTCAGGGGGAGATAAGTATTCCTTGTTATATTTACTTTGTGTGTTGTGCTTTAAAAAAGGGGGAGATTGCTGATTCAAAAGTTTTCTTTTGACTCTATATTTTGTTTTGGAAATCACAAATGTCTTTTTAGTCGTACTGACTCTGTCAATCATATCATAATGACACTGTCAATCGTATTGTACTGACCCTGTCAATTGTATCTTACAGACTCTGTCAAACGTATCATACTGACTCTATTAATCATATCATACTGACTCTGTCAATCGTATCATACTGACTCTGTCAATTGTATCATACTGAATCTGCTATTTTTTTCATTACTTGTTTTGGTACTTGGTAAAAAACTGTTTTTTCATATTAATCATACTATTGCTTATCATCTTCATATATATTTTCTTAACCAATACGATGTCGTTGAGTTAGTTACAAACTAATCAAAATGATGTTGCGCTTTCTGTTTCAATATGACCGTTATGATGCCAGGTGTGCAAGTCCCTCCGAGTTTTTCGGAGAAATATGACCGTTGAAGGAGAAGTGACCGTTGGAACCCGAGGCCTATAAATATGATATCATTTGAAGCTGATAGTAGTGAAGTGGAGAACATATAGACTTTTGTATCAACTGCGATACTCTACTTTTATCAAGTTCTAGAGAGAGACACTGTGACTTCTTTCATCTTCTTTGGGCATCCGATCATTGTATCGAGGGATTTCATGTAATTGAATGACAGAGGTGCCAATTTCCTACAAAATCGAGGGCTGCCGAGGATAGGAAGACAGACGTTCTGATCATTGTATCGAGGGCTATCGGGGACAGGCAGACAGAAGTTCCGATCATCGTAACGAGGGCTGCCGTGGATAGGCAGACAGACGTTCCGATCATCGTATCGAGGGCTTCTAGGGATAGGAAGACAGACGTTCCGATCATCGTATCGAGGGCTTAACAAGGTGTTGGTGAGATAGACCATTTATCCAAGGTGAAAGGATAACCCTTCTCTTTGGGTCAAAAGAATTGTAATACTTTTACTTTCCCGCTGCTGCTTGTATTAGAAAGGAATTTGTATTATTTCCTTTCAACTTTACATATTCAATTGTAATTTTTTCAATTACAATCATTCTATTACATATTGTATCGACTTATTCTATACGCTTTAAGGTAGAATCATTCATCTTTATATTACTCTGATTATTGTGTTCATCTCGAATACAATTGTATTACATTTTACTAGTATTAAATTACATCATACAATTTATATTCAATACAATTGTGGGTGTTTGTATTTGTATTAGTTTAAGACCTTTTAAACTAATCTCTTAAGTGTTTTAAATACAAAGTTTTTAATCCTACAATTCACCCCCCTCTTGTATTGTTCCATCTAATAAACATATACATATAGTTATTTGATCCAACAAAAATAGGTGGGATCCATATAGTAATCCAGTAGCTCAAAGAATCCACTAAATCAGAAGATAGAATCCACATCTAAAAACACTTCTCTATGAGTTCTTTAGAACCTCATGCACCTAAATCCACTCTAACAAGGGTGACCACTCCATTAGATGGGGGGTGTCACTCTTCAAAATAATCAATTAGATACCTCATACCTTGTATCAAAAACATAATGATGTAGAAGATAACAAGATTAAATTTAGGGCAACAGACTAATCCATTTTATCCAATGGTTATCCTCTCTAAACCAAATTCATGAGAAAAAATTGTTCCAAATGTTATATCAAAAGGCTAGCCAAATGTGGTATGATGAATCCCATAACCCATAAGAAAAATATATAAACTAACAGTGTAAATAAACTCACATCTTACTAATCATTAAGTATCTCTTGATCCCCTAGATCATAGAATCTAATGAAACATCAACCACATGCTCTAAATGACCCACCTGGCTCAGGAAAAACGAAAAATCGGGGTTTTCTCTATCCAGAGTGTCCCAACATGAATTGATGTACAACTAGGGACTCCCTTACTAAACCCCTACTATTGATCCATGCTAAAAAAATACACTCTCATGTTTCCTAAATACATGAAAAGTGTATGAAACCCTTTTAGGGTTTCCTCTAGCTCATCCAATGGAAGAGACACACCCAATAAAAAATCATGCAAAACAACCCTTACTGGATGCCAACTAATCCATCAAGAAACGAACCAAGTGAGGATTCAAAAGAATAAGAATTTCTAAAATGGAATTCTCAATGATCCTGATGACCACCTCAATGGATGGATCCCATAAGGGATCTATGAAAAAAATCCAATCATCTGGAAATGACCATAAAAAAAAGTTGTCCAGACTTCCAGAAAAATAACCCATAAATGGGTAACAACCAGTCCAAAATGGATTCTATTCAATCATATGACACTAAATCACTATTAAAAACATAAAATGGTTTCCACTAATAAATTGACCTGAAACCATAATACAAGGTCTATCTTTAGAGACTTTTAGAATCATCCCAAAATAACAATGACACCCATCCATAACCACCATCACATGATGTCAGCCAATCCAAAAGGATCTATAAGCACCGATATACTATTGTATGATCTAGAAAACAAATTCTATAACCTTGAAAAACTATTCTTGACATGTAAGGACGAACCACAATCTTCTCATAGATACTAATTTATTCTTACATTTGGGATCCATAAAAAATAACTTAAAAAAAACATATTGGAATACACAGTCCTAACAAGATTAAAACCCACAGACTAGAGTTCAGATCTTAAAACGCAAAACCCAATTGGATTTTGAAACCAACACCCAAAGAAGCCTCATAATAATCTATCTCTGTCAAAAAAAACTGTCTAGAAATCCTATAAATACTGAAATCATTACATAAACTTTATGCACATGGAAAATGCTCAGAATAGACTACTCATGATATGAATTGTCACGATGGGGTGAAAATAGGAAAACAAGGAAAGGTAGCAAAAATTTCATGGAGTGTAATTTGGGTACATGGTTTCAGAACCCATGCTTCCTACCTATACATGTATCGTTTTCCTCTCAGTATGGGAATTCAAAATGTATATGGCATGTAGACCATGTACATGGTCGGTAACCCGATATGGTATATTACTATATACATAAACCCCACACCCAATCTGTAATGACTGATTACATGGGTTTCATCACCCCATACAAAGTTTCCATATCTCAGTGAGTTCCCTTCCAAATAACATTTCCATATATCTCTGCATGGGGTTTGGTTAAACATAGTACATGGACACGGGCCGTATACCCAAGACGAGGATCTTGTTATGTACCCTACTCTACTATGTTCCACTAACACACATTGATTCTTAAATATATTGTGTGTACCACTAATGAATAAAATGTACTCCTAAAAACCAACATCCTCTTGAAAATAATAACCCATGATATTTATTCTACGAGCAACATTATTTGTACACATGTTCTCCTAAATTGAAAACGACCAAAATGGTTTGATTCCCTTTTTTCTTCCCAAAAATTCTTTAATTGTCCCATGTGGTGTCCAAATTAACCCAAAATAAATTTTAAATGAAAAAATGGTATGATATATGGATTTAAGGTGATAACATAAAATGGGGCCACCTTCGGGCAGAAACATCCACTGCTTCACACTGGATCCTTTCCATGCACACAAAAACCTTAACCTAACTCAAAACAATCTCTTTGAATGGTGCCTCTTCTTGCCTCTCAGTCTCTTAGTTGAAGATGCATATGGTTGTAATATCACATGAATACACAAAAATCCATATGTTTGGAGGTAAACGAATGAAAGGAAAATTTTAGGTATGTTAAAATGAATACAAATGAAAAGATAACGGTTATGGATGTGAACCCTTCTCCCGAATCAAGGTTATACATAGCATAGAAAAACCAAACTATCTCAAACACAAAAATGAAGGCATAATATCTATATGATTCTCTGTTTAAATATATCATTGAAAAAACATGTAAATTAATAAATTTATAATTAATTATGAATTAAATGTTTCTGAAAAAAATTAAATTTCCCTGATTTACACTAATCACATATTTAGGTCAAACATGCTATTATTTGGCTAATGCAGTGTTTATTAAAATAATATGGGCTTATATTATAGTAGTTTTTTATTTTTTCTTTAAAATACATTGAGGAACACAACCTTTAAATTGCCATTTATTTTCACAACTAGTGAAAAACACAGCATCACAAATTCCACACCAAAAATGATTCCCACACTTTAGAAGTCTCAGTGGACAACCAGATTCCATATTCCCCCATAAAAATTGGTGCAACTGATGTAATATCATTTTTTCAAGGACTTGTAATAGAAAGACCAAAATTATCTCTCAAATCATGAGTGATGTTCAACTGCAACTGATATGATGCACCCTATAACTTTTGTGTCCTTATTGTCATGCCATTTCCCAAATGGGAAACAAAATGAACTTCACTATGCCAATAAATGAATTTAATTTTCAAATGGAAAATCTATTCACACATGAGACAAAGGATGAAAAAATTACAAAAAAAATTCTCATTTCATTAATATAAGATACAACAACATACATACTCAAAAGAGTACATAAAATAAGTTTCATGAACCCCAATAAATTTTGGTGCACTCCCAACCACTAGGAATTCCTTACCCCACATCCTGAGTGAAAAATAAGACAGAATCTGACATAGGCCATGTCTTAACTAAACTAGGATAAAAAATATAAAACCACTTACCATTATACTAACATGGTTCTTTTCCAAAATAATATAGGACTGTCAACACTCTTCTTCAATATCATTGAATTTCCCCCTTCCATAATCAACTATAAGACTACTCCACTTGATTGTTGATCCCAAACATTAATGTCCCACCACACCCTCATCCTGCAACCAAAATCATGAGAAATATTATTATGTAAAGGAAACAAACAAAACATACCCTCTCAAGCCTTCCATGATTGTTTGATAAATCTTAATTATCAACATCTAAAAAACCATGAATCCTTATTCCTAACCAGAATGTTGAGAAAGAACTCTTAAACAGACCAACAAAGGGAGAAAAACCATTCCCTCCCATGCCCTCAATGACTGATTTCACATGATCCTAAATACAAGACATAGAAGACAACACATGGAAAAACAATACCCTATAACGAAACTCGATGTAGAGAATTTATAGAACCCACCACCTATGGTTATCTCAATCCCAATCCATGGATATCTAATGTTTCCTTTCCAATATAGAGCCACCAACACGGTATATAGAACCCATTACCGAACCACATGGGTCTCGAGGAATTCCTATATGAAAGAAAATATATCCCCATCATAGAAAAACATCTTGAAAAATGATTCATCAAAATTTAATATATACATTTGGTTTAGATGTGTATAATTCCACCAGGGATCTATATGTGAAACATCATATAGGTAATTGGAGACACATTACTCTTATGAATATCCATCATCAATATAAACACCATATATAGTAACATATCATGTGAATCCTACATCCCTATAATGTTTTATATACGCTGGCATCTTTCCCATGGATCAGGACACTAAAACCATAATATTACAAAAATAAAAAAACCAAGTACATACCAATATGTTAAATCAAATGACCATAAAAATATAATCCATGAAATTGAATCCCATTCCCTCTAAATAAGATATTATTATCAAAAAATATGTTTATTAAACAATACTGTGATATCCATCAAAATTTCTAACACATTCCTAGACTACTTTTCTTCTAACTTCCCAAATCATAAGACTATCATGGCTCAGATATAATTTGGAAATAGACCTTTCCAGTTCGACCTAGCACACCACACCATCTAGAACACCACAAGAAATGAAGCATTCCAATGTAAATTATAGAAGTTTTAAATAGTGTCGAGGGTATAAAGGATAAATTAGGGAAACTATAATATATTTTTAGAGTGAAAGAACAACCATAAAATAACCCAAATCATTCACTGTGATAAACATATAATTATGAACATTAATAAAGTAAAACAGTTGTATAATATAAGGGATATAATGAATCATATATTTATACAGTCTAAGAATCATGTGAAACATACAACTAGTCTCCCACTGGTAAAACCTTATAAATGAAATAAATAAACAACAAATAAATGCATGAAACACTACTATATACTCTGAGGTGAACCAAAAATTATGATTCCATGATGATAGAGATTCACCAACCCAATACTAAGACTCCTCATGAATGGATCCACTTTATCGAGAAATATGGGGCCTCTGGACCATCCATCATGTATCCTATTGTACAATAGGAAATAAGACATTGAGTCTATTTTCACAGTAAGGATCATGTAGAGGGGGTAAAACATTCATAGTAGGAGGCCTCGAATGGTGAACAAACAGTCTGATATCATAATAAGTGTATCCACATATGATATTCCTAGACTTGTGGTAACTAATAAGAGTTAAAATATAATAATAAATGCATAAAATAAATTGGGAAAAACAAAAAAAATAAGAAACTTTAATCACTAATTATTTTTTGTAATATGAGTTACTCATACCCTCATTTTAGCCCCACCAAAGGATTTATATCATGCCACTCATCGAGCCACATGACAATTGGAGCATCCCCCAAATCATTACAGGAGCTCTAATAATTTAATATGGATGGGTATAAATGTTATAACCTAGGTCATAACCATTATAATCTAGGTGAAATAACACAAATGATTATCTCTTGAACTATAATCGCATGATTTTAAATGATGATTGGAACATCTAGGATGAAAAGGCTATATTTCCCATTTTTGTCTCGAAAGACCTACAAAACAAATCATGAACCAACTATTAACCCAAAAACTAGGTTGTATATATATAGAAAACATTGAGCTCATATAATCCACAAAACAAGAAGAAAAAATTATCCATTGCTAATAAAACCCACTATGTGAGTCCCGCATCACCTCATATGTTCGAATCAAATTTAAAAATGTTGAAAAATAAACTTGTGGGTGGGGTGTTCACACATCCAGATCATCAATTAGAACTCTAAACCCCTTTAACAATATAATATTTTAATGGAGATAACCAAACCTATATTTGGAACAATTCTTGATCGTCAATATCCCAATGTCCTACTCCCCACACCAATATCCTAGAAAAAAACATCATAAAAAACATGAACAAAATCCAACTGAATGTGGGATGATCTAACCTCAAACCCACCATCTAAACCACAAAACTATAAGAACCAAACAAATATCATCCAAAAATCATTGTGCCTATTTTAATCCCCTATATCTCAATATTAATCATATTTCAATTATGGTTTTTCAAAGACCCACCATAGGGCTAAACAGAACTCGAGGTTCCCATGTTCTAAAAGGTCATAGCATATTGATACATATAATTAGAGACTATCCAACTGCACCCATGCTCTTAGGCCACACCCATCATAATAAACACTAAATTAGAATAAATAAAAAAAATATTGTATGGAACCCTATGAGGGGTTCCTCTAGCTCATCAAAATCATTGGATTCCCCTAGTGATGATACATCCCAAACAACCCCCAGTGGCCTCCAACTGATCATTGATCGAAAAATTCATATACATGGGATTCAAAAAACAATAATACCTACAAGGAAATTCATAATGGTTCTTCTTGCCACCATGAAAAAAGGATCTTACAAGGTATCCTCGATACAGGACAATCTTTTGAAAACCCCGATGAAAGAAAACCTCAGATGGACTTCCCTATAAAAACCCCTCCATAGCTACTAAATTTACCAAAAAAAATACAAATAATTCCATACAATTTGGTAATTCTATACAACTACCAATAACTACTATTGATCACTCAATTAGTAACCATCTCAAAAGGGAATCCTCAAGAGTCCCTTAGTATCATCTTTATACCACAATGAAAAATTGACACAACCATAATCCCACATTATCAATCCATCCTAGAGGATCCCATAACTCTAAAAAAATAACAGGATCTAAAAATTAAATTCATTAACTATGATAAACCAGTCCCAACATATAAATACAAACTAACAACTCCTCTAATATACCACTCTATCATGATTTTTGAGATCCGTCTAGAAGAAACTACATAAAAACCTATATAGACTCTATAATACAAGCTAACTAATGATCACATAATCCTCAAACTATGCCTCCCAACTCAAACCCCAACCCTGAAGAAGAATATAAAAATAATTCATATAAATCCTTCTAATTAAATATCATATTTCAAAAAACATGTAGGGGACCTATAAATTTTTAAATAATGGAACCATCATTATCTACATCAAAAAATTATCATAATGGACAACTCACAAGTTCAATCCTTACTCTAGGTGGCGAAATACGAAAAAATGACTGAGGAAAGAAAAATTACAAGATGTGTAATTTTGTTAGATATCCTAAAACCCAAAATATACTCCCTAGAAATGTTACACAAGAAACTATGTGATTAATTTTATAATATATGTTGAATGTGGACCCTAAACACGGTGTGTAACTATGCATGGTTACCTGTCCATGTACCTCATCACCAAACAGTGTGTACAGTTTCTGATTACACATTTTTTAGTTCCTCGTATGTGTTATATACCTGACACAGTTTTCCCAACTATGTACATTTCTACATACCCTAACATAGGTTATGTCCAAGAATAATACATGGCCATTGGATATGTACCCAACATGGGATCTTCCCATTTACCCTATATAGCCATGTACGCTCAAAACATTCATCATTTTAATTACCAAACATTTACACTCGATAGATGGAATGTAGAAAAAAACACTTTTACCTAAATAGGAATGACTCATGAAAAGTTTTTTCAGAACTATAAACCATGTACAAGATTTCTCCATAACAAAAAACAATAAAAACACCCTGAAGCCTAGGGTTCTCGGTAATTATTCCTAGATCGACCCATAGGGGGTCCTGAAAAACCAACAAGGGGTTTGAAAACATTAAAAACTAATAAATTTTGATTTAAGATGAATAATATGAAAAATTCCTACCACTTGGAGTAACTCATTGAGTCTTCACACTGGATATGTTCCATGCACCCAGTGTGAATCGAACTACCTCTAGAAAAGACCCATAGGTGAAACTTCCTCTCCACATCTCTCACTACATTTCAACTGACAAACTTGACTGAAGATCTGAAATTGGATAATCACCATGGTTGTATAGAAAAATAAATATTTGGGTAGAGTTATGAAAAAATGAAAAAAAAGAAAATGAAAGAAAGATATAAATAAAAATAAAAGAAAAATAATAGGTCTATGGCCTCAGCCTAGTTCTATTTGAAATGTTATTTCCATCATAAAAACAATATATCATCTTATAATCAACTAAAAAGATGTAATCTCAATAAGATACCTTGTATAAAAAATATCACATAATGAACATGTCTAAATAAAAAATATTTAATTAATTTAATAATAAATAATTAGTGAAAATTAAAATGGATCATATTTCAACTGGACATTTTCCCTTAGGGTAAATACCCATTCTGAGACCAGAGGATTGCAAAGAAACATTATATGAGATAATATTATTAGGTAATTTACAATTTTCACATTAAAACGCTTCTGGAAAGATAATGTTAAAATTTCATCTAATTTTATAAACTCTTGATGAAAAAAGGCATCACCTCCTCTGAATCAATACATTGAGTTTTCAATAATACTAAAACATGGAACTATTTCTATTTCATATACTATAGAAATAATGGACCTAATTGACTTCTATGATTACATTTATCAAGTCTCATTGAATCTAAATAAGGGATTCATTCAACATACTAATTATTTATGGGATACAAATTTTATTTTTATTAAATTTAAATATGGTTCAATCTACCTTTTTGTTTAATATCAAGAACTTAGCAATATGACTATTAAGAATTAGTATCCCTTACCCTATATCATGGATTTTTTGATCAATTATATGGGTCTCTATAATTTTACAATACTGATCTTCGATATGGATATAAATAGGTGAGGTTCTAGAAGGATGATATACCCAAGACAACCTTCCATAAAAAGTATTGACATTATGAATTTATGGCAATGAATTTTATACCTACAAATGATCCTTTGGATTTTTTTTATTTAATAAATATAGTCTTTAGAAATTACCAGATCAGTTTATAGAAGTATTTATATATATATATATATTTATATATTCACAGTAAAAGGAATAGAATGAATATCATTTGATAATTGTGATAAAAACCCTAAGCAATGAAAATTTTTATACTAAATTTAACAATTATGGTTTTTATATTCGTAAAATTACATTCATATATAATATATATATTGTTAGTGGTAATCAATATAAAATTAAAATATAGAAGTTATTGAGAAATGTATTTTATCAATCATGGTAATCAAGATCTATAACATTCATAGGTTGGTTATATAATACATTTTTATTGTTATATTTCTCATAACAATATAATCAAATCATCATGTTGTCATCGATCAGGGGTTAGGTTATTTTGAATAGATTAATCAAATGGAAAAATAAAATTATTGAAGATAATATGGGATAGAAAACATGTATATAAAATATCCTATAATAGAGAAGGGTTTTTTATATTTAGTGATCCATCAATGAAGGGAGTGTGATTATCCATCACGGGTAATGATAAGGTGATAGACTATGCTATTCATAAATTAAAAATTTATGAGAAAAATTACTAAACTCATGATTTTGAACAATTAGTGTTAAATGTTTCATTAATAATATGGAGTAATTGTGTTTATAGAGAAATGATTCATATATATACAGATTATAAAATTTTATATATATAATTATGTAAAATATTTTATAAATAACATGAGAAGTGGGTTATAACAACCCTTGTTTTATTAAAATCGTAAATATGATTAAGTACATAAACTTCACATGATACAACATAGAAGATTGATTGGTCACATGTCTTTGAGGATTATGATCATTACATAAAAAATTAAAACATGAAACAAACATCTTTATTGAAAACTCCCTTTACATGACAACCATATTCCATCGTACTTAGCATTGCTTGGGATAACCTGAGGACATGCATAAGGTAAAGGTGAGATATAAATCCAAGTAAGGGAATAAAAATAAAATAAAATGATGAATAGAATAAATTTAGATAATAGGAATATCAATTGGGAAAGAGAAAAACATGAACATAAAGGCATGATAAATCATGATAATCATAACATGGAAATGTGGCAACAACACTTAACATTAAATTAGAAT
Organism: Viscum album; assembly: GCA_963277665.1. Lineage (NCBI taxonomy): Eukaryota > Viridiplantae > Streptophyta > Magnoliopsida > Santalales > Viscaceae > Viscum > Viscum album. The sequence goes on along the minus strand of OY728150.1, from coordinate 330,697,352 downwards.
GAGCGAAGGCTCATTGGACATGAATCATGAGTAAACCCTCATTGCACATGAAGCATGAATAAACCCAAATTTAACTTGAATTAGAATCATTCAACACTCATTTCACATGGCGTATCATGATACTATAGTTTACCCAATGCATTGGAGCACTATCAGGGTGCACCCTTCATAAACCTTTCATTTCATTCATAAGTGCACCATATGGATCATATAACATGGAATCAATCAACATCATAAGTTATTTAACAGTTAAGTAATATGGAATATGTACATGAAATTACCATTAAATATGTATATGTGTATAAAGGTGAATACTCTTGATAAAGACATGGGTATGATATTCATTACACAATGATCTTGGCTTGGAAAAACGTGGTGCAATTTCGGCAGCATAACAGCATGACATAAGGATTCATGAAAATGGATGACGAGAGAGAAAAGGGTGTCCCATCATATGTACATGAAATGGTAAGTAAGGGGTTCATATAGATACATGTCCCAACAAACTTAATGTAATTTAAATGCATAATACAAAATAATAACATGGTTGCAAAAGAGTAGAGAGAATTCCATCAAGGAATTTAAGCATAGTAACAGGTGTACATGGGAGGCATTAGTGAGAGATAATGGGGTCTAAAATTATCCAAACATAAAGAGGGATGTATGGGGGAGGTGTTAAATCATACCAAAACTTTTATAATTGAAAAAAAGGGCATAACATCTTAAAATAATTGGATAAAAATGAGAAAGGAAGAAATCCCCTACTTGGAAGTGCGATCCAAAATGTTTGGGAGAGGCTTGAGAGAGGCTTATTGGGAGCTTGGGGGACCTTGGGAGGATTATAGAATGTAGAGGGAATGGTTTTTCCAAACTCAAAAGGCGTTGAGTGAAGAGAATGTGGGAGCTTGGGTGGGTTTATATAGGAAAGGAGAGGGAATTCATTATTATTTCGGTTTGGGAAACCACACATTAAACAATTCAAAACCACAAACCAGTCCATGGTTTTTGGACATTGTCTTTGCCAAATAGGAGGGTAAAACAATATTTTATTAGGAAAATGGCCGAACATCTTAAAATAATAGGGTTGATTATGTGGTGGTGAGTCACACTCTCTAGGAAAATAATTTAAAAAGGAAAAATGTTTTATAATTCTTGAAGGGTCAACTAAAGCATTGTAAAATAAATCAAACATATCTAAAATTATATTATTTTAATAGATAAAAATATATTTTCTGAACATATTGTTTATAGTATATTATTACCACAATATTGGGTTATTATGATGTCATAAAACCCATTATATATTTAATGGGTATTTAATGTTTACCCAACAATTCGACTGTCTTGGAAGAATATGAAAAATTCACCATTAGATAATTTCAACATCCTGATTCAAAAACTAATATTAATTTTAGCTAAATAATTTTCTATATATATAAATTTTTACTTTTTAAATAAACACTGACATTTATAAAAAATTCATGTGTTTGGACAAAAACAGGTTTCAAACCTTAATAAAAATTAAAAATGCATTCATAGAATTATAAGATAATTTATATTTAATAAAAATTAATTTAATAATAGTAATATTATTTTATTAAAAATTATTTAATTAAAAAATCTATTAATTCATAAAAATAAATTTCTTACTCGAATATTAACGAAAAATAATATTTGTTCTTAAAAAACTATTTTCAAAAACATAAAACCAATGAATTTCACATTTTATATAACCATTATAAGACATTTAATTATATCTAGAAGAATTTCCATTAATGAATATTTGGGTCATTGGAATATTCCCCCCATAAGAAATTTTCCCTAGAAATTTCCTTTTCCCACTATAAAAAAATGTTGGTAACTTTGCTTCATCACTTTCTCTGATTCCCACGTCACTTATTTGAATTGGTGGTTACGCAACAAGACCTTGACTAGGGGCATTTTCTTATTTTGTAGAGAATTTTCTCTATGATATAAGATCTTCAATGGTTTCTCCTCATAATAATGATCATCATCTAACTATACTACATCTAAAGAGAGTACATGTGAAGGGTCTAGTATGTACTTCCTTTAGAGGGATACATGAAATACATTATGTGCATTGGAAATAGTAGGTGTAAGTGCTCGTCGATATGCCACAACCCCAACACGATCAAGAATTTTGAAGGGGCTGATGTACCAAGGATTTAACTTCCCCTTTTTCCAAACCTCATTACCTTCTTCAATGGAGATATGAGAATAAATACCATGTCTCAAACATTAAACTCAAGGTCTTATGGATGGTTATCTGCGTAACTCTTCTATCGACTATGGGATACCTTGATATGATGATGAATGGTTTTCACCTTCTGCACCATATCTTCGACCATTTCCAGTCCTAGCTACCTACTGTCACCAACTTTATCCCAACAAGTCGATGTTCTACACGTCTTCCCTTACAGAGCATCATAAGGTTCCATTCAAATTCTCTATTAGAAACTGTAATTGTTATAGAATTCAACAAGAAGAAGATGTTGATCTCAACATCCTTTAAATTCCATTGAACATGATCTTATCAAATCTTACAGTGTCTGAATAGTTCAATCATATTGGCCATCAGTTTGAGGATGATAGGTATTACTGAAGTTTAGATCAGTATCAAGAGAATTTTGAAGACTCTTCCAAAACATAGAGGTGAATCTTGGATCTTGATCAGATATAATAGATAATGGTAATCCATGCATCCTTACCACTTCTTGGATGTATATTCGTTCCAGTTTATCCAATGAGAAATCCTCCCGAATTGTAATGATGTGTCCAGACTTTGTTTGATGATCCAAAACAACCCATATTGCATTGTTTCTTTTGGATGTCTTCATAATTCCAGTGACAAAGTCCATGGTGATGTTCTCCCATTTCCATGTTGGTATGGGTAATGGTTGCATCATACCCTTATACTTCTGTCCCTCCTCCTTCACTTTCTAACACACTAGACACTTTTATGTAAATTCAAAGATCTCCTTCTTCATATTATCCCACCAATAATTCTCTCGGAGATCATGGTACATCATTCTGTTTCCTGGGTGAATATAAAAATCTGAACCCTGTGCATCATCAAAAAGTTCCTTCTTCTTCTCTAGACTTGATGGAACACATAGTCTTTTACCAGATCTTACAATTCCTTTTTCATTTACATTGACCTCCGAGGCATTCCTGTTTCTGATAACTTCCACTTTCTTCTAAATTACCACATCATCCTTTTGAGAATCCTTTATACTTTCCAAAAGAGATGGTTGATCAATTATTTGTGAAAGTATTGATGATGTTCCCTTATTTATGATTCCCATGTCCATCTTCATCATGTATAAGAATATTGGAACCTTCTCAACTCTAATCAATGATATAATTGCTAGGTCCTTTCTACTAGTGCATCATTCACCTTGTTTGCTTTCCCAGGGTGGTAATGGATTGAGTAGTCATAGTCATTGATCATCTCTAACCATCATTTTTGGCACATGTTCAACTCTTTCTATGTGAATATATACTTGATGCTTTGGTAGTACATATATAATTAAAACTTCTCCCTAAATAGATAATTCCACCAAAATTTTAAAGTGAAGATCACCAGAACCAACTCCAAATCATGTGTGGGATAATTATTCTCAGGAACATTAAATTGAATTAAATTATAGGAAATGACTTTGTAATTTTTCATCAACACACATCCCAGATCCTTGTTCAATGCATCAATGAATATGACAAAAATTTCTCCACTGGTGGGTAAAGTGAGCATGGGTGCAGTGCTAAGAATCGTTTTTAACTCCTGGAAGCATTCTTCGCATTCATTACTCTAATAAAACTATACTCCCTTCCGAGTAATATTGGTAAGAGGGTTGGAAAATGATGATATATTTCTCACAAATCATCAATAATATTTGGCTAACCCCAAGTAGCTATAGATATCTGTTATCGATGTTGGCCTCAACCATCCCTCAATTGCATCTGTTTTAGAGGGATCCACTGATATTCCATTACTTGTGATGATATGGCCCTATAATGAGACCTCCTTCAACCATAACTCACACTTTCTTTACATTTCATAGAGCTTCTCCTTTTGAAAGGTCTCTAGTACAGTTCTTAAATGCTCCTCATAATCGTCATTGGATTTGGATTATATTAGAATATCATCTATAAAGACCACAAATTTTTTTAAGGTAATCCTTAAAGACTCTATTCAATATGTCCATGAAGATTACTAAATCATTACCGAGTGCTAATGGAATTACTATGAGTTCATAGTGCCCGTATCTTTTATAAAAAGTTATCTTGGGGATATCATCCTTCTTCACCCTTACATGATAATATACCGACCGAAAATACACCTTGGAGAAGTATTTTTCTCAATGCAGCTAATTGAACAATTCATCAATTCATGGGAGGTGATACGCTTTCTTTATCGTTATTTTATTAAGCTCATGATAATTGGTGCAAAGGGGCATTGACCCATCATTATTCTTTACAAAGAAGACTGGTGCACCCAACATTGAAGTACTTGGGCATATAAACCCTTTGTCCATATTTTCATATAGTTGTTTGTTCATCTCCTCAAGCTCCACATCGACCATTCTATATGGAGTCTTGGATATTGGCAATTCCCTTGGTGTAAGATCAGTTAATAATTCAGCATCACTTCTAGGATGAAGACCCGACAACTCCTCAGGAAACACTTTAGGGAATTCCCTCACAATAGGCATGACTTCAAGGATGGTTTCTTCCATGGACTCAATAATCTAAGCCAGATACACATGATCATATAGAAGTAATATCCATTGCTTGAGATGATGGAGCTAAGGAAGATTCATCTTTCTCCTTGCATTTGTAAAGAATCGGTGGTTGATTCTCCACATGGCGAGTGATTTCTGTCTCGCATGTTTGCTCTATATAAGGAAAGATAATCCATTCCAGGAATTGCATCAAATTCCACTAGGAAGTATGATGAGGTTCTCTAGGAAATTCAATCCATAGATTATAACAGGGTATGAGTTAAATTCATGGGATGCAATGATTTCCCCATTTTACGTACTCACCGACATCGTTACTTCTATGATTTGTAGTGGTGCTGGGATTGCTCTACTAATCTTTTGGGATATAATAGAATGCGTAGAACCTAAATCACAAAGTATTTTTTCTATTATTTAATTAATAACTAGCATACCTATCATCACTTTGTTGTCAAGGTTCACTTTGGTAGTAGTGATGGAATATTCTCTCCCTTGCTGGCTTGTAGGTTGTTGGTTGCCTCCAAAAACCCTTGGGTTAGGGCACTAATTCTCATGATGCCATGGTTCTTTGTTGTTGTAGCAATGAACATCACGTTGAGGTTCCAATGAAGCATTCATCCTTTCCGTTGTAGCCATGGGTTTTTCTTGATGGAAGTTAACATCAAGCTTCTCTTATCTTCCACACCTAAAGCATTTCCGCTTCCCTTTCAAGCAATTTTCAGGGTGCTTCATTCTACACGTTTGGCATGTGGGGTGCTGGATCATCTTAGTACCATTGGATTTATCCATCAGACCTCCAAAATTGAAGTCCACCTTAGGCTTATTGTCCCCATGATACCCTTGAGATTCTCTAAATCTATTTCGACCATGAAGGCACATCAAAAAATTTCTTCATAGTAGTCGAATTCGTGGTTCACCAGTGATTTCCGTAGGATAGGTTTTAGTCCACAAAAGAAGTGATCAACCATGAATTTGGGGGTAACGACAAAGCTATAGGCGTATCATCCAATCCTGGTGATGTTTTCCTTATACTCTCTAACAGATTCATCACGTTTTTTTCTTGAGGTACATGAATTCCCTTTCCATCTTACGTCGGATGGTGTGCAAAATATATTTATCAGAAAACATCTTCCGGAAATCCTTCCATTCCAATGCCTCAATCTCCTCCTCATGCTTTATATTTTTGATCAATTTCCATCATTGATCAGCTTCACCCTCCATAAGATAAGAATCCAAGAGAACCTTCTCTTGTTCAGAACACTAAAGGATGGAGAATATCTTTTTAGTGGAGTTGATCCATTGTTCAGTGATTGAGGGATCAGATGATCCCTTAAATGTTAGAGGCCTTTGTCTCATGAAGCTCTCGAAAGTGACTTGTTCATTATTTGGGTGGGTTGAACATTCATCTTGACCCATGATTCTATTATAATCATGAGTTAACTAATAGAGAAGCATTAAAAAGTTCACGATTCCTACTCCCATCAGATTGGGCATCTCATTAGCACAGTCATCACATCGATCATCACATCGATTATTAGCCCGAGTCATCCTATTACATGCCATTGGCTAGAATAAAAGGAAAGCCAGGTGTAACACATAAAGGGAAATCCAAGGACAAAATTGATGACTTATAAATTACATTTATTTCCATAACTTATGAATCCATAGGCTTCAATCTATGTTATTAAAGATTTACTTTCAAACATTTATTCTTAGTGGAATTTGTTTATATCCCTTAATAATGGTTTATATTGAGCTTGTGAATTTACCAAAGAATTTCCCCCAGGAGTGTCGTACCAAGAGAGTAGAAAGGCATGTTGTCGTGCACTAGTTTCTGTTCGAGTCTATCTCAATGTGGTGTTTTCAGGTTTTACCCCTAGGATACGTCTGTGCCAGAGCCGCCTCTACCTAATCGTATCTAGAAATAGATGTATTTTCATGATAAACCACTTACTCAATAATCACTAAAACATAGGGACTTTTTTATTATAATTACTCTTATCTCTAAGTCTTTAATATGGTTTTCTAATCATAATCCCAAAAATAACTAAACCTATCCTCTGATACCAACTATAATAACACAAATTTATTAAAAACATTAACATGATTTATTACATAAACATAACATGATACAACATAGAAGATCAAGAGGAGTACTGTTTTTTGGGCACTGGATAATTTCATAACAACTTAAAACATGATATAAAATATCTTTGTTGAAAACTTTGCTTACATGACCACTACATTCCCTCGTAATTATCATTACTTGAGATAACCTGAGGACATGCATAAGAAAAGGGTGAGCTAAAAATCCCATTAATGGAATACACATGGAATAACATGAGGAATACCATACATGTTAGAAAATAGGGATATGAATGGAGAAGAAGTAAAAAATGAACATAATGGCCAGATGAAGCCTGATAATAATTACATAGAAATGTGGCAACAACACTAAATATAGAGTTAGAATGAGCCAATGCTCATTGCACATGGAGAATGAGTAAACCATCATTACACATGAAGCATGAGTAAACCCTCATTTAAATTTAATTAGAAAGATTCAACAGTCATTACACATGACATATCAGAATACAATACTTTACCCAATGCATTGGAGGGCTATTAGGGTTCACCCTTCTTAAACAATTTATTTCATGCATAAGTGTGCCACATGGATCATATAACATGGAATCTATCAAAATCATAAGTTATTCCATGATTAATTAATTTGGAGTAAATAAATGAATTTACCATTCAGTATTTATATATACATAATGGTGAATTCCCTTGATAGATACATGGATATGGTATTCACTACATAATGATATTGGCTTTGAAAAACACGGTGCAATTTCGACAGCATAACAGCGTGACATAAGGATTCAAGAAATTGGTTGATGAGAGAGAAAATGGAATCTAATAATCTATACATGAAATGGATAATAAGGGGGTCATAAATGTACATGTATCAACAAACATAATGGAATTTAGATTCATAATACAAAAGAATTACTTGGATGTTAAAGAGGAGAGGGAAATCCCTTAAGAAATTTCAGCATGGTAACAGGTGTACATGGGAGGAATTAATGAGAGATAAAGGGGTATCAAATCATCCAAAAATAAAGAGGGTGGTATGGGGGAGGTGATAAATCATACCCTAAAATTTGAAATTGAAAAAAAGGGTATAACAAGTTAATAAAAATTGGGCAAAAATGAGAAAGGAATAAATCCCTTACTTGGATGTGGGATACCAAAAGCTTGGGAGGGGCTTGGGAAAGGATTATTGGGAGTTTGGGGAACCTTTGGAGGATTCAATAGAGAGTAGTGAAGGGGTTGGACTAACTCCAATGGCGTTGAGTGAAGAGGAAGTGGGATATTGTGTGGGTTTACATAGGAAAGGAGAGCTAATTCATTATTATTTTGGTTTGGGACACTGGACATTAAACTAATCAAAACCACAAAACTGACCAAGGTTTTTGCCCATGGTTTATTCAAAAGGGGATTGGAAGAAAATAATGTATGAGGATAATGGCATAAATTTTTAAAATAATATGTTTTCTTATATGGAGGTGAGTCACACTGTCATGGAAAACAATTTAAAAAGACAAAATGTTTTATAAGCCTCGAAGGGTCCACTAAAGCATTGTAAAATAAATCAAACAAATCTAAAATAAATTTTTTAATGGTAAAATAAATATTTGTTGAAAATAAGGTTTATAGTATTTTATTACATCACTATTGGGTCTTTATGATGTCATAAACCCCACTATATATTTAAACGGTATTTAATTTTTACCTAAAAATTCGACTATCTCAGAAAATTATGAAAAATTAAACGTCGGATAATTGTGACATCCTGATTCAAAAAATAATACTAATTTTATCTAAATAATTTTATAAATATATGAATTTTAACTTTTAAAATAAAAACCAATGTTTATAAAAAATTCAAGGGTTTTGACAAAAACAGCTTTCAAACCATTATAAAAATTATAATTGCATTCATAAAATTATAAGATAATTTTTATGTAATAAAAAGTAATATAATAATAAGAATAATAATATTTTAATAAAATATAATTTAATTAAAAAATCCCTTACTTCATAAAAATATATTTCTTTGTCGAATATTAACTAAAAATAATATTTGAGCATTAAACACTATTTATTATGTAACAATAATAAAATGAATTCCCATTCTTTATAGAAAAATAATGTACATAGTCATAGTTCTAGGTTCTTGTTAAATAACTCCTTATAACACCCGCATAAGACCAAAGGGTATGGTGTGAAATGGTGACATACTCTTAGGGTGAATCAGATAACATCGCTCGGGTGGTAATATCTATTAACTTCCAATTCTATCGTAGTCAGTTGTGCTCGAGCATAACATGTTCAAGCTCAGCTTGAGATTGGTCAAGAGTGAATCCCAATGACGCCACCTCCTTTCTAAGCTCAAACTAATGGGCTTCGTATAGGGAATAACTACTAGATATGTCCATCTCTTCCTTTTTATGAGTAAATTGGATTTTTTAAAATCCCTATATATATACTAATTATGTGATCACTGTTCAATGACTATATTAGCAATGATCACAATTCATAATGGTATTTTAAAATCCATAAAAATTTATCCGATGAAGTTCACATTTTATATAACCATAATAAGACATATAATTTGATCAAAAGGAATATACATTAATGAATGTTTTTGTCATTACATGGGTTGGAGTTGATAAAATATTAGACTACTCAATACATTACCACAATGTGTAGGTGAACAAGTAGACTAATCCTCTGAGTCAAATATAACATGATTGTTTTTTCCATGGTGAGGATTGAAAGAGATAAAATATTAATGGATTATTATAATATGGATTTTAAATCACGAGTTAAGGGGATAGATCTTATATTTAACACATGAATTCTTAAGAATCAATCCGTGAGATGATTGATAATCTATGGAAAAAATATCTAGAATTACATTAGAAACATAGGAATGTTTCTATGTTTAATGACAATCATGGTAAATTGATAGGGTTTAGAAAACGCTGATGTGTCCCATCAATACATGAGTTAAATAAGAAGCTACAGGATGAAACTCATGGTTCTCCATTCACTATTAATCATGGATTTAAAAAAATGTATAAATATCTAAAAGGATATTTCTAGTGTGATAACATGAAATGGGATATTTTTGGGTATGTGTCATGATGTATAGTATTTCATAAAGTTAAGGATGTGATACTGAATTATTAGGGGATTTTATAACCATTTCTTATACAATAAAGTAAATTGGAAAACCAAACCATGGATTTCATCATCGAATCAATAAATAGGAACAATTTCAAATGGGTTCTAATCGATAAGTTTATGATAATAGAAAAATTTATTTCATTTTAGAATCTTTATCTAATGGTAGACGTATATGGTTATACATTAATGAATTGGTATTATTTCATGAATTACCACTCTAAAATCTATTTCATTAGGATATGAGTGTTACCTAAATGTTCTAAAGAAGTATTCTATAGGCTCTAAAATAGAGTTCATTTTCAGAAATGGTTATCATATCTAGAATCATTGTTAGTTTAAGATGAATATTAAAACTCTAGTATAAATATTCATATCATTCTATATATATTTCATTGTTTTTTAGAAACAAAACCATCTTTTGGATTAATTTCCATACCACAATAGCTTTCACTCAATTATTTATATGACATTTTATAAATCCCTATATGGTAGGAAGTGCATAAGTCTTTTTTAATTGAATAAAGTTAGAGTGTAAAATATATTGTCACCTGATCCATATAAAGAAATCACAAGAAGGGTTAGTTACATTAAAAAACACATAAGGGTAGATCCGAGTTGATGAAAATTTATGTAAACAATCATCGGTGAGATCTAGAGGTCAAATTTGATGAAAATGTATTCCAATGAATATCTACTTAGAAGAAGATTATGGTATTTAGAAATAAGTTAAATATAATCATTATATATTTTGGTCCCTTAGATATTCTAGATCATGTAGGGATTATAGTTTATTTCATGGTGCTTCCACTGAATCACCCTCAAGATCATGATGTGGTCAATATACATTTCATGAAGAATTAAATACCTAATATTTCATATTTACTTAACTCATATTTCATAATACTTCAGCTATATCTGTATTATGTGGAAAATAATATAGATATTTTTGATCATATATAGAAATTTCTATTTATCATGACTACTTATTTTGTAAATATTTTATAGTGAAACCATAAATTTGAATAATCATAATTGGTACTAAAAGATGTTATGAGAAAGAGGTAGCTCATTTCTTGTGTATTTATGTGATGGAATTATGGGAGAAATTTTTTATAAGGGGGTAAAATATATCACCCCAAATCATAATATATATTTTCTTTTAAATAATTGTATGAGTTAATTAACTAACCAAACATGAAAGTTGGTGTTATGAAAAATACATTACACTATAAAAATATAGTTATTGAAATGTAAATAATATTATATAGCAGTTAAATTGGTGGAATGAATAATAATAATAAAATTAAAAAATTTATAATGGTTACAGATAATGAAGATTTGGTTATATATAAGTACTCAATATTTATAAAATTTATTATATGCATCAAAAATACATTTTCCAAAAAATGGTTTTTATTAATTTTTGTGAGAAACTAATAAAACAAATGTCTGGCATATTTGTAATTATTACTATAAAAACAGAACATAATATTTTATATAATCATTTCAAAATTATATTAGTATAAATTTTTATATTTTTCTAAAACATTTACACTTTCATAAGTAGTGAAATATACTGATTTTTATTAAATCATATATTTTAGTTTTAGAGATTTACAAAGTTCTATTTATTTATAAAATTGTTTCAAATTAAAATTAATTCATTTATTTAATTTATAATCCAATTATGTTAATTTTAATATAGTTTTAATTGTATTTATCACTACAAAATTTGTTACTTAAAAAACATTTTTTGGAAACCTATTTTTGATCATCTATTGTATAATTAAATTAAATTTGAATTTTTTTTCCTATAATGAATTCAATTTTACAAAATTATTCAATAATGTTTATGATAATTAACAGAATTTTTCATTGAGTTTTATTTTTTACTCTTAATGAATAATAAAAACAACAAACATTTTTTCCAACAAATAACGTTAAATAGATTTACTAGGGGTAAACCAAGAGATAATAATAAGAATTGAAATTAAATGAATCTAAGGAATATTGGTTGGTAATATATTGATGTCATAATAGAATAACAAAAAACTTGTTGTATAATTGAATAATTTGGATTGACTATGAAATTATTCTATTATAATCTATAAAGAATATCCATGTGTTTCCTCTCCCAAACATATAAAAGGAGACCCCTCGTCTCTCTCCTTTAGACCACAAAAGTCCATCTAGGTCAACCAACACAACCCATATTTCATATTAACCTCCATATAAATTAAATATATGTTTTAATCTGCTTAAAATACCATTCCAAATGTTTTTAAGACGATATATAGGGGGTATACCAAAGAATAGGTAGCCATTCTTTATAACTACACTAAAATTATTTATTCTTCTAATGCCCAAAACTATATGGTATTATTAATAAAATATTATCTTCATAATATTAAATATACTAAAAATATTTTATTATTAGGTAAAAACATTATGACCCTCTTTTTAATCAAATTGAATGTGAAAGTATCACTCATGCGTACATGTGGACAACCGTCCCTACATGGCGATACAATCCATTTTCAATGACCATTTTTCTTGGGTGGTTATAATGATGATTTTAATATTTATGTACTAATTTTTTGATATAATTGTTCTCCAAAAATTATAATATCACATCTTCATTATTACTTTCTCATCTATTGAAAAATTTTAACGTTGTCTGTGTGTACGTATAGTCTACCACTTCCAAAAAAATAATGTTTATTTTTCAATTACATATTTAATGAATGGTAATAATGATATATTTAATGAATATATTTTATATATATGATAAAATTAATATTATTTAATGGTGATTTATTTGTTTTCATTAATTAATTTGGTCTGTTGAAATGTGAAAACAACGTTCGTCAATATGTATAGTCTACCATCACCATGAATGGTTAAATTAATTATATTATATCTTCTATTTATGGATGATTCTAAATATTTATATAATGAATAAATATAATATTTATATAATTATTATAATAACATAGATGATGGAATATTGTTAAAAAATAAATGACCAAAACTAATGAATTGAATCTTACATGAAAAATCTAGACAATTAACTCTTTAAAATAGTTATTTTAATAAAGAATTATAGTTTAATGGGTGTTGAAATGATAAAAGTTGATTATAGATGAATTTATAAGTATTTGCATGGTCTTATTAAGGAAAACATTATTATATAGATGATTAAAATAACTTAGGAAGAAATTCATATATGGGGTATAGGTTTATTTCAAAATATCAACATTTTTTGGGAATAATTTTGTTTTTTTCCTCAATTGGGGGAATTATTTGATCATTATTTATCAAAACAAATATTATTTTTATTAATTTTTTTATTTTATATATTAAATTTATTACTTTTTATTACTCTTTTAAAGTAATCTAGTGACCAAAATAATGTTTCCGTGGAAAAATAATTTGTTTTATTTGGGTGGGGAATATTTCTCTTCCATGTTCATCTATTCATTATAATAATTTCAAGAATGTTTTTTCTATTATACTATGATTTTGAAAATTCATTTTCACTTATTTATTCATTTCAATAAGTATATTTCAAAGGAATATCATTTTTATTAAAAAATGAGGCACTTTTTATTTTTATGATAAATGTGAAAGAAATATTTGTTTTAATGTACTCGACGTTAACAAAATTTTACATCATCACGATCGATCAATGTTTTGAAGATTATTTTTCGTGTTTCTATAGACATTTCACTTTAGTTTTTTATAATATTTCTAAAATATATATTTTGAATTAGTGACTTCAATATGACTAGGTTATCTTCTTCAAGAAATTTATAGTTGATATTTTTATTGTATATTATACTATGAGAAAATAATATGTTGAATCATATAAATAGGCTATATTATATTGATACAATCCACTCTTTTTTCTGAATTGTTTAGGATTAGTTTGATAGGGTTAATTATTAATATTTTCTATGATAGTTATTCTAATATTTATTGTAATTTAATTTTAATAAATAATGATTATGTTTTATTATTTATTCACATGGATAACTCTTTGACATTATTTTTGATTGGATTGGGATAAATTGAAGATCCCTTAGATGAATATTTATGCATCAATAGATAAAACTGGTGGGTTATTTGCCTCATCCCTTACCCTTTTCATTAAGATATCATGGCACATGGACCCAATAGAAAGTTTAAGATGTATGACATTATGCATTCAATTATTATAAAATCATATATTAATCCCCATATGATTATTTGAGTGGTTGTTTCATCAATTTATAACATTCAAGATAATGTGTCTATTTATATTGAATTTTTTATCTTTATTTATTCATTCTATATTATTAATTCCCCATTTATTATATGTTATCCTCCCTTATACACATTTTATTTCTAATAATGTATTCTCACCACTTTCTTATGATTCCTTTTTTATAGGATCATATGATTTTTCTAGGAGTGATACATAATTAAATTATATATATAGTAATGATTTTATAAATGAAAATACTATGTTTTATTTTATGCTTTTCATTATATTTTGATATTTAAGTGTGTATCTAGTCATCAAAGACAACCTCTCTATTTAGTTCTTTGAAAATTTATCACTTGAATCTAGTTCCAATGTAACAATGTAACAACCGACTCTAAGATACTGGGGTCTGGATATTTATATATAAATTTAACATTTATGATAATGTAGGTTCGAAATAATGATGTAGATGCTCAATATACAAGAGGGGGGGGGGGCTGAATTTTATACTTTAAAAATACCTTCGGAACCATTAAAGTTAGTTATGAATAACCATGTTTTCCTTAAGCAAAGGAAAGGGCTAAGTTTAACAAAGTTAAACTTAAGTAAATTCACAACACCTCTAATACCAAATGAAAACATAAAAAGAGATTCTGAAAGTGGGTTCTAGAAATATGGTTACGGAAATTGAAACTTAACAAAAGATTACAAAATGAGATTCTACCATAAAGCGTATAGAATCTAAATGAAACCGAGTACAAGTAAGGAAGAATAAGAAAGATATACTATCCTTATAATAAAAAATGAAGTAGAAATAAACGAGTAGAAAAACTACAAGTAACAAGATATAAGTCTTTTAACCCAAAGAGAAGGGTATCCAACAACCTTGGATAAAAGTCCCTTGATTTTTACTTTCAAGCAAGTCTGTCTTACCCACACCAGGGTAAGCCCTTGATATAAAGATCGGAGTGTCCCTGTCTTGCTTTACCTGAAAGCCCTCAACTTCAAGGTAGTTTTCAACCTCTGTCATCCTCAGCAAGGAAGCCCTTGAACTTCAAGGTAGTCGGCACCTCTGTCTTCCTATCCCTGAAAGTCCTTGAATGTAATCACCAACATTCGGAGTCGCACGAAGCAAAAACTGAACGAGCGGTTCAGTACGCACAAGGCATGAAAAGCTTTCTCTCTCTAGAAATATCCTTAGCAGCGTGTGGTCTCTTGATTGATCAACTTCATTATCTATATTGAGCTCTTTCAAATGAGCTCCTATTTATAGGCAAATTCCAACAGTCAACTCCCTCTTCCAACGATCATATTTTCCATGAAATTTAGAGGGACCTGTACACGTGTAACTTAGCCAACGGTTAGTTTAAAATAGAATAGACGACATCTTTTTATAACAAAACAAGTGTAACAGAATGTACGACACCGTTTAAAATCTAACTCAAAAGTTCAGAATGAATATTCGGAGTGAAAGTTCGGAGTGAGAGAAAAAAATATTAACGAGTAGATAGATTATAACAATGTAAGTAAAATGATAGTTTGGAGTCTAACCAAAAATAATTTTCGGAGTCTAAATAAATTAGAAGTGTATAAAACAAAGATGATCATATTCTGTTTAATAGGTGAATTCGGAATGAGAATTCAGAATGAGAATTTGTCATCAGAATTCGTAATGAGAATTCATCATCAGGTTTCGTAATGAGAATTCATCATCAGAATTCGTAATGAGAATTAATTGTCGAACTTCATAAGGATTCGTATCCTGAATCTGGAGTAGAACTTAATCAGAGTTTGTATCCGGAGTTCGGAATGAAACTTTATCACGGTTCTCATCTAGATTTCGGAGTGAGACTTTATTACATTTCTTATCCAGAATTCGGAACCTAAAACAGAATACTTTATATCAAAGTTTCAAATAATTTCGAGAAAATAGAAATGAATCCGAATCTTAGAAATATATGAAAATGTGACAAGGATGATTTTTCTTACAAAATCAATCTTCCTTATAAAAGCGATTTTCCTTATAAAAAAGTGTTTTCGATTTTCAAAACAAGAAGGAATGGAAAAGTCATAAGGAAAACCATATTGAATCAACAATCTCCCCCTTTTTGGAAAGCACAAACATCCCTATGAAAAAGAATGTCTAGGAAGAAATAAAAACATTAAGGCTTATCTCCCTTTTCTTTAAGGATATTGATGAATACGACTAACTCCCCCTTAGGCTTTGAAACTCTAAGGATCGTATTCTAGATTTCCGGAATGATATTTCATTAGAAATAAGAATGTCTTCTGTAATTAGAAACTCCCCCTTAGATAATCTCTATTGGAGTTTGTTTTCTTTCTCACCCTTTGTTAAGATTCATTTTCCCTTTCATTTGAGTTCTTTTCCTCCTCCCCCTTTGTGATTTTCAAAACGAATTCGAGGGAATGGAAAATATAACAAAGTACCTGGAAAATTAGTAGTAACAACAAAAGAAACCAGCAAGCACAAATTTTCATTAAGTTTGAAAAGCTCAACAACAAAGAAATTTAGATACAACAAATGATCGCATCTGTCTATTTTGGATCTTTTTCCTTCACCATGAGACCCTTAAGAATAGTCTTTATCTTCTTTATGTCTTTATGATCTTCTTCAGCTTGCTTCTCTAACATAACAATTCATGCATTTTGGGCTTCAATCTTTTCTTCCTGGGCTTGAAGCTTTTCTTCCTGAGCTTTAATCTTTTCTTCCCGAGCCTTCAATTTCTCTTCAAACTCGATCCGAGGATCCCTTTATAACTTGTAGTTTGGAGATATAGAATTCAGCTTCCCATTCAGATCTCTGACATCTTGAATCCGGAATTTCTTTTCATCTGTCAGCTTCTCTTCAAAGGAAGAAGTCAGATCATTTATCTTCTTATCCCGAGTCTCAAATGCATCCTTAACATTATCTTGAAATTCATCAAAGAGCCCCATTTCTTCGACAGTCTTCCTCGACCATCTAGTCATCCTATTGCAAGATCTTTTGTGGCTTCATAGCCGAAAAAGAACGTTTTGAACTGAGCCTCTATTTCAACAAACTTTTCTATAATCATAGATATGGAGTCTGATTTCTGATTCAAAGCATGTTGGAGCATTTTGCATCTTGAATCAATGCTTGAGAAAGTCGGAATAGAACTTAACAACTTCTTTAAGGACTGAACAACAAAATCATGCCCCAACGAAGATGACTCCGAATCCGAGACTCTTCTTGGAGAAGTTTCTTCTTCAACTTGATCAATCTTTCTCTTTGAAGAACTACCAACTTCCTTTCTCTTCACCACTACTGAGCTCAGAGTATCAGCAACAATTTGCTTTCCCTTGTCTCTTTTTGGAATGGAATCCTGTTTCAGAGTTCTCTTTTCACTATCAGAAACTTGAACAATATTGTCTTCCTTATCAGGAACTTTCTGAGCACCAACCGCTACATTCTCCATTTGAGCAGAATCTTGTAGAAGTTGTTCTTCCTCTACATGATATGCTACTTCTTCTTATCCTTTATCTTCTTCCATTGCTGGTGTGACTAGCTTATAAGACTCAGTTTCTGAGGTTCAGAGTGACAAATGTTCCGAAGGAGTCCCCTTATAATAATCTACTTGCTTCAACACATCTTCGGTTTCACCACTTCCTTCAGCAACAACATCTTCTTCTTCCACTTGCTCAATCTTCTCTATTTCCTCAATAGGCTTAGCAACTGCCTCTTCCAGAGCAACAAAGTTCCTTCCTGGAGTCTCAGGTAGAGATTCTAAAGAAAAAGATCTCGGAATAGGAATGTTTGCTGAAGCCATCTCATTAAACTTCAACAAAGCCTGAGCTACCTCAGCCTCAGACATCTTCTTCTTGAGCTTCTTTCCTTTCGCTTGTTTTTCGAGCTCATTCGCAGTTCTTTCCTTCAAGGCCTTAGCCTCCGCAGGATCCAAGCCAAACTGAGGCTCCCCTTGCACTCTCTTCTCTTTGATCTCCCTCCATTTAGCAAAAACCTTGTAGAGACCGGAAGCTTAACGTACATAGACATTACATTACTTTTGCGGAATACTTAGTACATAACAAAAACACACACACAAGGACGGTAATAGTTTAGTGTCTTTGGAAACTTGGAATATAATCTTCTAATCGTGGTGAATGATCTTCAACATCTCCCATAAATATCTTATTTTTTTTAAAACCTAATTCATTTCTTTATGTCCTGGGGGAAAAAACATAAATGGGTGAGCTCAAATGCTCAGTAAGGGTAAACAAAAGAAATATCAATCACATCATATTCATAAGAACATAACTTTTGGAAATCTTAACCTGCAAAAGAGAGCATAATTTAATACCATGGGATAAATCATAGTAGTGAAATGGAATCCCAATAATCATAACATAAAACATGAAACTTTGTGAAATACACACATAATCATAGAGAATCATTTCTTGTTATTCAAGACTCATTTCCAAGACTATCTTAGTGGACAAAGTTCATTTCTGAACCGAGTTCATTCCTCATTTCAGTCCTGTTTCACTGAACCGGTATAACCTACCGTTCCAGCCATGTCTATCTCATGAGATATAAAATCTTTACCCAATGCATTGGAGGGAGATATAGGTCCCACCCATCTCATAATGATACCATTCTTATGTGTGCCACATAATCTTAAATCATACATCATTGTATAACCCATGTAATAAAAATGGGAATCTTAAACATCGTGACATCATAAAACAATTCATATAAGATAAAGAAATTCATAAAAATAATTCCATCCCAACATAATCAAATCATTTTAATAATAGGGATATAAATAGGACCCTATATTATCTTAGACGGAAAATAATTTTGATAAAACACTTGAACTCCATTCTTGAGGAAAATATCCTTTCAAATTCAAAAACATTTTCCTTTTTTAATATGTCATACAATTTTAAACGAAATAAGTTGATTAAAAATAAACTTGAAAACTTGTAAAGGAAGCTTCTTGGAAATAATGTTTTAAAAATCCATTCATGCCGTATAAGTTAAAAAAACATTCTTCGTACTTTTGTCGGAAAATTCAAAAAGTACCTCGTACGAAAAATGACAAAAGATTCCTTTCATATCCTCTACTAAAAACTCACCGAAGGGTAAAATTGGATTTAAAAAATTGTAGTTGGATGGAAATAATTTTAAATATTGAGGAAACATGGATTTGGATGATAAAATACACCCCAGTAAATACTAAAGTATAAACAATCTCAGATAAAAATGAGATTGTGATATTTCCCTTACCTTAGGTCCGATTTGCTTTGTAAGTGTCCAAACCTCCTGTATAATGATTTAAATAATGTTATAGACTTATTATAGAATCATACTTATTGTTATGATATCATATATGGTCATATTCTTAGCTTCTTATTAGTAATATTTCATTACTACTAGTTATTCGGGTGTTTATTACTTTTTGTTCTTATGTGTGTTTTGTCGAATAAATTCGTATTCTTCTCTTTAGGTTATAGATACCTCATTTCCAGAATGGTATTGGTGTAATATATATCATATTAATTCATTCAATTCATTTGTATAATCATTATGAAATGAAGATCATGTAGAATGAGTCGCATCACATCGTGGAGATGGTATTCCGTATGTACAAACGAGTGATGATATCATTCCTATGATCGCGGAATTGTATTGGAGTGTATGTATACTATTTCAGAATCAATATCACTTTATAATAGTCATATATAGTCATTATTTACACCATTATACCCATCCAAGTATGGTGGTGGTGGAAAATAGATTAAACCACTGCGTGGAGACGGTATTCTGTATGTACGCACGCGCGGTGATTTCTTTTTCCGTAGGATGGATAGATAGTGAAATAGGATTGTTTCATACTTATAATAACAAATCAGTATCTGAGTGATACTGATGTTATGACTTCAGAATTAAACAACTAAAGAAGAAGATGTGGAAGAAAAAAAAAATATGAAAGAATCAGTAACGAACATTACCTCTTCTTTGAAGTGCATCTTTGAGACCTCCTTTTAGGCCACTAAAATAGGTCCTTGAAGAAGACCAGAACCTCTAGGATGTTTCTAGGGAAGTGGAGAGGAGGCATTGGCAGGGGTTGGAAGAGCTTTAAGGCTCAGAGTGGTGTGAGGAAGAGGGGGAGGAGGTTCCCTTTTATAAGGGAGGAGAGGTGCACATTTGGAATAACTAAAACTATTATTTTATTATAAAGTAAAATTAGCTTTTAAATTGCTCCAAATTGATATATTTCGAAGATAAGGTGGGGATGGGTCGAAAGCCTCTCATACAATAAAATTAAGACAAGTTTAGGTTCCTATTTTAACCTTATCATTTATATTTAACTTTAAGTTAGATAATTTTACTTTTACCGTGTCTTTTTGTGTTCTTACACTATAAGGTTAATAAACTTACTATAACAAGAAAAAAGAACCCCAAGTTGTTTATTATTAATATATATAACCTTATCTAAGTCATTTGTCCGAACCTTATATTTTTAGGAATATAATAACAATTAATAATATAATATTTTTTTTAAAAACTATTTTATGTCAATTTTGACACTATTTAGTAATTAATTTTTGTAAAAATCATAACAGAATGATTAGTTCGAAAACAATTAATTCAATCAATAATAACATGTCATATTAACCTATAAAATTAGTGGAATTCATAAAAAGTCTCAAATTGAATTTATTTGGGTATTTATTACATATATTATGTCAATATTTCATTATTAAGATAATTACTGCATCATCGTTGTGTCAAAAATAAATTTAATTATTTAATGTCTAAAAATTACCAATAAAATACCATTATGTAGTAAATCCTTTTATCCTTCTAATGAATATTTATAGTCGAATTTATCTTATGTATATCCCCATATTAAAAATTATTTACTTATTAAACATTGATTTTAACTATTTTAACCCTTCTTTAAATAAATTATTAATAAATGTTCTAATCTAATCCAAGTGGGCCTAAATGGTCATATTTTATTCCTAAGGTTTTTTTTGGTCGAATTTAACTTATCCAATAGAATTAGGACCTGTGTTAGGATAATAATAATATCAATTTTACCCTTAATTACCCTATTTACTTTTAACAGTGGTAAATAAAAGTAAAAAGTTACTATTCACCAAAAATTATTTTCATCGCATTGTACCAAATTTTAGTTACTGACATCAACCGTGTCTCTCAGATTTTTGAAATTCCACTTACAGAAGTGGTAAAATTATGTTTTATGAAAAATTCAGTTTTTTAACTACCACTTAGTGGTTTCACTATTCATCAAAAAATGAAAGTTTCCAGAAAAATACCAAAAATTTGGCCTAAGCTATATTTGATATTATGAATTCAAAAATGATTTCTATTTTACCAAATTCAAAACATATCAGTTGCATTAATTAATTTAAAAATTAATTCCCCTCGTCAAAACAAATAACGTGTTCTTAAGAGATAATAACTATCAAAAGATTGACACTTGTTTATGTCTGGTTTAAATGTGAAATTACATCCAATGACCAAAATTTTATTAAATTGTAAAAATATATTCTAAATATACTTTAAAACCACTCAAATTAATAATTTATCACTAATAAATATTTTGATTGAAAAAGTTGTTTTTAATTAAAATATAGCGTGTTTTTACTATTCTTCAAAATATGAAAGTTACCAGAATGATATGAAACCTTATCCAAAGTAAATATTTATTTCATGATTCCAAAGAATAATTTTATTTTGTGAAATTGAACTTATAAAAATGTCACAAACTAGATTTATAGTGGGTGCGCCATCAAAAGGCGACAAAACTGCATTTTTTGAAAAATACTTATTTTACTCAAAAAATTTATTTTGTTCTTATACCATGTTTTAGAAAATGTGAAAGACGGATAATAATGTTATAAGATTCAAAATTTAGTTAATACCATTCATAACGGCTAGTTCATAATAACATTATAATAATATATCGTTGTTTAGTAAAACCCGGTATTGCGTACAACACACGCTATCGAGGAAGGTCGCGATTGCGTGTAATGCAAGCCAAGTCAGGGTTGCATGTTGTGAAAGAATCATTCGTTGTTTCTTATAACCTAATCCAACCATATTTCATTTATACATTGAATATATATATATACATATATACTCAATGTTGCGTAGAATAACTATTATCAAAATTGTGTGTAACACGATCCAAGAATAGTGTTGCGTATACTGCAAGCTAATATGGTGTTGCGTATAGTGCAAGGTAATCTTGGTGTAGCATACAACACAAGACATTAATTAAATTAAAAGAATATTTTTCATAAAACCTCGGGGTGTTACATTCTACCCCCCCTTAAAATAAATTTCGCCCTCGAAATTCTTTGGGGTTATAAATGGTTTACTATTCGAAAGTTTCTTTAATTGAAACCCACATCGTAAAAAGGAATACCAAAACCAATTTTTTAAAAACAAAAGTATGAAATGTAACGGTTACCCAAATAAACTAATCACTAGGTTTCCACATAGGTGAAAATATGGATATGGAAGAGAAAACTAACCATCATGTTCTGATGGAGAGTGGTAGAGAACATGGAAAAGGAAAAGCCAGCAATCACAAAGCCATAAATTTGTGACGATCTAAGGTACCATCTGATTCATCATATATAAGATCACTAGGACAACATTTTTGGTTTTCAAGATCATTTCCCTAATGTTGATGAAATTGGAATTAGAAGAAATACTTTTTTGATTTTGGTATAGTCTCACCGTTCGTCGTTCTTTGGACAATTTTCACTTCATCTCTTAAAGAAATGAAGTTTAATTTGTCATTCATGATGTGTTAGAAGATCATGTGATAGAATGATGGGTCATTCCATCTGTCTCAAACAAAAATTTAGAAATGTTATCAAAAAATACATAAGTCCATCTATATTGAGATTAATCATATATAGTTCCTAAAATGGACTTATACTTCATATATCATACTACTTAATATAATAAAACTATTTTCTACTAAATAAGGACTTCCTGTAGGCCAGTGGTAGGCGATAAAGGCCAGTCGTACTTCGATTGTGGGTTCGATTCCCACAGCCTTGTCTGACGCGATGGGCTGTCGCCCGTCCTGCAGGTTGTCCTTTTTCTAAAACTACATTACTATAACATCACATAAATAATATCAAAAAAAGTTCTATCCTTAAACAATACTAACTTATGGTTAATATAATCCATTCCAATCTTTAGGCTTATCTAAAATACTTCGGTCCAAGCTCATAGTATAATGAAAATGATCACGTGAATGCCATCATTTATCCCCCATATATCATAAGATATATCTTGTTAAACATGTGAATACCTTAATCATGTATTCTCTTGAAGAATGAATACCCATTGAACCTTAGTGAAAACATGAATGCAGTCAAAATTTAACTCTTTCCACATACCAAAATCCAAAAATTCTATATACTCAAACCATGATATAACCTTCTCCTTATATCAGTCATGAGCTCAGGAATACTATCAAACATTTAATTTTCTCCATATCCCTTCATTATGAACATATCATCTACATTCCAAAAATATCTGAATAACCTTTCATGGATACTGGTACCATTAATCATACACTTTCAAAAATCAAGGAAAGATAACAGTGTAACAATCCTTAGATGTCTCTTTATTCCATAGTACCATGAGATTACTTATACAACATTACACATGATAAACATTTAATCATTCCACTACATTCCTAAACCATTGATCGAGCTTCAACAATTCTTTCATCTCACATATCATTTGTAGTCTCTTCATCAACATCAATATAAATACTACCCATACGACCATAATGATTCTCTTCATGAGGCTTTCCCTTTGGGCATTGGTTTGCATAATGCTCATACATTCCACATTTAAAACATTTAACCATTGTTGATGTCGTCGCAATACCATTATCCTCATCCCTGGTGTTAACCGATCCTTTTGTTTTGCACTTACTGGCTTTGTGTCCTTCTTTTCCACACCCAAAGCATCTTCCAGTTCTTTTGAAACATTCTCCTTGATGCCTCTTCCCACATGATTTACATAGGGGAAATTGAACTTTATTTCCTCTATGATCTTCATGAAACTTCATCTTTCTCTTATTAGCCGAGTCAGGAAACTTAACAAATTTTAATTTATTTATCATATTATGAGATTGGTGATTTGGAATAATAATGATGTTTGGACTTCCAAATCCCATTTCATTTGGTTGCTCATGAAGAATATCATTCCATTGTCCGTCATATCCTCCATTATTGTGAATCATCTTGTTTCCATCCATTTTCTAAAACCCAAAAAGAATAGTGTGAGGCAAAAATCATAATAAAGGGGGAGTAACTTCAATATCTGACATCTTTGGTTTAATCTAATATAGTTAACATAGTTCTAGGACTATATCCTATACGTATACTTATCCTTAGGGACATCCCTAGACATACCTTAGAAATATCTCTGGGGATCTCAGTAAAGTTCTCGCATCCTAGTTTCCAAAGGTTGACTAAACCTTTCCTCTGATACCAAATGTAGAGACCCGAAGCTTAACGTACATAGACATTACATTACTTTTGCGGAATACTTAGTACATGACAAAAAACACACACACAAGGACCGTAATAGTTTAGTGTCTTTGGAAACTCGGAATATAATCTTCTAATCGTGGTGAAAGATCCTCAACATCTCCCATAAAGATCTTCTTTTTTTTAAACCTAAATCCTTTCTTTATGTCCTGGGGGAAAAACATAAAAGGGTTAGTTCAAATGTTCAGTAAGGGTAAAAAAAAGAAATATCAATCACATCATATTCATAAGAACATAACATGTGGAAATCATAACCTGCAAAAGAGAGCATAATTTCATAACATGGGATAAATCATAGTAGTGAAATGGAATCCCAATAATCATAACATAAAACATGAAACTTTGTGGCATACACACATAATCATAGAGAATCATTTCTTGTTAGTCAAGACTCATTGCCAAGACTATCTTAGTGGACAAAGTTCATTTCTGAACTGAGTTCATTCCTCGTTTCAGTCCTGTTTCACTGAACCGGTATAACCTACCGTTCCAGCCATGTCTATCTCATGAGATATAAAATCTTTTCCCAATGCATTGGAGGGAGATATAGGTCCCACCCATATCATAATGATACAATTCTTATGTGTGCCACAAAATATTAAATCATACATCATTGCATAACCCATGTAATAAAAATGGGAATCTTAAACATCGTGACATCATCAAACAATTCATATAATATAACGGAATTCATAAAAATAAATCCCTCACAACATAATCAAATCAATGTAAAAATAGGGATATAAACAGAACCCTATATTATCTTAGATGGAAAATAATTTTGATAAAACACTTGAACTCCATTCTTGAGGAAAATATCCTTTCAAATTCAAAAAATTTTTCCTTTTTTAACATGTCATACAATTTTAAACTAAAGAAGTTCATAAAAAATAAACTTGAAAACTTTTCAAGGAAGATTCTTGGAAATAATGTTTTAAAAATCCATTCATGTTGTATAAGTTAAAAAAATCAATCTTCGTACTTTTTTCGGAAAAGTCAAAAAGTACCTCATACGAAAAACGACAAAAGATTCCTTTCATATCCTTTACTAAAAACTCACCGAAGGGTAAAATTGGATTTAAACAATTTTAGGTGGATGGAAATAATATTAAATATTTAGGAAACATGGATTTGGATGATAAAATACACCCTAGTAAATACTAAAGTATAAACAATCTCGGATAAAAATGAGATTGTGATATTTCCCTTACCTTAGGTCCGATTTGCTTCGTATGTGTCTGAACCTCTTGTATAATGATTTAAATTATGTTATTGACTTATTAAAGAATCATAATTATTGTAATGATATCATATATTGTCATATTCTTAGCTTCTTATTAGTAATATTTCATTACTACTTGTTATTCGGGTGTTTATTACTTTTTGTTCTTAAGCGTGTTTTGTCGAATAAATTCTTATTCTTCTCTTTAGGTTATAGATAACTCATTTCCAGAATGGTATTAGTGCAATATATATCATATTAATTCATTCAATTCATTTATATAATCATTAGAAATGAAGATCATGTAGAACGAGTCGCATCACATCGTGGAGACGGTATTACGTACGTACGCAAGAGTGATGATATCGTTCGTATGATCATGGAATTGTATTGGAGTGTATTTACACTATTTCAGAATCAATATCACTTTATAATAGTCATATATAGTCATTATTTACACAGTTATACCCATCCAAGTAATGTGGTGGTGGAAAATAGATTACACCACGGCGTGGAGACGGTATTCAGTACGTACGCACGCGCGGTGATTTATTTTTCTGTAGGATGGATAGATGGTGAAATAGGGCTGTTTCATACTTATAATAACATATCAGTATGTGAGTGATACTGATGTTATTACTTCATAATGAAACAACTAAAGAAGAATAAGTGGAAGAAGAAATAAAGATGAAAGAATCGGTAACGGACATTACCTTTTCTTTGAAGTGATTCTTTGAGACCTCCTTTTAGGGCACTAAAATAGGTCTTTGAATAATACTAGAACCTCTAGGACGTTTCTAGGGAAGTGGAGAGGAGAAATTGGCAGGGGTTGGCCAAGATTGAAGGCTCAAAGTGGTGTGAGGAAGAGGGGGAGGAGGTGCCCTTTTATAAGGGAGGAGAGGGGCACCTTTGGAATAACTAAAACTATTATTTTATTATAAAGTAAAATTCAGTTTTAAATAGCTCCAAATTGATATATTTAGAATCTAAGGTGGAGATTGGTCGAAATACTCTCATCCCATAGAATTTAGACATGTTTAGGTTCCTATTTTAAACTTATCATATATATTTAACTTTAATTTAGATAATTTTACTTTTACTGTGTCTTTTTGTGTTCTTACACTATAAGGTTAATAAACATACTATAACCAGACAAACAAACCCCAAGTTGTTTATTATTAATATATATAACCTTATCTAAGTCATTTTGCCGAACTGTAGATTTTTAAGAATAAAATAACAATTAATAATATAATATTTGTTTTAAAAACTATTTTATGTCAATTTTGACACTATTTAGTAATTAATTTTTGTGAAAATAATAACAGAATGATTAGTTCGAAAAACGTTAATTCAATCAACACTAACATGTCATATTAACCAATAAAATTAGTGGAATTCATAAAAAGTCTCTAATTACATTGATTTGGGTATTTATAACATCAATTATGTCAATATTTCAT
This sequence comes from Viscum album, assembly GCA_963277665.1. Lineage (NCBI taxonomy): Eukaryota > Viridiplantae > Streptophyta > Magnoliopsida > Santalales > Viscaceae > Viscum > Viscum album. The sequence goes on along the minus strand of OY728150.1, from coordinate 330,669,803 downwards.
TAATAAGATAATTACCGCATCATCGTTGTGTCATAAATAAATTAAATTATTTAATGTCTAAAAATTACAAATAAAATACCATTATGTAGGAAATCGTTTTACCTTTCTAATGAATATTTATAGTTGAATTTATCTTATGTATAACCCCATATTAAAAATAATTTACTCATTAAAATTTGATTTTAACTATTTTAACCCTTCTTTAAATAAATTAATAATAAATGTCCTAATCTAATCCAAGTGGGCCTAAATGGTCATATTTTATTCCTAAGGTTGTTTTCGGTCTAATTACACTTATCCAATAGAATTAGGACATGTGTTAGTGTAATAATAATATCATTTTTACCCTTAATTACCCTATTTACTTTTAACCGTGGTAAATAAAAGTAAAAAGTTACTATTCACCAAAAATTATTTTCATCACATTGAACCACATTTTAGTTACTGACATCAACCGTGTCACTCGGATTTTTGAAATTCCACTCACAGAAGCGGTAAAATTAAGTTTTATGAAAAATTCAGTTTTTTAACTACCACTTAGTGGTTTCACTATTCATCAAAAAATGAAAGTTTCCAGAAAAATACCAAAAATTAGGCCTAAGCTATATTTGATATTATGAATTCAAAAATGATGTACAGTTTACCAAATTCAAAACATATCAGTTGAATTAATTAATTTAAAAATTAAATCCCGTCGTCAAAACAAATAGCGTGTTCTTAAGAGATAATAACTATCAAAAGATTGACACTTGTTTATGTCTGGTTTAAATGTGAAATTTCATCCAATTACAAACATTGTATTAAATTGTAAAAATATATTCTAAATATAATTTAAAACCACTGAAATTTATAATTTATCACTATTAGTTATTTCGATTGAAAAAGTTGTTTTTAATTAAAATACAGTGTGTTTTTACTATTCATCAAAATATGAAAGTTAACAGAATGATATGAAAAATTATACAAAGTAAATTTTTATTTCATGATTCCAAAGAAGAATTTTATTTTGTCAAATTTAACTTATAAACATGTCAAAAACTTGATTTAAAGTGGGTGCGCCATCAAAAGGCGGAAAAACTGGATTTTTTGAAAAATATTTATTTTACCCGAAAAAATTTATTTTGTTCTTATACAATGATTTATAAAATGTGTAAGATGAATAATAATTTTATAAGATTCAAAATTTAGTTAATACTATTCATAACGGCTAGTTCATAATAATATTATAATAATATATCATTGTTTAGTAAAACCCGGTATTGCGTACAACACACGCTATCGAGGAAGGTTGCGAATGCGTGTAATGCAAGCCATGTCCGGGTTGCATGTTGTGCAAGAATCCTTCGTTGTTTTGTATAACATAGTCCAACCATATTTCATTTATACATTGAATATATATATATACATATATACTCAGTGTTGCATAGAATAACTATTATCAAAATTTTGTGAAACACGATCCAAGAATAGTGTTGCGTATACTGCAAGCTAATATGGTGTTGTGTATAGCGCAAGGTAATCTTGGTGTAGAATACAACACAAGACATTAATGAATTTAAAAGAATATTTTTCATAAAATCTCGAGGTGTTACAAAACTCATCTGGGTAATCTTTCTTCTTCATTGGTTTTGGAGGTGTGGAATGAACTTCCTTAGACTTGGGATTCTCTGCTTCTACTTCCACTTCTTTTTACTTTCTCTTCCTTACTGGCTTAGAGGATTCCGGATCAGTAACTTTCGAAACTGTTTCTTCTTGAGCAGGTAAATCAATAAACTGACTAGTCTTCTTGTCAAAGGCTACATCCATCCTTTTGAGTGTACCATCACTCACCCACATAATCTTGCGAACTCTTGGCTTAGACTTGCAAGCCTCCTTGAAAGACTCAAGGCACCGAACTATCAACTTTGAGAGGATTTCCGGATACATTATAATCTAAGCTCTCAGATTTCCTTTCTTCATATTCTCAAGTGTGATAAGAATGTGCTTCATCAGGTTAAACTTCCTCAGATTTATCAGAAAATCTAGGATATAAATCTCACTCTTCTTCAAACTATCTTTGTCACCCTTTCTCGGTACGATAAGACCTTTTACCCATAATTCTAGAATCTTGAAATTTGTAGATAAACTAGCAATCTTCGGAGCCTTGTCATCTGCCAGTCTGAGAGTTTCTTATGCTTTTTCCTTGTCGAAGCTACCCTTTGAATCCGACAACACATGAGATATGAATTCGGCTTCACCTTCATTATTCAGCCCTACCAAGCTAGCTGCCTTGGCATATGAAAGCTTATAAGTCTTACCATAAGACTTAAAAGACAACATCTCCCTTCCATCTTCCTTAAGAAAAGAGACTGTTTCATAGAACTCTATAAGAAAATCTGAATACACTTCATCTTGATTCCTAGGTTTTGACACCGCAACATCTTCCCATCCATTGAGCTTAATATTTTTGGAAATAAGAGAGTCATAATTGTTGAATAAATCAAGATGGACCAACCTCTCTCTATATACTAACCCCTTCGAAATCGGCTTAGAGGAAGACATATCATGAGAAGCTTCTTCCACAGACATTCGTAATTGAAGACCTCTGAGGAGTTCAGAACGGAGAAAGCTGAAGTTCAGAATGGCTTTAAAATGGAGAGGCAGAGCTTCGGGACGCTGGAGCTTGAAAACTGATGTGGGACAACTATTTGGGGTCCCCTTTATATAGGAAACAAGAAAACGGTTCATCTTTAACGATTGATCGAACGGTTGTGACAAGCTGAGATCAGATCTGACGGTCGAAAACCAATTCTCAAGAAAACTTGAATCCGATCTTTTGAGGTTTTTATTATAACAACGAATTAAGAAAATTTTAATCCGAATACAAAATATAAGAAAATTCCAGCAAGTAATGTATGACTACGAAAACTTGAGTAAGGAAATCATACCTTTCAGATTGGCTTAGGAGGATTATTCGTAATGGGTATAAAAAATGACTACGAAAAATCTCTATTATGAAAAGACATAGCTCACAAAACTCACTACGAAAAACAAACTCAGTACGAAAAATTTCATTACAAAATTTGAAAACGAAAAACTCTTTATGAAAGATTCGGTATGAAAATCCTGTTATGAAAATACCAGTATGAAATTTTCTATTCCGGATGTTTTCAATACGAAAATTACCATTTCAGAAGTTTTCTATATGAAAATATCCATTTTGGAAAATTTTAGTTCCGGAAATTACCATTCCGGAATTTTAGTTCCGTAATGTTTGAATTTTTTTTTGAAAATTTTTTTTATTCTAACAATCAAATGTACTCCCCCTATGAAAAGGAGTTTATTTTTGTAAGGAGACTTTTTTAACAGAAAGTTAATTAAGAAGGATTAACTTACGGTTATCATTCCTAACTTCTGTTTAATGTATTCAAATCTATCAGAAGGCAATGATTTTGTGAAAATATCAGCAAGTTGTTCTTGCATTCTGATAAACTGAAGAATAATATCTCCTTTAAGTGTGTGATCCCTAAGAAAGTGATGCCTAATATCTATGTGTTTTGCAAGGGAGTGATGTTCAAGGTTCTTATTAATGGAAATGGCACTTGTGTTATCACACAAAATTTGAGTTTTAGTAAAACTCAAGCCATAGTCTGAGAGTGTTTGTTGCATCCACAACACTTGAGCACAACAACATCCAGCTGCTACATATTCAGCTTCAGCAGTGGAGAGTGCTACAGAATGTTGCTTCCTATAGGACCAAGAAACTAATGAATCTCCTAAGAAATGACAAGTTCCAGATGTACTTTTTCTATCCATTCTACATCCACCAAAGTCAGCATCAGAAAAACTTTTTAGTATAAAATCATTTCCAGAAGTATAAAATAATCCTAGACCCATGGTTCCTTTAAGGTAGCGAAAAATTATTTTTACTACCTTTAAGTGAGATTCCTTAGGATTGGATTGATATCTTTCACATAAGGATACTGAAAACATTATGTCTGGTCAAGTAGCTGTTAAGTATAGTAGACTTCCTATCATACCTCTAAAAGATGTTTGATCTACTGGTTTCCCAGCTTCATCAAGATCTAATGAGTTTGTGGTACCAATAGGAGTACTTATACTCTTACTATTGTCATAACCCTACTTTTTAAGAATATATTTAATATACATATCTTGAGATATGTAGGTTCCTTCTGGTTTTTGAGAAATTTGAAAACCAAGGAAAAATGTTAACTCACCCATCATACTCATTTCAAACTCAGATTTCATTAGACTTGCAAAAGAGTCGGTCAAAGATTGCTGAGTTGAACCAAATATGATGTCATCAACAAAAATTTAAACAATCAAAACATTTTTCTTATCTTTATTTATGAAAAGGGTTGGATCTGTATTTCCCTTAACACAGTTATTTTGAAGAAAAAATCTAGTGAGTCTATCATACCATGCTCATGGGGCTTGTTTAAGGCCATACGGAGCTTTGGTATGTCTAAAAACATAATCAGGATGTTTTGTATCTTCAAAGCCAGGAGGTTGTTCAACAAAAACTTCCTCTTGAACAAAACTGTTAATAAAAGCACATTTCACATCCATTTGAAAAACTTTAAAAATAAATAATGCTGTAAAGGCAAGTAGAATACGGATAGATTCAAGTCTGGCTACTAGAGAATAGGTTTCTTCATAGTCTATTCCCTCATGATGATTATAGCCTTTCACTACAATTCTAGATTTATTTCTTACTATGACTCCATTTTCATCACATTTATTTCTGGAAACCCATTTTACTCTAATAATAGAAGTTTCCTTAGGTCTTTCAACCAAAGTCCAGACTTTATTCCTTTCGAATTCATTTAGTTCATCTTGCATGGCTTTGATCCAATCATCATCACCTAAAGCTTCATCAGTGCTTTTAGGTTCTATTTGGGAAAGAAATGCTAGATGTTCTACTTCATTTCTTAAGGAACTTCTAGTCCTTACAGGTTGATTTACATCACCAATGATACTATCACCGGGATGATTCGTAAGAAACACCTCATTTGGTTTTGAAAATCCTGTTCATCAACATAGGGTAGAAAGTCTTCCGGAGTAAATGTTTTAGAATTATCTTCTTTAACATTATCCTTATCAGAAGGTTCTTCTATCAAAGGTTGACAATCAGTTTTTGAAAACACATCTGAGGATGTAGGCTAGGATGGTTTAAAAACAAAAGGATCAGACTCATCAAATTTTACAGGTACTGTTTCTTTAACAGTACAGGTATTTTTATTAAAAACTCTATAAGCCTTAGAAGTTGTGGAATAACCTAAGAAAATTCCTTCATCAGATTTTGGTGCAAATTTATGTAAGTTATCTTTAGTATTCAAAATGAATACTTTGCAACCAAAAACCTTGAAGTAGGATAGTCTTGGTTTTCTACCATTCCATAACTCATAAGGAGTTTTATTAAAAAAAGGTCTAATCAAAACTCGATTTATAGTATAACAAGCAGTACGTATAGCTTCAGCCCAGAAATTTCTAGCTATGGAATATTCACTCAACATGGTTCTAGTTACCTCTTGAAGAATTATATTTCTTCTCTCAACTACACCATTTTGTTGAGGAGTTCTAGGTGCTGAAAAATTGTGAGTAATACCTTTTTTAGTACAAGAAGTTTCAAAATCAGAATTTTGAAATTCTCCTCCATGATCACTATGAATAGTTTTCAATGAAAGGTTTTTCTCATTTTTAGATTGAGCTATAAAACTTTTGAAATAAGAAAAATATTCAGACTTATTTTCTAGAAAATAGACCCAAGTAAATCTAGTGTAATCATCAATAAGAACAAACACATAGTGTTTGCCTCCAATACTTCCAGTTTGTGTTGGACAAAAAAGATCCATGTGCATTAACTGTAATGCATCGGTTGTTGAGACTTCACCCATTGATTTAAAACTAGATTTATGTTGCTTGCCATATTGACAAGGATCACAAACTTTAGAAGAATAAAATCTAAGCTCCGGTAGATCCTTAACTAGTTTCTTCTTAGAGAGTTTACATAGGTTCCTAAGGTTACAGTGACCTAGTCTTCTATGCCATAACCAGGAATGATCTTCCATTGCACTAAGGCAAGGAAAATCTTGGCTTCTAAGGTCTTATAAGTTCAATGTGTAAACATTCTCTTGCCTATTGGCTGATTGAATAAATTCTTCCTTGGAATTTTGAACTAGGAAATTATCATTCCGAAAATTGAAAAGGTAACCTCCATCACATAACTGACTTATGCTAATGAGGTTGTGCTTAAGACCCTTAACAGAAAGAACATTTTAAATCAAGGTTTTACCAAGAAGAACAATATTACCAATACCAACAATCTCTCCCTTATCATTATCTCCGAAAGTTACCTTTCCTCCTTTCGTTTTGATAATCTTTTCAAAATAGATTTTGTTACCAGTCATGTGCCGAGAACATCCACTATCCATGAACAATGTATTGTTGCTGGTACTCTCTTTATTTTCCTGAAATCAAGAAGAGAATTAGACTTTCTGTATCCAAACTTGTTTGGATCCGAGATTACCAGATAACAATGTTTTAAGAACCCACATTTTCATAGAAAAGTAAGCTTTGTAAAATCCTAAGGATTGGGTTTTGTTCAAGGAACAATTCTTTGCTGAATAACCACAACATTGACACTTGGTACAAAATGGGGCACTTTGAGGAACAAAATAATTGTTACTGAAAATTGGGTTTTCATGGGTATAACCAAATCCGGATTTATTTCTTAAAGGTCGTATATGGGAATACATTTTAACAAAATTTTCCTCACCATGGGTAAAGTTTGATAAACACTTAATTAAGGAAACAATTTCGGACATGAGTTTTATAACCAAGTATAAATCCTCAAAATCATTAGTTTTAGAACTGGAGCTAGGCTCGAAAAAAAATTTCTTAGAAATTAATTTTTCTAATTCTTTAGAATGTTTGTTCTTCTCAGAACTTACTTCCTCATTATTTTTTGAAATACTTTCAAAATCAGCATTTTTCCTATCATGATATTTAGAAAGATCTGATATCTCTTTCGTAATAATAGAATTCCTAGAGTTTGCCTTATCATGTTTTTTATTGAGTTTGGAATTATCAATTTCAAGAAGTTCAGCCAACCTAGAGACTTCTTCAAAAGTAGGTAAAGTATTTTCTTCATCAGAAGAGGATTCTTCATCAGAAGAGTTATAATACTTACTATCAGTAGAATTTAAAGAAACATTGGTCAATGATTCAGTATTTTGTAACTTAGCCATAAAACAAAGATTATCAATAGGTAATCTGGCTATAAGACCAAGATTCTTCTATCCTGAAGATTCGTAATCAGAAGATTCATCTGAAGAATCACCACCACTGGCACTCCAGGTATCATTAGCTTTCAAAACATTCTTAGCTTTGGCTTTATAATACATCATTATGTTCCTGTCTGAATGCCTTTCATTCCTTTCTTTCTTTTTAAGAAAAGGGCAATCTGGTCTAATATGCCCAGCTCTCTTGCATTCATAACAAGTAACTTCTCCATCTATTCTATCTTTCCTTTCCTTTTTCTTATACTTGGATTAGAAATTTCTCTATCCAGCTATCTTGTTCATCCTTTGAGCAACATTTGCTAATTCATTTTCTGATATTTAACTCTCACTAGAATCTGACTAAACAACCATCTTCTTAAACTTGGATTTGGTTACTCTCTCAGGAGTCTTAGCTTTCATATTATTTGATGTTGTTGTAAAAGAAACAGTACCATTTCCATTTTTCTTTTTGATGTTGTCAGCATCTCTCTTCATTCTAGTTTCATGTTGGAGAAGATTTCCAAATAACTCATCAAGAGAAATTTGACTGACCTTCCTGTTCTCATCTATTGCAGTTCTTTTGGATTCCCACTCATTGGGCATAATATCAATTATCTAATCCACAAGTTCTTCATCATCTAAAACTTTCTCTCCCATAGACTGTAGGCTGTTGACGATAGTCATAAATCTCTGTTTAACTTTACAGATTGGTTCTCCATAAGGAAAATTGAAGCCATGATATTCATCTCTGAGCATAGCTCTTCTAGTCTCAATCACTTTAGAAGTTCCAAAGTGTGTAATCTCTAAATTCTTCCAGATACAATTAGCTGCTTCATAAGAAGAAATTTGGCTATATATATTTCTAGTCATTGAACAAATTAGAGTATTGCGTACCTTATAATTGAGTTGATACTCTTTCTTTTCCTGGTTAGTAAAAGTTCTAACTTCCTTATCAGGAATTTTATAATAACCAGTAAGCATAACAAAATTGTCTACTCCAGTATTGATAACGAAAGTATTCATTCAGTCTCTCCAGTACTCATAATCATTACCATCAAAGATTGGTGGTCTTGTAGGATTTAGATTATCAATGGAACCAACATTAATTCCTACCATACTTAAAAACCTTCGGCACACAAACTTGTTAGTAGAAAACGTACGTAATAACAAAGTTCAGAATCCAAAAGTTCGGAATGGAAAAGTTCAGAATGGGAAAGTGAGCAAGAAAAACTTATACGTGAGTACAAGTATTCCAGAAACCTCATTTGATACCAATTGTAGGATCGAAATAATGATGTAGATTCTCAATATACAAGAGGGGGGGTGAATTGTATACTTTAAAAATCACTTTGGAACCATTAATGTTAGTTATGAATAACCGTGTTTTCCTTAAGCAAAGGAAAGGGCTACGTTTAACAAAGTTAAACTTAAGTAAATTCACAACACCTCTAATATGAAATGAAAACATGGAAAGAGATTCCGAAAGTGGGTTCTAGAAATATGGTACTGGAAATTGAAACTTAACAAAAGATTACAAAATGAGATTCTACCTTAAAGCGTATAGAATCTAAATGAAACAGAGTACAAGTAAGGAAGTATAAGAAAGTTATACTTTTCATATAATACAAAATGCAGCGGAAATAAACGATTAGAAAAGCAACAAGTAACAAGATATAAGTCTTTTAACCCAAAGATAAGGGTATCCAAAAACCTTGGATAAAGGTCCCTTGATTTATACTTTCAAGCAAGTCTGTCTTACCCACACCAGGGTAAGCCCTCGATACGAAGATCGGAGTGTCTCTGTTTTGATATCAATGCAAGCCCTCAACTTCAAGGTAGTTGGCAACCTCTATCTTCCTCAGCAAGGAAGCCCTCTAACTTCAAGGTAGTTGGCACCTCTGTCTTCCTATCCCCGGAAGTCCTCGAATGTAATCACCAACATTTAGAGTCGCACGAAGAAAAAACTGAGCAAGAGGTTCAGTACGCACAAGGCATGAAAAGATTTCTCTCTCTAGAAATAACCTTAGCAGCGTGTGGTCTCTAGATTGATCAACTTCATTATCTATATTGAGCTCTTTCAAATGAGCTTCTATTTATAGGAAAATTCCAATAGTCAACTCCCTCTCCCAACGGTCATATTTTCCATGAAATTTGGAGGGACATGTACACGTGTAACTTAGCGAACGGATAGTTTAAAATAGAATAGAAGACATCATTTTATAACAAAACAAGTGTAACAGAATGTACGACACCATTTAAAATCTTACTCAAAAGTTAATAATGAATATTCGGAGTGAAAGTTTGGAGTGAGAGAAAAAAATATTAAAGAGTAGACATATTATAACAACGTAAGTAAAATGAAAGTTCGGAGTCTAACCAAAAAAAATTTTCGGAGTCTGAATAAATTCGGAGTGTATAAAACAAAGATGATCAGATTATGTTTAATAGGTGAATTCGGAATGAGAATTCAGAATGAGAATTCGTCATCAGAATTCGTAATGAGAATTCATCATCAGGTTTCGTAATGAGAATTCATCATCAGAATTTGAAATGTGAATTCGTTGTTGAACTTCATAAGGATTCGTATCCTGAATCTGGAGTAGATCTTAATCAGATTTCGTATCCGGAGTTCAGAATGAAACTTTATCATAGTTCTCCTCTGGATTTCAGAGTGAAAAATTATTACAGTTTTTATCCAAAATTCGGATCCTAAAATAGAATACTTTATATCAAAGTTTCAAACAATTCCTAGAAAACAGAAATGAATCTGAATCATAGAAATATATGAAAATGTGATAAGGATGATTTTTATTACAAAAGAAATCTTCCGTATAAAAGTGATTTTCCTTATAAAAAGTTGTTTGTGATTTTCAAAACAAGAAAAAATGAAAAATTCATAAGGAAAACCTTATTGACTCAACATATAAAACTCTCATGGAGTCTAAATTCTATATCTTTTGTCAATGTAGAGTCGGTACTCACCATGCTGAAAAAATTATTGTCTCTCTAACATCTAATTTCTCACTCCATCATCACTGAGCTCTGATGGAGTGTGGATCCTCTATTGTAGTTTAAACTCCCTTATATGAGGTATATATTTGTAATTTATAAGTTCTCAAATTTATGCTAGTGATGTTATAATTAGACTTCTGTATGTGGTATAATATTGTATAATTAATTTGTGGAAAATTCATTATTCTTTCTTGTAATGAAATTAATTTTTTCCCTCTCTTTGATTGGGGTATCATTGTGGGTATATCTATATAATTAGGTTTCTACTCTAATTCTCATTATTTTTTGAGTTATCTATTTCCTTGTATTCTAATTTAGGTTTTTAAGGGAATCCAATTGGTATTATTTATACTCACCCACACATGAGCTTTTACTAAAAGTGTTGTTTCTTATATATATGATAAACTAAATATGGTAGACAATGATTGTATATACCCCAACCATATTACCCTAGATATATTGGTTGATTTCTTAAATTCTCACAAGATAAAACTGAACATGTGGAAAAGGATTGAATAATATAATAGTCTTGGTAAATTAGATATATATTGAATATCATATAAAATTTAAAATTATAAAATGTAATTTTCATTGAAAATATTGTCTTTACCTATAGAATATTTATTTTTCATATCACACATAGTAAAATTTCTCAAATTAAAAGGAAAATGAAAAATAAAGAAGGTGTGATTTGATGTTATTAATAAGGCAATACATACCATATAAGATATCATAAAATAAATAAGGAATGAATAATATGTTAAGAGTAAAGGATGGAAATATAACGTCTTATAAAGAATCACATGGGCATTAAACTTTTCAATTAATGAAATAAATCCTAAAATTATAACATGTTAATCAATAATAGATTTTATAATAATGTAATGAAACTTTTTAAACATTTTATACATTCCAATGAGTCTTTATTCTATGAAATAATTCATAAATGGGTATATCCTTGGTGATAATACCAGTCATTATTTGTCTCATGATTATTACCAATGCATTGAGTTAATATATAATTCTAGACCCCAATATTCACATAAAAATTCTAATTCATTCGTCATATGAAAAAATTATTACACAATCATGCCTTAAAACTCAATAATTATATTTATTAGATGATTTAGAAAATGAAATCTAAAAATATTACCCCATAAAATATATCATAAACAATATAAGGAAAATTTTTGGATGATATATTTATAATATGTACCCAATAAATCATAAGATTCATCAATGGATGTTTACATAGATTAAAATAATTTTAAAATATCACTTGATTATTTATTGAGGAAAATACCCTTTTGTATTGAAATAACATATTTAAGACCTAAAATTTTCTTATATATTATAGATTTTTATATAATGAATCATTAAAAAATATCATTTAATCATGAAAATACTTAATAATAAAGTAAACTAGAAATTCCATTCATGCTGAGTAAGTTAAAACAAATATTCTTTTAAAATATTTGGTAAAAAGTAAAAAACATACTTTGTTCAGAAAATAAAAAAAAATATTTTGTTCATTTTTTTATAGATTGTAGATCATGGGTAAAAATGAATTAAATAATCATATTTTATATTAAAAAAACATTAATGGAAATAATTAAATTCAAATATGTGCATAGTAAAAAAATCTCACTAAAGTGGAAATAATGTTGGTTTTCTCATATGACATTTCCTAGTAATATTATGTAAAAAAGGGGGAAATGTACTAATACATGAAAATTACTAGAAAAAATAGAGTATAAGAAAATATATTGGGTTAATGACAAAATAATTATAAAATCCTCTAATTGAGACATTAGTATAAATAATCCTAACTAATGATGAGATTGTGAACTAAACTTTTACCTCAGGTCTACATTACTCCATATGTTCACATAAGATCAAGTACAATAAATTTATATCTATTATAATTATATAAAATAACCATATAAATACTTATAGTATCATATATGATCCACTTATAACATTTCAACACTCATTTATTAATAATTTTATATGATCATCATTTCTATGTGTTTACTATCTGGTTTTGTGTGTAATTATCTATTACATAGTTTTTTATTTAATATTTTTATGGTTCCATTATCCTTAAAAGTATATTCATCATAGAAATATCATACATATTAATTATACAAAATTTTTAATCATGCATGAAATATATTTATATATATTTATATATTTGAATGACATAGTTCATGGAGAAGACATGTCGTACATAACTATAAATGTTGACTTAACTTTTTGATTGATGGAATGAAGAAAGGTAAATAATAACTAACAATATCCAAATATATGTGATATCATATATATCATATATATTTAATATATATATAATTATTATCATCCATGTATAGTGGAAATGAAAAATGAATGAAATAGCTCGGTGGAGGTAGTAGTCCACACATACACTTCTATGACGTTATGATTTTATAACACATGGGAATGTAAGAAAAATGATACAAAATTATAATTAATGATGAATTAGAACACCAAAAAAATAAAATTATAATATTCAACACATCATATTAATCCTCTATAGACAGTGGTGGTGGAAAATTAATTTCAATATTATGTAGTCGCAGTTGTCCACACATACGCATGCGAAATAATTTCACATCAAACATGATAGAAAATAGGTGGAATAATGTTTGTTCTATAATCATAATATATATTTTTCCAGGTGAAAAAATAAATAGGTGGCTGAATTTAGTCTCTAATAAAAATCTTATATTAAAAATTAAAATTTAAATCCCTTAATTTCATAAGAAAACCTAGTTGATAAAAAACTATAGATTTTTATATTTTGATATTTGGAAACCCATTTCAATTGCTCAATCATGTCCCACTTATTTGTTTTGAAAAATAACTTAACATTTGAAAATAATACACTTAAAACAAATACTTTATATAAAAAAAAATTTATGTCATCAATCAACATAAAGTTTAATTAAATAATTTACAATATTGAAAATAGTTTTCTTTATTACCAATAAAAAAATCGACAAAGAATACTAAAATTTAAATAATGGGTGTAATATTAAGTTAATACCTAACCCCCACCTAGTAACAAACCATTTCAAATATGTTTATTATAAAAATATTGACCTATAACACTGATCTATTTTTTTCAAAAAAAAACTATGAAATTCCATACCTTTAAAAATCACCTTTCATAGTTAACCATGGGATAAGAAATCAAAATATTTGATATAATGTTTATATAACTCTTTAGGTAAGTACAAGAGACAATTTCTTATAGATAAAAAAGTAAAAATGGATAAACATATATGCTAATGTAAAAATATAAATGAACAAAGAGTATGAAAATTTGATGTTTCTTAGTTTAACAAACATTAATTTTCCAAGAGTTAATGAATCTATCATTTTATGAGATTAAAAATGATTATATAGAATTTGTATAAAAATAATTTTACATTTGTGTTATGAAAAATTATATCTTCTTAGGTGGTAAATTAGTCATTATTTCCAAAAAAACATATATTATTATTTGTATTTGTGTCATATTATATGTGTCTACTATCATATGTGTGAAAAATGGTTTTCCATAATTTTATAGCCTTACAAAATGTCCAATTATCCATTTTGAAAAAATTAGAAGACAAGAAAATAATCTTACTAAGAGACAAATCTTGAGGGTGAAAATTTTTATTTAAAATATATAATGAGTTTTTAAGAATTATCATTCTTAAATTCATGTAATGTTGAAATTAATTAAATACCATATTCTAGTTTTCAGTGAAATTATGATTGAACATTATTATGAACCATTGTGGTTGAAGGAGCATCTGGTGGTAAAGGTTGTTCTGGAAATATTTCGTATCAATGTATAACAAATTGATAGTAGATATAATAGTTAGTAGCATAATATGGCAGTAGAAACTCTTGATGGTAGCTTTATTTACTAGCTGTTTAGGTATCTTAGCATGGTAGATACAATTAGCAGTATATGCTCCAATTGTCACATAATTTTTACTAGTGATATCATTTTGAACTGACGGTGGATGGCCTGAAAACAGCTGGTTTGTAGTGGAAGATAATTTGATGGTAGAATTATTTAGCAATAGATTATGATGGTAGTTAATGTAAGACACATATTTCAACTAGTGGTATTATTTTTGAAATGATAGAATTTTAGATCAGTGGAATTTTAAAAGTTGCTGTAGATTCAATGCTTACCAAAAAAAATTATTTGTGATTGAAAAAATATTACAATATTAAAATATAAAAACCTAATAAAGAAAAAATTGGTATTATTAAAATAAGTAAACATTTTAAATAATCCATAAATCTCACCCTTTTTTTAATCAATAATCATGTCATTCCTAATCTAATAAAAATATTTTTTATCAGTGGAATAATTGAAGAAAAACATTATAAAAGTAAATTTCAATATTTAATGCATAGTCATGAATAAATCGAATTATTTTTATTTTTATTCAATATAGTAGTTATCCCTATACATTATAATAATGATAAAATTAATATTGAAATAAAAATGATAAAATTCAAAATAGAAATATGGGTAGAAGTATCATATATTAGGTCCTTCTATTTTCTTGAAACATGAGGAATGGAATATAAGGAAGGAGGTGGAATATGATACCTAGACCTTAGAGAGTAAGTAATCATCCTAAGATGTCAAATTGATTCAATAGGTTTTTTAATAATAATAAAATCAATAGAAGTTACCTATAAGGATAATGATAATGGTTCATAGAGGGTGGTTGTCTAAGGAATTTATTGATGTTTGATAAAAATGGTTATGGTATTGTTTATAAATGGATCCATATACTCAAATGACATGGTAAAATCCCTACCAACATTAACCATAGCTCTGTAATGTTCTGTCTTTTAATTCATAAATAGCTAGAGTAAATGTGCCCAATTCATCAACTGATTCACTTTCTCTTTGATGACCTTGGTCATAATAGGTATGATCATATTGTAATTAAAGAATATAAAGTGAGAATTGTTTTCATCATTGGTAAAACTCTTGGAGATATAGTACTTAAT
Source organism: Viscum album (assembly GCA_963277665.1). Lineage (NCBI taxonomy): Eukaryota > Viridiplantae > Streptophyta > Magnoliopsida > Santalales > Viscaceae > Viscum > Viscum album. The sequence continues at coordinate 330,654,459 of OY728150.1, read as the reverse complement.
AACTATAGTTATTGTTGGTGTATCACTTATATAATTATTTAAGCTTTCTCTAACAAGATTATAAAAGTTCTCACCCTTGGATTTTATCTATTGAAGGTTATCCGGAATTGGGGTAGTATAATCACCTATAATAAGTTTTTCCTCTTCCATCATTATGTATCTAGTCACCTCTGCATAAACAAAGGAATACTAAGAAGGATTTGGAGCTTTATAAGAAGAACCTCTAATAGTAAGTAATGATTCCACCATATCTATAAGAGATACCTCTCTATAAGTGAAACAAGATCTCATATCCTGTAAGATAAATATAATTCCATTTATATATTCCACAAACATCTTGTTTACACATTCATATTTTCAATCCTGATATATGTTTGGGATTGGAGATGAGACACTACCAAATATATTGTAATAGAGATGAAATCATCAGATAGATTATTTTCATGGAATAAAGAAAATTAGATCATATTGTTAAGATATCAAAGTAGGTCTTCCATAAAAGAATTTAGATCATATCCTTTAATATAAATGGTGTGATTTTTTTAATGTGGTTGAGGATGTTAAAACATATCATGACTTTTCACGGAAGCATTCTCATGTCTAGAATCAATAATATGTCATCTAGAAGAAAATGGCTCTAAATAATTTTCCTTATCAATCTGATCTACTAAATATCCCATATGATATTTATAAAAAACTAATATGTTTGGTCCACCATACTTTAATAGATGTCAACTGGATTCATCATCTCCATTAATTTCATCTTAATAAGAATAATTCATACCACACATCTAGGATCCTAGGGATTTCTCCCACTTATTTGGTCTATCTTCTTCATATTTATTTGAAGTAACTCTCCCCACATGGCTTCCAGTTTCTTAATAAACAAATGTAGGTTGGATATTCTCACCCAATATTCACTGAAATACTTACCAGATTTATAAATTGTTATAAATGTATTTATTATTTATATTAATCTCCATTATTATTAGCGTCACAGTCATAATCATCAGATTTCATGATAACTGCCTCTAGTCTCTCTAGTGCTAATCATTAAAATTTAGCACCACTATAGATGTCAGTTTGTTCTATTTATTATTTTCTATTTTTGAAAATATTTATCTTTATCGAAGAGAAAGAGGAAGACTATGATGTCCATATAACAAATTTGAACTCTTAAAATCATTATGGTCTCTACCTTCTTGCACAAAGGATTTAACGAACACCTAAACAACATCTGTATCTTCTTCAAACAAAATTTACACACTAGTAATAACAACAAATTATTTATCCGAAAAATACTACACAATCTAATTTTAAACCAATCTATGGTCAAACTAATTTTCTTATTTGGAATGATTTTATATAGGGTAAAACATCTCATACATCATCTATGGTTAAAATACCAACATTTCTCACAAAGGATTACATTTTTCCTTCATCTTCAGACATGTTTATTTTGTAATGTACTTTCCATCACATATAGTATCAAATTCTTCTTCTTCATGAATAATTACTCTCTATTCCAATAAATTTGAATTATTCTTTTGGTAGGAAAAATAATATTTTCTTGATTTGGGCTTGAACATATATATTGTGTTCAATGATAGTTATATACAAAGATTAATTTTATCTAATTTTATCATTACAAACTCTAATAAAATGTCTTGATACCTCATGAAATTCAATTCAACCTTAATGGGACATATAATATGCTAAATTAAATTTAAATGAAAACTGAAATATTCATCCAACCCAACTATATTAGGACTTCATATAGGGGAATTATACATTAGCTAAATAAGAGAATTCTATATCATGATGTTTTCATGATTGATTTAGAATGAACCTTGATAACGCTGATAAATACCATTATAAGGAACAATCAAACGTTTATCCCACTACTTCAAATAGATCCAAAACTCTTTTCCATAAACCATTTTTTGATAAAATCCTTCTTTTTTATTCTAATAAATCATGGTGAATAGGTAGAAATAATGAATCAACTATTGGTGGAATAGTCACTCTTTTCTTGAAAACCATTCAACCCATCCCTAGTCTAGAATCACATTAAAAAATTAGCATTCTCAATAATAATTAATTATAATATATTTAATCCATGTAAAAAAATACATGAGATAAAAGATGATGATTTATGTTTTCAAGAAGATAAATGAATTCCCCTCTAGACTTCATTGAAGGAAATGACTCACCAAGAGATTCACCAGGATGATTCACTCACACCATTTTTGTAGAGGTTAAAGGTTAGAAGGTTAAAGTCGAAGGGTTGTGGGCCAAGAGAGAAATGGAATAGTTTTAAAATGGTACAATCATAAAAATTTATAATTCAGACTCAAATTCATGTATTTTTTATCGTTGAGGGATTCTAGGATTTCAAAATTAAAATAATAAAAAACAAATTTCTTAGATATAATAAAACAAATAAAGGAAGATAAAATTGGTTGAAATTGGAAAGGTATTGTGCCAAATTGTAGACCACTATAGAAACACAAAATGGTATATCCTCATGGTTTCATGTCCAGGTGATGTTATTAATATTTTCATGACTTATTATATTCCCCATTTACTGATTTTATAGGAAATGTGCATAATTTTTGTGAAATATTAATGTTTTAATATTAAGTATAATTTTTTTAGCATTTTTAGAAGTAGTCCAATTGAGCCAGTTTAATGTTTTAATAATAACTGTCACTATACTGATCCAAATTGTTTGCTTCTTCTTTTTTAGGATTCTACATTCAATATAAAACATTTCATTAGAAAGAACCATGATCCAATTATGCCATTTGAAGGGTCATATGGTCCTCACAAACAAGACCAATGAATCTGTGAACAAACTGGACCAGCCTTGATGATTGATTTACTGGGCTCAATACAGAAGTCCAAAAATATTACCTCTCCCCCATAATTCGGGGGACACTACATGTAATCTTGGATAAAAATTTCAAGTCCCAAATCCAAGTACAATGGGCCCAAATGAAGCTTTGAAGTCCATCCCACCATTCTGTCCGAGAATTAAAATCAGTATACTATTCATGACATATCTCATGATGTAGGCATCCAATCTTGCTGAGAGTTTTTAGTGTGAAAGAGGCGATATAGGCGGCAGACTTTGTTCAAGAAACCATTCTGATTTTAAGGCATATTCATATTCAAAAACCCTTTCACATTATGGACTTCAAAAAGACTGGATTGAAATGGACAGTTTAAGTTTGTTTAATAAACCGGCCATAACGTTTTATTCTTACGTCCAAATGACTCCATGATTTGCGAGTAGTCGGACAACATTATTTTCTACAACTTTTAAGAAGGATATATTTGCAGATTCGGCTGTCTGAATAGCCAAATGGGCGATGAATGTGGAGGGACAGATTGGGAATGCAAACAGTCCACTCCTTGGTCTATAAATACTCTCCCCTTCTCTCCTTGAGAGGGGTTGGCATTTCAGAAGAGAGGATATCATATTGGAACGACCAAAGCTTTGCCAAAGGCTTGGGAGGGCCTGCCATACTCAAGTTTTCACTTGAGAGAACTTTCCTCCTCTATTTGTTTTCACTTACTTTTGTGTTCTTCATTTTTGTAATTTTGTAAGTCCTTTCTTTTGTAATTCTGTTTTAATGCAAGTTTATTTTTCAATATCCCTTATTCTCCTCCACCTTCTGTAGTTCAATATTTATGTTATTAAAATAGTTTAAATTCAGTTCAATCCCCTTCCCTTCATTATCTTCTTCATTCAATCGAAAGTTTGTTTTTAATTATCATCATTGTTCGTGTGTGTGTGTCGACGTACCACTCTTTTCTTATCCCTTTCTTTTTCTTCTCTTATTAATTTATTATCATAATTATTTTAACCAGAATATTAAACATCCAAATGGCTGAGTAAATCTCTCATTGGGGTGAGTTATAATTCAGGGATGTTAAGTGATTGAGAGTTTTGCCCGATGAGTATTCTGTAAATTAATATTGTGTATGTTAAACTTAATATGTCATGGATTAATGATATATTTTAATTAACGAGTGGTTTATATGGATTATTGGAACCATAAATAAACTACCATAAATATGTTTTAATTGAGATTAGAACCCTATGTTAAGTTAAGGCTTGGATTAAAGCCTTCACAATTAGGAATTTCAATCAACGTCAACTTATGACATTGGTGTTAATTTAATGCAATACAAAGTAAGGCTCAAGGATATAACATGCTTAACTCCCCAATAATGAACTCACCCCAATATTTATCAATTTGGTAAATCAAACATCATCCATAAATCATTTCAATTAAGCTCTGCAAACAAACCCCCCCTAATCAAAATACAATCAACTAAAAAAACGACTATTACAAAGTATCATTGCCGAGGATTCGACCAGAGTGATGCTATACACATTAGCAGAGCACTGGAATTTTGACCAGTCGATAGACGACAATCAGCCGTGCGTTTCACCAGGGTATCATGTTAATGTTAGCACAAAAACTGTAGAATCTGAAAACAATCACAACCATGATAGAATATGAATATTATCTATATATGGTAGCATAACATGATATCAAGAAATCATGGTGGAATTATTAATGGGGATAATTATGGTAGAAATGGGTTTTGATTTGTCTCCACTATAAAGAGAGTAAATTTAAGAATAAAATACTAAAAAAAATAATTTCAACTTCATATCTAATATAGATTAATCACTCATAATTCAATGGTTTGTCAATATTTTAGAAAGCCGGTGTTCAGTTCCAATGAGTTGAAGACTTATCTAACATTTGTTTCTAAAAAAATCATAAATTTGTTATTTTATATCAATACGTTTATTCCATTAATGAGGCACATTATTTTTTGGGAATATTTATTGAAATTTTATTATAAAAATTTATATAAAAAATTTATAAATTGGTTTCCATTGTAATGTAATGTGTGTTTTATTCATTTAATCATTGAAAAAAAATTTCAGTCATCTTTTAACTCATCATCAGTGGTAGATATTTCAAAAAAGACATATTTCTTATTACACCAAGAAACAAGAGTCATTCCCAAAACGTGACATGTTTTAGATGTGATTTTTATCTAATATAAAACCACTAAAATAAACATCTTAATATCTAATTGATTCATATATTTTATCTAGAATAAAATAAGAATATTTATGTTTTATTGATGAGTTATTTAAAAATTATTTTCAATGTGATAAAATGATATTCTTTTTTGAGAATCATCCCACACACACACAATACACATTATATCAGGTCTTCTAGTAGTTAATTATAGTAAACATCTATACATACCTCTATAATCGGTTGGCCTAACAGGCTTCCCAGTTTCATCAGGACCCAATTTATATCATGTACTCATGTGACTATAACTATCTTTAGTATTGTCCACAAAAATACATTTTATGACATATTTAACTGAATTATTTTTATTTAAAATACTTCTTTCCTTGTCTTTAATGATTTGAAATCCATGAATGAATTTTAACGAAATCATCAAGATTATTTCAATTTCATTTTGCATAAAATTTTAAAATTTAATAGATGATGAATTTCTTGATGATCAAAATCTGATATCATCATCAAAGATTTATAATATGAAGTCATCTTTTGAAATTATTAAAATAAATAATGTAGTATTAGAAATTCATTTAGTAAAACCATTGGACCTAAAAAATGAGCTGATCATATCACATCAAGATATAGAAGAATGTTTTAATCCATATTAATATTTTATTAATTTAAATAAATGATTTGGAAGATAAGGTTATTAAAATAGTGGGGGATGATACACAAAAAAACTCATTATATAACCCTTGAAAATACATTGTTGACAAAAATATGATATAATTTAAAATTAAAATGTGACTCATAGAAAAGAAATTGTCTTATAACATGAATTATTTCTACCAAGGAAATGGTTTCCTCCATATTCAATACATTATTCTTAACTATGTACTTATACAATCAATTTTTCTATATTTCTAACTATTGAACCTAAATCATAAACCTTATTTTTAAGCACACAATTTTTACAAATGGTATCGAATTTCATGGGTCAATCTACTAGTTTCTAACATTATTCCTTTCAAACCGATTCACATCTTCTTGTATTTCCATTACCAATTTTTCATCATCTATTTCTTTACTATTATTATTCTCCTAAAACTAGGAGTATAAGGCTTAATGTTCAACCTCATTTCTTTGAGAACCACTAGTATGAGTTCCTTTTACTTTGTATTCTAAAAATGCATCCAAGGTATAGTCTATTTGAGTACTTACGGATCTAGGAATGGAATTAATTGATATTTCATTCTCTTGTTCAATTAAAATAGTTCTATATTAGGTAATCTTTAAACAAATTTCATAGAACTATCACTAGGTTACAAATTGATATCTAAATTAGAATAATTATTCTAATTATTTTTTAAACATGACATTGGTTCAAGTTGATATGTTTCATAAAATTTGAAATGTACCAATTCTTCTATAATAATAGTCATTTTATTGACTACCTTTTATGGTTTAATATATATTGAATATCCAGAAAATTTAAATCATCACTTTATGATGAAATATAATCTATATTCTCATTCATATTAAATATAATATCTTTATAGCCATGTATTTAGGAGTGGATTTCATTCCAAGGATCTAATTTAGAGTTTTTATAATAATATAAAATATTTCTAGAACATTCTTTAATTTTAAATTACCCCTTTTGTTTTAATTGATCCCTTTGAAAAAATGATCATTTTCATAATTTTCAATTGTAAAAAAATATTTTTCATGAATAGACATATGAAACTACTTATTTATACTTTTTTATTTATCATTAGGTTCATTTAATGTCTCTTAAAACATATTACAATATCTAAATACAGTATCACTAGAAATATTTAATTCATTTTTTAGTCATATATTGATTTTAAAGTTGAAAAGGGGATTTTGAAAAAAATTTGGTTCCATAGACGTGTTCTTAATAAAAGACATGTTAGATTTATCATTTTTATCCCTTTTAGAGTTGGATTTTCTTACCCTATTTTCACTGGCACTCTATGTGGCTTTCATAGAATTTTTCTACTTTTTATCTATTTCCACATACTTTTTCTTTTATTTTTTATTATGGAAATAATTTTAATGTGTTGTTTCCTTTTACACTCCATGTTGGTTATTTCATTATTGGAATATTTATTTTTTCCACTCATTCCTCCAATTTCCCTTATATTTATTGTTATATTTGTAATTTTATTTCATGAATAATTTATTCTTTTTATAAAATGTCATGAATTTTATTAGTTTAATGATATATTTCCCCATCATTATATGAGGGGGATTCATCATCTATACCAATTTCATATCGTATAATTACATTTAGTATTTAGTATTTGTTTCTATGGATACATAATTCTTCTTTTTCTTATATCCTTCTTATTAGCATACTTAAAATTATTCCTTATACAAAATATATTTTCCAATAATATATTTTACAAAAAAATTACATATGTCACATGATTACCTTATAGAAACAAAGATCTTCTCCACCAATTAATTAAACATCACAGAAAAAACTTACTTGATAATTTTAATCCACAATACTTCTATGTGCATGATTTGTGTTCACAATATCATCAAATATAAGACACACATCAAAAATTAATTCATCATTTTTCATATTAAATGTATCATATTTAATGATAAAACTATTTAAGTGATTCTCATTATCATTTTAATCTTCTTTATGAAAAAAATAGTGTAACCAAATTTTCAAAAAAAGTAACACAAGTGGATAATTTATTATATTCAATATTTATAATTCAACATCATAAATAATTCATTTCATTTCAATATGAATTATATGTAACATTTATAGTGTCATCCCATGTATTATATAGATTTTTGGGTTTATTTATATGTCCATAATAAGAATACTATTCTAGATCATCCCTAGATAATTATTGTTCCCATTAAAATATGAACGGAAGTAATTTAATTCTCCATCAGGCATAGTATTATCCAAAATAATTTTTTTAGAACATTCAAAAATTATGTTTTTTGATAAATCATAATAACAATAATGAAATATAAATTAAATTTCTCTATTATCGTTCCCAGTGGAAAACTAATGTAGGGAGTTAATTGACTTTATAAAAAAATTCTGATAGAAAATTCAAAGGTAAATCCCGTATTTTTTCTAAAAACACCTAGTTACTAAAATTTTTATAATTGTATAACTTGATCATTAAATAATATTTGAAAAATATTTATCATGTATTAGTTAATTTTTTTTAAATAATATATCATGTAAAACCAACATGCTTAAATTAAGACCTTATATAGAACATAAATTTTAGTTAACTATTAGAGTAATGTTTTTTAAATAATTTTTAAAATATAAATTAATTTAGTTTAATGAAAATAAATTAAAATATATTTGTATAAAACAATTTAATCAAGGGGATTAGTCATAGACCATGTTATAATCCCATCCTCTAAGTAATCAATCAACCCCAATAATTTTAATATAATTTAAACTTATCCACAAAATACATATATTTTTTATAATAACTGGCCTAAGATAGTAAATCCTAAAATAAATTCTTCTTCCATAGTTCATAATTTCAAAAAATTAAATTATTTGAAAGAGGTCATCTAACAGTCTCTGGTTAAGTACACGAGAATTTATGTCACATGTAAATAGAGTAAATAAAAATATATCAAGAGGTTTTCTAAAATTTAAAGAGAAAGGAATTTTAAGTAGGAATATTTGATATTTCATAGTCTGATCAACATCCATTATTAATAATTTATTGAATATATATTTGAAATAAATTAATTAGGTTCAGATTGAATGTTTAGAAAATCATAGTGTCATTAGAGTCTTGGAAAATATTTTGTTCATTGGTAGTCAATAAGTCTATGTTTTTCTAAAAACATTTATAAATATGTGTTCTTATGTACCAATATATGTGTATTTTGAAATATTAATGCATGAAGAGTTTTTATAAATCTATAGCCTTCTAACGCTCTAATTATACATTGTAGGATAATTATAATATAAGCGAAATCATCAAAATGAGAGACATATCCTGAAGTCTTGACTATTACTTTAAAAGTTATGATGATTTGTTAAATAATAATCACCCTTAAATCAATGTGCCTCTGAATTTCATTTAATACCTTAATATATCCTTCGGAGAATTCTTTTAATATAATTCTTAATAGAAACACTATATGGAGTTTTTCATTATTTCATATATGACTAGTGGTATCTCTTATAGAGATAGAAGGTCTTGAAAGTATATATCCCAATTGGTATAATAACATGGTGGTAGACTATCTTGACATTATATTCTTGTACTCTAATTAGTGGTACCACTTGGAAGAAGATTCAATTGGTAGTATAAGATATGGCAGTCCCAAATTTTGAATTAACCAAAAAATCCTGAACTGATGGTAGAACGACTGATAGTAGGTTTTCTCTAGAAGAAGATACATGGATGGTATCATAATTTGATTAAATTTTTTTGATGAAAACTATTAGTGTTCACAAGTTTCAACTATTAGTAGTTTTTCTACTCATGATATCATATACCGAAAGTAGTTTATATCTAACAGTAGATTTAAGACATGGCCAAATTTCTTATTTGGGAAAAAATAGTTAAATATCATAAAACATGGAATATTATATTAAATAGGAGTTGGGATCATTAAAATAAGGAGGTTCATGGAAATATTCATCAATATGATTTCCATATTTTTAGGATACTCTACATATTATTTTATGATGAATAATATATATTTTAAGGTGGTAGAAGAAGAAATAAATTAAAAGAGGTTGGGGATAATGATTACATATTAATTGGTATGAATCCATTAGAGCCATACCTAAGAAACCTGGAATAGTTATTTAATAATAATAACACCTCTATTTCAAGGATAAATAATTTGGGAACAAAATTCAGTAGGATTTTTTCTTTTTATGTGGATTAATATGGGGTAATTAATAGAGAAGTGATGTATCCCTTTATAAGTTTTTAAGAGAGGACACATAGAATTTGATAATATATTAAAATATAATAATGTAATACTCAATAAAAATACTTATAAAACACCATGTATTTGATTTTATAATAGTTTTATGTCCAAATATGGTCATATAAAATGATTTATTAAAGAATAATTGGAAACATTACCTTTATCTAAGGGTTAAAACCACCCATTAAAAATCCATTTTATCTTAATAATCATACCATATTTATATTATTCTTATATTTAATTAGGATAAAAAAATAAAACTGATTATTTTATCTAATATGAAATATTTTTATTCTAAACTGGGAATATTTTTTCAATTCAAATCATATAATTTGTTGAATGTAATTATAAATTAAACTTATAAAACACAACACAACATAGTTTTCCAGAATAAAATGTATTCTTTTGAAATAAAATCATTATTAAAAAAGAATTAGTTGAATTAATTTAATTGAAAATAATTATATTATTAAAAATATAAATTATTCAATGTTACATTGAAACAATTTGAAAACAAAATAATACATTACAAATTCTTTAAATTAAGAAACAATTTTTAATAAAAATCATTATTTTTCATTTTTCATAGAAAATTAAAAAATTTCATTATTTTATCAAAAATTCCATCTAAGATAAATTTAAAATTATTAATTTATGAAATTCAGTAATTTTTATTAAATAATCACTCAAAAAGTGGTTGAATGTAATTATATTATATTCTCACAAAAAATCCAATTTTTTAGGAAAAATGTATTTTTGAACCATATAGTGACTCTATTAAATATTTATTTCATATCAATAAATAAATTTTAATTATCTTTTTATATAATTACATTTTTTAAAATTTGGTTCTTCTTATTGATACCACTAATGTAGAAACTATGATACATTCGCCACATTTAACTTATAATATTTTTATAGTATAGATTACATGGCTTAATGCTCATTATTTAAAGTTAAAAAATTAATTGAATAATAAAAATTAATTTAAAGAGAAACAAATCATAAAATTTTTGAGTGTTAAATTTTACTCTTTTATTGTAATTTCCCTATCAGTATTCCACCACTACGATATTATAAACTAAGGGTACTTCTACCAAATCACATCCTTATGATTTCAATTATCTTCTTCAAAGATATGGGTTTTCAAAAGAAATATAACCAATGACTTGTCTTGTTTCCTATCACTTTATATCTATGATCAGGAATCCCCATCACTTATTCCTCATAATAGATAGTTTTTTGTCATTTAAAGACCTCTAACTTCAATACATCTGATAGATAAGGTATGAACTTCCTTAGAAGAGATACGTGGAACACATCTTGAGCATATGATAACTTTCGTGGACTCTCAATGTGATATGATACAATCCTAATAAAATCAATAATTTCAATGCGACCAATATATCTGTATATTAGTTATCCCTTATTTGAAAATATAATAACATTGAACAGTAGAGATATTAATAAGAATACTTTTTCACCACCTCAAAACTATTGTTCTTATTAATGATTGTCATCCTAAATCATTTTTTGCTTATTACATGACCTTATGTGTTATTTCATTAATCAAACCACATATTGAATATCCTTGGCTAGATAAATTTATAATACTATTCTTTCTCCAACTCCATTCCATCACATTAGAGTTCGACACTTCTATTCAGAGAGGGATTGACAAGGAACCAAATGAATACTTGATTAAAAGCTATGGTCTTAAGAAAGCTAAAACAATTTATAGTTCTAATTTTAATTGACATTAAAATACATATATAAAGATCATATAACTACTTGAATTGTTTTAATGTTATTGAAAAAATTACTACCAGTTTGAGAATGATATGTTAGGCTAAAACTCATATTCATGCTCAGAGCCAGTTAAATACTTCTATAGAATAATGAGGTAAACCTTAGATACCAATAAGATACAATTGAGAGTGGTAATCCTAGAAATATTACCTCTTAATTAATGTATAACATAATAAGTTGATCAATAGAAATATTATCTCTAGTGGTAGTAAAATGCACTGTTTTTATAAGGGAATCAACTACAAACTATATATAATTGCTATCTTTTGATGTTATGTAGTGTACAACAATGAACTGAATGGTTATGTTTTCCCATTCTTATCTAGGTATGGGAAATGGTTATAACATCCCCATGTAATTCTGTATTTTGACATTAATTTGTTCACATACTAGAAATTAGGAAACATAATCTACGATATCCCATTACAAATTGTCTAACCTTAAATACTATTTAATATTCTATATATATTCATACATCCATGATGAATATATAATTATATAAAATGAGCATTATGAATGAGATCGTTTTTAAAATATGATATTTAAGGGACACATACTTTATTCCTAAATCATATTATTTTAATATTATCAAGGTTGAATTATGGAATTTTCATCATTGTATTATGAAATACCACATCTTCCTTATGTGACTTATTAATCCTCTTATGTATTGATGGTCAAACATTCACATATTAAAAATAAAATATATCCTTTTTCTTCATGATTTCAATATCTATATTTTTAAAATTCGTAAATATTATATCTATTTCAATCCTCATCATTGAATAACTATCTTGATCTATCTAACTAATAGCATCATCCAGTTAGTTAAACTTGCTAGGGTGAGAATATATTGAATAATTATATTCATTGATCAACTCAAAACATACAATCTGGTGCATATTAAACTCTTTCTATGTAAACATATACATGAAAATTTTAAGATCAATATATATATACCAGCTTTCCCCCTTGCATATAATGCATCCGTATCTTCAATGAAAATATTACTATTACCAACTCCAAATTTTGAGTTGGATAATTTTTCTAATGATTTTTATTGATGATAAAAATATATTATCACCATATAATTATGAATAAGGATACTTCCATGTCATTAATTTGATGCATAACTATAGATCACAAACCCTTATCCAATATAGGGTAGTGTAAGCACAATCATATTGACCGTCCTTCTGTTTAATTATTTGAATTTTTCTTTACATTCATCTAACCATAAGAATATAACCACCACTCGATTCAACATATTGAATTTTTTATATAAGCATGAGAATTATCTCACAAATTGTTAAGAGTATCCATCAAACCCAAGATAAATAATGAAATCGGCAACTATTTTTTGCGTATAACATTTCTCAATAACATCCATATTTATAAGATCCACAAAAATACCCCCATAATAGATTATATGACCTCTAAATGTAATTTTTTGAAACTACAATTCACAATTGGTAAATTTAGCTTACAATTCCTTCCCCAAGGTCTCTATAAAAATTATCAAATGTTCCCTATTATATTCATTTACCTTGAAATATTTAATAACATCTTCAATAAATACTAATAAAAAATAATCAAGGTATTTATAAAAAAATGTATTAATTAAATATTAAATGATAGAATCGGAATTTTTAACTCCCAAAAATTACAATAAATTCATAATGAACAGAACTCATACAAAAAACTATCTTAGTTATATCATAATTTTTTAAAACTAGCTAATGGTATTTAGAATAAATATCAATCTAGTAAAAATACTGAACTCAATGTAATTGATAATTAGATCATTCATATGGGGTATATTATGCATTTTTTCATTTCTGATCTTATCATGTTCTCAATAATAAATTCCATGAATCCTCTAATCATATTTCTTCATAAAAAAGTAAAATTTACACACCATTGAAAGGAACTAGGATAAATTAATCCATTTTATTGTCTATACTAGAGTTCATTCCTTATTTCATATAACTCAATTTGGGATATAATGTATGGGTTATTTTAAAAAGGAATTTAATTGCGAAGGAGTTATATTAAAAACAGAAACTAAATATTTAATATATTAGTACAAAATCTCTTTTAAAATACATCATTATATTCCCAAACAACTGGAAAATTTTCATGTTGTGGTTATTACAACAACTTAAGATAAATATACCTAACGAATATGTAGAAAACTCAATATGATGTAAGTTATCTCCAATGGGTGTTCTGGTTTATCCTTACACATATAAATGATTACATGTTGATTTGTAAAATGAAATATAAATTCCCTTCCCTGATAATTGATCTAGGAATTATATTGATAGATCCAGTTTATACCAAAAATTATATAAGATTTAACTATTGGAATAATAACCATATTTTGAAAAAGAACATTCCCAAAAACTTCTGTGTATAGGTCATATTGGCTTGACATGCAGTCATTATACCATTATGTGTATTTACTACCATCTCAACCTATAATTGTTGTATATATTGATTAGAGTCATATTTAATATTCATTATATAGAAAAACAAATATTTATTTGAAAAAATATGATACATTATTGATTTATTTTTTCATTCACCACCACAACATTATCATTCTATCTTTATTCCATTACTAAAACAAAAATGGTTTTCATACCCCTTAATAATATCTGATCAAAGAGAAAATTCATGATTAATCATTTACAGGATGTATAAATCATAACACCTTCTTTTCAATCTGGGAATCTTTATATTTTACATAGGCCATTTAAGGACATCGTTTATTTAAATCCTTTATAATGGTTCCTAAGAAAATTCGGATTTAAATGATGTATATCCTTTAGGTGTTTGAATCTATGAGTAATGTAAGGGATCATTCACTATTCATGAAAAATAAGGATGAGATATAATCATGCAACTCATTTCAAATTTATTACCCCTAGATGCATCTATACTAAATCCACATACACTTTTAGTATCTAGAAAACTATGAATCTCTAGGATAAAAAACTGATCTCTAATATTCTAAAATAATTATGGAATTATTCTAAAATTAGACATATCATTCATTTATGCCACATGTTTATATGCCGATATATTGGATTTTGTAAATATATTTCCCATGGTTTTTACTAAAAATTATCTAATACCAACTATAATGAAATTTATACTAATACAATAGATTTGATGGTTATTTTATTACATTGAAAATAGATACAATAATTCATTACCCAAAGGAACAAATTCTTTTGTTTTCTGAATGAACTAGATACATACTTGAATCACACATTATATTGGAAATATAAAACAAATGATCATATTTTCTTTGAGAAATTTATTATTATATCATTAATATCCTTTAATATAGTTTATATTAAATTTAATTGAATCTTATGGAAAATTAAACATATTAAAGTGGCAGTATTAGATGTCCAGTAATGGAACACATACAATATAATCTATCATAGACTAAATAAGACATAAATAATATGACCGGAATAAATGATGATCAAATAATTCTATATAAATAATCACATGTTCATTAATTATAAAAATTTATGTTATAACTATTTAAATAATATCATGGATATTAATTACTAGTTTAATAAAAACATAATTCATTATATCAGACACCTTAAACTTACCATCGATTAATTATGTCGTGATATTTTAAATAAACAGGTATTCAAATAGAACAAAACCCAACATGATTTTTCACATGAGACCTACGATTAAATTGGGGTTACATGTAATTTTCTTCTACAACCATCAAATAATAAGTTCAACGCATTAATCATATGAATAAACAATTAATATTAACTAATATGTATTAAATTTCAATAAATATCTATATAGGTAAAAACTAGCATATGAAATTCCAACAACATCCCCAATAAAACAGACTATAAACTAGAAAGAGAAAAATAGAAGATGATAACATTATAATATAGCCTATTTAAATTATAATATTTTTCAAATGATTTTTAAATAGATCAAAATTATTTTAAAATTTTACTAGAAATTTTATAAATAAAAATTAAATTTTTATTTTTAAAACACTTCTATAAAATATAAAATTTACAAAAAATTAGGAAAACACATTATTTTTAAGGAAACATGGAATATATTAGTGTATTATTAAAAAAATTGGTCAATCATTATTATAGTAATTTTTTTCATGTCGAGTATGTTAAAATAACATTTCTTATCACATTTTCGATAAAATTTCAAATGTACCACATTTAGAAAATGAAAAACAATTCCATTTATTTTTTTTATAAAAGGTCAAATATGAGTTAATATAAATTAAAAATATAATATTATAATAATAAAAAATATTCTTAAAATAATTTTAATCAACACATTGACATGGAGTAAAATTTTATCGAACCAAAGAGGGAACATCTTCTTTTCTCTTAAATACATTTCCAAGGTAATTTGAGGTAATAAATAGAATAATGTTTTAAGATTACATGAAAATTTCATGAATGAACATATTAATGGAAAATATATGGGTTTTAATATTTGTTTTTCATATATTCCCCCCAATGTATAACTCAACATAAAAACCCAAAATAATGATGAGAATGTGAAATAAACCCTTACCTTATGCTCGAATTACATGATAAGTGATTTGAAACTCATCAATATGAAATTTTAATTTATTATAATTCAAAATAATAAAAATATAAATTATTATAATATCATATAGTATTCATTTATAACATTTTATCACCCATTTATTTACAGGTCTTTGTTAAATCACTATTTTGATAGCTAACTATCTCATTTTTAAAGTATGTTCCAGTTTTGTAGTTTCAATACTTTCAAATTTTAAATAATTCCATAGTATACATAATTAAAATCCGGATATTAATATCATATATATTTATTATATACATAGTTATAATAACTCTTGAATGGTAGAGATATAGAAATGAATTACATAATTCATGGAGACGGTAGGTCATACATCTGCATGAACACAATTTTCATGTTTTGATGGGTGGAAGGAAAGAAGGTAACAAATAAATCAAATTAACATAATAATTATTATAAAATATATATCATATATATTGATTAAATCAAATATTATTAAAATACATATTAATATGAAATGAAAAAATTACATCACTTCATGGAGATGGTAACACCAACATATTCACGAATGACATAATTATTTTCTAAAAGATTTTGAAGGTAAGAAGTAAGATATCATATTAGAATTATTAATGCATAGTTATATAATAAATATAATACATAAACATTTAATCCATAATAATAACCATCCATGAATGGTTGTGATGGAAAACTAATTTTATCTCTACGTGGGGCTTGTAGTCTACACATACTCATTAGTGATACTTTTATTTCACATTCAATACAATAGAGGGTGGTTAATAATAGTCACCATGTAAGAATGTCATTTTAGTATATTTTTATACTGAATGCATTTTTTTTATGAATATCATATTTTTATAGAAGGTATAAAAATTAAATAATTTTGAAGTGGTCGGGTTGGATGATTACATGATCTTCAAAAGGATTCCTTTAGATCCTCCCTAAAGGAATCCTGGAATAGATTTTAATAATAATGTAACCAATTATTATTTTTTATTTATTTTTATAAGATAATTTTCAGGTTGTGGTATTGAATTCTTGATAACATTCATGTAATATTGAGATAATATGGATGTCCTTTTTTATGTGTGTGTGGGGGGGGGGTGAGTATACACTTGGTATTTCAAAGATGATTAAAATATAAGGATGTAATAATCTAGAAAAAATCATCCAAATTGACAAGTATTATATAGTGTGGAATTATTATTTATAAATCTGAACACAACTTTTGATTTAAATTTGTATAAAATTAATAATTTCTCTTATCTCTTGGTTTGACACCCCACCGGTAAGCTAGTTTTAACCTTAACCACCAGAAAAAATTATTACTATTTTTACTTTTGATTACGACCAATTTTTTTGATAAACTTATTAAATATTATAAATTATAATTTTTAATAATATTTAATTCATTTAATCCAATTGAACTCATAAAATTGTTTTTAATTGAAACAAAATTAAACTTGTTAAATGTGATGAAAAGTTATTTTGTAGAAAAAAATGTTCTATTATGAAATGATTTTTCTTTCCAAAATTCAAAATAAAATTGATTAAAATTATCACTAAAATACTATTAATAAATTAATTAAAAAAATTAACTTTTATATCATTAAAAAAATAACTTTTTATGTTTTTATCTAAAAAAATTATGTTTTATTATAATCATCATTTCCACTATACATTAATAAATAATAATTTTCATAAATTTATATACAATTTACTAACATATAATTTTCATATATTTATTTCAAAAATGAATTCAATTTTTAAAATACACATCATAAAATTGAAATAAATTAATAGTATTACTTCATCACAAAAATAAATAAATCATTTTTGAGTAAATATGTATTTTTATTGAATATAATGATTCTACTAAAACATATGTACTTATTTATAAATATATTTTATTTAACTAAAACTATTATACATATTTTTTAATATGTTCATTCATATTTGAACCTCTAATTTAATGGCTATGTTTTAACTATTGCATTTAAAAAATAATATTTTTATTGTATAATGTATATCGCAAAAATATACGTGTTTCTTATTATGAAAATTATTGACCACATAAATTTTATACAAATAAAAATATATCATTAAATATTGGTGTTTTATGGTTTTGGACATGGTTTTGGATGATTATATTCTGACATAGACCCATTATCTGTACTCGGCGGTCAAATTAAGATATTATGATACAAGATCTCTCTTATTTTCAAATTTTTAAGTAATGTTGAGACACATATTGGTAGGGACGGTATTTTTTATTTTTACTATAATGTTACCCTTTTTTTACTCTATAATTTTTTATTTAGGTATTTTTATTCATTTTTTTACACTATAAATGTTTTAGATTATTATTTTTATCCCGGTTTTTTACTTGGATCTGAGTTGTGTTTGTGTACGTGTTCTTGTGTGTGTGTGTGTGTGTGCACATTATGACAATGCCTCCGATTTTAGTTATTCCTTATAATTACTAGTCAACAACCATTGACTTATTTTGCATTAGTCTATGCTATCAAAATTTACTTACAACAATTCCAATGGGGTCCTTTATGGGTAAGGTTATGAAAAAATCCCAATATCATTATATTATGTTGCTTTTTTCAATAGATGAAGATTTAAATGTCATAGTATTGACACATAAAATGAATATAGATTCAAAGATTAAGTATTTTACTTCATGAGTTTCTTTTATTAGATTATGATGATTTAATTTACATATAATGAAATCTATGTGATTTGATCCTCTAGGATATTTAGTTGGAATGTATCTATGTTTTAGGATCCCATCAAAATATTCGAGTTGGGATTGATGACCTTTGATTGATAAGAATTGAAGATACTAATTAAAGATGAAATATGAAATTGAATTTTTTCAATTTGAATTTCTTGAAGTTGGGATGTTTTCCAATAATATGAGTTTTCGACGACCTAGATATTCATAAGCATGATCAAAACGGTGAACATGAAAGTTCTTGTCCCTCTATGTGTATGAATGAGTTATCAGCAACCGGAATGTCCTAATGAGTTAACCAATGTTTTCATACTAATAAGGGTTCTAACTGATGTATTTATATTTAATTTGGAACGTATATAGTTTATTTATAGACTATTATTAATGTGATATCAGTATTTAAAAACGTTTAAATTAAAAAACTATAATTAATGTTGAGATGACATAAATATTACAGATAGAAATATTATGTCATTTTATATGAATAATCATTATAAATCATAATGATCCATTATAGAACCATACTTGTTTTTTGTCTTTGGAAAATGGGATACATAAACACTTAGTACATAAAATATCTATATCATATTCTACTTAGTTACACATAATTAGAACCCTTCTTGAATATATCATACTCAAACCCTTTCTCCATACTATAAAGAAAAGAAAACATACAAATGTGAGCTCATATATAATCAGTAATGATAAAAAATAATATATTCATTAATGACCATATAGATTCATATCAACAAAATATGGGTAAAATAACCTGAGATTTAAATTTAAAATTCATATCCAACAATTCATAGCTCTTGCTAATGAGGCATGGCATAAACCTTGTCAGTTCTTAAAAAATGAATCACAAATAATCAAATAACGTGATCCATTAGTGCATAACATTGGAAAAATACCATTTAATAATAGAGTTTCTTAAAGTTATTTATAATAATAATCCTAGAAATAATATTTTAAGGGTACCAGCCAATACATTCATCACATGTTCGTCTTTCTGTAACCACCATTTTCCTTTGTTGGAATGGGGACAACCTTCAATATACCATCTATTAGACTTGGGATAACCTCCTATGTACCCTATTTTGGGATTGGGTTATCATACCATATAACCTTTGATCTAATAACCGAATAATGAATTCCCATATATTTATAGGTATATAAAAAACCCACCCTTCGTGAAATTATAATGCATTCATATAAGCTTTATAAGATTTTGAAAAAAAATATCCTTATTTCCAAACATAACCCATAGAAAAAAAAAGTTTCATCAACATTTCTCTATTATAAGCGCTAAACATATAGAGAAATATTAATATACTAAAATTTGATAATATAACCATAAAATATAATACATCAATGGATGTTGTTAGAGATGAATGTAACTCTAAAAGAACATTGGAATATTTCATGATGGAAATACGTTTTTCAATTTTAGATCACATATTTAAAATATAGAAATTTAAAAAATATTAAGGGAAAAAATTTATATTAAATGAAAAATGGAAAGTTTTAATAAAATCTTAAAATAATATATTATTCATGATGGAGGGAAAATACATTCATTATGTGTATATTAAAATTAATATTCATCTCACATTTTCAATAATGTGTCCAAAGTACCACATTCTGAAATTGGAAAGTGGATTCTTTTAAATTTTTTTATAGATTCTTAAATATTGGGAAATTTATTTTATAATAGAATTGGGAAATATTTAATGAACAATTTAAAACATTATATATATCATATTGTTACTAATGAAAAATATTCCCAACTAAAGAGATAAATGAATTCAGTTTTCCTTTAAACAGTATTTCGATCTCTTGAATACATAATGAGAGGAAAATTAAAAGGAAAATATTTTATCAATAAAATTTACTAATTAAAGTAAAAAACATAATAGTTTATATATATATTTTATCTAATGTCATCAATATATATTTAAGCACAACAAATCCGTCAAAAAAGTGATATTGTAATGTAAAAACCGTACCTCAAGTATAAAATTATTTATTAGAACTTAGACATCTAGAAAAATAAATTAAATTTTATTACACATCTATAATAAAAAAAATATTAATACCTAAAATAGAATATATGGTATAGTTATTCCTTTTTAATACTTATTTATTAATAATTATTTACTATAATCAATGTTATTGGGAGTTAGTTGTTTCATTTCTCATGTATGTTTTGTTTTGGTAGATATGATACTTAAAATTTGATCATGGTTCCATACTCTATATAATAGTACTAATTTAATAACTGTAATATTTATTCTTTATTTACACTTTTATGACTATTCATTTTAAACTTTTACAAAAAATTAATTGCATCAATTTATGGAGAAAATATTAGCAAAATAAAGGTATGTAGATCCCCTAGAACCATTATCATGAATTTGATTCCCAAAACACATAACATAAAACACTAGATTTCAAACACATATATTATTAAAAAAGAAAACTTTCCCACTCAATAATAAGATAATAAATCTATAGTGAGGCTTCAACGTCTACTATAAATTATCATCACTTGAAACTCTTCTAGGATTTGGAAAGATAATATATTATTTATCATCCTAAAGAAATTTAAACATAAATAAATGACAATATTAAATAGTAAATAAGATTAAAATTAATAATAAAGTATTTCATGAGATATGTGAATCATAACATGATATATGAATGAAAATAATCATAGGATTTTGAGAATGAAACAAAGAACTTATATAATAAATACATTGATTAGAACATTATTATAATATAAGAGCATATAATTTTAGAATTTGGAAACAAAATAAATTTTATATCATAAGCATATGTCAAGTATTACTCATTTGGAAATCATTATAATATACCAAGTATTACACCCTAGGTCAATATCATATTCAAATGATTACTCCCTCAGTTATCAAAATATAATAGGTCCCTTCATTATCTGAGTCATGGTTTCTAACGAGACATTATCATTACCCTATGCATTATAGCCACATCTGGGTGAACCCATCATAATGAAAAATAATACATATGTGTTCTTAAGGATTTCAATCAACATATCATAAAAAATGAAATAAAATGGGTTTTATATCATTTTCATGTGGTACCTAAGGAAGAATTTATGATGTAATCAATAAGCATGACATGATAAACCCATTAAAAATAATTGGGTATTTAATGAATTTAAGATTTTTTTCATTGTAAATACAACTCAATAAATATTATTTAATATATGGTGTTGAAACCTCATATGTGAATTGTCTGGATCATTGTAAGTCACTAAGAGGGGGAGGGGGTGAATTAGTCATCCCCTTTAAACTATTTACAAATTGATTCCTTTCAATTAATACTATGAGGGTGGTTGAAGCTTTTATCCAATCTCCTAGTGTCTCGCATCCATACCTCAGAAGATGTTATAAGTATAAAGGCAATGAAAACAAATATTTACAAGGTTCGGTTCAAAGACCCACTCCATGTGGTGTTGGTTATTCCCCCCAACAATGATTCTCCAATATTAAGTTTTTATAAATTACAATGGTATATATAGAGTCCCATTGTATCTCTCATGAGTCCCAAAAGATGGTATTTATACTATATCTCATTGTGTTATGAGAGTCCACTAGCCCGCTTCAATGTCCCGCTGAAGACTTTCCCTCCTCACTGGATCTCATAGGGCTGTTCTAGATCTCGAGTCTCACAAGAAACTTACTTCTTTAAGTTCATTCTTCATTCACTACAGATGGTGTTATTCTCTTCCCACAAATGCTTACTAAATCACACATTACTATGTATATCTTCCATAATCCTCAATAGCCTTTGGTGATGTCTGTTGTCCATGCTCAATATTTCTGATCACATTGTTGATCAGTGGTTAGTTCAACAATTCTTAGGTAATTCGTTCTTCTTCTGAAGAAGACCTGGCCTCACTTAGATGTGTGAAAGTAATGCACACTACATCTTCAAGAATGTTTATATTAAATAATGTTCATGCCCTATATTCTCTCTCTGTCTTCTTGAGTACTGAATCACTGTAAACTCAGATAAAATATCTTCTTTCAATTCGTTCTCGATTCAGTCTCAAAACATCATGCATGGAATTCATTGGATCCAATGCCTCTTGTATTTGTATATCTCAATAAATAATACTTCATTCATGAGTTTTGTGGAACATATTCGTCTTTTTTAGACACATTACCTTATAATCATGACTCTTATTTTAAGTGTGTTCACATGTGCATATTCATGAATGTACTCATGCATAATCATTTTATTCTTTGTGTAAAAAGACGAATTGGTATAACCATTTGAGCACACACAATTAAACTTTTTTTTCTCACTTAATACCACATATACATTTTTTATTTGGTTCATTGCACGCACACACTAAATATTTAGTTTAGGTTCAATATAAATGTGTGTTTATTCAAACCTAAATGGGATTAGTTCATGTGTGTGATATTCATATATCTTCCTCCTTCATCAAATGTGCACAAACAATAATTTTTTGATTTGTTCTCTTTTTAAAACCCAAATGGGTATATTGAATTTATGGCTTTTTCTTTCACACTTGGGTGTATTAATTAATGCATATATATGCATGTGCATCATGCATGCACTCTCTATCATCATTTGTGAAAACACGATGGTCTGGGTTTCTTCTTCTTCAAAAGAATTAGACAAGAGATTAGACATTAATGAAATCAACATATTCATTAATGGTGAACCCAGAAAACAGTATATATATAAGATGGAAATAGTTGTCTGATCTTCTTCATCAGGAAAATCAGTGTGCACAAGATTATCCCCTTTCGGGTTTGTGGTGCCTGAGAGTTTCCTTCACAGAACCTATGAGGGTTTTTCTTGGTTCTTTCTGTTTGAAAATAACAAAACAGGTGTTAAGAATCGGTTGTTTTACCCATGGGATACACCTAAAAAATATAGGATCAGGGTTAAAATAAACTATTTCATGCTTCTGGGTAACTTCGCATAGAGGATGGGGTTATATTACAAACTAGGGGGTTCGCAGTTCATCGATTCACACATAGGATGTGCAAGAATCCTTCATGAAAAAAGTGTGCAGATCTCCTTCATTCAAGGGATTTGCGGGACTCTGCCTTTTGAAAACATGAGATATTCACTTTAGCTCTATTTCTTCATAGAAAGAGGATATCGTTTCTTCAAGAATGGAAGCACCCAATTAATGTTCTGGGCTTCAACTTTTATAGGATAGGAGCGTATTCAAAATGCGATGTTCAAATATTTGAATGGTTGAGATATCTGGCTTTGAATATTTTCAAACCTAGGTTATGATATGGCATAAGTCACATGTGTTTCATTTTTAACAGTGGGCCCCCCATTTATAGGGAGGTAATAATGTGCATGTGTTTTCGAATGCATGAGAACCATCCTACTCGATCTTCATCCATGCAAAATGAGAACTCGCAATTTCGTTTTCATAATCCTCTTTCTATTTTATTCATTCATTGAAGGAATGAAAATTTTAATGCATACATGTTAGCGTGATGCTCAAACAATCATAATTTTCTTGATGGTAGCTCAAATGGTGGATGAATTAGTGAGATCATCATTCGGTTAGATCTCATGGTTCACAGGTGCATCCGATTTCTGGAGGATGAAGACAACTTGGCAAGAGAAATCAGATAGTGCTAGTTGAATTGTTAAGCACATAATCCGTTAGACATCATAGATGCTTGTGATCAATCCACGATTGATGAGACAGTGAAGTGCTATTCTGGAATGAGATCAATGGCACAATTGTATTTCCTTGCCACAACATAATGAGACTCTGGGTTCTTGTATTTTAAATATCAGGTCCTAGAAGCACAATTACAGAATTCAACTCCCCCTATCCTTGTACCACCATGCCCCAGTGTTCTCTAGCTGTGATTATGTACCCACACTTACTTCATCCGGAACGCTCTTGGTGCCCACTATGCATCTTTTCCACCCAGGTTGATCAATGTTCATGATACCGTGGGCTTATACATGGCCCACATGACCTACTCCACACGGCCTGCCCATTCTGGTTGCCAGTTTGGGAGACAAGTCTCAGCCACACCACTATGGTGCGAGATGCCTCCCTAAAAAAGCTGGATAGCAATGTTGGTGCCATATTATCTAGTAAAGAAATACATAGTATAAAAACTACATATACAAATTTGATACATCTCTGGAATTCAAAACCACCAATCTTCTTCTCTTTTTATTATATTATTTATGGAATGATAATTCCAAATATCATCTCTAAATCATCATCACTCTTTTCTTTTAAGATCACGAATCCAAAAGATCTTTACCATATTCTTTTGATCCAATTACACATGATGAATGACCATTTATTCATTACTCACGTATTAAAGTATAATTCAAGGTTTAAAAGATTTAATGAGTGATATGTTCTCTTTAAACACATGTCTTGGACTGTGAGGATCATCTGGAGAATTCGTATGAGTTAGTTCACCAAATTCATCCAATTAGATGATACACGATAGATCTATAATTTCACCATACAATAATGTATTGCAAGGACTTATTCAAATTATGTTACAATGTATCACCTTGAAACAAGTCTTGGAACATAGGATAAGATCAACAATCATCTAAATTATTCATAATCTTATTCCATAATCAAAGTGGGATCTCCACTCAATTACGGATATTGGATCTTCACTGAATTAATAACATCACATTAAGTATCAACACTTCAATAATTTGTATAACCTCTATCATAACCATTCCATACACATATTGATAACTTATTGACACTTAAATCCTACGGAAAATTAATTTAACACCATGCTTGACAATAAGAAATGGAAATTTTGTTTCTACAAAAATTTCCCCACATGATCAATGTATTGGTAACCAAGGTGGAGAACCTTCATAAAAACACATAGTGTAAAATATTTCTATATAAAGCAACATAATACAGGTGAATGATTATAAAATGAAAAACTATTCATTGATCATACCATATATGTAAGATATAATTTCATAATACAACATGGAAAAATAAGGTGGTTGGTATCATCTGATGAATATAAATATTTATGAATAAAACATTGATTAAAAACACTCTTATAATAATTTGGAAAAAAAATTAGAAAATAAAAATTCACCAATTTATTTAAAAAAATGAATTTATTATTATTCATTTAGAATAATTATTTCCTTTTTAAAAACATCAAATTATAGAGTGGTAGTCACTTAGAAAATGTTAATGATGGTGGATAGATACATTAACACTTAATCATATAAAATATATTTTTTTAAACAACCCATAGAGAAATATTTAAAAAATTACTTTTCAAAAGTCATTTTTTTGTAAATTCATGATATTTGAAAGTGTCAATTATCTAAAAAAACTTGTAATAAAGTTGTTTTGTTACATTTTAAAACATTACTTATGAATAAATATTTTTTAATAATTATTCATGAAGAAACAATTAAAGTCTATTATAAACATGTATGAAAAAAGACATCATAAAATAAACATTAAAATTTTAAATTAATAATTGGTTATGATAATTCCTAATGATACTTACAATATTATAGAACAAAATTTCGATATGAATAAAATATATAATGATGAAATGGATTTTTATTCTTGTTTTTATAATTATTCATTTCACTAATGCATTTTGAAATATAATGTGACCCCCCAAAGATAAAAATTTTAATGATGGGGTTTAATTACACCAAAAATAATTTAAATAAATCATATTTAAAAGTTAATTGTATGATAAAGGATACATGTAAGATCAGATTCAAAAAAATAATTCACAACTTATATAAAATACACATAAGCTGTGAAAACATTAGAAAATTGAGTAACATTTTGATCAAAATACTTGAAGGGTACATATCTTGAAAATAAAACTAGAATACCATGAATAAATGATATTTCATTTTTATATATGAATTTGGAAATTAATGCACTATAAAAATTGGTTCATAAAGAAAAACACATCTAAATAAATAGTGTTTGATAAAAAATCCCTTACTAATTAAGATCATTCAAATAAAAATCCATTGAAAGAATGAGATATTTAATTTGAAGATCAAATACCATGAACAAGGATTATATATGGAATTGAATATCAAATTTTAGTTTTCAAACATAATTTAGAATAATTTAGGGTCAAAAAATAACATGTGTATGAGAGAGGAATTTTTTGAGAACAAACCCTTACCTTGTTTCCTTTCATCAGTAGATGCAATTTATGGTCCTTTATAACTAAGATAGATATATTAATAAATAAATTATAAACTATATGAATACATAAAAATAATTATAATTTACATTTATATTCATAATCTATATTCATTTTATTTCATTTTTTTATATTTTATCACATCGTATTTTTATAGTTTAAACTTTTTATAATTGGTTTATAGGAGTAGTGATGGTATAAATTCCTCTCAAGTTTTATCCCAAAATTCAATTAAATTTGTTTTAATATATATTATATAATTATTTTTTATTTTTAAAGGTCTTTCCATGAGTACATTAATCTATATCTTAGAAGATGAAATAAACCATTATCATTTTGCAGAGACTTCGAACCTACAAAGGGTGTTTCTTTAATAAATGAGTTATTTTGTTTTGTACTCTATATATAACCAATAAATAAATTTAATCAAGTATTTTTATCATATTATTCCATTTATTTTTTTTAATAACAATTAATGACATAACATATTTTCCTTGTTCTAGTAGGTGGCCAAAATAGCAGAATCATGAACATTGATTTTCTCGATTAGTGTGTATTATTAAAGAGGTTTTTATATTTAAATAATATAATAATAACTGAATTAAAATGATATTACTTTAATTTTTCAATTATTTTGAACTATATTTAAATAAAAATTAAAATATTTGGAAAACAATATATGAAATACAATAAAGCTATTCATTATGGTGGGATTTGTCCGCATAACAGATGATTTGAATTCCTCATTACTCATCAAATGAGAGAAGGGAATGTTGATTTAGGGTGATATGTTAAGAATCATAAATACAATATATAATAAATATTTATTATTAAATAACATCATTAATACCATCTATGAGTGGTGGTGATGAAAAAAATTAAAGTTTCACTTCATGGAGATGGTAATTTTTACACAAACAATGTTGATTATTATTATTTGTATTCATAGATGAAAGAGAAAAAATAATGGTTTTACCATTACTATAACAACATCCTATCACAATAATGATGTTGTGGTTAATATTTTACAATGGTAATTCTTGGTTTATAATGTAAATAATAAAAATGAACTGTTATGAAAGTTGTGATCCATGTATTGAGACATTGAATTTCCTCTTCATGAACAACTTATATTTGAGGGAATTTGTATACTTTTTGATTAAAATGGGGATTATAGTATGTAAATTAAATAACATTTAGAAAATATGGGTAATTTTTCTAATTAACATTCTAAATAAAAGTGTATTTTTGAATGGGTGGAAGTGGTCCTCTTTTATTATTGAGAAAGAGGGAATTTTCCAAGTAAATGAATGGTAATTAAGTGGTATGAATGAAAATATATGAATTTTAGGTGATTTAGTTGAGTTAATATTTTTAAATTTTTTTTCATGTCTGGGAACAATTAATTATGCATATGAGGTCTAATGTTAAATTTAGATAAGGAAAAACTATGTTTGCATGGATTAGTCGTTTAAAAACATATTACTCTTAAGAAAATATTAAACATATCAATAAATTAACTATAAATATTATAATTAGACCCTTATAACCAAATTTAAAAATTATAACTAGGAATTTATTTATCTAAAATGATTTCTTTAATATTAGAAAATATGATTTTAAATTTAACCCATGTATCAGAAAAAAATTATTTTTTTAAATAAATATGCATTTTTAAAATTTAAACTTTTATATATTATAGTTTTTTATAGTTAACTGTTTTAATAATATTAATATATTTAATATAAAAAAATAGGGTTACGTAAAATTACAATAAACACATAACCAATTTTTGAATGAATATTTATTAATTAAATTAATTGTAATACATTTTTCATTATTAAAGTAAGCATTTACTATAGTCTTAAAAATGATGGGTTTTGGTTTCCAAAGTTAAAAATATATGTTTAAATGCATAATTATATTTCATTGTTTCATATTCAGCCACTTAAAATATTTACAACATTCTAGTTCATTCCTATATATTGATAAATTCATTAAAATAATAATTTTCATAAAAATAAAATTCTCGACTGAAAAATCTATATTTCTAGAGAATGATCGTAAATTAAAACTTATTAGATTTTGATGTTATAAAATGAAATATATTTTTAATTATATCTAATCTTATTTCTAAAAATTATTTATTTATCATTCAATTGAAAATAAAATATTTAAAATCATCTAATTTTATTAAAAAATTCATTTTTAAACATTAAGTATTTATAATATAATTTCATGATATTTTCTGAAAAATTAATTAATTTTATTGTATTATATTATATATTTATATTTTATATGTTATCATAATTATTTTTTAATATTGTTAATTTAATTTTCCAATTTATGAAGACCTTTTTAAATGCATTTGAAGAATGATATCACAATTAGATCTATTTAAAAAATATATATACTAAGATCCGGAAATGAAACATTATATCCCCCATAAATAAAATGATTTAGTTAATATTTTTGGAAAAAAACATTAATTATGTTTGTAATTAAATACATGCATGACTTAAAATAAAATTTAAAAAGAATATTCTATATTATTATCATAAGTAAAACTATAATACCAGTATCCTTATACTGTTAAGTTAACCATATTCATCATTTTCTCTTGGTATCTAGGAGCTTTATTTCATCCTCATCAAAACATAATGTTTTTAGTTATATTGATACATTCCCCAATGTGTTTCATCCCACATTTTTTGACATGAATGAAATTGATTTTTTTACCTTCTTCCTCTTCATCAAGTGAATTTTCAGTAGACTTCATCCTTCTCTTCTTTTTATGATTTGGAATTCAAAAATGTTCACATTATAAATAATTATTAATGAATGTTGATTTTATATAATAATCAGATTTTTGAAATTATTATTTATCATAATATATTTTAGTTATAGAAAATCATCATATTATCCCTTACATCAATCTCTAGTTATGTTCATTGTTAGTCTAGACATTACATTAAAATAATTTTTATGGATATGAATACATAAATTAGAAAATAAACCAAGGGAAATCTATGAATATAGAAGAAATATTCCTAAATGTTGTGAATAACAAAACATATGAGGTTTTTGACGTTAATATTTATTATCCATGGTCATTTTACTATTCGGTTCTCTATTTGACTTTCATAGAAACATATGTTCAAATCTGTCATAATGGATTTTAAATTGAATGTGAATTAACCCATGAATATCCCACCAGATTGTCAACCTATGGAGTTGAGTAGGGTCACATTCATTTTGACCAGAATAATGGATATGATATACTCGACCAACTTTCTTATTGGGATATTAACCCTAGATTCATTTGTCGCAAAACCACATATAAGGATATATTTATAGTAAAACCACATAATCACTACATTGAAAATTTTTTATTAGGTTCACCTATACTTAGAATTATATATGGGGTTTAAACTAAAATATCTTTTATCATAATTCCTAACAAATACAAAAATATTCAGAACATTCAATATAAAAGTTTAGATATTCTATTGAAACCAATATCATCATTGACTAAAAAATGATTTATTTCAACACTAAATGTTAAATCATCCTCAACAAATAACATCCTAACCTTTAAAATTACATATACATTAATATGAGACTAATTATCGAACCATTTGACCCACTCTCTCAAAATTAGTGATGGAAACACATATCACACAACACTTAGTTGGATACAAATTTATGATTACAATATAATTCTGATATGTAAAACCAATGAACTTCATGTTTTGAGTTTTAGAGAGTTAGTATAAATAATTAACTATAAATTTTAATTCTTTTAAATAAAATAATCATTCTACCACTATAAAATATTCTAATAAATACTTTATGAGTCTTCAATGTGTCCCATTAATTCCCCACATACGATACTCTTTTATGATTAATATCAATAATACATTCATTCACAACCCTTAGAGATGGAAACATAAGGAGTGGGATATTTTACATTATGAGTAAAGTTAAGAATAATGATAAATTATTGAATGAGATATGTGAGGAATAATATTATATCATCATGTGAATGATAATTTGTTCGAGATAATTTAATTAAGGGACTGTATCATAAATACATTTTTAAACATTTTTTATAACAAATTATCTGGGGATCATATGACTATTTTAACATTATTAATTTATATAATAATAATATTCCAAGTATTAATCCCAAGGATATCATCATTATATTACAAGGATTACCTAGTAGTCCATTATAATATGCCATGGAATACTCCCTAGTGAATCAAAATGGAATATTATACTCTAGAATCCCATGTGTATCTTCTTATGTGACACAAAAATTACCCAATGTATTGGAGTGATAACAAGGTGAACCTGTTATAATGAAAAATCAAACATATGTGTTCCACATGATTTTAATTATCAAATCATAAAAACCCATACAAATAAAATTAGATCAATATCATCTTAGTGTCATTCCCTAAGGATGCATTCGCAATTTCATAAAAAAGAATAACATGATGAACCCATGACAAATAAATTGGTATCTAATGGAATTAATAAAAATTCTAGGTAAATACCCCTCAAAATAATATGATTACACATATGGTAATTTAACATTTTATGAAATGGATAAACAGTTTAGATAGAAATTTTTCTTATTAATTGATAAATATTGAATCTTGGTGGACACCCATTATAGGGAATTCTTAGTGGAAAATCATTGTATGTAAATAATTAATATTAATGTGAATTTTTATGTAATAAATTTATTTATTGGATCATATGTTAGATGTTGATAATATTTTCAAAATTCCTCCTTAAAAAAAGGTGGATTGTATCATAGAGTAATACCAATGATCAAGTATACAACATAGATGAAGAACACCCTTAGAATCAATAAGAAAATTTATTTGAAAATAATAATTTCACATTCCTATTGAAAATTTATAAAAATAAATATTCAATTAAAAAATGAAAATAAAATATCCTTTTTAAAACATAAAAAATAGATTGAATGTCTTCTAAAAATGATAATTGATGTAAAAAATATATGTTCGCCTCAAAACATGTAAAAGATATTCATTTTGGTTGAAAATGACCTATACTAAAAAATTTAAAATACTAATTTTTAAATTTTGATAAATTAATTATATTTAGTTAATATTAACCTTTATTAAACAATTTTTATTGAAGACATTCTTTGAACATTTTAGAACATTACTTTTGAATAATTTTGTAGAAAAATCTAATCATTTGGAAAAATTTAAAAATCCATAAAAACAATTTAGTAAAACTAAAATCCTAAAATTTATGTTAAACCATTTTTTAATTACATGTTAAAATAAGTATGATGTTTAATTGAAATATGAAATTAAATAAATTCAATAGTTCGAACATTGATATTTTTTAAAAAGAGTTGCGTTCTTAGGTTGGGAGTCATTCTCATCACTGATGTATTTTGAAAGAGACTTTAATCCCCAAAAAAAAATATTTTAATATAAGGGATTAATTTACTCAATAATAAAAAATATAAAAGATATTCAAGATTAAATATTAGAATATATAATAATTTTATGTATAAATTAAATAATATTATTCAAGAATAATGGAAAAAATAACTCGAGCTAAGGAAATATTTTGGAATTGAGTAACGTTTTTATAAAACCCCATGAATGAAAAATACCATGAGAATGATAATAAAATTACACGAAAAATGATACTTTATACAAAAATATCATTTGGGAGACATATACACAATATATAATTAAAGTGGTCTATAAATCAAATCTCGAATCAACAAAGGGAGTTTAAGATGAAAAAACTGTTACAGCTTACAAAAATTATAATAAAATTTCAATAAAACAAGGATATATTTAATTTGATGTTAAAATACTATTAATAAGAGTAATAAATGATATTAAATATTCTCTTTGAACTATTTACTTAATTTTAATTAAATTAAGGGCATAAAGGAACACGTGTTAGATAAAAAGTATTTTTGTGACAAAAACCTTACCTTATTTCTCTACTTAATCTGATATAATCTATGTTCTTGAATGAAATAAATAAATATATTAATTACTAATTTAATAACCATAATAATTAATAACACTATATATTATTGCCATTTATAATCATTATCTATATTTATATTACTTAGTTTTCTCATATTTTCCTTAATATCATGTTTATAATTTACACTGTTTATATTAGTTTTGTAAGAGTGGTTTTGGTATTTGTTCCCCTTAAAAATATAATCATTAAAATTCAATTTATTTTATTAAAATGGATTAATTATTGTTATTTTTTATTTTTAAATTTAATTACACAAGTACTCTAGTCGTTATCAAAGAAGATTAAATCCACCATGAACAGTTTTCAGTGATTTTCAACCTATGAAGTGTGATTTAATAATAAGGAGTTATATAATGTATTATAAATTAATGAACCAAGAAAAAATAATTTTTTACATTTTTATATAATATTTTATAATTAATTATGTTTTTATAATCATCCATGAAATAATTATATTTCATTGTTCAAGTACGTAGACTATGTCACGACCCGTCCTCGGGGCCCGTGCCGTGACTACCCCAAGCCCGCCTTCCAAGTGCTCTCCTGGAGGTTCCCATGCTGCCATCTGATGCGCACAAGAGGAATCGATCATCCATGTAGGACCCGCTCCTATCGATCCTCGATCTCCACCGGGACCTCTGCAAAAGTTGCCCCATCATCCACGTCTAGCTCCCCATGGTCAATGATGTGCGTCGGGTCGTGCACATATCTCCTCAGCTGAGATACGTGGAAGACGTCGTGCACCCGGTGGAACTAAGGTGGTAGAGCTAGGCGATAAGCCACCTCGCCAATCCTGCTGAGGACCTGGAATGGTCCAATGAAGCGTGGAGAGAACTTGCCGCCTCGGCCAAATCACCATAATCCACATCGAGGTGAGACACGCAAGAAGACGTGGTCACCATCCTCGAACTCTAGTGGCCTCCGCCTCCTGTCAGCATAAGACTTCTGCCAGCTCTGAGTTGTCCTCATCCGCTCCTGGATGACCTGGACCTTTTCTGTCGTGGCCCGGACCATCTTTGGTCCCACAAGTGTTGACTCCCCAGGGTTTTTCCAGCATAAAGGAGATCTGCATGGTCTGCCGTACAACACCTCATATGGTGTCATCCCGATGGTGGAGTGGTAGTTGTTGTTTTACGCGAACTCCACCAAGGGTAGGTGGTCTTCCCAGCTGCGACCAAAGTCGAGGACACATGCATAGAGCATGTCCTCAAGGGTCTGAATGGTCCTCTCCGTTTGACCATCCGTCTGAGGGTGAAAGGCGGTGCTCAGACGTAGCCGCGTCCCGAACGCCTCCTGCAACCCCTTCCAAAGCCGGGAAGTAAAGCAAGCATCTCGATCAGAGACGATAGATGATGGCACACTGTGAAACCGTAAAATCTCCTGAATGAAGAGACGTGCCAAGCTCTCCACTGAGCCCTGCTCTCTGATGGGTAAGAAGTGAGCCAACTTGGTGAGTCGGTCGACAATCACCCAGATGGAGTCATGACCTCTAGAAGTGTGTGGAAGTCTAGTCACGAAGTCCATAGATATGCCGTCCCACTTACACTCCGAGACCTCTAAGGGATGTACCAAGCCTGCTGGTACCTGATGCTCTACCTTCACCTGCTGGAAGGTGAGGCATCGAGAAACGAACTCTGCCACAACCTTCTTCATTCCCGGCCACCAGTGCTGTCGTCTGAGATCCTGGTACGTCTTCGCCACTCCAGGATGTACCGCCAAAGGAGAAGTGTTAAACTCTCTCAACACCTCCTCTCGTAAAGCAACTGGTACCAAGGTATGTCCCTTGAAAAGGACGTCGTTCTCTGCTCCAAGGGAGAAACCATCAGGTGCCTGTCCCGAGGATATCTGTGCACGCCGTGTCTCACAGTCAGCATCCCCACGCTGTGCCTCTCTGACCCACTGCAGTAGTGAAGGGGTAACTGTGAGAGACTGAAGGAAGGCTGCTCCATCTCTATCCACGAAGGATATCTATAAGGCGGCTAGCTGCTCTGTCACCTCCTCAAGTAGCTGAATGCCCGTCCTCTTGCTGAGGGCATCGTCTACTACGTTCCCCTTCCCAGGAGTATAGACTATCTCAAAGTCATAGTCCGGGAGGAACTTGAGCCATCACCACTGTCTCAGGTTCAGGTCTTTCTGAGAGAAGATGTACCTGAGATTTTGGTGGTCAGAAAAGACTGTAAAGCGCTCTCCCATCAGATAGTTCCGCCATGTCTTCAGAGAAAAGACCACTACTGCTAACTCCAGGTCATGGGTAGCGTAGTTCTGCTCATGAAGACTCAAATGACGTGATCCATAGGCAATCACGGCCCGCTCCTGCATCAGGACACACCCATGTCCAGTCCCTGATGCATCGCAGTAGACTACGTATCCAACTCCCTCCTCAGGCAACCTCAAGATAGGTGCACTGGTCAATCTCTGCCTCAGCTCCTGAACGATCTGCTGATATCTGTCTGACCACACAAAGGGTTTCCCCTTATTCTTCAAAGATGAGAGTGGCGCCGTAACTCTGGAAAAGTCCTACACAAATCTCCGATAGTAACCAGCTAGTCCCAAGAAAATCCGCACCTCTGTCACGCTCCGGGGTTGCTCCCAAGATAGCATTGTCTCGATCTTTGTGGGATCCACCGCAACTCCCGCCTCAGAAATGACATGGCCCAAGAAGTGGATCTCATGTATCCAGAACCGGAACTTCGAGAGCTTTCCATAAAGCTGGTTCTCTCGGAGTGTGTCTAGCACAACCCGCAAGTGGTAGGCATGCTCCTCCTCCGTGGTCGAGTACACCAAAATGTCGTCGATGAAGACCACGACAAATCGATCGAGGTATGGCTGGAAGATCCTATTTATGAG
This sequence comes from Viscum album, assembly GCA_963277665.1. Taxonomy (NCBI): domain Eukaryota; kingdom Viridiplantae; phylum Streptophyta; class Magnoliopsida; order Santalales; family Viscaceae; genus Viscum; species Viscum album. Next base: position 330,618,097 of record OY728150.1, on the reverse strand, counting down.
GCTCATGAACACTGCTGGAGCATTGGTTACACCGAATGGAATAACCTAGAACTCATAGTGGCCATACCGACACCTGAAGGCCATCTTCTGCACGTCCTCGTCTCGAACTCTGATCTGATGATAGCCGAACCTGAGTTCTATCTTCGAGAACCACCGTGATCCCTTGAGCTGATCGAAGAGGTCATCAATCCTCGGTAGCAAATATTTGTTCCTCACTGTCACCTGGTTCAGGTGACGATAGTCGACACACAGTCGCAGGCTCCCGTCCGCCTTCTTGGCGAACAAAATCGGGGAAGCCCCGGGTGAAACACTGGGTCGGATGAACCCCGTGCCCTGCAAGTCCTCCAACTGTACCCGCAGCTCTCAAAGCTCAGAGGGTGCCATCCGATATGCTGGAGTGGATATCAGGACTTTATCGGGGTACATATCAATATAAAAATCTACCTATCTGCGAGGATGTAGCCCTGGAACTTCATCGGGAAAGATGTCCGTGTACCGATCCACCACTGCAGGAAAACCAGGACTCCGCACGTCAACTGCTCCAAGGATGAGGCTAGCCAACTGATGAGTGATGGGTTATCCTCTCCTCTGCGTGAGTCCATCCTGTGCTTCTAAGGCTCCCTTCTCACCGGTGAAGGTGAACCTGCTCCCTTCGGTGCGCACCCATCGCACCTTGCGCCTAAAACAGTCAATCTGAGCATGGACTGTAGATAACGAATCCATGACCAAGATGACGTCGTAAGGCCTCGACGCCGCTACAAGAAGATCCCAGCCGAAGATCTCGCCTCCTAGAGTATGCTCACACTACCGGCACCAGTTTGTATTCATCGAGTCTACTCCCGTAGGGGTCTCTAGCAGTAAGGATCGAGCCAACGGCTCTGTCGGAATCTCCGAGCTCCGAACAAGGGCAGTGAATATGAAAGAGTGACTCGCTCATGTGTCTATAAGAACTGCAGCAAGGGTGGAATAGACACAAATCGTACCTCGAATCATCTCTGGCATGCTGTGGTCGTAGGCCTCCACTTCCTGGAGCTGTGCCTGTCTCTGCCCGCCAGCTCCCTGTGGTCGGGGCGGACCTCCTGGTGGTGGTGGTGGCAGAGTCTCAAAGCGTCGCCCACCACCTGCTGCTCATCCAGCTCCTCTGCCTCGTCTGCCTCCTCCCTGCAGACCACCACGGTCGACCCTCTTCCTCTACCTGGGTGGCCCCTCCACCTTCTACTGCTCCTCGGCACGGCGGGTCGGGCAGTCACGAGCAATGTGGCCCTGCCCGCCGTAGTCGTAGCACTGCCTGCCTCTCGGAAGACCGGCTCCACTCTGTGTGCCCCGCACTACTGATCCAGTGTCCTGAGGTCGTCTACAAGAGGGCCTGGTCTTCCTGGAACCCTGAGTCATCCGTTGGCTACCTGCTGCCGAAGACTCCGCTACCTGCCGCGCTACGGTAGGTCTCGCTGTGGACTCGGCCAGAAAGCTCTCGATCAGAAGGGCTAGCTCCAACACTCCTACCTGGGTCGGGATACTGAGGGAGATCAGCGATGCCCTGATCTCGTGTCTCAATCCCTGCTCAAAGGTCCGGGCCCGGAAGAAGGGGTCTTGTTCCATGTCGGTCGAGTAGCGAGAATGATCGGTGAACCTCGCCGCGTACTGGGCGACCGTCAAGCTGCCCTGCCACAGTTGAAGAAGATCCTGAATGCGCACCGCACAGAGGGTGGCCGGGACGAACTCTGAGCGGAAGAGGCTCTCGAAGTCTGTCCAGAGAAGAGATGCCTCATAGTGCACCTAGAGCATCAAGCTCCACCATTGTCCTGCTACTACGTGCAGTAGGCTCGCCGCGAGGATCACCATGAGTTCCGCTGGTGTCCTCACTAGCCTGAAAACTCGAACGACCGCCTCCAGCCGGTCCTCGGCTGCCTGGGGGTCCGTATCCCCATGAAAGCTGGGTGGTCGCTAGCACTGCAACTCGTGCAGAGCTTCGAGGAAACGTGCATCGTCAGCGGTCGGTGCTAGAAGCATCCGGGGCTCAGCGGGTAAAGGTACCGCCGGTGCCTCTGCTGGCAACGGGCCCTGTACCGAGGCCTCGTCGCTCGGCGGGCTGTCGTCACGCTCTACTCTCGGAACCCTAGCTGGCTACTGTTGTCGGGCCATCCTAAAAAGGAAACAAGTGTGCAACGGTCAGAACAGTATACCTGGTGAGCTGACACAAGTAATCACAAAGAAAACTTGAAACACACATGCAATCAATGTTTTCGTGAATTAAGTCGGAAATCAGAAGTCAGGGTCCTGGTGTACGGATACGTCAGTAGCCCCACCAACACTAGACTCCCTTGACTGATAACCACACTTAATATGCTAAACACTATTGCTTCACATATAAGAGAGATCAGAGTTCGCGGTAGAACCGACCACCTCTGATACCAATTTGTCACGACCCGTCCTCGGGGCCCGTGCCGTGACTACCCCAAGCCCGCCTTCCATTGGCCAGGGGCTGGCGACTAGCACCAAGGCGTAAATCCCGGTAAAAAGGGAAGGCATTTCCTTTGTAAAGTAAACCAGCACCACAAAGTAAGCAAGCGGATGAATTAAACACTAAGTAAAACCTGGTACAATAGAATGTGTAGAAAAGTAAAGGGGGCTGGAAATACAAGCCCAACTGTAAAGTACAACTGAAAGGGAAAAAAACAGCAACTGAAAAGTAAAACCGTAGCGTCGAGCCATCCACTGGAAGTCCCGCCTGAAGGGTGAGTACAGAAAGCCTCCACAGCTCCTCAGGTCCAGCCTACCGCTCCGAGTACACCCCGCCCAGTGGTCCACCTCCAGGTACCGTTCTGCTCCGCAAGCCTCCACCACGATCAGCGCTGTCTGTCGTCTGCAACCAACACAACGTAGTGCGGGCATAGCCCGTGCAGGGGTGAGTATAAGCTACTCAGTAGGGACCCCGAGACCCCCGAAGGTCTCCGTAAATCCACAAAGGATAAACCAAAACGGAAAGATACAATCACGAAGTAACATCCGACACTGATTAGGTATATGCCAATACATATACCTAAGTCATCAATTCTCACTCGGCTCCAACATCCGAGCTCAAGTACAACCCAGTCCACACAGGAATGAAAAACGTAAAATCCACATAGGATAGCTCAGCACAATCCACAAGGGAATGTAAAACATAAATCCACACAGGATATCTCAACACAATCCACAAAGGAATGTAAAACGTAAATCCACACAGGATAGCACAACACAATCCACAAAGGAAAGTAAAATAGAGTTTCAGCTCACACAAGAATACTTCTTCAAATGATGATAGAGATGATCACTGATCCATCTAGGTTGTCGGACCCACAAAGGATCGATAGGTACGAACCCTTGCAATGACCAACAAAGGATCTGACCCACAAAGGATCTATAGATAACTAACCCCCGTAAAGACCCACACAGGATCGGGCCCACACAGGACCTGTAGGCGCTGGCTCACACAGAACCACTGAGCGCTGACCCACACAGGATCGGACCCACACAGGATCGGTAGAACTGATCCACACAGGATCGCTGAGTGTTGTAGTCGTCATTGTCGAATCCACTAAGGATCTCTACACAGTCGTAGTCGCAATCACAGTAGCAGTCGCATCCAACTCTAGGGTTCCCGCACACAGTAAGCTCGTTCGGGAGGGTCCGCTCCATGAGCCGAGAGGCTGACACATCAAATAACACATAGTCCGGAGTTTATGTATCCAAAAGTTCTGTATCATCAACAGGAACTCATCGTCGCAGACAGCGCGTCAATCGGACGCCCGGTCTGAGAGTTATTGGCTTTTTCGTCCCAGGGGCCCTGTTGGTTTTTAAGGAAAAACCAACCAGACCATACTCCACCTGCGTCCAAAACTCGGGTGGAGTATGCCAAAATATTCTTCTAACTTAGAGGAACCAACAAAGTAAATGGCATGTCAATCGGACGTCTGAAGCTCAAGATATGAATGTTTCCGCTCCGAGGGCCCGCTTCGTTTCGTGTACGAACCAACCCGGCCGGACCCAAAGTATTCCGAAACATTTAGTGCGATATACTGAAAAGACCGTCTCAATCCGAGGATCGCATTTCCACTGAAGGCGCATCATTTAGAGGCCCGTAGCTCATTTTATGGGCAAAATACTGAAAACGGTCTGAAGACGGGGGGTCTGGGCCCGGACCGACCCGGCCCAACCCCCCACAGACCGTTTTCGGTCTCTTTCCCGTAACATGAACTACGGGCCTCCGAACGACGTTCCGTCAGTGGCGATGTGATCCTTGGATTGAGACGGTCGTTTCGGTATATTTCACTCAAGGTTTCGGAATACTTTGGGTTCGGCCGGGTTTGTTCGTACACAAAACCAACCGGGCCCTCGGAGCGGAAACGTTCATATCTTGAGCTTCGGACGTCCGATTGACGTGCCGTCGACTTCGTTGGTTCCTCTAAGTGAGAAGAATCTTTTGGCATACTTCGCCCGAGGTTTGGACACAGGTGGAGTATGGTCGGGTTGGTTTTTCCGTAAAAACCAACCGGGCCCCTGGGACGAAAAAGCCAATAACTCTCAGACTGGGCGTCCGATTGACGCGCCGTCTGTGACGATGAGTTCCTGTTAACGATACGGAACTTTTGGATACATCAACTCTGGACTATATGTCAGTTGATGAATCAGCCTCTCGGCTCATGGAGCGGACCCTCCCGAACGAGCTTGCTGTGTGCGGGAACCCTAGAGCTAGCTACGACTGCTACTCTGACTGCGACTACGACTGTGCGGAGATCCTCAGTGGATTCGACGACGACGACTATAGCACTTAGTGATCCTGTGTGGATCAGTGCTACCGATCCTATGTGGGTCTGATCCTATGTGGGTCAGCGCTCAGCGGTTCTGTGTGAGCCAGCGCCTACAGGTCCTGTGTGGGCCCAGTCCTGTGTGGGTCTTTGCGGGGGTTAGTTACCTATCAATCCTTTGTGGGTCAGATCCTTTGTGGGTCATTGCGGGGGTAAATACCTATCGATCCTTTGTGGGTCCGACGACTTTGATGGATCAGTGATCATCTCTATCGTCATTTGAAGAAGTATTCCTGTGTGAGCTGAAACTCTGTTTTACTTTCCATTGTGGATTGTGTTGTGCTATCCTATGTGGATTTACGTTTTACTTTCCTTTATGGATTTTGTTGAGCTATCCTGTGTGGATTTACGTTTTACTTTCCTTTGTGGATTGTGTTGAGCTATCCTGTGTGGATTTTATGTTTTTCTTTCTTGTGTGGACTGGGTTGTACTTGAGCTCGGATGTTGGAGCCGAGCGAGAATTGATGACTTATGTATATGTATGGGCATATACCTAAGCAGTGTCGGATGTTACTTCATGATTGTATATTTCCTTTGTGGTTTATCCTTTGTGGATTTTCGGAGACCTTCGGGGGTCTTGGGGTCCCTACTGAGTAGCTTATACTCACCCCTGCACGGGCTATGCCCGCACTACGTTGTGTTGGTTGCAGACGACGAACATCGCTGATCGTGGTGGAGGCTTGCGGAGCAGGACGATACCTAGAGGTGGACCACTGGGCAGGGTGTACTCGGAGCGGTAGGATGGACCCGAGGAGTAGTGGAGGCTTTCTGTACTCACCCTTCAGGTGAGACTTCCAGTGGATGGCTCGACGCTACTGCTTTACTTTTCAGTTGCTGTTTTTCCCTTTCAGTTGTACTTTACAGTTGGGCTTGTATTTCCGGCCCCCTTTACTTTTCTGCACTTACTGTTGTACCAGCTTTTACTTAGTGTTTACTTCTTCCGCTTGCTTACTCTGTGGTGATTTTTTACTTTACAAAGGCAATGCCTTCCCTTTTTACTGGGATTTACACCTTGGTGCTAGTCGCCAGCCCCTGGCCTATGGAAGGCGGGCTTGGGGTAGTCACGGCACGGGCCCCGAGGACGGGTCGTGACAGACTAAGCAACCCAAACATAGACACACATTAACATGACTGGTGTCTATGGTTATGGATGTTTTTATTTTGTCATAATATCATCACAAAAGAATCAGGATGATATTATTATTTTTTGATGTTGAACCATAATTTAAGATGTTCAGATAGTGAATGAATAAATAGTGGAAAACTGAAATAATTATACTTTGTGTATGTGGTAGTCCACAAAATTCATAAATAGCGTTTACCATTATTTGATGTAAGTGAGGTGAAAAGGTGTATAGTAATTAATAATTTCATAATAATAAGTAAATTATTAAAATATATATTAATTGATCACTTCCATCTTATAGACCATCCATGATGGATGGTGATGAAAAATTGAAAGTGCCACTTTATGGAGGTGTGCACAGAAACAAATAGATATTACAGTTTTTCATAGTAAAAGGAAAAGAATAAATAATTTTTTTTCAATTATTACAATAACATAATAACAAAATAATTTTTAGTTTTTCATTATATTATGGTAATGGTTTATTTATAAAGAAAATAATTTTAATGAAATGTTAAGAATGATGTGATACCTACTTTAAGATCATGGAAATCCTCTTGAAGAAGACATTATATTTTATTGGATTAGGATAATTTTATGTGAATAGGGGAATTTTTGGGTTTAAATTAATTCAATGAGAATAATTTTTCTTGGGATGATATTAATTTAAAAATAATAGAGGGGTACAGAAAGGGTGGAATCGATCCCCTTTTATAAGTGATAAATATGGCCTTTTCCATAGAACAGAATGGTATGTAAGGGGTATGAATGGGAAGTAAATAAATATTTGTTATTTAGTTGTGGTATGTTTGGTATGAAATTTATTTAAAACTTTATAATGTATTTGTTTTCTATAAGGTCTAATGGTCACCATAATATAGGAAACATTTATCCACTTTGGATTAGTCATTTAAACAATTATAACTGTTAATTAAATATTAATCTTGCCAATAAATTTATTAATAAAAATATTAGTTGAATCTTAATAACAATTGATGAAATTATGATTCCAAATTTGGTCTCCATTTAGCCAAATTAATTTTATAACAATGTTAAAATTTAATTTTAAATTTAACTGTTATAGCATATAAATTTTTTAAAAGAAAAGACAATTATTAAACATCAAACATTTTTGTAAGATAACGTTTTAATGGTTACTCATTTTCATGATAATAATTTATTTATTGTAAAAAAATATTTTATGTGACATTAAAAAAATAAAATAACAAATTATTAATTAATTAAAAGAAATATAGAAAACATTTCCCTTTATTAAAGTAACATTTGACATTAGTTTAAAAAATATTGGGCATAGATTATCTATTTTAAAATATTATTTTAAAATTAATAATTCTATTCCATAGTTCCATATATTATCCATTAAATGGTTTTATGAACTTATAATTCGTTTTTATATGTTTTTAAAGTCATAAAAATTAAAATTTTTGACAAAACCACATTCTCGGCTAAAAACTCATATTTTCAAAAAAAATTCAAAATTTTGAACCATGTAAATTTTGATATTTGATATTTAAAAATGAATTTTTTATATAATATTATATTTATAAATATAATTTACTTACATTTTAATATACAATATAAATTAAAAATATCATCTATTTTATTTAAAAATACTTTTAAAAATATTAAATAATTTTAGTGTTATTTCATATACATTACAGAAATCAATGAATTTTAATTTTCTATATCATATATATATTATATGTTATCAGTATTATATTTTTATTATGATGCAATTGATTTAGTAATGTATCACAACTTTATTTTATTTCGTATGATGAAAGATATGTCACTCAGAATTATTAATGTAAAATATATATACTATAGTCTCGAGATGTTACAAGGTATATAATAATTCATCTTTACAGGATCATTATAATGTAAAAGATAATATATATATATATATTAAATTCATTATAATAACCATCCCTAAAATATGACAATTGAAAATGAATCATATCGTTGTGTGGAGGTGGTACTCCACATGTATGCATGAACAATGGTTACATTTCGTATTTCATAGATAAGTGGTGGGGAATGGTTATTCCAACATCAAAACAACAAATAAGTATATTTAATATACTAGATTTTTCATTTCTTATTGATAAAATGAGTTCAGTGGAAGAAGAAATAAAATAGATAGAGCATTTTTAAGATTTGTACATCTTCATTAAGTAACCTCTTTCGACTTACACCTCAGTAAATGAATGATTAATATGAGGATAATAACAGGAGATTTTGGAAGAATTGAAGGAATACTAGATGGTTTTTTTGTATTTATGATTAGATTTAGAAGCCTCAAATTGGGTGAATAACGGAAGGGAAGTGATTCTCTTTTATATGTTAGGAGAGGGACACATTTGGGACTATATAAATGATTTCAATAATATAACGTTACATTCATGTCAAAGTGAATCCAAAAGGATATGAAATTGAAGTTAGGATAACATACGTTTGTAATATATTTATGAAATAATAAGTATAAATGTTTAGGTATAATTTATACCCTTATTTATTGGTTAAATTGTCAATTCTCACACGATAAACCCGTTTTGACAATAATTGTGGTTACAAAATAAATCATTTCTTTAATATTCATTATCAATGAAACTTCTATTGATTATATTAAAATATATTAATAATGTTTATTAAAAATATTAAAACCATTTTACTTGATTTAGTTTCTTTATGTGGAAGAATAAAATTTTAAATAAGTGTGAAAATGTAATGAAAACTTATGTTTTGAATTCACAAATTGGATTATTAAAAATTAAACCAATGTTATGTCCATTTAATTCCATATAAATGTCATAAAATGAATGTTATAATATATTATTAAATATATATTATAATTTTTTTAAAAAACATTAACAAATATAGATTAACTTAATTAATAAATATAAAAAACTTGTTCACAAATAAGAATAATTTTTTGATAAATATATTTTTATGTTAAAAAATTACTTATACCAAAATAAATTATAATAATAATTTCCATATAGTTAATTTATTTATTTATAATTGAATAATATTTATTTTAATTTCATATAAAATTAATAACATAATTATACTTTCAAATGACTTGATTTAAAGAAAATTAATGCATTTTTATAAAAACTAATATTTAAAACTATTCTCAAAAAAATAAATCATTTTATAAATCTCTAAAAAATCCAAAAAAATATGATATTGAAATAAATTTTTTAAAATTATATTTATTTCCTGAAATAAATTTTTCTAAAGAGGTACTTATTAATTTAAGATAATAATTTAAAATAAAATGAAACCTGTTTTTAAAGATAATAAATTTTTCAAACATAAAATAATTTTACTAAAACTAATGTACTTTTTTTATAATTAATTATTAAATAATTTAACTTCATTTAAAACAATTATAACTATTTTTTATATTGTGGTTTTTTTATTCATACTAGCCAATTTAATAGCTTTGTTAAATGGAATACAATATCACAATTTATTTAGACTCACGTTTGTGTGTCAGGATATCTATCAAATACCTAAAGTTTATTGAAAATAAAATACATATAAAATATTAGTTTTTTCCATTATACCAACACTAAAATTAATTTATCCTTAGAAATTATGTATCTCTGATACAAATAAATTGGTATACTTATGATTCATCTCATTCTCATGCACCCAAGAAGATTCCGTGAATTTCAGATTCTTCTAATAAACATTAACTGGGTGAGTAGTTTTCTTCCCTATAACATTATCTCTATGACAAATTTTTATTATTATTAATAAATAACATTATATTGATTAAACTCTTCTAATTTTAGTATACGATAATTATTTGGTATATACTTTCCAAAAAATATGTGTCGAACACATCATGAACTTGAGAGATGTTTTTTGGAAGCGCCAAGAGAAATGCTATAGAAACTATTAAATAATGAATATATAAGTGGAAAATATACCTCGGATTTATCTTTCCTTTATTTATGAACCTCATAGCCTTTTGTTAGAGACATTAAAGAAATACATTCTCCCTCACATTGAATTCCTGATATCCCTGGCGGTTTTCAGTATTACTCTCATGTAAACTCATATATACCTAGATGTGTTGCTAAATAACTCTAGACAAATCTTTTATTTCATCATTGTTATCAAGTCCCAATATTTTTTTCTCCTAATAAATCCTATAATTCCTAATTGTTTCACTACATTACAAATGGGGCTCCATAAGGAGTCATCTTATCTTTCAAGAGAATGAATATTTTTTAAGGAAACTCATATGGAGGGAGGTATTCATGCCAAAAACCTTTTTAATATATATAATAGCACCTAAAAATATAATAAATTTTTTGAATGATCCACTCAAATTGAAAATCCATTTAAGGATGATAAAAAGTACTGAAACCCAACTTTATATCTAGATCATGTTGATGACTTCAGTGGAACATAATAGTAAACCTAAAATCTTGATCAGATAAAATAGAATTTGGTACTCCAAGAAATACTACAATGTCCCTAATATATATCCTCATGTTATAATAAAGATAAAAATATTCTATCATAGAAATGAAGTCTGTTGACTTCCAATGTATATAAAACAAAATAGAAATATCATTATAGAATTCATATTTTTTAAGGAGTCTAATGAAAAAATTGAAAGGTGATGTTTTCCTACTACCATTATATTATGGTTAATGTCATAACTTCTCCTTAGACATATATCTCTTAGCATTAAAATTATAAAATACCATTAATGGATCTACATACTCTACAATATCTCTCTTCATGTTGTCTTTCCAGAAATAAACATTTATATCTCAATAAATATTCTTGTTTCTATAATTAAATGATAATGATGACCTATTATATTCTTCTAATGTCCCATTACTAATGTCCAGTATTGATGGGACACATATGCAGTTCTTGTACCTTCTCTTTCCATAAAAAATAATATTTTACATATGAATATTTAAGACCATATATTACATTTCCACAACATCATTTTGTGAACTTCAATCTTCATATAGATAAATCGTAAAGCACTCACTTGACAAAATTTATATTTATCTCAATATTTCAAGATTTCAATGTCAATCATTTGTAAATCAATAAATATTGGATCTTTTGTGATCCTCATCAAATATAATCTTGAATTATCATTTCAAATCGATGTATTAGCCACCAAGATTTCATTCCTATGTTGGTAATGTATTGAGTAGTTATAATCCATATTCAATTCCATCCATATTCTTTTGTGAATATTCAAATATTTATATGTAAATATATTATTCATGATGTTAAGAATAGTATATAGAATACACATTTCACCTAATAGAAAATTCATATATATCATTAATGGATATATTTCCACAACTAACTCCAAATCATGATTCATGTACTTTTTCTCATGAATTATTAATTGGCATGTGACATAGGAAATCAACATATAATTCTACATAAGAAAACATCCCAAAACCTACATTGATACATCACTAAAAATTAACATCCCTTCTATTCTATAATATTTGGTGACCATAGCTTAACTGACAAGAATTTTCTTCATAATATTGAAATTTCATTCACATTAATCATTCTATATGATCTTGACTCCCTTTTTAGTTAACTAGTTGAGTGGATTAAATATCCATCTAAATCCTTCTTAGAGAGATGATAATATGCTACAAATGGAAAATATGGATTTCATTCATAGTTGTTAGTTTTGTCTAATGATATGGGATTTATATATAAATCAAATATATTCCCAAAAAAACAAATTAATATAGATGGAGAATAATGATATTTTGAGGAAACACATTCCATTAAAAATACATTGTTTAATAATTTTAGACATGATATACGATCATAATTACATTATGATTTCTCAATAGTAATTAATCCTTCAATTATTGAGGTGGTATTACAATATCCATAGAAAATGATCGTGATATAAGAGAGTGGGAAGAACAAGAATCATGTAAGTCATTATAAGTCCCATAGTGGGTGGTATGTTTACCTTTTAACACATTGATATAATAGCTGAAATAAATAATTCTAATCGCATGACATTTCTATTTTTATATATGATTAAGAGGTTTTTGAAATTATTAATCATCATTAACACCCATATTCATACATTGGATAGTAAAATTCTCATAGTCCTCGCATTTGAATCATTTGAGTATGGGTGGTGAATTCTATGTAGCTTTCTCTCCATTTCCATTATTAGCTAACTTCATCGAATTAAATTGGAATTATATTTCCCGATGAAATCCATTCCCATATTTGAAGGTTGTATTGAAACCCTTATGACAATATCCTCTATGTTTCTTCCCAAACTTATATCGTAAAAGAAATAGAATATTTTTTCCTTTATAGTTTTTGTTATATAAATTTACTTTGAGTTCCATATTATATTTCGTATAAAAAACATGCGATTTATGGGTAAATTAAATTTTCATTTCTATCTTGATATCATATATAATGATTTAATCTTTACTAGTATGGTCTCTAATAGATAATACCCATAATACATAAGGTTTTAAGAAACTAAATAATTTATCAACCTTACTTTCTAGTTATATGATAACACATAATCACACCTCAAAAGTATTGTAAAATTATACTAATGTGTTCTATTGGATTCATCATCCTTCCACATTAGCTCATGTAATTCCATGTCCATTTTCATAGGAAGAATATAGAGACAGATCCTATTTAAAATATCATATTAAACCCACTCCACCCCATCATGTAAATGTCATCTCATTTCAACATATTATTTAAAAGAGTCCAACATGGATATAATTGTCCTTCCAATTTATAGGAAAATAAAAAAACTTTTCCATACTCCATTAACTTGAGAAGAAAACTTTTATTTTTACCCATACCATTCCACTACACAATAATTAATAGACCAGTATGCCCATAAAAAAAAGATGGATGTTTTCTAATAAAGGGCTCAGTATTATATTATTCTCTATATCGAGATGGAATCTCTTCAAGATTCATGGATTGTGAAATTTGAATCATCATAGAAATAATTATTTTATTTCATTTTTCAAAACATTAAAATTAATTAGATTAAAATCAATTAATTATCCATCACATTTATTATTGAAATCATTATTCTATTTAATTATATTTATTATAACCAAAAATAATTGTATGAGAAAAAATAATCATAGAATGGAATCAAGTAATTATTAAAGTCATTTATAGTATCTAAATATTGAAAATATCATTTTAATCTATGAATTATTATTTTTAACTAAGGTTATCTATAGTTAATATCTATTCAACTCCTTCATAATGGATCATAAATAAAAATTTATATTATTCTAAGAATATCCACTGGGAGTGCCTTTCCAAGTGTACTATTTTAGGAAAACTCATCATCTAACAGTGAAAAATGAGTTTATACCAATGACACATCAATCATATTAATTACCCTATGGTTCATCTAGCTGTATAAAAATTATAGTATTAATACATGCGTGTGTTTTCTAGAAAACCCCACTCCTTCATTAACCATATCATAAGATGTTCACATATATATATATAGGCTTATATTATGGTTTCTCGCAAAAAACATTTCATCCTAATTTCCAATAACACGTAGACCATTCTATTATACTCACAAAGGAACCCAAAATATTACATGAATAATTATTAAATCTTATTAGATAAATATTCATTAAATATAATTACAATCCAAATCAAAACCATAAATATTTAGTAATTTTTTAAATATTTGTAATGTTAAAAATATTAAGATGTTTTTAAACCCATCTTTTGTTTACATTTGTTAATTATATTATGTGAAAAAAAAACATCAATGTATTTCTTACCCATTTTCCTGACCAATGTTTTCGGTAAGTGTAACTAGTGTTTTGATAGGTTTCATAAGAGTATAGAGGAGTTTTCATAGTTGTGTAAGAGTAAATTATGTATCTTATGGGATGTGTAAAAGAGACACATTACTATATAAAGACAAGTCACTAATCTGAGGTGTTGTATATAGGTACCACCGTTGTCACATATGTGTAGCCCAGGAGAGATAAAACACCATTAAACATACTCTAAACCACACGTAACTGTGATCCATGCTCATGTAAAGGTAAATACATTTCAATTTCTCATATAAGGGCACTTACCTACATTATTAATGGTTAGAAATAATTTTATAAGAGTACTGACATATTTTTAATACATATGAACGTGTAATCATGGCTCTTTGTAGCACTATCATTTCTTTTTCAAATGTCATATATGGGTAACCTTGATATAAGTGTAATATGATCTATGTATGGGTAGTAATTTGTTTTTCAAATCATGCATAAGGGTAAAAAAATTACCATATAGAACACCTAAAATTTCCATATTGGAAATATAGTGTTACCCTTACACATTACCCTCATTGGAAAAAATAATTTCAAAAACCCCTTTTCATCACCCGATTCTCTATTTTCACCAATAACACATGTTATGAATTTTTTTAATACCCAATATCATATCAATTTATTCTTTTGAATAGTTTAAAGGTTGTAATACCATTAAAAATCATTTTAAATACTCAATATTCATTATTTTGATTAATGTAAAATTAAATGGTTAAATTAATTTGTACTGTTTAGTACTACAAACATGTATATGGTTTTTCATTCTAGAAGAATACCAAAACATTTTTTCTTTGCTTTTGGAGATCCCTTTGATTATGAGTGGCCCAAAAATTCAATTTTAATGTTTGGTTAATACTTCAATTAATAATAAGTGTTCTTAATCCAATTTTTAGGCATGGTAGAAGCTCATTGTGTCCTCTATATTATTAGTTATTGTGTTCCCAAATAATAAAACCCTCATATTCTATCAATACGATCCTTTCATATTCAATTGGTGATTTATACTTTTGAATCCTTCTAGAAAGTGATAGTTATTCAATAAAATAATAATAACCAATAATTATGGGAAAGAATTATAATAGTTATTATTTTCAATAATGAAATACTTTAGAGAGAGGAAATAATTATATTCTATATAATTACAATATATATTTAATGAAGAAATTGTTATTACATTAATTATATTAAATTTATAATTTTGAAATCATACTTGGGGGATAATATATTTTGACATTAGGTTTATTCATTTAGAAATAGAATAATATATTCTATTATAGGAATCCCTGGGGTGTAGTTTGATCCCAAGTACACATGGACATGATTTGCGTGATGATTTATTGATAAAACATGGTTTTATTTATCAACAATATTTTTTATGAAGTTCCTTACATTTTGGGGACACTAATTTTTACATTTTCTCTCTGTATAATTATTTTTTCATTCATATTACGTTTACAGATATTGATTGTCATTAGATGTGGTTGTGTGTGTAGCCTATGAAATATGTTATAATATTTTATTATATGAATATTTATAAAATATTTTTCATCCATGTTTTATTACAATAACATGTTTTTATATGTTACTACTATACACTCATAATGATATGTTTTGATTTCCATGTATGATATAAAATATTGTTTGGGTTATAATTCATTTGACATTTTTCATGGTACTTGAGATAGGTGGACCATAACATGATTTTTATGGATTATACGTAGATTTCACATGAAATGTTATGGTGGTGATGATAGAATTGAGAATAGTTTTAAGGCATGATTTCCTATGGTCTAACCCAAGGTAGCATGTGAGGGACCTGATGGCCTGGGGATTCACTCAAGAAACATAGAGGGTATGATAATTTGGAGTCCTGGCCCATGATGGATCCAAGATATGATTTATGGGGGCCTGATCCGCCTTAGTTCCTTATAAGTTCTTGGGATTTCAAAACCCCGACCCTAGTAACATATAGTCAATGCCTTACTTATTCTCATATCCATAATATATATGAAATCACATCCTAAAGGGCCAAATAGTTTACTAGACATGGAAAACAAGATACATATTTGAAATTAATAATACTTGTTAAATATAAAATCCAAATGTATTTTCATTAAAAACACCATTATTCATCTTAGTGTAAATAATCATATCAATAATAATAAATTTATTTTAAACCCATTGAAAATTTAAACATATGAAATTTCTGAGCATAAATTCTCAATAATGGTATATGTATAACAGAAGCTATCATACATAAGAAAAAACTATTAAGGAAAGGTAAATAAGTGAAAAATATGACAGTTAATCAATAACATGGGAATAATATGGGTAGAATTAAATATGATAAAATAATTCTATATAACTAATCACATTATCTAGTAATTTAACCATGGATATTATACTAGTTGAATAATCACATTGAAATCAATAACTAATCCCAAAATTATGGAATGCATAATTTCAAACATCTGAAAAATAATATTGAGGCCTCACAGCAAGAATCTACAAATATCAATGATTCATTATAAGAATCTTATAAAAGGGTAAGGACTTGGAGGAAAAAATCAATCTAGAATGCCTCCTAAGAACTACCAATGCATCGACTGGAAATAACAGGCCACACCCATCAACTACTAAGTCCAATTCATTAATCATATGAATGAGTAGAAACATAACGACATATAATTTAAAATTAAAATAGGAATATGAAAATAATATACATTCCCCTTTCAATAAAAATAATAATAAATCACCAAGTGTAATATGATTAATGGAATCAAAATAGTATATTTCGATATAAACTGATCATAGACCATCTAAATAAAAAATATGTATGAAATTAATAGAACATATCACTAGTTGGACATAATAAAATTAAAGTTTTGATGTCATTGTTGAATAAAAATGTCATTAAAACACTCCTAAGCAAAATATCCCCTTTCACATTGAAATTAACATTTTATAACTAAAATTTCACAATAGAAATTAAAACAATTTCATTTAAAATAACTATTTTAACATATAATAGGTGCCCTAACACATTTTAGTAGTCATGATACTAGAAATTACATTCATTTCATACATGTTAAAATTAATATTCTTTTCCATTTTTTGATAAATTCCCAGTGTGAATTGTTTAGGAAACATCAATAATATTCTTTTTTAAAATATGTAAAAAGAAAAATATGGGTAAAAATGATTTTAAATTAAATTTGTATAATAGTAAAAATAAATTTGAAAAAATTCATTGAAAAAAAATAAACATTGAGGATTAATATACCCTAGTTGATGCTTTATTATATATAATCCCGAATAATGATAAGATTGTGAAATAAACCCTTTCTACTTTGTAAATTATTGAATTTTATTCTACATAAAAAAATGACTTCAAATGAAACATTGGATACTGTGAAAAAAACTTTATACCTGATATAATGTATCATATGAAGAATATGCACCACACAAAAGAAATAAGTGGTGCATATGACATATGTATCACAAAAGTAAATGTGAGATGAGAAACCCTTACCAAACTATGATCAGTTGAATCATATGACCCATGATATAAATATAATCAAATGAAAATTTATATTCCTTGAAGGAAAAAATATTCTTTATATCATCTTTAAAAGTGTATAATATATAGTACATAAAAGGAATAAGTTGTGAATATGAAATATGTATCGAGGAATTATATGTGAGACGTGAATCTCTTACATTACACTTTTCTTTAGATAAAATTGATTTAACATATAGTATAATGGTTTAATGAATGTGATAAACTTATAGTAAAATTATATTCATATTTATGAAAAAATATATTATCCTATTATATCATATTATCATATTTTTGTTTATAATATATCGTTATTACCCTTGTTTCAGGTGTTAACTTCTTTATTTTTTCTTTGTATGTTTCTTCATGTATGACTAGGTTCTTGTTATTAGGATATAGTTACACCACATATAGAATGATATTAACTTTATATGTATCCTGTTTATACATTTTTATAGTAATTCATTAATAGTTAAAATGGAAATTGAATCCCATCAGATTGTGTGGATAAAATGTCATATGTATGGATGAGTTATAATATCATTCCATTAATAGTGAATGGGTAAGGAATTAAATGGAATAATAATTTTTAAATAATATATATAATGTTATTATTATTAGATATGACCATTATATCCATCATTATACCCATCCATGTTAATTGGTAATAAAAAAATTACACCACAACATATAGATGATAAGTCATACGTATGCACACACGGTGCTTTCATATTTTGTTAGATGAATAGAAGGTGTAATATTGTGGTACCATAGTTATGAAAACATCTCAGACTATATATGATACTATATTTTTTTTGAAATTAAAAATTAAATCGATTTATAATATAAAATGAACTTGAATTAGTTAGGAAAAATGATTACATCTTCTTCAGTGGACTTTCTTTAGATCACATATTAACGATTTAATGGTTGGTATTTTTTGAAGTAAAATACATCAAAACCATTCATAATAATGTTTTAAAAATGAATCTATAGGTTTCATTGAGATATAATTATAAAATTGGTTTGAAAAAGTTAGGGTGGAAGTTCTCCTTTATAATTGATGTATGCAGCACATTTGAAAACTCACTAAATATTACATTAATTTTAATTATTTATCTATTAAAAAGGAATTAACATTATTTATTAAAAATATAAGACTATTATGGGTCTATATACACTCATAAAATAATTTTAATACAAGTTTAGACCACATTTTTACCTTTATCATTTGGTTTTAACCCTTATTTAACCCATTTAACTCATACCGTGACAACATGGATATTTATCCTTTAAATGTTAATATTGATACAGAAAAATAAAAAAAATTATAAATGATTAATTCATTACAATTTTAAAATTATCGAAATACATTGGAAGAATTTTGATTTATTTTAATAATTTATATCATTTAATAATATTTTTAATATTATTAATGTTAATTTTGACATAATTCATTACATTGACTTCTAAAAATGTCAATAAAAAAGATATATGAGAAAAATATTTTTTATTACATCCCTAAAATGTCAATTTTATCCAAAAAATTCTTTTGTGATATAATTTATCACAAATATTATTTATTTGAAAATATTTATATCATTTATTTTATATTTTCATTAGTAAAATAAATATTGTTTCAGTGTTCTGAAAGTATTTAAGGTACATATTTCAAAAGTAAAAATTAAAAATAATTTAATATGATAAATATTATTCCTTTATATATAAAAATACAATTTATAGTTGAATATACAATTTGGATAACACTATATTCAAAATGCCAGAGTTACTAAAAACATTAGTGTGATAAGTTTGACTTTTCCTTAAATAAAATATTACAAATATCATATCCTCATCCAAATAGCCATAAATGCATATATAACTGACCCAAAATTTATTATGGAATAATCAAGATGATTTAGTAATATTTTTCTTTTTTTATGGTCATTTCTAGCCTTAGAAATTTATTTTTACCAAAAATCACCCAATTAACCCATAAATGTGTCTGTAAAAATTACCCAGGTCCCAATTCAATTTGTCTGAAAATAAAAGGTACCTATTTAATAAATTTATATATCATAATTATAAATACGGAATATATTTTTTAAAATTCCAAATTCCTAAATGGATATACGTAATTTAAAATTAACTCAGACACAAGGTGAGAAAGAGGGGTTTAATGTTAAAATGAAGAAAAGTTAACTAAGTTTTTATATAAAAAATAACATAAAAAATATTTCAATGTCATAAATCATATTTTAATTTTTTTAATTTAAATAATTTTACTTTAGAAAAAACTAAATATAAGTGAATATTATAAATTATTTAGATTAAATTGTTTATTTTTTGTATTAAAATGTAGTATTTTTCAATATTAAAAGAAAAATAAATATTTTCTATAAAATACCAAAAAAATCACACTATTATATTTTTGATATTAAAATTTTAAAAATGAAGTATTTTTTTCAAATAATTTCTATAAAATTTTAAAAATACACTTTTAGAAAAAGTGCACAATTAAAAGTAGAAAAATCATTCTTTAGTAAAATATTGCTTTATATGCATAAAATTGGATTTTTTATTATCTTATTCCTATCCAATAAATTGGTTGAATTTCAAAAAATTTGATTGGATATATAATATATATATATTTTAATAATTTGGTTTATACTATTCATTCCGAATAATTAACGGCTAATATATAATAATATATCATTGTTTGTTTCAGTTGGGTTTTTCGTTCAATGTAAGCCATCGAATATATAAAACTTAAAAAAAGATATACCATAAAATCACGAGGTGTTAAATTTTACACTAATTCTAAAAATTTATTCTTAAATATAATTTTATCTTCAAATATCAAAGGATGATACTGAAAATCCTTTTTTGGGAAACACACATCATAAATTGGGTTAGTAAAACATCTTATTGATAAGAGTGAAATGGAAATGAGAAGGTCACCACAAAATTATTCATCAGAATAGTATAAAATCAGAGAGAATTGAGAAAATAGACATTTAATAGAAATATAAATATCACATTTTGATGGACAGTGATAGAAAACAAAGCCATTTAAAGTCAACCATTACAAAATCATAAACTTTTTATTAGTAAAATGACCATTGTTTTGTGTAAAGAAAATTTTTATAGATTTCATTTTTCTTCCAAAATAAATTTTTCTAGATTTGAGAGATTTTTTTACTATAAAGATGAGGAATTGAGAAAATAATCTTACTTTATTAATTTCTCTTTCGTAAGCACAATCCCATCATTTGGTTGTGTTTTGATCTATTTTCACATCAGACCTTACCATAAAAATTGAATTTTCCTGATGATTTTTTCATAACTAACAAACCAATAATGAAATATATAGTTCTCATGTCATTCCCTCTTTATCTAAATATTTATTAGAACCAAACTGGTTAAAATAGGTTGTGAAATATGATAAATCACACATTGGAAAATAGTTATTTACTTTCTTCCTTTATCATTTCTTTTCACATAAATCCTCTACATCTCAATATTCATTTAAAATTTTGAAGTATTTGATAATTATTTCTCAATATTGTTAGAAAATGATATTATTTATTTATAGAATTAATTTTTTTAAGAGACTAGTTTCATTTAGAAGATTAACTTAAACGCACTAAAGAAATAATCATCCATAGTCATTGGATTATGTGTATTGATGTAGTTCCCATTATGCCTCCTAGTAACCATTTCTAAATGTTGAAATACAATATGTTAGATCATAAAATTATGAAACATAATGTAAAATATAAAAAAAATAAAACATATAACCTAAATTAAAAATTTAGTTAAGAATTATATCTAAATGATAAACATAATTTAATTGGATATATTTCTATATTTTACCATTGTGTTTTTGTAATCTAATCAATTGATTTCCAAAATATAGTGCCAAAGGATTCTACTGAATTTTTTTTGATTCCAACTATAAATACACGAACCCTTGTATCCCTGTGTCAGTACCTTACATTATTAATGTGGGATAATACAAAACAAATCACAACCCAATAGACTGAATAGTTTAGAAGTCTTATTAAAATTGACACATATTTGAATTGAAAGTTAAATTTTAAACATAAAATAAAATTTATATTTTCATAGATTACACCACATTTCCTCTTAATGTAACATGCCATATCAATCATAATAAAATTATTGGAAAAGAATGGAAAATAAAACATAAGAGAGGTGTGATATCAAAATATTAGTTAGTGTACACATATAGAATAATATATAATAAATATTAAATGAAATTTATGGAAAGGTAAATTATTGAAACACATTCCATATAATCAAAAAATTGATCACACTATAGATTGAATAAAAGATGATAAAATAAATCCATATAAACAATCATAGGATATAGGTACCAATCCAAGGATATTATTATGAAAAATAATCAAATAGAAATAAATAACTAATATCATAGTGATTTAATTCATAATTCAAAACATTTTAATAATTCTACAATGTATTTAAACTAGGAGTCTAAAAACCTTATCGTTATTTTCCAATAATCATGTAAATGAGAAAGGACTTGTCCATAATCCAGTTGAGATTGTCTCATGAGACCTATCGATTCATAGAGGGGAAATAGATTGAATCACACATAAAATTAAATTTCCAATGCATTAATCAAATGAAATATGTGAAACCTAACAACACAAAAATCTATATTTTAACTAGAATATGAAATGTAAATTTTTTAACAATTTAATAAATATAATCATAGACCATCAAGAGTATTATGTTGAATGGTATAAAAATAGAACATTACTGGACAAACTAATAATAAACAATCAATTATAATAATATATATGGTATTAATAAAAAATATCCCAATATGTTTATATGTACACTAAAGGGTTGACTCCACTGATGAATAGAAATTTCATTAAAAACATTCATAATGAAAATACAATTTTCACTTTTAAATTTACTTTCAAAAAATTATATTCCAGAAAACATTTGGAAAATAAATATCCTTGAAAATAAAAATTGTAACTTTAAAAAAAATATTTAAAACATGTATTTTCTCATTACACATTTAAATTTTGTTCCTGTTATGACTATTTTAATAATGATTCTTATCAGTTTTTTATAAAATCCATACAATTATTATATATAAAAAGACAAGATAATCCCATTTGAAACATTTTTTAAAATGTAAAATATTGGTAAAAGTTATTTTGAATATTTTTATTATAATATCAAAAACATTTTTAAATCATTTTAAAAAACATTAACAGGAAATATAACTATTCCCCAATGAAGACATTAATTGAAATAATCACTAATAATGATGATATTTTAAAACAAACTCATAAAACATTGTAATCTGTTGAATTATATTCACCATGAAATAAAAAAAATCAAATAAAACTTTATATGCCATTAATACAAATATATTTATGTTATAATATATCTAATGTAATAATATACACACATGAAAAGGAATATGTTTTGAATATGACATATTTATAATGGAAGTAAATGTAATATGAGAAACCCATACCACAATGTACTACATTAAATAAAATTCCCCCATGAAATAAATAACCTGAAATGAAACATTTTATAACATTATTTGAAATATATTAATTATATTATATATCATAGGGAAGAACATACACCACAAAAAATGAATATGTAGTGAATATGACATACGTCTCACAGAAGAAGAAGTGAGATAAGAAACATTTACCTTATTCTTTCCATTAGTAGAATGTGATTTAAAATTATGTATATTGGTTTAAATAATATTATTAATTTATTATATATCGATTTTAAAATATATTATATCATATATGATCTTCTTATATTCTCTTATCACCTGTTTTTTAATAATATTTCATTATTACCCTTGTTTCAGTTGTTAACTGCTTCATTTTTTCTATCCATTTTTTTATGTAAGTACTGAATATTGTAAATTTTATATAGTCACTTCATCTATATAATGATATTTATTTCATATATTTATTATTTATATATTTTTATATTCATTTTTGAATGGTTAAAATGGAAAATGAATCGCATCGAATTACGGAGACGGTATGTCATATGTACACACGAGCGACGATGTCATTCTATTAGTGGTGAATGGTTTGAAGAATGGATGATATATTAATTATTTAAGAATAAATATCATGCCATTATTATCATATATATTCATTATTTTCATCATCATACTTATCAATGTAAATGTGTGATGAAATAATTAAACTGTAATTTGGAGATGGTAAGTCACGTGCACGCACGTGTGTTGTTTTTTTGTATAAATATAAAGCATAAAAGATGGAATATCATTTTACCATAATCATAATTAAATTTATTGTAATATTTGAATCTAGATTTGTTATTTTAAAATAAAAAAACATGAAAATGATGTACAATAATAAATGAACTTTAATGAGTTGGTAAAAATGGTTGACTCTTCTTTGGGAGACTTCCTTTATATATCTTCTTAAATGATCATGATTTGGTATTTTTTAAAAGAAAAAGCCCTCAAAAACATGTATAGATATGTTCCTAAGAGAAATTGATATGGGTTTTTTGGATAGAAGGATAATATTAGTGATAATATGTGAGATAGGATGTACCCTTTTATAATTGATGTGAGGGGAAATTTTGGAAACTCTCTAAATAATAAATTAATATAAATTATTTTTTAATTATAAATATATCCAAAAAAATTTATTTAATTTATAATAAGAGGATGGGTCAAAATAATTTCATAAAAAAAATTTATATAAGTTTAGCTCAATTTATTACCCTTCTCTTTGGGATTTAACCCTTATTTAACTCTATTAACTCTTGTCATGACGACATGGTTTTTTAATATTTCAGGGTTTATATTGTTAATGAAAATTTCTAAATGAACCATAAATGATTTGTAGATTATATTCTTAAAATTATATCAATTATATTTCATATTTAATATTTTTTATAATTTTATATCACTTAATAAAATAATATTTAATTTAAAATATCATTAACATCAATTTTGACACTAGTCTTTACATTTTATATTAAAAATATCAATCAAACAAGATATGTTAGATATAAAATTTTTATACTTCCCTAATATGTCAAGGTAGTCAATAAAATTCATGTATTACCTTAATTATATCATATTATATTTATTTTAACATTTTTAATATTATTTATTAAATATTTTCATTAATAAAAAAATTATGGCATCACAATTGTGATAGTATTTATGATCATTATTTCATCATTAAAAATTATAATAAATTAAAATTTTAAAAATATTTTTCTTATATTTTATAAAAATATCTATATCCAGAGATTACTTCTGGATTACAACATATCAAAAATGCTACGGTTATTAATAAAATTAATGTGAAAAGTTTGACTATTTTTAAATAAAATATTATAAATATTATTTCCTTTTCTAAATAGTCATAATTGATATAATAATCAAACTGTAATTGATTATTTATCAGATAATATCAACAAATAAATTTTTTTTCTAGTGTAACTATCATTTTATAGTCCTTATCATTTTATTTATAACATAAATTACCCAATTTACCTTTTACCATGTTAATAAAAATTACCAAGGTTACTATTACTAATGTCAAAAAATTGAATCAACGTATTCAAAAAAAATTTAAATTATTAATACAAATATGGAAGCCTTTTTTAAAAATTAAAAACATATAAGTGGCTAAATTTTATTAAAAATTGATCCCATAGAGGGGGTGAGAAATTGGGGCTTTAAAGTAAAAATGGTCAAAAGTTTGCTATTTTTTAATATCTAAATTAAATATAAAAATAATTAAAATACGATAAATTGGATTAAATAATGTATAAGTAATACAATATTAAATTAAATGTTATCTAAAATATAATTTAACATTAATAATTATTAAGATAAAAATTCAGTTTTTAGTTAAAATGCAGTATTTTTAACTATTCCATAGAAAATAAATATTTATTGAAAAATAAAAAATAACTCCCCTAATATAATTTGGAAACAATAATTTTAAAAATTAAATTATTTTTTTCATATAAAATTTATAGTTTTTTAAACAAGTGCCTCCATTAATTGTAACAAAATATCGTTTACCAAATACACTGTTTTGTATAATTGGATTTTCTAATAATTTTTGACAATAGATGTTTTTGGTTTAATCTAAAAATATTTTATTAAATATATAATATATATAATTTCATAATGTGTTTAATACTATTCATTCATTCGAATTCAAAGACTAGGTTATAATAATATTTAATTGTTCTATTAAGTGAGTAATGTGTGAAACATATGATGTTTAAGATGTTAAATTTAGGAAGATAAATAAAATAAATTTTTTTGTTATTTCAATGTATGTGTTACAAGACCAGTTGATTATTATTTCTCTCACACAAAAATCTATAATCATCTTACTCGTATAAAGTCAATGTATTCATGGCCAGGGGTTGGTTGTGGATTGGTTTGTGCACATCCACTCAGTACAGGTGGTGTGATTATTATTCATGTTAATCATTTATTATTATATTATGATTAACCTATTATAATTGATAGAGCATGTTAAGGATGAATTGGTGGTTTCCCACTAGTTTTATTACTCAAACATTGTGTGAAAATTTTTATATTCATACAAGTTTCATGCATTTGGTTCTAAGAAAGAAAAAGGTCCCAAGGGTGATGGATGTGAAGAGGACTATAGAGTTGGAAGAATACTAAGATAGACTTTGGATGACTTCAAAATTCCATTAATTTATTTATTTAATGATTTTATTACTATGATTCAGACTTGCACTTTGATATCCCATTTATTACCTATATGACATGTATGGATTTGTTATTTAATTTCATAAAGATGATGTAATCATTCTATTATTATTTAATTAATTTTATTTTTCTGTCCTATGATATGATTCTTAGGGTATATTCTCCCCATTGTGATAGTTAGAGACTCACTTCTAGCTAATATACACTTATATATAGATTGGCGCAAAATAGTTCATGTGGAAATCTGATTTCGGCCTGGTGGATTGGGTTAGGGAATTGAAAAATAGTATCATATGAGTTTTCGCCTTTTCTTTTTTGGACTAACCTAAGAAATTGTAGAAAATTATATATTTTATGGACTTAGGTAAGGGTGTTTCCAGTGTTTCGTGTCATCTCATGTGTAACGAACCTCAATATTCTTTTCACAAGATTCTTTCTATAGTTTTAAGAGATTTTAGGCTGTTTTCATACATCATAAAAAGGAATTTATGATCAAATTTCAAATATATATCTATTATTTTTTTGTATATAATCTCTTTAATTTAATGTTATGAATTATTCAATCTATTTGTGATATAATTCCATTCTCCCTTATGTGATATATTTGTTTTACATTTCCATTATGACTAATCTCTATTAGAATTTATTAGTTGAAATTGTCTAAATGTTATGTTTAATATATGTGGTGGCTCCAGATAATGTGTTCGGATAATAATTTAGTTAGTTAAAGGTGTTTTATAGCTTTGGTTATGTGTAGATTCATACGGTATCCTTTGTGGAAAACATTAGGCTTGTTTGCATATAACATATTTTGTGTCAATTATTTTCTTCATTTTATATAAGAATCAACCTTACAGAAGAATGATAGGGATGATATCTAACATGGGATGGGTTTCTACTAGGACCAATATCTAATTAGCACATGTGTAGAAGGATTAAATAGAGATTTCTCGTCCACCTATTTTAGTGGTGCATGCAGCAGGACCACTCCACCCAAGTGTCCTTTCTCCTAGGTCCCCATATATGCTAGATAATTTTATCAACAATATCCATTATAATTTTAGAGAACTGGTGGATTATAGGATATTGATTGTTGGGTAGATATCATTAAAGGTGTGTTCAACCTCATTTAGACATCATCATATAAAAATTTCATGATGTAAGTGCTAATAATGTATAGACCATCCAGATATTGGTGGGGATTCATGGGATATGATTTTCGATTTGAGTTACTCTCTACAGAGGTATTCAAGGACATATGTTTTTTGGATTTATTTTTAGATACACTGATGTTTGACTGAGTATAAGAGTTTATTGTACCAATGTAGGGTTCGACGATAATAACCTACAACTCTACTTGTTTTACCGAAATTCTTCAGTTTTCAAAAGTTCTAGTAAGGAATGAGTCTTAAAAGGCTTGGATTTTCGATATCAAACTTCATATTGATGTTACATAGTGTTTTTAAATATTTTTCCTAGAATCATTCCCAGTGGATCTATACAAGTCCTTAACCCTCAAGAATAGTTTAGAGGTGGGTTGAAGGGTGGTATTCTATTACCCATTAGTACTCACAATGGATGAACACCTACTGCTGTAGTGATTAATTTTTATATATATGAAAAACTAGGACTAGGGTTTTACCTGATAACAATGAAATATAGGTGGATATGATCTCACCTTCCTTAGTTACCTTATGTTTTTACACATAGTTCTTCAATAATGGGAAGATCAAATATTATCGTACGACCTTCTCGGTAACTCAGATTATATTCTGTAAATGTGGAAATACAGAACATCTCTCTAATTTTATTCAAAGAGATTTAAGGTTGGTATTTTTCATAGGGAAAGAAATATAGTAAAATAACTATGGATAATGTTTCGTACCTCAGTAATAGACTTATATGATGACTCATAATTGTAATTCTTCTTTAGTACATGATCACAAAGCTATGGAAGGATACATATATGTATTATCTTAGACTCTAAATATGATGGTGTGGGGATGTATACTATTCAAGATATGATTGTTGTATCCTATACAATATCTACCTCTTTTTTTGATACCGAGGATTCACATTCCATCATATCTTCACATGTAGATTCTATAATTCATTGAAAAATTAAGTTATCCATCGAGTTACTTTACCTAGATACACTATTGGGAATGAATGTATACCATCATCATCGATTCCCAGAGTGTTCTATATTCTTCACCAACTGTTGACATCTATGGGAATTCGTGATTATAGAGATGATTCTATTAAATGCGATTCTCAGCATGCACTAGTTAACCAACATACAAACTCTTATTTATTGATATAGGGGATGTTCGTCATTTCCTTCACAAAATGGAGAGGGGTTCATGATTAATATAGAATTGTAATAGGAGTAGGTATATTTATTCTAGACATGAGTTAGATCCAAATTATCATGGTTGAAATGGAATAATTATCTCATTCTATTTGGTTAATGGAATCCCCCTCTTTTTTATCCATTAATGTATCTCTATTGGAGCATCATTCTCGTGACTTTAGAGAAATTCTCTTTGATAATGGAGTTCACTATGATAGA
Organism: Viscum album; assembly: GCA_963277665.1. Classification (NCBI taxonomy): domain Eukaryota; kingdom Viridiplantae; phylum Streptophyta; class Magnoliopsida; order Santalales; family Viscaceae; genus Viscum; species Viscum album. The sequence goes on along the minus strand of OY728150.1, from coordinate 330,589,304 downwards.
GAGAACATTCTGTGTGTGCCGCCCATTTTGAAAAACTAGTATCATATAGTGCTAACTGATTTGATGGAGATCAAGTTACAGTATGATAAATAAGAGTACATGGTCATTAGTGGTCTGAGTGCATCAATATGTGGAATATCTATCATTTTCATCAATAATATATATTTTAGAATTAAAATATTCATTTATTATTGAAAGATTAACAAAGTGAAAGTGTAGAATAGATATCCCTTACTATGGATTGATGATCTTTTTTATCAATTAGGGGGAGCCCTGTGATTCAATAATATTCATTTTTGATTGGACTATCCCCATCTAAGGGTTATAATGTATGAAATTATTAAATCTACATATATGAGTAGGTATGGGTTATATGAGTACTTAGTTATGTTTTTTGGATTTATGAATGAACCAATTTTGTTATTATTTCCCATTAACATGATCTTCCACCCATACATGGAATCATTCATCTTGGTCTTCAATGAAGACATCATTATCCACTCAAAAACACAAGAGTAGCAGGTTTTACCTCTTGAGGTGGTCATCTGTATGCTTTGAGATCATTAGCATTATGATAAACACTTTAAGTGAAACTTTTTAATTTAATAGGTAATGTTTATTGGTAATGTGGTGTCTGGGATAACTATTTCCATGCACCCAGAGAGCCTAGAGGAAATGATGTCATGGAAACATTTCTATAACATGTTAAAGATCTTGAGATGTTTATCCTCGATAAGATATTACAGAAATTTTGTCTTAGACATTTCTTGATAACCATCACCTATGAATATATTGAAAAATAATGTGGATGGTGGTGGAATATCACTCTACATTCTTGTGATTATTCTTAGAGAGGGTGCTCTCTGGATGGTGAGAGAAGTTTTCTCTATCTATTGTTATGGGTACCAAAAAATGAAATTGGATCTCTTGAAAAATAATATAATTGGGTTTATATACCACTAGGTTTAGAAATAAATAAATTATGAAGTTCCCCTTATTATTTATTTAATCATAACAAAAACCCATTTCCACAATGATATTAATAATAATATATTATTTCATTACAAGTGAAAAACTTGTGAATTAAAATTAAATTTTATTAAATCAAATAATCTTCAATATATATGATTTCTCACTAGAACTATAATCTCAGTCCACCATTCCTCAAAAATATTCATTAGGATATCAACAATGGATATTTATATTATAAATAAATATCACTACATTATTAACCAATAAATGATGAAATATTATATTCACTAAAATGAAAATAAATTTTTATTAAATATTCGACCAACATTATATTGTCATAGATAAATAGTGAAAAAAATTATGTTATTAAGAAATCCTTAATCATTATTAAGGTAGGTGTGATAAAAGTTATTAATTCAAGTTTTTAAATATAAAATATTAAAATATTATTTAATTTAAATTCTGGATACACTTAATGGGTGACCCCCTAAGCCTATTTCATAGTTGTATTAGGCAAATTAGCCTAAATTCCAAACACAGCCTCTAGGAAAATGAAGAGGCACCCATAGAGAAATAATTTAATCTTTCAATGACATAATACCTCATATGGATTCTCATTATGTATTATGATCCCTTTATTATTATATCTCTAGTGAGGAAGGTTTCATGTTGATATCACTAACCTATGTGCTCGATGTCACTTTATTTTCAATTTTTAGTATTATTCATGTCTATATGACACCGTGAAGATGTATTTATTTACTCTATATCATTTATATCTAGGGAATGAGATATGAACACCCATTAAAGAAAAAAAATTGAAAAATCCTTTCTCACAATATATACTTATATAAAATTACTTGTTTCACACCCAATGTATCCTACCTCATCATGAAGAAATGTTGTCATAGTTATCATCAATACATCATATTTTGTGCGTTATAATAATTATAAAATAATAATAATAAATTATATGTATAAATATAGGTTTTTGGTAATAATAACGTCCAATGACACTTACTTATCTGTATTCTATTCTACTGGGTATCATTATCAAAATATCCTACACTAGATATTACTAGTGACATACACCATGAATGGATTCATCACATTCCATTTATTCTCCTCCCCCAATAGGAAAATTTATTTTTTCACCCAAAATGATTCAATCGGGCTATAGAACATATATATATGAATGTTGTCATGGAAATTTTGGGTCCCTATCTTAATTTGGAGTTATTATGTCCTTTTTGTGGGCCAACCACTCTTATAACATTATCAAATACTATGTTATTGAAATGAAAAATCTGGAAATCATGAAGAGTTTAGTAATATTCAAAATAATGTATACAGGTTTTCATAAAGTACATAGATGTTGGTTTTAGGGATCAAGCTCCAATAGACTCCCACATAAACTAGATCCAACTTCTGAAAACCATTAGTCTTCTAGTACACACATGATACTAAATCGTATACTGATATTAACCTTTTAGTAAAGGGGTCCACCATGTATTCATCATTGGGAACTCTACTTATAGTAACTTCAGCCATATGATAAAATTCTATCAAGAGGTGGTACTTTCAGAGTATATGTTTTGTCTGATGGCGGGACATTATCTCTTTATCAAAATATATATTGATGTATTATTATCACAATATAATGATATAGGTTATTTACTTCTAGGTACAACATAAATATCCTAGGTAATTTTTGTCATGAAATATTTTTCTTCACTGCGTCAAGGAATACTATATACTCAGAATCCCCTATAGAATCAGTGGCAATTGGATGCTTTCAACTCTTACCAGAAATAGCCACATTATTGAGAAAGAAAACATATCCTGATTGCATCTTTAAATCCTTCTAATGTTTTTGAAAACTAGAATCAGTATAAACCATTCTCACAATCTTCACATATCCTATATACACAAGGAATATATCATGGTTTCATCTCAGAAGATTAAGGATATACATAATAGGAAACTTACGTAGTTCAAATGGTTATTCTTGAAATCTACCTACCATGATCAATTCATATGAAACATCAGGTATAGTCAATAACATAGAATACATGATTGATCATATTTCTGATGAATATCAGATCATACTAATTATCTTTTTCTCGTATTGTGTTTGAGGACACATTTTCATAGAAATATGTACACTATGTTACACTAGAACTAGTCCATACAAGGATTCTTTCATAATAAATCTCTTTAGTATCTATTAAATGTATTTAATTTTATATTATCCAAGTAGTCTATTATATATATCACAAATTATCTTAATAACTAGAATATAAGTCACTTCACCTAAGGACTTCAAGGAGAAATGCTTTTTTAACCAATCCTTAATAGATTGTAATGCTATCATGTCTTTTACGATTAGTTTTATATAATCAACTATACATCCAGGATAATGAATTAATTTCCACTAAACGTATTGTAAAAAAAATGGATTTCATTTGTTCTTAATTAAACCAAATTAATTTATAGTTCATCAAAATTAATGTTCCATGGCCTGGATTCATTCGTAAAGGAATAAATATACATCTATAACATTGAAATATTTTCTGCATCACCTAGACTCAAAAACCCTTCCAATTTGTCATATATATATCATTCAAAAGGTTACCATTATAGAATTATTTTTGATATACATCTTTATTATTTCATAGTCATGGTACGATTCATTAGTTTGTTGAATTCAAATGGATTTAAATATGGAAAATAGTAAAAGGGTTTAATTATATCCAATTTTTCATCTCTATTTAAACTCATTGTCTACTAGAATTTCTTTATATGTATTTGGATTACCTTCCATGTCTATTTTTTTCTTGAATAAACATTTTAACCCAATGTGCTTTATATAAACTGGCACATTGACTAGATCTGAAACCTAGTTCTCATAAATGAAATCAATTTTATAATTCATGGCTACTTTCTATCACCATCAAAGATCTCTAAATCCATTTATAGGAGAGGGGAACATCATTGCCTTCTAACAATGAGTCACCATCTTCAGTGACAACAAATCCATATTCCTCTAGTTATCTTACTTATTGTGTCCTCTAATATAGTACTTTTTTTAGGAATAACTTCTTCTTTAGGGACCCCTGTATAATGTTCCTATATTATATCTTGTGTATCATGAACAAAAACATCATTGAATTCAATAATTTTCCCACAATACTTTTTAGTGATGTGCTTCCCCATATGAATGAATACTTTTCTAGAAATAATAGCTTTCTTGTCTAATGTGTTGTATAATTAGTATCCATTTTTTCATTAGGATACCTAATAATAACACACTTCATTCCCCGATGTGCTAGATTTTTTCTTAAGAAGTCCTTAAAAAATACCTCACAACTCCATACACATGTATGTAACAAAACTGGTTTCACTCCACTCCATAATTAAAAGGTTATTTAATTTTATAGTTTAGTTGATACTTGGTTTAATATATATGTTGCGTTTTTTAGTTAATATCCCCAAAAGGATATTTGATGATATGCATGAATCATCATTGACATTACCATTTCTGATAGGTTTTGATTCCTCATTTCACTAAAACCATTTCAATATGTTGTGTACATTGGAGTGAGTTGAGAGAGAATACCAAACTCCTATTAAAATATTATGTAATCTTGTTTAATATATTCACCACCTTGATCTGATCGAAGATTTATTACCTTCTTTCCATGTTAATTATCTACATCATTCTGGAATTCATTAAATTTCTCAAAGGACATGGACTTATACCTCATCAAAAATAGAACCATATCTACTAAAGTCATCAGTAAGATATATGTTATGTGAATAACCAACTATATAATATATTGGAAATGGTCCAAAAATAGTAGTGTATATCAAAACCAGAATCCACGTGTCCCTTTTACACATTCCATTAAATGAAGGTTTATTGATTTTTTCTTATAAATATGAATCAAATACATCAAGTTTATTAGACTCAGAAGAGTCCACACAAAAAATATGATATAACATTATCAGATTATTCTTGTTTACATGAACAAGAAAGTGATTTAATACTTGGGTGATATATGAGTCTTGTGAACATGACTTTTATATATTTTAAATATTTAGTTTTTGTATCTTAATTTTTAAATAAATTTATTTAAATGCACCATATGATAATATTTTTTGTCTTTAGAAAAGAAAGAAATTTTATTTCCAATTTGAAAAATAAATCGATCTGCATCTCAGAGTGATATATATATTATTTTCTTGTTAACAGTTGGAATAAAATAAAAATATTTTAAAACCTATATAATTCTCATAGACAATGAATGGTTGTAGTCATCAATGGCTACTGTAGCCAAAATCTCACTGTGGGATACTCCTAAATCCACATACCCTCTATTGATCTATTAGTATTTAATTGGTTCCTATATTTGGATACTTATGTGAGCACCAAAAGATTTATTTAAAACTAAACTTGTAGATATTGTAAAATTAAACACAATAATGAATTCAACTTTAGAAACCCCTTTATTCTATGTAAAATTCCTCTTATACTGGCCTTAAATTCCATATAAAATACATACAACTTCACTTTATTTTATTTGTCTATTGATCTTCCAATTCTTTGAATGATGCTTCCTATGAGATTTAGAATTTCTTTGAGTGTTGGGATCCCTCTCCTTATTCATGATTTTCTTATTTACTATAATAAACATATGATTTTAATTCCCCATTTCATTGTACACTTGGAGAATCAATGTAGTTTGTTCCAAAATAATCCACTCATTATTTCTCAAAATGTAATTAGAAATAAAATGTGATATGGTCTTGGGTTGTGAGGACTGTATGAAATTTTTTCACAAATAATCTGGGAATTTAATCCCTTTGATATCTTAAAATAAAATGTAGTCAATTATATCGACTACATGAGTCCCAACAGGTGTCAGCTCTCTAATATTAGTTGTAAATATATTATTGGATATCTCATATCTCTCTTGTATCTCATTCTTTTACTAGAGATCCGGATGTTATGACATAAGTATATAAGAATCCATTTTCTCATGTTTCATTAAAATCTCATTGGTCATCGATGATATCATAAAACATTGAAATTGTTTTCATCATTTAGATTTTTCTCATATAGAGATCTCTCTTCCTCAATATAATTTTTAATATGAAAATTAGGAATAGTTTCTTCCAACACATTTAATTTCATTTCATTTTGTAGTAAAATACACAAGCACCTTCTCCACTCTTGAACTTTTATTTCATTGAAAATGTCATCCTTCTTATTTATTGATTATAGTTATATGTTAAAATTTTTTATTGTTTTTTCTACAAAAAATATGAGAAGAGAATGAGAACTTTATCAGCTAAAGTTTATACAAATAAATAAATATTATATCTATTAATCTTCAACTATTTTATAAAAACCAAATTTACCTTTCCATGGGATTCATAGTAGCTTTTTTATTGGACTATATAGTGGCATGGATCCATATTACCCTTATCATTATCCCAACATTGATTGTCCATGTAATTTTTAGGGTTTTTTGTAGGCATTACAAATTCCAAATGCGTTAAAGAATTTTTCATTGATATGTTGGGTAGACTCCCCAATACTAAAATCCTTAAATTGTATTTACTTAAATATTAACTCTTCGTAACACCAATTCATGATTTGGTAGTAAACAATTGAATTGGACAAAGTTAATTCCACCAAACAATTCATATTATAATTCATCAATAATTGAATTCACCCCAAATTTGGATTGTTATGTACTTTGAACTGTTATTTCTTTTAACTGATGCAGTGGAAGGCTATACCGACATAATATTTCTAATTGTGGTATTTTACCATTTATATTAAAATTACCAACTATTATCTTTATCACATTCTTGATAATATTAAGTGTATTTTTCAATGTGATTATCCGTGTCCTATAAAATATTACTACTTAATTAAAAAAATAGTTTTAACATGCATACATGTAAATTTTAGATATTCATGTGACGAGTATAAAAACATCCATATTGAAATAACCATGAAACTTGACAAAAATAAAATAATAAAGTGGATCGATCGGGTCCTTTTTAATTGTTAGTTTATCAAGATTGTGATAAACAAACTATCGACCTATGAGAAAGCACCTTGAATAAATTATAGTTCATGTTATATTTTTCTACCTTCACTCCTATATATATATCTCAGATTGGATTCTCCATAGCTAGAAACATGAACTACTTGCACTATATTAGGAGCTCCATTCATTACATATTGTTTCGCTCACTCACATGTGAGTTTAAGGGGTTTACAAAAAAGAAACCATGGTCATTTAAGACAATACAAGATAAGAGGAGAAATGGAATACCATCCAAAAATTTAATTTAATAATAAATTTACTAAAACCAATCACATACACTAATCAGATCTTGGCTCATGATCATCCATATGAACATAATGAATTATGAATTTAACAAAAATAGCATTAAATTATAATTTTTCTTATTTATTATAAATAGTTATCAAAATAATCAAATATATTATTTAATTAATCAAGTTTGTAACTTTATTATAATACAAATTTCTTTAAGATTATCATCAATCATAATTTTAATCAAATTAGATAAATTTATTTAAAAGTAATTGTGTAAAAAAATGAACCTGGGAGGAAAACATTTAACTACCAATTAAAAGTAGAGATCATCCATTATACTCGTTTATTGTTTAATATCAAAAAGTGTGTATTACAGGATTTCTCACTTACATTCATGTCATGTACATTCAATTTAATGACCAATCATGTTACTTGATTTTTCTATCATGCAATATGTTTCAACGTATTTAGAGTAATATCTATAATATGACCCATACAAGATATATATATCCAAAAATTATGTGAAAATTACATAAACGTTTAAATATATATTAAAACAAACCACATAGAATTCCTAATAAACTTAATGACCATACACAAGAACATTTTTATAAGGGTTTTACTTTATAATAAATTAATTTTTAATTTTGTATAATTTTTTAAAAATTACACAGTTTGTATAATACAGTTAAATATCATGTACTATTCTCACTATCTATCAAAGGAACACACATAGGGACTCAATATGTAAATTGTGACATGTAAATATTATATTACATGTATTGAAAATGGGATACATGACATTTAGTATCTGAGTCACACAGTCACCATTCAGGTAGTCCATGTAAGAAGATGCACGGCTCATCCGTAACTAAAGGACAACAAGACATCTATGGAAGTTACACAGTGTCTTCTCTAGCTACCAATTTTCTAGGCTAGATCATTCATCATTCCATGTAAAATTAAAGTAATGACATGTAATAAAGGCACACTCCTTAAATTAATTCCGAATTAATTCTTGGTGAATTAAACACAAGTATATGGCATGGAACTCTAGGTTATATGATATATACTACTACAATATCCAAACTAATTCCTAAACACATCCAGATGATATATTTGAATTCATTTCATTCATAAAATTAATCAGGTTTATTTCATTGATGAGAAACATTATACGAAGAAGCAGATATTGAAATTATGATTTATGAAAGAGTAAATAGAAATTAAAAAAAATAAAAATGAGGAAATCTATCAATTAACATTAAATAATTATGTATCCACCTTGAGACAACCTACTATTTCTAGGTGTATCATAATCATGTAATGATTCATGACCAACATTTATTTTTTAAATTATCGATGAATAATCATATATGTACACGACAATGGACACAGTGAATAATGGAATTGAATCAAATAAAATAGAAAGTAAATAAATAATCATAATTAACTATATGATAAAAACATATTATTTATAATTATTTTTTAATTAAGGAATTTCATTTTCAATAAATTGTTTTTTCATTGATGGATATAAAAATGGATCAAAATCTTACTATCATTGCATTATAGGAATCAATGGAAAATTCCCTGCAGTAGTGATCGAGAATTTTTCTTAAAATATTTGAATCTCACTATTGGTATCTCTAGGTGCGTGAATGGAAGATCCTAGTGCTTGCATGGTTCCCCTTTTATCTCCTTGAGAATTGATTCCAAAGGAGTCTCCTTGACCTCTCTACACATGAGAGTAGATGGTGGATAAAGACATCTCCCTTTTCATGGGAGAACACTTGGAGAGAGATCTCCATATGTCCTAAGATTATTTTTCTTCGACTATCATTTTAAATTACATAAAATGAAACTCTGTCACTTTAAAAATAATATAAATATTTTTACATACTTCTGGGGTAAGATTCAATAATTTCATAATTTCCCCGAATTATTTTTTAAGACATGTGAATCACCATGTCAATAATAATATTATTAATGTTTTTATTTCTTAACATTTTTAAACTCATGATATAGAATTAAATATTATTTAGTCATGTAATATTCAATATATATTATTATCACTATATCTATGAACCTAGTCTTATACTCCTCTATAATATTATTCACACATTTAATAATGATTATTTAATTAATAAATGAACATCATTTCTTTATTTTCTAACAAATAATTAAATATTTTATTAAATAAATAATAAATAAATATTTAAAAAATATTGATATCACTTAATATTATATCGAATAATGGGTGAAGGAATGTATGATTTCAATAAAAGAAGATTGATTATTATATCAAATTTGGAAGTAATAGGTAATCAACTTGTTAAATAATGAATAATAATATATTATTAAACTGAGATTTCAGATACACATAGTCTGTGACCCTTTAGTCCTTCTTCTTATTAGAAATAGGTTGAGTAGCCTAAGGTCCAAGTTTATTATCAAGAAATATATCAATGAACCCATTGGGAAATAACATAATGGTATGAAAACATAAAAACACATATGGATGTTCAATGTCTAATATAATCCCTTTATCATCTTATCTCTAATCAATAAGTTTTCATGCAGGTTTCCTCAACCTATTTGTTCAATGTCTCTATCATTGAATTTTTGGAAACTGAACATACCTGTAAAACACCATGGATATGCACTTATTTAGTCTATATAATTTATATCAAAGATCCTAAGTTATCAATTTCCGTGAAATAATAGAATGTAAATATCCTTTCTCTCATTATTCATTAATTCAATATTACTCATGACCCACCCATCATGTCCTAAATCATTGAGGACATATGTCATCACAGTTTTTGTCACTACATCAATGAATGAGACTTATAATACTCATTATTAATAATTATAAATTCTATGGATCAATATACACATTTGCAGATAGGAACATCCAATGACATATGAAAATTTGGATTTCCTTTTAGAAGGACTCATTCTCATAGTATCCCACTCTAGATGTTACCAAGGGCTTATACTATGAGATGATGCATTAGTGTCTTGTAGGTATCCACTCCTGGTAGGTTTAATCATTTTTTCCCTCAATTGATTCCATTCATCTACATAAAATATATTTTAGAATAATATAGTTTAACTTCTTGGATCTCATCAATGTGGGGAACAACTATACCATTATTGTTTGACAGCTAATCTTATTACATTATCAAATTTAATTTAACTCGACATTTTGACCCTTGACTATCATGACCTTGGTCTTATAAAGTTATTTTAATCCTTATCAACATGGCCTGAGATATGTTACTTCCATAACCAGGAAGTGAAAAATCATTTTTTGACCATTCAACCAATTCCATGCCACCAATGACACACCCAACACAAACTTTATTTCCATGACATATTTTACATGGTTTTAAACCTTCATCTAAGAATGAAATCAAATGACATACATTGGTAATGATTTAATGTCAGGATACCATTACACATGATCATTTATTGGAACATCCAATGGCACCTTAAACATGTAGTGTTCTTATTGGAGGGTCAGTTCTCATGATTACATTACTAGAGAACACCAAGTGTTATCTTCATGGGATGATGACTCAATGATTATGATACCCTAGAACCATATATTCAAACATCTGTTGTGTCCAATCAGTGTGATATACCTTGACAAAAGAAAATATATTTAAGATTAATGTCAAAGAATCTCCAGGATCTCATTATTTCCTAATATCTGCTATAACCTTTGTATATGAAAATTAATCATTACACCTTACCATTTCCATAGAGGACATAGAAATGTATACAATATCATGGTAAGATGACATCATTTATAGTTAATTGTAAACATGATATGGTAGTCAAAAGAACTGAATATTTGGTTCTAGGAAACCCACTATTTAAGGATGTTTTTTCTTCTATTTTTCTATTAGAGCTTTTAATGGAGACTATAAGATAGGGATTTGGACATAACCTTATTAATTGATATAGATAACCCATGTACAATGGAAACCAAAATTTTTTATAATTGGGAATTATAGTTATTTAGTATTCAATTTATTGTTGATATGACTTCCCCATTTGGTGAAACACATGTGTCATGATACTATTATATTGGTGTTATTGAGTTGATGATTTCTATTACATAAACTTAATGATATGAAGGGAAATGAAAGCATGAATAATTTTAGCCCCAATAGGACTTGAACTTTAAGGAATTATGCCATGCCATGTTTAATTTCTGCTTCCACTTCCTATTTTTCATGTGATTTATACCATTCCACGGGTGTTGAGCCTCGTAGTTTGTGTTCTATTATATGTATTAAAATGTGAAAAATTACATTCTAGAAATGTGTTATATAATTAGGTTTAGTTATCACCCAACATTAATTTATAAGGTGTATGGGCCCTTATAAACTTGAATGGTGATCCAACTAATTGAATTTCTATAATAGGGAATTATATATATTAATTTGTTAAACTGAATACCAGATTGAAAATTAAATGTTCACATTATATGAGAAATGTTACAATTTGACCTTGACCCGACAATGGATATTGGTTGTAGGCTATGTCTTTTATGATCCTTTTGTTCCTTTTTTATTTTTATTTATACCATGATCTAGGAACAATATGTTGGTCCTTTTATTCTTAGAGGTAGGTTTTTTACTTATCCTTCTTATCACATTCATTATTTTTATATCTATCTGTTTGAATTCTATCAAAGGAATTGGTTTTTTAAATTTTAGTGTTACTTCATTGAAACATATTCATGTTTTATACTAAGATAGTGGTGATGAACACATTCCAAAGGTGGTGGCCTATGAGACACTCGTTATACCTCTTGTAGTTCCACCTGATCTAGCTTTTATTGATAATCCACCAGCCGACGATTCTTAGTTTTGTTATTGATTTATTCGGTTTATGCTATCCAATCTATGTTCTCCCCATCCATCCCAGACTACGAAAGATAAGACACAAAACTTCTAGAAGTAACATCTTCTCTCATTTTGGGGGATAACATACGTCATGCTACAAAGTCATTGTTATAGGTTATGATTTCTCTTTTTTACCATCTTGAGATGCCTCCCAAGTGGTGTTTCATGTTTTCTATCTATATGATATGTGACTCAATTATGTGTTGGTGGGATGTGATTTTTCAGTTTGAGTGTTACAAAGTTATAATATGGCTATAATTATAAATATATTTTTATGAAAACTTCTTACAGAATACCTGGGGAGCAGATAAGGCTAGGTAGTTCCTCCATCTTCATTAGGGATATATAACTATGGATGAGGACTCAAATCACTTTTTGAATCTTTATCAATTCTATGAATCTATTACTAGTGATGATTTCACAACTGCAAGGATGATTTTTGTATAGGATTCATCACGCTATGCAATCATTGGTGAATGCATTCCATTTGACTACCATTGTAGAGATTGTGAACCAGGATCTATTTATGTGACGCAACCTCAGAGATGTTGGAAATGTGAGCCTAGGAGGTTATGTTCTAAGAGAGGGTGACAATTCTTCTAGTAGTAGGAATCTGTAATTCAGGGGTGTATGTGGGGGTGGTGGCATGTAGGTAATCCACACTGAAAATTAATTCATTTGTCACTAGTGAAATAGGCTTGTCCATAAGAATCATTAGTTCCTTAGGAACCCAGTCAAATGATACTATTACAATAATTTGTTTAATATTCAATTTCTTTTCAATTATTTTCTTCTAGACTCCAGTGATAATGGATCCATATAAAATCCTCTATAAGGTATAAGAAAAATTACTCCAATATTGGATGGAAATTTTTTTATACAAGCCAATCTATATAAGGTAGTAGTAGTCATGGATGAGGTAGTCAGAGCCTAGAGCATTAATGTTAGCATTTAAGATATGATACAACTATTCAGGAAGCATCTCAGGGTCATGTTTTATGCCATATGTATGTAGTGAATCCAGTTCCACAGAACCAGAGTCCAAGTCCATGTAGAGTTAGTTGTACTATTCTGGTGTCCTCTTCTTTAGTTTCATCCATTTTTGATATAGGTTCTTCATACTTAATTATATCTATGACAATAATTGAAATTTGTGGTTTTGTAATAAATAACTAATTTGGAGTTTTGTCTCTCAGTACACCATTAAGGGTCAGAACAAAGAGAATATGATAATTTTATGAGTTCCCCTTAATATAATTGGGGTCATTTCTTTTGTATTTTCTTCTTTATTGAGATTATTGTCTCAACATCATTCATGGTATGGACAAGATTGATCCTAATCCTAGCCAAGTGGATTTCTATCATCGATGTGTGTATTTTAAATCCATTGAGGGAAAATCCTACGCACATATGGTAGAATGGTATATCCATGTAGATCGAGTTAGAACCAATTGGACTAGACATGGAATAGTTGTACCCGATTTGGAGAGTCTCTTTGTGAGTGCTTAGATAATTCATTTTGTAGAGGTCCCTCTAGTTGTGGATCATTTTAGGGATGTCTTACCTAGAAATTAATCAATATTTTATCATGAGAGAGTGGTTGAGTTAACTATTGAGCTAGTTACAAGTGCAACACAAATTTCCCTTCCTCCATAGAGTTTGGCACCAATAGAGCTCAAAAAACTCAAGAAACAGCTTGAAGGCATATAGTATATGGGATTTATTGGACCTATAATGTCACCATGTGGTTCAGTGGTCTATTTCACTAACATGGAAGATGGTACCCTCTAGTTGTGTGTGGATTATATATGATTAAAAAATATTATTTTTAAGAACCATTATCCATTCCCTCTACGATATGGCATCTTTAACCATCTATGAGAAGAAATTGTTTTCACTATGATCGATCTGAGGATGGGATTTTTTCATGTTCATTTTAGGCCATTAGATATACCTTGTACAATATTTAGTATCAGGTAAGGCTTGTAAAAGTACATGTTTATGCATTTCAGTCTGAATAAAACACTAATGTTCATCATAGAATTGAAGAATTGGGGTTTCCTCCCATACCGTGATTCTTTAACGATAGTCATTGTATATGATAAGTTGGTGTAATTGCACGCATAACACAACCATTCCAATCATCTTGATATTGTCTTGAGTACACTCAGAGAGAAACATCTACATGTGAATCTTATTAAATGACACTATTATATCTATAAGATTCACTTTTTGGGTAACATCATATCTAATGTGGGTGTATTAGTTGGCCCAGATTTTGTGAGAATAATGGTTTCTTAAGATCATCCTATTAATTTTTTTGTACATATACATCTTCTAATGGTTAGCTAGCTATCATAAAGGATTTATTCTGTACTTATCCAACTTAGTTATGCATCTTATGTCCCGAACACAGAAGGGTGTACAATTCAAAGGTATTGAATATTATAAGACATCATTCTATGAATTAAATTAAATAATCATCTCAATAACAATCTTGATTATTCAAGAGAATAAATTAATTTATATAGTTTATTTTGATTATTTAGGATTCTGAAATGGTGAATCCATAATGTTAGGTGATAAAGTCATAGTGTGTGGATATCTCCAGGAAATGCCTTAGGAGAGAAATTATCATATAAATGACCTAAAGCCAAATGTTGCGGTTAATGATTTGTACTGTTATGTGAACTATCTTTTGGGTGAGTGATTCATTATTTACTTCATTCATAATAGTCTCAAATATATCTCCATATATTGGGAATTAAATCAGAGGTAACATAGGTGGGATGAATACCTTTAGTTTTTCATCATTGAGATTTCTTATACACTAAGAAGGGGTAATGTTGTAGCTGAATCCTTGAGCTAGAAAAACCCAAAAAAGATATCAAGGAATCTATAAGTGTGTGGATGATGATGGCTATATTTTTGGAGTCACATCTTTAGTTTCATGAAAAACATAAAAGTTTGACGTTAAATCAATGGAAGTGAAATCATCTCTTATGGAATGGGTTTTAAGGCATCAGTTATCAGATTATGAATGTCTCATTATGGGGGATATTGTCATAATAGAGAACCCACCTCTGGATGGGTTGTTGATGGCATTGAGGCCCTGGTATATCATTGACATGTATGGGTGTCTCCATATATATGAGAAGTAACGATGAGGGAATCACATGCCTCTGTATGGGCAGTTAAACCTAGGATAACCATGATGTACATCTATATGCATCCTCAGTACTGGTGTCCATGTATAAAGAGGTATATGGAATTCCTTATTACTTGGTGTTCCAGCTATCATCTAATTAATGATGATAACATGACACCTACTAGAATCACACATCATCTCTCCATCCTCAAGTGGAAATGGAATGATTCCACAATATATTTCATGATGGTATTTCTAATATCCTCTTAAGGCAATGATCTAGCATGGTTGATTTTAGACAAGATAATGAAAGTCACACACTTCCTACCAACTTAGGAGATCTTCTCTATTGATGAACTAGGATGGTTATACATTTTAGTGATAGCATGACATCATGATGTTACTCATTATATTATTTCATACTATGATTCCATATTCACTTATCAGTTTTTGAAAGGGTAATATAAGGCATTTGGATCATAACTACTTTTTAGTAATTCATATGATCGTCAAACTGATGGGTTGTCAGAGTGGACAATATGGGTGTTATAGTATATGATATCGTCTTGTATCATTGATTTTTCTGGTTTGTAGTAATATAATATTCTTTTAGATTATTTTCCCTATAATAAAATATTTTTGAAACAATTCACATGGATCTGAATGAGGCACTCTATAGTAGATGTTTCTGCTCACTTATATGCCTCTTCGAGATTCGTGAGGCAGCTCTACTAGGTCCCCATCTAATTCAAGATACTTTATAGTAAGTCTAGCTATTTTTCAAGAATATGTCCACAGATTAGACTATAAATATGTATTATACCAATCATTACCATATATTTATAGAGACTGAGGGGGGCATCAAGTCTTCTTATGTGTATCACCTCGATTGGGGCATAAAAAATTAAGAGACATGTAATGTTATCACCAATGTTTTCCGAGCCATTAGAGATAATGAAGATGGTTGGGAAGATGAACTACTGGTTTTTATTACCTAAAATGTAATATTCAAGGAATTATGTCTTCCACATATCACAGATTTGATGTATTATCCATCCCCATCTCAACTGTTCATTCGCAAGGATATCAAGCTGGAGGCAGATGAGTCCGTCGAGGAGAATCTAATTCATATCATTTATCTAAAAAAAGCTTATCTGAGGTAGGAAGGTTTCGTTGGTCAGGGTTCTATTTTATTAAAGTTTTTTTTCAAGATGTGAACTTATAGATGGAGGCTACTGTTGGTCTAGAGTGTCTTATACTTTTCTCAGAAGACATTTTACTACCCATGGAAAAGAAAATTGATGATGAATTGTTCTATGAAAGGGAGGTTATATTATCCCTGCTTTACCTAAAGACACAAAACAATTTATTTTTAGTTTAATTCCTTAAAAATCCCCTAGAAATGATACCTAAATGGTTAAATGAGGTCTCATGTGTGTCTAGGGCTCATTTGAATCCCTGAGAACTAGAAAAAGTGGAAAACAATCATGACAGCATGGTTTTTCTAAACACATGTAGCCAAATGGGCACAAACATGTGACTATTGAATGTTTTTGGAGAGATTTATTTTTTAAATTTTGAATATGGTTAGTCAAAACATGCACTGAACAGTGCGTGGTGACCTTATATCGGTGAATGGAACAAAGTTGGGGGATGGTTTGACCAAACTACGTAGCCATACTGTGAGCCACATTAATTATAGATGAAATATCTATTTTACCCCTAATTAATGTTTTAATGTAATTTATTCCTCCCATCACCCACTTGAGGGGTATTTTTCTCCTTTACCCACGCATGGTCTTCCTCCTCCTCCTTCCATGGTGGTTTTATATATCTGCCTCATCCTACACTCAAATCATTCACTATAAGAAGCAACAGAAATCCCTCTATAAGTAATACCATATTCACCCATCGATTTCTATTTTCCTATTCCATATATTGTGCTATTTGTTCATTTTATTTTTACCCTATTTCGAGGATTTTTACAAATCCTTTGATTTCCACAATTTTGGTCAAATCCATGATTGAGAACAGATGACTAGAGTGTTAGTACGTCGAGGTAGGGGTTCTATGATATTTCCCATTATTTTAGTACATTTTAAAAAGTGTGAAATTGTGTTGCATTCTTGATTATTCTTATGTCACTTTATATTTTTATAATAAATTAATTAAATGGTTTCTACATTTCTACAACGTCCCTAGGACATGGAGAAAACCATCATTAGGTTCTCACCTTAATCTTTTCCACTTCATTTGTGTGTGCTTAACCTAAATAGACTATATTCTCTTTCTTGATTATTTTAACCATCTATGGTAAGTGTATTTATCCTTGATAGAGTACCTTAAATTTATTGAAATCAATTGAGATGAATAAGAAACCATTTTTTAGATCCTATTGGAAACTCCTTGGCTTAATTCTTATTGTTTATCCCCATGTGTAATTCTATATTCCATTATTCATGCTCTTGATACTTGTTCCTTCCATTTAGAAAATTCTTATACCTATACCATATTAATTTCTATATGACTTATTTTATAGTTATTAATAATGCCTTGGGTTAGTAATTATAGATTTTGTACCATGTTTTATGCATATGTCATGCCATTTTCATTGTACCTTATGCATGGTACTTAGTTCCTTAAGTACCCCATTATGCCAATTATTGATTGGTTGGAATTAAAATATATGTTTTATATTCAATGAATATTCAAGTATTGGAATGTAACTGTTTACATGTGTTTAGATAAATGTTATGCCTTTTGTTTTATGCCTCATTTCACACATTTGCCTTATTTAATACCTAATGAATTAAGAAACATGTGATTTTGGACTAAATATCATAGTCGGTCAGCTTGGTGAGAATGTGGTATTGATATGGTTCTTTGAAGGAATTTAATTATAAATATATTTCCTATCTTATAATGTAACTTGATTTACATGGATCACTCTCTACGAGCCACATGTGTACATGTTTCCAGAGTTAAGGATTCCATGGATCATCTTGTCATTAATTTTTGGATAATCTTAAAGTGCTGGGAGAGACACTATAGAATTATATGTATAGTCTCATAAGGTTGATATTTATATAAACGAGAGTGACACTGATTCCCTAAGGGAAAAACTAAGGATGAATCCATTGTCATGAAGTGTACTCTAGGCCATGGGTGATACCTAGTCCCCTATGTGAGATACATTGTACAGACTCAAAGTCACCATGTATTAGGTGATAAAAGTAACACCATGTGGGTTTCCTTGGATGGAATCAATGTTATTGTTTATATTGTAATTTCATTAGAGAACCTTATAATTATTTTTAGATCTTTATGGATGGGATCAGAATCCACAATGGGAATTGATGGATTGTTTGATTTTATCTTTTTTTTATATGATCATCTATAGTAATTATCATTATCATCAGAAATTATATGATGACATGTAAATTCAACCCTTATCCAAAGAACAAACATTTGGTTATGCTTCCTTGGGTATCGATGTCTACTTTGTCCCTTATATACATATATCACCTTGCATAGGTACTCATTTTCATACATCTGACTTAGGCCGAAGTAGGTGGAATGGGATAGGTATACATTTATATATTTTGGAATAAAATTATATTTTTAATTATTAATTTATATTATTATATTTATAAATATAACACTATCTTATTTTCCACACAAATTGATTAGCTTAGACACGGTGGGTTCAGGCCTACTGATATTATATCTCACACCCTACTCGGGCACCATTTGGTACCCGGGTAGACTTTATGATCATAGGTATATATAAAAGGATGTTGGATGGTTTTTATTATTTATTTTTCTTATTATTTGGGATGAATATTGTGAGAAGAATATTGAACCTATTCTGAAAATATTTTGCACCATTTTTGGCCTTTTTATTTTTTGTATAGAAATCAGTGTATGTGTGTACCACTATTTTCCCGATACTACAATTTTTTGTATAGATGCATGACATGAACATATTATCATTGTATGAATTATTGATATGTTTTTTCAGATATTTGTTTAGTTATATTGATTTTTTTATTACATTACATTATCAATTGTCTATTTTTTATCCTTCCACTATTGTTATTAATCGATTAACGATGTTAATACTAAAATATATGAGGTCTTAGTCTCTCTATGGACACTCCATACTCCCTCACTACTAGTCTTATGCCTTTGGAATTTGGGGAGATGTGTTTGAGGTCATGTGGCCTACCGTCTTGGGAAATAGTTTGGTGGAACTCAAGGTAGGACACAACATCCCGTGTACCCTTTGATTTCATTAAACAGAAATAACTACTTAATAAAATAGAGTTATATAATGGAATCAAATTACACAAAATCATAATCTATTCATATTTTTTTTCTGGAAATCAGGTAAATATTTATCATTAAATTTAATCTTAACCCTTTGGAAAAAATATATTTAACTAATATTTCATCCTAATGACCATAAACCATCGAATAACATAAACGAAAAGGAATAATTAGATCATGTCCCAAAATAGTTATATGAAAAATTATAATTTTTTTATTAATTAAAATACCATTATAATATCACATGATTATTTATTGATGAAAATAGAATTCTAATTTTGAAATATTTTATTTAAAATTAAATCAATAAAAATATTTAGTAAAAAAATTCGTTAAAATAACTATGAAAAAATGTAAAATAATATTCATGGAAAATTTTATTCATGATGTTGTGAATTTGTTTAATGAAATATATATTTAAATAATGATTCCTTTCACAATTTTAGTAATAATTAAAAGTATATCATTGTGATAATGAAAATTTATTCCATTAAAAAAATTATAAAAAGTTAAAATATGTAAAATGACTTAACAAAATCATTAATTAATTTATTAAAATTTCATTATAATAATATAAAATCATGGATAAGAATGAATATGAATCCCGATCGAAGAGAGTAATAAATTTATAATTCCTAAAATGATTTTTTCCAATCTATGTAGTAAATAAATAGAGTAAAATAAATGAAAATACGTAATGTATATAAATAAAAAATGATAATAAAGTACATAATTATTTTAGGTATTGATCATATAATATCATCATTAGAAATTCAATCACATATAATCCTGGTAAAAAGTGAAATTCTAACATAAAACATTTACCGCATCTATAAATTGATTCTTAAGTGATCAAAAAGAATATATAATAAATTTAAATTTGATAAATTATATAACAAAACCATATTAATATTTATTATTCAATATATATACTCCATTTATATCATTGAAACATTAATTTATTAATAATTCCCTATTTAAATCATCTTTTTTATTGTTAATTGTTGTGTTTTTCTTGTATGATTTGGTTCAATAGTGTTCCCTTGAACATTGATGATGGTTAAATAATATTAATAATATTAATCATGTATAAATTTTAATATATAATCCTTTATAAAAATTTTATATTCATTTATATAAAGTGGTGATGAAAATTTCACTACATAATTTCGTCGAGACTCTTCTATTTATACACACTAGTGAGGTTTCGACATAATGATGGATAGAATAGAATAATGGTAAATAATAATTCACCATTATGAGATCATTACTATATTATAAATATTATATATATTTATATATATACACATGCACTTATTCTATCATAACAACCATTAATGATAGATTTTTGTAGATAATGAATTTTATAACTATATGAAGTCTCTAGTCCACACATTCACAAGAGCAATACGTTATTATACCATTTGATAGATAAGAGGTGAGAAGTGGTTGGGAAGTATTATTAATAACATATCAAGATATTTATGATACTGGATTATTGTTAATATGGATATAACAGGTTTTGAGGTTGCGTTAGAAGAAATAAAATTGAATGTGTATGGTAAATATTTATAACTTTTATTTTAGAGGAAATTATTATGTTACACATTATGCATGAAAGATTTTCTTTTTAAAAATACCATGGGATATTAGATGGAGGGAATAAATCAATAAAGGTGTTGGATGATAAATTTTTTCTTCCTGAAGGCTCAAATTTTGTTAATAAAAGAGGACAACATGTGTCATTTATATGTCATTGGAGTGATAAATATATAAATATATGAAATAATTAAAAAATATGAGGTCATTATCATGTCAGTGATTATAAAATATTATGAAAATATGATGGTATAGGGTATGATATGGTTTAAATATATTAAACCAATAATAATTAGATATTTTTGAGTTTTATTTCTACCATTATCTCTTGGTTTACCCCCCCTCCTCCCCAATAAATTGGTTTGATCTTTATCCACGGTGACAAAATTTTACAATCAGTCCTATTCATTATGACAAAAAAATTATTTTAATCTATTATGTTATATACATTTTTATAATTAAAAATATATAACCCATTTTAATAACTTCTATTTAAATTAGTGGAACAATTTAATTTTAAATAAGCAGGCAAAACATAATGAATACCTATTTCTGGAAAATCGAAATTTTAAGAAAAAAAATAATTCAATATTCAATAGATGAGTTTTATAAAAAATTATATAAATGTTAAATATAATTTTTGAATATATTTTCCTTAAATTTCACTAAATAAATTAATCTAATATAGATTAATTTATTTAATATTAATAAAAACACATTGCGTTCAAAAAATAGTTTTTTGAAAAATGTATTTTTATACGCAAAAATAATCATATATCACAAAAAAGTATAATATTGATTCACATGAGATTAATTAAATTATTTTTTATTATATAGGACTTATTTAAATTTATGATAAACACAAAAAAATTACTATTAAATTTATTAACATAATGAAAATAAATTATTATTTTAAAAAAATTCATTACCTTTCACTATTCAATAAAAATAATACTTTTTAGAAAAATGCTAAATATGAAGCCTAAACTAATATTATCATTATGATTTAATGAATTATATTTATTCTATTAAATGAAATTTCTAAAAATGATAAAAATGAATTATAATATATGTTGAAAAATGTAATAAAATTAATTTTTGAAGAAAATATATTTCAAAGAATAAAATAACTATATTAAAAATTTAGTGTTTATTTAAATTAATTAAATAATATATTTTAATTTTTTAAAATAGTTATACAAATTTTTCATAATGTGGTTATTAAATTTTACAAATACCAATTTACTAGCATGTTTAAAAGCAATATTATATAATAGATCAATAAAACTCGAGGTTTCATGTAATGAAATATATCAAAAACCTCAAGTTTATTTCAAAGAAAATAAATATAAATTCATGTGGTGTTATCGAATAACTATAGGTGAAATTAAAAATAAAATGTTGATAGAGAAAATATCTAAAATTAAGAGGGATAAAAATGAACATGGATAAATTCCATTTATTATTTCTCGGAAAGAGAGTCTCAAACTCAAGTTAAGGGGAAGTGATCGAAAGAGGTGATTTTTGAATAAGGTTGTGATAGATAAGAGTTCGATCATGATTAAAAAAAAATATTTTCTATTTATTTTTTTCATTCACTCATTCCTATATCAGAATATGTTTGTTATAAATTTATTATTATTTTTATAAGAATGCGTCACTAAATATTATTATAGAAATAATTTGTTAATGAATTAAATTTATTTAATTCTTATTGATAAGGTTTTGATAGTATTTTGTGTTCTATATTGTATTTTCTTTGCTGTATTCTTGTTATTACTTCAAGATCAAAAATCAATAGTGGTATATTAAGGAATAAATCTTTTTCAATATAATTATCAATATTATATATTTCTCCCTATATGATTTTAAAATATTGCTGAGAAATAAATTAAGGAAGAAATTTTGGCATTCCATTCTATTTAATCATTTTCATTTTTCAGGACTATGATTTTTATATCATTCTAAGTATTGAATGTTGATAAATAGTGGATTTGTTCCCTTAAATTAAAAAAACCAAAGATATTATCATTGAAAAGGATGTTGTTTCTATCATATTTTCTTTTACTTCGTTTTAGATATAAAATTTATTCTTATGGTGGGTTGATATATCAATTTCGGTTATCCAAACCGATAATGTAAAAAAAGGAAACCCAGTAATTCATAAATATATACAAAATAGTGATTATTTTGATGTAAGAATATAAAAATGTAATTATTTCAAAATCATCTTGTCATGTAATTTATCAAATTATTTTCTTAAAAAACTCGCTTTATATTTTTTTTTATTTTTAGTCCATATTTAATTAATTTATTTTTTATTTTCACTACATATTTCCCTTTATTTTTATATTCAGTTGTTTATATTTTTTGGTTTTTATTTGATTTCATTATATTTCCTTACCTATGGTTTAATCATAACAACCATAGTTATAGTTTGTTGTATGATTTTAAATTGTTTTTTTGAAATTAATAAATTTTATCCCCTAAAAAAAGGCAGTGTTGTCGAGGAAGGAACATGTGAGAAACCAGAAAAATACATAAAATATATTTTTAAAAAGATATATTTTGAAAAAATTCATGGACCTGTATATATTTCCCACTATTTTGTTTTTTTTAATGTGTTTATAAATATTCATTCTTACTAGGAAAATTTATCCAAAACAGTTTGAAATTGAACATAATTACACTTCCCATAAAAATAATAGGAAAACATAAATGTGAAATTTTAAAATTTAGAGTGATGTGAATTTAAATTAAAATAAAAATTTAATTCAACCTTATCAAAGAAACATTAATAGTCAGTTCCATAAACAAAAGTATATAAATCTTCTCACATTTTTAAGTAATAAAAATTTTCTAGGATTTTTTTTTGATGTTCTACGAATTATGAAATAAAGGAATCTTACCTCTCGAAATTAGTTTCTATTAATCATTGGTCCAATGAGGATTCCATTGATTTTATTTGAGATTTTAATTCCATAGTTTAAAAAATAAATTTTCATCATATTAGTGATTAGATGCTTAGGATGGGTATTTTTTTAATTTAAAGGCTAAAGAGAGGGTCGATCAAATAGACAATGAAATATTTAACACTTGGAGCTTATACCTAAACTAGTTTTTTATGAAATAAAAATCTTGGAAGATAAACATTGGGAAGAGACACAAATATAATTATTTTATCCCACATGAGGGAGAGAAAATACATGAAACATATTACTAGTTTTTAGGCCATTAAGAACATTTCCCAAACAACAGATTTCCTCCAAAATCATGATGGAAACATATTACAATGATTGTATTCCTTACCCATAAACCTTATTTGATCAATAATATGATGGTGATTTTTCATA
The DNA here is from genome assembly GCA_963277665.1 of Viscum album. Lineage (NCBI taxonomy): Eukaryota > Viridiplantae > Streptophyta > Magnoliopsida > Santalales > Viscaceae > Viscum > Viscum album. Next base: position 330,564,622 of record OY728150.1, on the reverse strand, counting down.
TTTTATAGTTGATGAACTAAAACATTCATTTATAATAATTTCTCAAACATCCCTATAATAACTTTTCTATAAAACAAAACTATATAAAAGTGATCCAATTGTTCATACTGGTAAAATAATTATCTATATTCATGAGAGTTGTCATAGGTATAAATATAAATGTTGTGTAGCATTTGTGTATACTTGTAATTGGTATCCTACAGTTTGAATATCCTTAAAAAGCATGAGAGTTCATACATTATGGTTTATAGGGCTCCCAAAGAGGGTATTAATTAGCCATTCGCAAACAACTAAAACCATGTATATAGGAACCACATAAAAATTTCATGGAGAGACAATGAGTTTTTAATATGACCCTCCACCCTTGAATATAAAAAATAGTTAAGGGATTAATTTAAAATCACTATGACATGATCTAATTACAACATAATATTTTAGGGTGTAGCTAGGAATATGATAACCTAGGTGGATTCTAAACAATATATAATTTAAAACATTGAGTTTAAAATGGTCTCAGTGGGATGAACATGGTGGGATAGATAGGGTAAATCTTCCCTGTTTGATAGAAATTAATCAAAAAAATGTGATGGTTGTCCCTGTAAGAGTTAGCCCGAATAAATGATTATAATTAGAGTTAAACCTAAAGAATACAAGATAGTAGATCTAGCTATTTCAAAATTTTAAAATCTAGAAAAATTAAATTTTAAAAATTATAAATCCATGCCAAAATTAACACACTGATACTTATTCACATGAAAAATACAAAGAGCAATTTACAAGGAAATTGAAATTAATTAAGGACATAAAGTATAATGTTATGAGTTAGGAAAAAGTGAAATAATAATTTATTATAAATATATATTTCCATAATATACCATTTAAAAAAAAACAAATCCATTGAATAATAAAGATTATTATTTTTAATTTTATAGTATGTTTAGTACTTTTAATCGAAATATACAACATGTTGTGGAATTATTAAAATCTCACCAGATGTTAAATATCTCAAATATTTTTTTGCAATAAAATAAACTTATTAGAGATTACCACCATTATTATAACTGAGGAGTGAGATACTGTACTATAAAATAAATTACCACTAAAATTAAATGAGTCTGGGATCATTTTCATATAATATAAATTAGGATAATCTGAGGATAGAGTTATTTATTGTTCCATATAATCTAATTTCAACCAAATTGCATAAGTTTTATTTCAACAACTGCATTAAGGGTAGATAAAATCAGCCTCTATATCTATTTATTTGGAAAATAAATTATTCAATCTACACATTGGAAGGGTGGACACAAAATTAGTCAATGTATAGAATATAAAATTAATCATTTATTACGATGTTATAGATTTTAAGTGTAAGAAAAATGTTATTATAATTATGGGAAATCCAATTATGATACATGAGGTTTTCATATAGATATTTCTAAAGGAAAATGAACATTTCATAATAGTGATGACTATTAAGAATTCAATAAATTTCATAAAACCATATTAGAGAAAAATTTTAAATTGATAAATTCTAATAAATCTGTTTCTAGATTTTAAATGAGGACAGATAACCATGACCCTCTTGATAATATGTTGATGGTTCAGTTTTTTAAAACATTAGAGTTAATTATATTCAATATAATTCCATAAAAGAACAAAATTGTATAGTTATATTTACCCATAAATTTAATACAACGAAATCAAATATTAATTGGTGAATATTCATTACATAACAGAACAATCTGTAATACAATCGTATAGGTATAGTGGCTTTGGAAATGAGGGTATAAGGAAAAATCCTTCATAAGTGATATACATCATATCCTAATAAGATATTATTGACATGTACCCATCTTATACATATAATATAGAATAAAATTATTCATAATCTAGGGAAAGGAAACATAAGAAATGGTGATATAAAAATCTCAATGAGGGTAAATATGGGAGATATCATCATAACATGAGCATAATGTGATGAGAGCATGATAACTAAATTTTAAAACAATACACTGAATATCATATATCAAAAACACGTTTCATGGAATAAATATTTCAAATTCATAGGACATAGATCATAAAGGAATAAAATATCATAATCCATAAGAGCATGACATTTAGATAATACACTGAATTTTGGAATACACCGATGAATAAAAAATTATTTCCTTAGTAGTCAAGTCACTTTTCCCATACTATTATTGAGGAATGAGTTTGTTACATAAACTATAATCATAGAAAATGTTAACTCATAATAATTTCATATTAGATACTGTTATTTTCTAAATAGGGTTCAATCCCCATTCTCATCATATTTATCTCTAGAATAATACATATGTTTGAAATAATATCAAAAAATCGTCAGTAAATCATAAAACATGAGAATGAAATGATTTTTATATTCATTAAATCATAGAATAACTCATGGAAAAAAACTAATCTCATAAACATTTCATCTATTCATCATAGTATAGCCCATGGAAAAGATAACACATTCATAAATAAAAAATAACCAGTATCACAAACAACCCATAGAATGAATAATGGTTGTAAGGTTTAATTATATCCAAATAATTATTATGAATTGTAAAAGGATGTTTTCTCATATTAAAATTAATTTAAAATATCAGTAAGAGTATTTATTGAGGAAAATATATTTATCTCGTTGAATTGCATTGTTTAAAATATAAAAATTTACACATTATTTAGTAAAATGGATTCACTAAAAATAAATTCGATAACATATAAATTAATCATTAAATATTTGAGTGATCATGATAATAGGAAGTTTTATTCATGTCATACGGATTAAGACAAATATTTCTTTCACATTTTAAGTAAAAAGTAGAACGAACCATGTTCCAAAAATACTACGAATGTTGCCTTTGATTTTTTTTTTGTAAAAAATAAATCATGGGAAAAAATTAATGTATTCATTCCAATAATATTAGTGAAAAAATTTATTTATCAATTTCCTGGAGGAGAAAGTATTTTCAACTGAAGAGAGAAAGAATATCAAATTTCCTAATAACATTATTTTGGACTCATGAGTATGTAATGAAATTAAAATTAATTTAAACTCTTAAATTTAAATAAATAAACATTTTATTTCTAAATTTATTATATTATTTAGTGTTGCATCATGAAATTACTTTATCTGGAGAATAATAATAAAAATACCTAATAAAATGGGATTGTAAAAAACCCTTACAGGTTAAGTGATTTTCATGTCTGAAACAACATGTAAGACATAACAGTATATTGAAAATTATATACCATATTATTCATGTAAATATTAAAAAAATACATTCAATGGTATTATATACACCAAAAAATAAGAAAAAAAAGTATTGCGTATGGCAAGTGTCTCCCAAATGTAAAACCAAAATGAAAATCTATTTCCTTACATCTGACATACATTGAACATATTTAGACCTCCTATGTAATAAAAAAATTCATTTTTCATATCATTAATATACATACTCATATAAATAATATCATATATATTTTACATATAACTTCTAAACATCTATATGTTATAAATTATTTATTAAAATCACTAATTTGGGTGAAAAATGGTTCATTTTTCATGAATGATTTTGTTGATATGCTTTGATCCTTATACATTGATTATTGTTACATTATCTAAATTTTTTATAATTATATAAATATAATATATAGTCATAATTTTAAATATTTTGATTCATATTGAAAATTAATATATTGAAAAATGAATTACACCATTCATGGAGATGATAGGTTGCATATACACATGATTGCTATTTCGATTTTCTGATGGGTGGAATGGAAAAAAGTTATATTGTAAATCACCTTAAAATAATTTTTTTATCATAGATATCATATATATTCATTATATATATCTTTATTACCGTTATTGTTAATATAAAATGAAGAAACCTATCACATCCTTTCCTGAAGGTCATAGTACATGCATACACAAAATAAATATTATCGTTTTAAAGGATTAAAAGGTGAAAAGATATATGTTGTATTATAATTACATATGTATAATTATTTTAAAAATAATATATATATAAATATATATATATAATTTAAATTCATCATTATATCATATCGTGAGAGGTAGTTATGGAAAATGAATTACCTTAGTTCGCGAGACGATAATCTCTCATACACATGATAGATGATTTCATTTATTGATTTATGGAAGATGTTATGAATATTATTTATTCCATAAAAAAATCCCATATCATAATATTTTACGAAATTTTGTCATTATTTCATAATATTTGAGGATTATTTCAATGAGGTGGATGAATAAATAAAACAAAACTAATCTTTTAAAAATGAAATATTTTATTTAGTAAAACCTATTTTATTTTTATTTAAAGTAATTCAGAGTTGGGTTGAATAATAAAATCAATTCTTCTAAGAAATTTTACAGGATGTAATTAAATAATGTTTTATGGAATATCTTAACTAAAATGATATTATAGCGTGGAGATGAGAGGATAATATTTGTTTTATTATAAGTGGGGGAGGGAACCCACATGGAAATTTCCAAAAAGAATAAAAAATGATAAAGTCATTCTAATGAAACATTCTTCAGAATGGAAAATGATTGGATGTTATAATATGATACGTTTTTAATATGGAATTATAATTGGCTTTAGTGAACATTAATTGGAATCTATTTCCCTATATTTTTGTTTAGCCACTCATTAATCTAGTTTTAACCATAATTATTGTAATTAATGTTTTAATAATTTTACAACATACTATGAAAAAAAATTATCTTAAATAATTTTATGATAGTATTAATTAGTATTAAAATTTTAACCTATTTTAGAAAATTAAATTCATATAAGTCAGAAATTTTAATCATTTTATGGACTAATAATATAATTATTGAACCAATTTTATGTTTAAATCATTTTTATCAAAAGGAACATTATTAATGATTAAAATGAAAGTTGATTTTCAATAAAAATTAGTATTTTTCAGTATTCATTGAAAAATTACTCTCTTCCGAAAAATCTAGAAAATTAAATCTCTGTTAATTTTTAAATGTTTATTCTTAACATTATGATTATTTATTCAAATATATTTTTTAAAATTGGAAATAAATAACATAAATAGTTTTTATGAAAAAATGTATTTTGCAATTATATAATGTCATTCCAAATAATCATTTCCTTATTTATCAATATAGTTTATTTATCGAAAAAAAATCATAATTAATTTAAAATAATTGTTATATTTTTCATACCATCAAAATTAATGATTTCTTTATAATATTCATGATTAAATAATAATATTTTTATTAGAATATCACAGTTAATTTATACTCTATGTTTTGTGGAGTGAATGAAATAAATGAAATAAATGTTAATAGAAAATAATTCATAAAATCATTTGGCGTACCATTCTAACACCATTAAAATGATTTTTTACTCAAAATTACATTTGTTTGATACAAAAAACTAAGGATTCTTGTTTCTCATCATATACTCATATTCCTATGTAGCTTTCAGATTTTGTTGGTTTCTCCACAAAACATTGACTAGGTTAGTGGTATAGTTTCATAAAACAGTATCTCTATAATCCAAAATATCCATCGATTATTCCTACTAAGGGAGATATTGATATAATTATTTTTCTCTATGTTTAATACATATTAAGGGTCAAGTATTTACTTCATCTAGAGAGATACATGGAACAAATCATGAAATTGAGAGATGATGTGTTGAAGTTTTAATTAATAAGTTACTAAACCACCTGGATCAAAAATATTGAAGGGTAAAATATTCCTAGGGATCATTTTTTCTTTTCATCCATGATCTCACTACATTATTCCATATGGAATTTTTAGAAAAATAATCTAAAGAGTTTAAAATCCAAGATCATGAGAACAGTTATAAACATAACTTTTTTTCAACTCCTGACTACGTTGATGTGTTTCCCATTATATAGAACATTTTATTTAAATTAATCACATATCTCAATAACCAAATAAATTATTTCTTTAACTTTAGTCGATAATATTGTTTTTATACACTTATTTACTTTAATGAAGTCATAAGGATCCATCGAAATGATCGAGTGAATTTTATTATTGTAAGAAATTTCATTAAAGGAAGGTGTGTATCCCCAAAAACATTAAAATATAAAAAAACATCTTATTATATAATATTGGTTTTGAATTTTTCTCTCAAACTGACAACTAGTTAGAGGCTGATATGTAGTTCTAAAAAATAATTTCATTTCAAATTCCTTTTTAAGACTACACCAAATCTTCGAGGTACACCTCAGACTGATTAGTTAAAAAATTATATGGTAATCCATAAAACCTTTTCAATTAATTATTGTATATCCTGGTTATATTATCTACCTATAAATATTCTATAATAGAAAGTATATATACAACCTTTGTAAGGATATTGACTATAACCCAAAAAACATCATATCATTTTTTTTGGGTGTCCTATGAAAAAATCCATAATGATGTTTACCCATTTCAATTATAGTGTAGGTAATATTTATACTATCACATTGGATTTTTCTCTCATAGAATTAAAATTTTAGCATACTGAGAAATGAGATAAAAACTCTTTAATATATCTCTTTATGTCATCACACCAGAAATACTATTTCAAATAGTTATAAATTTTCCTAATTCTTGGATTAATAGAGAATAACTAACAATGATATTCCTAAAATTTATCCTTCAACAAAACTGGTATTGATGGAACAAATAAATGGTTACAAAAAATAATCATTCAATCATAACAAATTTTGAACTTGAGATCTTTTCTTACATTCTTCTATAGAACTACATCTTCCTTTTGTGGAACTTTATTCATCATTTGGATAGATTTCGGAAAATTTATTTGAGAAATATAACATATTTTACATTTCATGAAGATTTGAATATATATTCTTTTGAAATACTCAAATATTGGATCTTTTTTATCCTCTTCATATATAAGAAATAATTATACTTTTGACTCAAATCAATATCCACCTTGTTCTTTTTACTAGGGTGGTAATGTATTGAGAAATCAAAATATTATTATGTTTTTAACATATTTTGTATTGAATATTTAACTCACTATATGTGAATATATATATTATGTTTTTATGATCAATATATATACCTCACCATTATCCATAATGAAAATTATTTGGTATTGTTAATGAAAAAAATACAGTGCCTTACTTTATTACCTTTATTGGGTAAATTGTTTAATAAATGTTCTAATTTATTGAGTCATAAGATTTAATTGTGTCATCTTATATAAGAATTATACCCACTCCATTCTTAAGTGAATCACTATATATTTAAATAAATTCTACACTACATAGTATTTTATTTATATATGTGCTAACTAAAAATCCCAATATAACTAGAAATTTTCTACACATTAATTTTCTCAATAGAACTTTGATCAACTGTTAGTTAACTTGGTGAGTGGACTAGATAGTCAAGATAAAATATAAAAAATTTCAATAATATCCATCCAGAAAAATTAAAACATTTTATCTCAGTCATAGGGGTGAGTTTGATCCAATAGTCAATAACTTCAATATTGAATGTATCCATATATATACCCTCTCTAGAGATTATATGAACCTTAAATGAAACCATTTGTTTCTTAAATTCATAATTTTTAATTTTTTCATACATCTTCATCTTCTCATGGTTCATTATCACAATTATCAAGTAATATTTATGATCTCCCTTTATATTTGTATATGAAATAATATAATCTATGAATACTACCAAAAACTAATAAAGGTGATCTATAAACACTATAATCATTAAATCCTTAATGAAAGATGGAGAATTAGAAAGACCAAATAGAATGGTAATATTTTAATAGTGTTTGTACCATTAATGGAACTCATTTTTTTTGGTATATCCTAATTATTGACCCATGTTTAATGATATAAAAAATGGACGTCAGTCTTGGAATATTATTGAGCTCTACAAATTTGATCAAATTAGTCCTAAATACAAGGTATAGGATACATGTTCTTTATTATGATATTATTCAGTTCTCGATAATCAACATAGTTTCACAATGATCTGACATTCATCATAATAAATTGTACAGGTGATCTCCAAGGTAAAAAACCGGACCAAATGAGTCCCTTTCTAATAACCACCTATTGTGACTATTCCAATTCCTATAACAAAATTGGGGAATTCTATATGGATTCATTGAAATATGTGCATCAACGTGTATGAGTTATATTGAGAACACACCTTCCTAAATATTCTAAAAATCCATCAGCAAACTCCCTCATAATGTGAAATTCATAATATTGATTTTCTCCCCAACCAATTAATATAAACACCCCCACTTGAATGGGACTAAAAAAAATCATATAATGGATATGATTTCTATCATATATTCATACTTATCATTGCATTGACCGAAATCCAAAGCTTGGTTTTCAATTTAAATCATAACTTCCCTTGCATATATATTGATGTGGGATTTATGTAGAGAAATTAATCTATGCCTAAGATAATATCAAATTTAACTGAAGGGAGTATAATTGGATTTATTAGAGGCACATTACCATAATCAATGTCTAAATAATAATCATATATTTGGGATGTGACCATCATAGCATTAATGGGTTTTTCTAATGATTCAATCACTAGTCATTACATCTACCATTTTGATACCATTTATAATTTTTTTAGATATAATAGAGTGGTTATATAAAAACTCAACAATTAAATAGTCTTTTCTAGAGTTGATGGTATGTGTAACATTCACTACATCTTTATTATACCTTCATCAGAAATAATAATGAAAATTTATTTCAATTTATCTATTGGATTAAGATGTTTCTATTTTTTATCATCATCATTAACCATAAAATTTGTGAAATGATCATAATTATAATAATCCTAACATTTTTAACACTAGAGTGTGGGTGGTGCATTCTATAGATATTTCTCTCTATTCGCTTCATTAGGTATATTATTCACATCACATTGATATTTATTCACTCAATGACCCTAATTTCCACCCATAAAACATATAATATCTCCCTTAGGACAATTTCCTCTATGTTTCCTTCCAAACTTTGAGCATTACAGAATCCTTAACCTCTTCTCTCTGTGTTTTTTTGACATTTAATTTAAATTTATCTTTAAATTATATTGAAAAAAATAATATTTATGGGAAACATCAATCAATATTACCACTATGATTCCACATAAAAGTATTTCATCATAGCTATAAAAACCAATTATGGAAAAAAAAATTTAGATAATTTTTTGTGATACTAAAGAATAAATTATCTTTTTTATGAGGATAGATGATTATAATAGATGAATACCAAAGAAGTCATGTAACTCGTAGATATAAATTTATTAATCATCCTTCTAATTTAGCCCAAGGTAGAACTCCTCTACTTTTGTATGAATAATATTATGAAATTACTTATTAAAAAATAATCTCTTAAAATCTTAACGCTTTATAGAGTCAATTCCATATTATTACCTCATTTTATTGTTATGATTTTACCATTGATCTTATTCACCTTCCATATGATTGAAATATAAAATTAATTTTTATTATCTAACAATAGAAAATGGAAAATAAATTTTCTATGGAAGTAATCCATTTATAATAAAAAAGTGGATAAGTTGAGCCACTAAATACTGTGGATGTGACCTGATGAAGGATTCAATTATGCATCTTTTCATCTATTTATACTTTTTAAATTCGTTGGTATTCATAGAATGAGGAAGTTTTTTTATTATAGTAATTAGATATTTCATCCCATCACTTATAACATTTGGCATCTCATGAGTAAATTTGTTACATTATCCATCACATTTAGTACTAATATGATTTTTTTGTTCTATTTATCGAGTAAGACTAAAATAATAGTGTGAGAAACAATTTTTAGTGATGGAAACCCCATATTAAGGATAAATTATTTATGGGATGTCAGAATGATGACATATGCTTTTTAAAATATGATATCTTTTGTTTAACCTAGGTCATCATTGATTAATACAATGACATTAGGATATTATTATATACTTAAACATTTCACCAAGTTTCTCACTAATGTTTTCTTATCTCAGTTTCCTAATATTAAATAAACATTGGTTTGATACCAACTACAGAAACCCATACATATCATATATAGATATCAATACATCATTGGTTAATATTTATTACATAACATAATTATCAATTCTATAATTGTATATATCTTGTGCCTTTGGAAATGATAATACCTGGACTACTAGTACATATGTGAACTAAAACATATCCCACTCTGTTCTTCATAACTATAAACCTTCATAGAAATATCATACATAATACCTTTCTTTATAAGATAGGGAATGGTAGCATTATAAAAGATGAGATTAAATATTTAGTATTGGTAAATAATAATGATAACAAAAAATACGAGAATAAGGTTATGGGAACATGCGAATAAAATTTTAAAACCATTTCACTTATATCATATATAATAAAATTTAGTCATCGAATAAATAATGAATGTTTATAAGACATGATTCTTAATGGAATCAATTTATGTTACCTATAATAGCATTATATTAATACAATACAAAGATTTATGGCACACATATAATAATAGAATATTATTTCTATAATAATAAATAATCATCAATAAAACCTTCCAACAGTAATGGGTTCACTACCCAAACCATCATAGTAGTCATATTTTACTCCTATGAATATTATAGTGGATGATATCCCTTATTAAACTGGGTTCACTCCCCATTCCATTATTGTTTTTCTTAAGCAATATCAATAATTAACCAATGCATTAGAGGGATATATATTTTTGCTTCCACCCATTATAAAAAAAAAATAAAAAAAAAACATTCTACAAAAGATAATAAAAAATTGATAATATCATAACCCAGGAAATAAAATGTGTTTCATGATCATTTAATCATAGCATAACCTTTGTAAAATAAAATTGTTTCATAAACATTTCACATTTTTATCATAGAAAAAACCATGGAAAAATGGTTTTTATAAACCTATTTTCATAATGATAATAAACTATATATAGAAATAATAATTATTTTCTCATTTAATATTACCCCTAAATAATATTTGGAATCATCCAAGGATGTCATCAGAGATGGAAAATTAATTTAAAATGTCACTTGGAGTATATTTAGAGGAAAATGTTTTTATATTGGAAATAAAATATTTAAAAAGTAAAAAATTCTCAAATTTTATGTAATTGTTTCTCTATAAAATTAAAATTGGAAACATATAATGGGACATTTAATTCATTTATTTATCATGATGATAGAAAATTCAGTTAATGTCTTATATTTCCAAACAATGTGATCGCTCACCTTTGTGGTAGAAATGTCAAAAGTAACATATTTAAAAAAAATTTGTGATATTATTGGTAGAAATAATATATAAATTAAATTAATGGTAAAAATTAATTTTAAAAAATATATAATAATAGTAAATAATTTATAGAAATCATATACATTGAAAAAATAATAATTTTTGACCAAAGAGTAACATTAATTCTATTTTTCATAAAAACAATATTTTGGAATATCGAGTACATAAAGACAAAAAAAATTAAATAAAAATTATAATTTATTGTAATAACTGTATTATATGAAAATATAATAATTTATTCAGATATTGGTTAGGAAATTCTATCATCATAAGCAAAATAAAAAATAATCCTTATAAATAATGAGATTGTTACATTAAACCCTTACCACATTGGTATGTTTTGAATAATATGTGTAATGAAATAAAAAACCATATAAGGATATGTATATCAAAGAAAATTCATAAGTAGAATAAAAAATATTTGCCTATGAATTATATACACCACATAAATGAAACAGTTTGTGAATATTTCTTATGTCTCATAGATGTAAAATTGAGGTGAAAATCTCTTACCTTAGCTAAATATTCCATTGTAATTGTTTCGAAAACCTATGTGATAAATATAGATTTATTATAAATATAATCTATATATATAGTCATATATATCATAATATATATTATATAATTATAACCATTTACTACCAATTAACTATTAATTCACTATCAAAATCATTATTAAGGGTGATAATGGATTATTTTTAATTAATGTTTGGGATTATATATTTTGATCATTATACATTTATTATGATTCTATCAACTAAATAATTTTAATAATAACATAAATAGAATATATATTGATTTTTATAAATGAAATTATTCCATAAAGGATATATATATAAATGAATTACGGTGTTCATAGGGACAATGCGCCATATGAACATGTGGACATTGTTTCAATTTTTTTACAGATACTATGAAATAATATTATGCCATAATTGCATTTGAATTATGATTTTTATACAATTAATACCATGTATATTCATTAAATTTTTCATTATTAACACCCATATCTAAATAAATAGAAAAATGTACCACAATACTATATGGAGCCAGTAATCCACCCACACGCACGGGTGATGTTATCATTATTTTGAATGGATTAGAAGTTAAGAAGTAATATGTGATATTATAGTTAAATAAGTTTATTTAATTTGTAAATATCCAATAAATACAATAAATCCATTATTTTATCCATCCATGATTGGGGGAGTGATATTAAATTACAAAAATTCCCGATGTGAACTCCAATGTACACACAATTGATAGTTTTCTATCAAATTTGATAGAGTATGATATAGACATAGTTTATTCCATGAACATAAATACATTTAATAATTTTAATATACCTATATTGTTATTTATATATAGTTAATGAATATTGTAATGTGGTGGAAGAAGAAATAAAACCAAAAAGTTCAGTTAAAAATGATGTCACTTCTTCAAACAACCTCATTAGGTTCTCAACCAAATCCTACATATTAGGATTTACAATAAAAATAAGGCCTATATAAAATATCATTGTCATTTAGGAATGTAGTTTGGTATTACTTGTCCAATAGAAAAGGATTCTTAATTTTAGAGACGAGAGGAGAGGTGGCCTCCTTCTATAACTGGGGGAGGTTACTCAGTTTGAAATTTCCTAAAAGAATTAAAAATTATAAAGTAAATATCATGAAATTTTATCCAAATGGGTAGGTATTATAGTTATTGATATTATAAGGTTGAATTATTTCTAGATAATTGTATTTAAAAGTTACCAATTGTAAAAATTTTCATTATATTTTTGTTTGACCCCCAATAAAACAATTTTAACATTTATTGAGGTAATTAATTTTTTAATGTTTTTACTATTTGTTGTGATAAAAATTTAAATTCAAACTATTATATAATATTTTTTTTATTTTTTTCAAAAACAGAATATATTTTAAAAAATAAAATTTAGATATGTGGTAGAATTTAACTGAATATAAAACCCACAGACACGTAGAAAAATTGGTTTTCAAAAGTATATATTTTCTTAAATATAAAAAAAATTTAAAAAAAATCAACACAATATTGATTCCCAAAAAAAATTTGTGATAATAGTAATTTTATTTTACTAATATTATTTTTAAACCATTTAAAAAAATCTATCTCTGTAAAATATTTAAACAAAAATTCAGATTTCAATTAATATCAGGGTTTTACAGTATTTATTTAAAAATTAGTATCCTCAATAAATTATATAAAATATACCCTATTTCAATTTACACACATAGATTACAAAAGTATATATAATTTTTTTAAAATAAAGTTTTAAATTTTTTAATTAAATATTATATTTTTATTATTTATCCACAAAAGAAATCAAAATATTTTTTTAGAAAAAATGTATTTTCAAATCATATAAAGACATTACTAAAAATTATGTTCTTCATTGTAAATATAAATTTTTATCCAAAAACATAATATTTAATTTGATGAATTTCTTTATTCTAATTCATACTTCCAAATTCAATATCTAGTTTTGAATGTACATGTATTAATTAAAATATTTTAAATAGTATATCATGGGTTTTTTAAAAATATTGTTTTGTGTAACATAAGCTATGGATGAAATTAAATATAAAATTTTAGAATGTTCTAATATCTATTCTTGATATAGTAAGTAGAAAAATAATAGAAAAAAGTAATACTTTTCATCAGGAATAAACCTATTATCTAGAAAGTATCACTCAGGATTATAGTCAACAATCACAATCACATTTTTATGAGAAACATTCAACTAAAACATATATGCATTCGAACTAATAGATAAATCATTGTGGATGTATTAAACATATAAATTATTGTTTCTATATTAATATTGACTATTTAAATATATTAAAACAAAAAAAGTGTTTAAATAAAACTCATAAAAAATAATTTTTTTTACAACACAATCATTATTTATTTATTATTAATTTATCACCCGATATGACTAGTGTTTTGCATAATGTATTCCAAACTATCGTATAAAATAGAAATTGAATTTACTCATCTATATAATTTCAAAAAAATTTACTTTCAATCAAGAATTTGATTTGTTCAACTGGGATTCATTTCTATTACTATATTTTAGGATGTTTTAGGTGCATTATTTGAAAATGATATGATTGTTGAGGATAATTTTACACTAGTTTCTAGGTCTTGGAATAACCAATTTTATTAAAAATATTTTTTTCATATTTATTCTTTAATAAATTATAAATTTTTTCCAACCAATGATAGAAATACTATAACTAGTTATTATCGATAAAATTTAATCGGAATGTGTGACTGAGAACCCTAAACATAGCATTACCTAGGGGAAACCCATAATATTTTTATATATTTTACATATTTATTTTAGTTTTTATAATAATTAGTTTTTAATCTTGGTGTATTCAGGAAATATTCATTCCAATCAGATGTTCATTATTCCCCCCTTTTCATTACAGAAAATCTACCATCTTTGGCCCAAATCTGTGTTGCCTATCCTCTCCATTTTACAATGTTTTATACTTTTATCTTAAGAGAATAAAAATAATTTTTACTTGTTATAATATTTTTTTCCTCAATGAAATAATGTATTTGAATCATAAAGAATTAATTGGGAGATATTTTAGTCCTGGGAATAATGCACAACATTAGGTATTTAAGACGGTGATATTTAGTATTATTTCTTAACATATTATTACCAATTTTTTTAAAAGATTCCATAAATGTGGAATTAATTGGAAATCTTTCCCTAAGTTAGTATTAAAAATACTCACTATATATAATTATGTATAAGGGATGGTATTGGTATTGAAATAAATTGAAGTAAATTTCATTTTACTTTTTTGTGTGTTATTCTTGATATATCATGGATTTTTAAAATATGTTTCAAAAATATGAAAAACATTTCTTAGAACCCTAAGTTATTCATTGTTTGTTTTTTATAGTGTATGAATGCATTATAAATGTATTAATTATGGTTTTAATCACTGATAAACATACTAATTTCTAAGATGAAATTAAAATATATTTTTCAATCCATTGAAAATCACTTATATATTTTAGATTTTATTTTGACTAATCATTGGAAAGTGTGTAAAAAAATTTCTTTGAAACTCAATATAACCATTAAATATAATTTTGGAATTTTTTATTTAAAAATCCGTTTATAACAAAATTAGATAACATATTTTATAAAAATTAGGGTTTTATATTGGGGAATTGTTTTTGTATGTGGAAGGGGGTAAATTTGTTAACCTAAATTTAATGATATTCATTTCAATGAACCCTAAATTTTTACAATATTTACAATTTTAAAGTATCAATTTCCATGTTTAGTTTAGACCATTTTTTCTTAATCTAAGGGCTTATTTTGACACTTTTTTTGTTCAGTCAAATTAATTCAACCATGGATTAAATATTTGAATTTGAATTCATTTATCACATAATGAAATTTAATTCTATAATGTTTCGTGAGATTTATATGATTTTTTACATTCAATATTATATCATGGAATAAATGTGAAAATAATTATATTCCATTGGTTTCATATAAAACATGAAATTTTAGTTAGGATTTTTTTCTGTATGTTAAATTTATTGAATGTGTTAATTATTAAATAGGGAAATCTATTCAGTTGTGTCAAATTATTTTATGCCAAAAGATGATTTATTATTTACAATGGGAAGAAAGAAATATTTTAAGAATAATTGAATGCAAAGTGATGTTTATTTAATTTATTTAATCCTTTTCAAAATCAATCATTTTTTATAATACTAAAACCCTTATTTTGGCCAAATATTTTTTTTATAATAATATAAATAATAAATTTTTCTTTAAATATTCCATATGGAAAAATATTTTTTGTAAATAACTCAATTGTTTGCATTATAATTTTAGTTCATTAAGATTAATTTCACACTATTAACATTCTTAAATTGATTACATGGGGATAAGAAGTGGTTTATGTATAGGTGAATGTAATGTTGCCTTATTTTAATAAATTTCATCAAATCAAATTCTTTGAAAAGAATACATATTATCTTTTTTAATGATTTTTAATAGAAAAATTGTTGATGGTTTTTTACTAAAAATTATATTTTCTTAACAAATGTATGAATTTTTTTTATTATAATATTAGACCTTTCATTTTCATTAAATCAATTTTTTAGAACAGAATATTTAAATATTATTTCATTTAATATTAAATGATATCAATATTTAAGATATTTCATATTATTGAATTCAAAATTAATACATTCAATGATAAATTAATTAATTTTGAATATTTCTTTATAATGAATTTAGATTTATTTTTTCTATAGAATATTTTAATGTTTAATATTTATTTGATGTATTTTCATTTAATTTTATTATCTTGGGGGTTAAATTTTTAAGATTACATTAATATCATAATTTAAAAAAATGGAAAAGTGCAGTTTTGATATATAAATCATAATGAACCCATCTAGAGTTTATATTGAGTAATATTTTTCTTAGAAAAATTGTATAAGCACCCCTGTAGATTTTAAAAAAAATTATAAGTAGTTTTCATCAAGTAATCATGTGGTGTTACAGAGTTCCATGTAGATCTCATCTTACTATGAAAATCAATGTAATCTACCACTATATAGTTACGAATCGTTGTAGCATCTAATACTTAGCCAATAGTCGATATAGGTTTTAACATATATTTTAATATTCCTAATGTAGAATTTCTATCATTCTTTCAAATATCATTAGATGATTAATTACCGGAGGCTAAAAAATTTAGAAGAAAATTTATTTGAAATACAACTGACCACATAAAAAGATGGATCAAGAGAGCCAGAACGTAGCCATTGAAGCAACATGATCTTGTGATTATTCCAAAATTGATTATGTTGGTTGAATGATGATGTGTCATGGATAAAAAAGATGTTAAATAATATTGATATGATAATTTTCAAAATAGGTGTTCTCTAAAAAAGCTTTCAAAAGAGAATCACTAAGGCTCACATGATCAAATTTGGAAAATAAAATTCTGTTGATTTGGGATCAATATATAGATCCGAAGGAGAATAAATTATAATAGTTGATAGATTATAAGTAATAAAAAATTCTGGATATTGATTTATTTTTCCATGTATTAATATATTAATTAGAATTGAAGGATTTGAATGAGACTGAAGCTCATGATCTTGGGAGTTGATGAATTAAGGGAACATGATGTTTCTTAGTCACCAACAATTAAAAGAATATGAATCATTCACTTCATTGTCAAATAGTAATAAAATGGATTTATTTTTTACATGTAAAAGAATTTTTAAGGAAGAATATGGAACCTCATTATCCATAATGTGATGGTTTTGAGGGTGGAAATGAATTCGCACCACCTTCTCGAAAAAAATTCTAAATGAGTTAATTGAAATGGGTCATAAAATATCAGTATCACTAGATTCTGTGGATGATTTTTATTGATAGATATGTTAATTTTATTGGTCTCACACATAAAAGGAAGTGTTATCCATAGTTTAAGTATATTTATTTATGATTATTGTTTGTTCAATTATAAATAAAAATGTTGCATATGATCCAAGACAAGCGTGTTCATATTTTACAGGATTGAGTTAGAATAAAATTATTCTTTAATATCTCATTAAGGGAATTGAGTTGGGATTTGTGACCTATGAGTAATACAAATTTAATGTATTAGTTAAATTTGATATTGGACTTTTAGTTTTGTGGATATGAATAGTTTTGATTCACTGATCAGAGTGAGAAGGAATTTGGGTAATAAAATGGGTTAAAAATATGGAATTATTTAAAGGAATAATTTGTAGAGTATCTAAAATTCATTCAGTCATTCAACTTGGTCTTGGGATATACTATATCGGGGAGATGGCCTTAAGAAATAATTTTATAGAGACAGGTGTGTTGATTGAGAATTTTGTAAACTTATTTGATGTTGAAATAAATCTCGTTTTCTTACTACTTTCTTCCTAAATTAGTTATATATATGATCCATGAATCAAACCATGAATTTTATCCGAGTGAGTGGGTTTTGACTAATAGTGGATTCCAAAGTACTGGTTATGCATGTTCTTGAGAATGAATAAAAAGAGTTTACTGTATAACGGTGTTTCTGTTCTCATGAATATAAATGAGGGATCATCTACCATAATTTCATGTTGAGTTAAATAAGGATATCATTATAATAGTTAATGAATTTATATAATTTGATCATGGTTGGGAATGTGGAGAAAGTTTTGGTGATAAATACTATAGTGACAGGGGTGACGAATGAATGTAAAAGTGAATAAAACATTCTGGTGAAGAACTATAAGTGAAATTAATAAAATTAAGTTGATAGATATAAAATATTAAAAATAATAGTAGGGATACATTGCATGGGGTGTTTTGTTATTTTATTCTACAAACAAGGGGAACAATATTTGAGGAAATGGATGTTGATTAAAAGAGGCGGGTTTGAGAAGAAGGAGGTTCCAGATAATAAAAAGATATAAATGAAGAATACCCTTTACTCTTTATTATTCTAACTCATTTATTCATGATTCAGAATGATTTTATAGAATATTTTATGTTATTTTCATAATCATGTCCGACTAATTCTATTAGTAAAATCATATAGTAATGAGTTGAATTTCATTAACTATTCTTGATAAATCTTTCATAGTTCCCTAATGTTGTTCCTTGTGACTAAAAAATAACATATATATTACAAAAAAAAATTTATGTAAAATGTGAGAAACCAATGGAAGTTACAACCACAGTTAATACTCATACATACTAGAAGAAACATCCTTCTCTCTTTCAGTGTCGAGAT
Organism: Viscum album; assembly: GCA_963277665.1. NCBI lineage: Eukaryota > Viridiplantae > Streptophyta > Magnoliopsida > Santalales > Viscaceae > Viscum > Viscum album. The sequence goes on along the minus strand of OY728150.1, from coordinate 330,545,373 downwards.
CTGAATCCTTATGCACGTGACTAGATAACCGGCTAAAGGAGTGAGTGTGTATCCAAACCAACCATCATGTCTACCGATGACCTTCGAGGAAAAACAATGTTTAGACCAGTACATTGCTTTTTCGTTAATTATTGGAATTCTTATTGGCTGAGTGTCATCCCCATGGGTGAAAAAATGATTATGGGAAACCACAGGTTCATCTGCTTCAACCTAAGCCCCCATACAACTGGTCGATTTGGAGAGGGTAAAAGTGAGAATGGATACAACAATTTTACAAGGAAATTGACAACAGACAAGATATTCCTTTTGGAGATAGGTTTAGCCACCAAACAACAGACAATATTTTCATAGGAAGGACTAACATCCCCCTGTAATAATAGTGATTCACTTACATTTAATATCATCACTCGGTGCCTTCAGAACAAATGGAGGAGCAAGCGAAGCCAAACATGGTAGAACAGAAGCATAAGGGGGTTTTTTATGGATCGAAAAGGTTTAATCCCATTGGATACTTGGGAGAGTGAATAACACCTAGATATTGACTCATCATGTCTATAGATGGTGGCGTTATATCAACGGTTTGGACCGTGGGGGCAAAGTTTCTAATTGTTTGTGTCTTGGATCCCTTGTGACCTCACCTCCCACATCGACAAAAAAATATGTCTAGTGGACTTTTCTATATCAATGTGAACAAAAAATGGTTTCTTAATAAATAATGTGCTACCAAAAAATTGATATACCTTCCACCTAGATGTGGAGACATTTTGGGAGTGGCTCGAATAGGTCCATCTCGACACATAGGGGAGAAAATCCATGTTTTTTCAAGCAAAGATTGTGATCATCAATATGAATAATACAATTGATGATGTCATCTATATATTTTAGAATTGATGGGTTCTGAAAGGGACGTGGAAGACATGGAAGTCTAATCCACACCATTTCATGCTTATCGTCAGGACCACGATCCAAATCTACCATCCAACGGAAGAGAAAGAGATGTATGTTATCACAAGGGCCTAATTTTGACAACCAGGAACATGTGAAATCCTCATCAAAAAATAGATGACTACTCAGGTGATATTGATCCAAGGTCCCAACCGCTACTCAGTAATGAAGAACCCCTGTCACATTGATGAAACCCTTAAAAACCCATGGAGAAGGCCACTTTTCACTAAATCCTGCCACAAGCATCATAGAATGAAAAGATGAAACATTCTGAATCTCATGAGAAGAAATAAAAACTATCGGTGTGACCCTAAACGACGATAGTTACTTCTGAAAAAATGAAATTGGGGGAATCATTGGGAGGAAATGGGAATATATGACATGGGGAAGAGTCCACATCAGTTCCAAACCAAACAAAAGAATGGGAATCATTAGTATGACCTCCCTTCAGGCAGTGGAACCTCCATATTTGTCAATGGGGTTTGGAGAGTTTCTTGGCCCGCATCATCCAAAATATCGCATAGTAGGGTTATGATCTGATGTTTCTACCTCTTGATGGCCCACTTTCCTATCCTGAGGTGTGCCTCATTAGGGTTTTGAGCTATGGTAGGTGTCATTATTGGTCCCATTGTTCATCCACTAACTCCGAAGATTCAATATACTGTTCATCCCTCTGTCGCATCACTGATCTTCACAGCATCGCGTTAGGGTTCCGAGCTGAGGTAGTCTATGCGTTAGGGTTCACCATCTTCCCTTGTTTCTTATCTTTCACTTTTTTTATGTTTCCCCCCATCCGGATCATTACTAAAATATGGTAAACTATGGAATATATATTTTTCATTCCTGTTAGAGAATTAATTCTTTCCTCACAAAATTATTTTCAAATTGAGATGAAATATTTTTATGAAAACCTTGTGACATTCCATTATTTTTTACTTATTCCCATTCTTCATTATTTTGATGAATCAGCCAAGGGTCTAATCTTACCCAACACCTGACGTAACTCGTTTCATGGCCTGAAGCAAATTCCAGATCTCTACATGGTGCAAACTAGTTTATTTATATTGACAATAATCATTTAGAATGATTCACCCTCATTTAAAATAAATATATAAATATAAAATAGGAAATATAAAATAAATCAGGTATAAAATAAATGATATAATAAATAAAACTATGAGAAAAACTGAGAATAGAAATAAAAATGAATGAAAAATCTTCACTTTCAATAGCTCCCACCATTACAATGTTAACTGAAATCCACCTCAATTTTCATCTTAGACTAATGTAAATAATATACCACCAATCATAGGTATTGTGGTGCATAACTCAAGAACATTAAAATGGATGATAAATAGAATCACATAGTAGTAGTCAATAAAATTGCTTAAATTGAAAATAGGATGGAACAAAAAATGGGAACCAAAATTGTACTTGTATATTGTATAAACTGAAAGATATATATATGTTGAGAGGGAAATATTCCATGTGGGATCCAATTAAGAAGTATATGAAGACACCTACAATTTACCTTCAATTAAAACAATTTTAAACATAAATATAAAATTATGGTTTCCTATAATACATTTCCAAAGGGAGTCAAAAATTCCCCAAATTAGAGTCAAACCTTCTTTATATTTATTATATGAAAATAGAAAGAGAAATATTTCTTCATAATAATCATCCATTGAAAACTGAAACACTCACATTCATTCCATTTTAAATTTCATCAATGACTTTTAGTTAAAAATGTTTCCAAAAGCCTATTTTTCCAGATCACCCATTTGAAATCCAATTCCACAAACCATTTTAAAACACTTTTAACATCCTTTGGAAAATCCACTGAATAAAAACTATGAATTTATTTAAAAACTAATAAACACCCAAAAATTTAACATAAGGAATGATTAATCTATAAATAATTTTATTCTATAAAATTTATAAGGGACAATAAATATATATAAAGGTAATACCATATAATGTCAAATATTGAAAATATGAACAAAAATGTTAACACATAAATAATACACGAGTATGAAAATCCTATGATAACCATGAAATAAATAATAAATTACCTACATACATATCCTAAAGTGAAGTCCAAGTGATTCATGGTGCATGTACCTGATGTCAAAATGTGTAACAATATTTCGATAAGTTGATAGTCCCTTACTCATCCCTGGAGTCACTCTAACTAGTCTAATTAGTTACAAACCTTTAATAGATTGTACATTAAATTAAGGGATACTATCTAATTAATATTCCTAATAAGAAATTTAAATTGAATACCCACTCATTATCGTAGTGTCCCAAATTGAAAAAATGAAGTAGGTGGGATGCTATAGAGAAACCATCAATCGACCTGAGAACAACGTAGCCCATGAAAACAATAACTCAATATTAATTCCATAGAAACATCAACACTCAATAAAAATGGGATCGTACTAATAACACATCATGAATCAAAATTAAATCATAAAAAAATATAATAGTCAATAAATAACATCAATGGGGCTCAAATAAGTCATAAATAATAAAAAATTAAATACTATTTTTATAAGGTGAAAAAATGAGCCACCACTCTAAAATTAATTATTCTTTAATTTAAAAAATTTCATCAGAAAAACTATTTGAATGTAATTTAATTGCTAATCAGACTCATAAAACACATCTAGTAATAAAAAAATGTACCAAAATATCAATAAACTAAAATAATAAACAACCCACACTCTCCAACAAGGCTTGAAAACAATTAATCCAAGTGTCACACCCTTTATAACCAATTTTCAAAAACAATATAAATCCATTTTTGAGTCAATTATTCATTATAAACCACTATTAAAATTTCTCATTATATTAATAAATTTATATTACTAATTTTACAGGGGGTAAAAATCCTAATTTTGATTCAATAACCCAATTTAAACAAAAAATTATTTTTTTAAAAATTAATTTGTGTGGGAACACCCATTTAAAATAAAGTAATGGTTTTCACCACCCCATTAAAAATTAAAAATGTTCCTTTGAAATCTAAAAACACACCAAATAGGTCAAGTGGATATTTATATAATCCCTTGGAATGGATCTTATTCCATTTTAAGTGATAGAAACACCTTGAAGAATACTTTCATTCCTAAACACACAAATATTTATTAGAATAAATTATAAATATAATAATTTTAAATTATCATAAATCCAATTGATGTAAATTTATGTGATGGTGTAGACAATTATACCTTCAAATTATGGAATTAGAGTCTAACATTATTTGGGGTGAGCCAAAAAAATCACTTTCGAGGGTGAAGGCTCCCATATGAAAGAGAGAGTCCATCTGAATTATAAAACAAATTTGGAACTTTATATCCACACTAAATCCCAGTCCTACCCATTAATGTGATAAGGGTATATAAGAGGATTAAAATATGAAAAAAATAAGGATATTGAGAAAAATGGGGTGGGGGGTAGAATAGAGGATAAGATGGAATTTGATGATTACCTCTTAAAATTTGATGGGAAAGCTCCCAGAAGGAGGAGGGTTTATAGAAGAGTGTAAAATCGTATGATCTAGAGGGTGTATGGGGGTGTCAAATGCGGTTGTGTGGGGAATGGGGGAGACAATTTACTTTATTTTTTAGGTGTTTTAAATAAATTAATTAAAAATAAAACGATGAAAACCAAAAAATTTAATGACCTATGTAGAACATAATATTAGCCCGCACATATTTCTTAACCAAGTGCCAACTGTGTGGGAGTAACCTTTCAAATAAAAATGGTCATAAAAGATGATATGAATGATTAAATAAATTATGCAGAGACCATGAAATCCCACAATGCTAATACCCAAATACTATTTTCTATCTTTTTTCATGGTTATCTAACTTTTTGAACTAACCATGTAACAATTTAATGATATAAAAATTCAAAATCTCAACACAAAAAAATTCAAAAAACATAAATAATTCAAAAATAATATAAAATAACATTTATCTAAGACATGTAGTCATAACAATTCTCCATGACATACCCTTTTCATCAAACATAATGGCTCAATTCAAATTAGAGGAAAAATAATTCCATAATAAAATTCTAAGAAAGGGAAAACCACAAGTCTTTTCACAGTTCCCCAAATTGAAAATGAAATCCTTAAACAACACTAAATAAACTCCAGAAAGATCAACAAGTCACCTTATTACCATAATTAAAGAATGCATGAGTAAAAACATAGGTATGTCCACCATTGAGAAATAATTTAATATTGTGAAACAAAAGATAAACTCTCTTAATATGGTGAATCCATCAAGAAACCCAAAAATTCCACAAAGAAGAACAACTATAGTTAGATCAAAAAGATCATAAACTAGATAATAAAATCCATAAATTCTCAAATTGAATGATCGTAATAATAGAAAAATTGTCGTATTAATAGAAAATTTGTATCTTAACTTAAGAGACATCCACATATGGGTAAATTAGGTCAAGTCTATCAAAACACCATCCTATGATTATCGCAATAGTAGAACAAAACCTGGTGGCCCCATGACCCAACTAGTACGATCAATAACCCTATGTTCCTATTAATGTATTATATGGTTTCAAAATGATTGCACTAATATGGTAGACTGAATCCCAATGTCTACACTATAAAAAAAATAATTAGATACTGATGAGGTATAAAATACCCAACGAACCACTAACTTTCATGGAGTGACCATAGAACACTAAAAAGGATACTAAAGGACTCCTCCAATAAATCCACCTCACTGACCTCAAAATATTAAAGATAAAAAAGACATGAATGTTAGTAATAAATTAATTACCAATATCTAAATTCCCATAACATATCCCATGAAAATGTATCCTTACCAATCCAATATTCCCCCTAAATATGCCATTCCAAGAACACTGAACACAGATAGTTTCTAACTAAATGACTAATTGAACACTACCCTTGAAGATTCTGATGTATGTCACCAAGATAAAAAATTAATATCCACTACTCTATTCAATGTATGTGATGTCAAATAAATAATTAAGAGGTAAAATATAAAGAATAACCACCATTACTTTTCATTATACCATTCTAGAGGTTACAAAATAACCAAAAAAAGTTATAAAACCATATTTTCCATATCATGAAAATCATATCAAACAATTCCAATAGAAAAGTTTAAAATTGAAAAACATAATATAATCAAAAATAATAAATTTCAAAAATTCGTTCTAATATCATATTTAAAAACCAAAGTTTCAAAATTAGATAATGAAACTACTATAAATACAATAACCTGGTTTAACTAAAACATTTACCTTTCAAAAAATCTCAAATATCCCAAATTATAAAACAACCATCATGGTCCAACACCATATTACTATGAAACCACAATTTGAATACAATTTTTCCTCACAATGTGAATCACCAATATAAAAAGTCTCCCTTAATTTCAAAACATCACACCGTTAAAACATTTATTTCTAAAAATACATTTCCATTTGAAACTGCAACGTCAAAATATTTTTAAAACAAAAAATTTTCCCCAATCCCAAAATGTAATCAACCCCTCCTAAAAACTTTTTTGAATCCAATTCCCATTTTACAAAAGGCCATAAGGCATTTTTCAAAAAAAAATTATTTTCATAAAAACCCTATTTTGACTACAATAAAACTGGTTTTTCCCAGTAACTAGAAAACAAATACTGAAAATGAAAAAACAAAACATAAACATTATAAAACAAAAGGCATATCACATTCCCAATCCACAACCTGATCATACCATATGAACACTTTATAACACCCACCTCATAATTTTGTTATGGCTTGAGCCACTATAGAAAATCTAAAAATTAAGGGTCCTAGATTGAAAAAAATTATGGCATGTGAGACCATTCGTAACATGGTCACATTGATTCATAAAATATGTTTCAATCAAGAAAAGGATCTTACAATCACTAGTACAAAAATAGTTTTTTACGTTGGTTATTTTTGCTTTTTCACGTTAGTTTTGAACCGACATGTTTGTGAGCGACGTTGAAAATATTATTTTTAAAATTTATTATTTATTAATTGATGATACAAATATTTTTTTTCTGATTTTTCACTTCAATTATTTAAAAACCGACATTAAAGATAGTCCATTTTTCAAAAAAAAGACGTTGAAACACTATATTTCACGTCAATTTTTAATAACTGAAGTGAAAATCTGAAAGAAAACTATTTCACATCGGTTATTTAATAACTGACGTGAAATTGTTTTTGTGAATTTTCATGTCGGTTATTTAAAATTCGATGTGAAAGACCATTCTTTTTTAAAAAATGATGGCTGAAAACTATTTTTCACATCGGTTTTTAAGAACTATCATTAAAAGGAATTTTTTCATCAGTTATTTAATAACCAATGTGAAAAATGTTAAACATATTGTAGATAATTTTTCAAGCTTGGATTTGATAGGTCACAGAGCAAAAACAATGTTACGAATCAAATGTTATGACTATAAAGAGATTCATAATTTTTTTCCACGGAAACATCAAATGAGCCAACGAAGGTTTCATCATGAAATATTTATTTGAATCCGAAGGATGATTTGTATTTTTACCATGATAAGAAATGTTATTATTCATTATAATAAAATAATAATCATTAAATCATATATTCATTAAGAAAACTAATCATAAATAACATAAATCATGGTATAATAATAATGAATGCCTTAATGAGATCTCAGAGTGAAGAACTTCATCTTAAATTTTTTTTTGAATCTGAAGGATGAATTGTAGTTTTTCCAAGATAAGAAACATTATTATTCACTATGATAAAATAAGAATCATTAAATGGTATAATAAATATAAAAACTAATAATACAAAACATAAATCATGGAAAACTAATAAGAAATACCTTGATAAGATCGCAAAATGATGAAATAATGGATTCATGATGAAGATCAATCGAGTCAACTCAGTTTGATGGTGATGGTTGAAAGACATGATCGTAAAAACTCTTAACCATATGTCTATAATGAATACATATAAATGATATGGTAAAAGAAGACACGATATTAAATGTTTTAGGCAGCATTTATAAATTTTAATTTTGCACTATTAAAAATTGAAATTCTACAGTGGCAGGATAAAAAACATATCATTTCCATCGATTATAAAAAAACAGAAGTGAAATTTAAAATTTCAAATCTCACCAATAATGAGACCAATTTTTTTTAAAACGCGGTATTGAAATTTTCAATTGCCGCCTAATATTTCGTATACTGCGAATTTATTTTCAAGTGATTTTTGCTTATTTTTCAAGTCAGTTATTTTATAACTGATGTGGAAAATAAATTCTTTTGAAAATATCATGTCAGTTATATAAGAAACAACGTGAAAAATACATTTTTATGACTTTTTCACGTCGGTTATTAAATAACCGACGTGAAACATCAATAACAAAAATGCATTTAATTTATAAATCTTCTAGTTCCCAGGTCTCAGAGTGCAGATGGAGTTACATATCATGAGTTTTAGCCGTTAAAATTAGATCACCTCTAAACAATGTCTTAACGAATGTCAACTTCCGATGGCCATAACTTTTGATCTGTAACTCTGTTTGAGCTTTGTGACCACTCAAAACGAAGTTTAAAAAATTATCTACATTTTTATAAAACATTTTAAGGTCAGTTGTTAAATAAAAAACTTGAAAAATGTTTATAAATATGTATATAATTTTCCAAGCTTCGTTTTTAGTGGTCGTGGAGCTCAAACGAAGTTACGGATCAAAAGTTATGGCCATCAGAAGTTGACATTCTTTAAGACCTTTTTAAAAGGTGATCAAATTTAGATAGCTATAACTCATGATCCGTAACTCCATTTGAGATCTGAGACCTGTGAGCTAGAAGATTAGGAAATTAACTGCATTTTTTATCAATTTTTCACGTCGGTTATCTAATAACTTACGAGAAAAAGTCATTAAAATGTATTTTTTACGTCGGTTCTTTTATAAACGATGTAAAAAAGTTATAAGAATTTTTTTCACATCGGTTATATAATAACTGATGTGAAAATTTAGAAAAAATCTCTTGAAAATAAATTCTCAATATACAAAATATTAGGCGACAATTGAAAATTTCAATGCTGCATTTTAAAAAAATCGATCTCATTTTTGGCACGATTTGAAATTTTAACTTTCACGTTGGTCTAAAAAATAGACGTGATAAACTCATTTATTATGTCAGTTATTATATAACTGGTTTCAAAAATTGGCTTTATCACTTTGGTTATTTTATAACTAATGTGATAAAGCAAGATAATGGAATTATCAAGTTGTTTATTTTATAACCGACGTGAGAATGTGGTATATTTGATTTACCACGACGGTTATAAAATAATTGAAGTTGTAAATCAAAACAATGCATTTTTAACGTTAGTAATATTATAAACGACGTTATAAATCAATTATATAGCTTTTCATGTCAGTTATAAATAATTGAGGTAAAAGATGACTACGTTAAAAATATTTTTTGTACTTGAGAATGAGTCAATATATTGTTCTTTGTCCTAGAATGGTTTGTCAAGCCTGGCACACCAACCTCAACACATGGAGTATCTCATTGTATCCATCCTAAAACAAGAATGACCCTCATGTAAATATACATAATTCCAATATATATCATAACACTATGGTCTTAAGAATATAATTCATAAATATTAATAATCATAGAAGCTCGAGACTCGGTGTGAGAGTATTTAAGTAACTCTCCTCTTACTTACCGATAAAATAATAAAATATTTTCTCCCAAATAACACTTCAAAAATATTTTGATATTCATTAAAGATAATTTTAATTACTAAAACTAACCTACCTAAAATAAAATTTTATAATAAAGTGTACCCTTGTGTCATCCAATCTAACATCTGACCAGCCCCACTATAAGGAATTAAGGGCATTTCAGATCCCCAAAAGCTAAAGAGTAGTTATTGGGTATCAAAAAATGAATCCTTAGTAATAATTTCATAATTTTATAAAACAGAAAAATAAATATGAAATAGTTTAATGAAACTAAAAAATATTGGTTATAAAAAAGCCAGTAATGAATTATAATAAATAACTAAGATAGTAGTAACAATAATAAATTAAAAAGCAATGAGAAACACATACATCTTCTTCCTCTAACATTCTCCCAAATAAAGAATAGTAAAATCCACCATTAGTTCCCTCTTTAAATCCAATATATATAATACCACCAAACCTAAGTACTAAGAACCGTAACATTAAATCAATAAAAAAGATGGTATAAATCAACTTTAACCCTTTATTAATCATGAATCTCAAATCCTAACATGGAGGGAAAAAATTATTTTCTCCAGACATGAAAAAGTGGACTAAATTTTTCAAAATTAATATAAAGGGATTGAGTGAAATTTGTACAAAATTGTTCCACTAAGGAGTATATTCAGAAACATATAATTTACATTCATTAACAAAATTTGGAATATAAATATAAAAATACGGTATTTTATACTCCTTTTCATATGGGAATCAGAAACACCAAAAATATATGTCAGACAATATTTATTTTATTCAAATGAAAATAGTCACATAGAAATCATTTCATCGGACAATTCTGCCTCTAAAAACACAAAAACTCATTTCTAACCCATTTGGAAATCCACAAAAGCCTCTTATTTAAAATGATGCTCAAAATCATTTTTTTATAGAACCCATTCAATTTAATCTTCCTAAAAATATATTAAAAAACTTTTCATAACCATTATAAAATACATTAAAAAGGAAACTAACTTTTTATTTAAAATATAACAAACACACAATAAGTTCACATCATGAATAATAAAATCTATAAAAGAAGTAATTACATAAAACTCATAAAGGTCTATAATAATATCAGATGAAAATATCGTATAGTGATAAAGTGATATTATAAAAAATAAACATGTTAAAACATGCCTAATACATAAATAAGAAACCAAAATGATCAGAAAAATAAAATAAATAATAAGATGTCATAAATATCATGGAGAGACCTAGGTGGACTAAAAAACCATGTACTAGACATGAAAAAGGGTAACAAACATTTGGAAGGCTAACAGTCAAATACTTATCCCCTTAACCACTATATCTATTCTCATCAATTACAACACCCAAGAAAGGTATTAAATGCAAATAGGAGCTACTAACTAGTGAGTAATCCCAACATTCATAACCAACATCCCTTGAATTCCCACTTAGTCTCCTTGGGTCCCCCATGGCATCTGTAAAGGAGTTGGGCCACATTATATGAGTTGTTAATCCAAGTGACAATGACCCATCCCATACAAAACATAATCAAATATAAATTCCATATCACATCCAACACTCCCTAATAACAATCCTATATCCATAACAATATGTAAAAAAATTAAATGATCCAAAAATTGAAATATTTAATAACACACAATAATGGTGATCAAATAGGTCATATATAACAACTAATGAAGCACAATTTTCATTAGGTTCCAAATAGCCCTTCACTATATAATTAAATATAAATTCATTCATATATCCTCATTCCAATATCATATTAATGATATTTAATTCCCAAATGGTCTCATAAACAATATCAATATGTCAACACTTTTAGGGAAGAAAAATATCTGTAATATAATATAATAAACATCTCACACCTCCAAAAATGAATGAAAACAATTAATCCTAGGGGGACACTGTAACACCACGAGATTTTATGAAAAACATTATTTTAATTTCATCAATGTCTTGTGTTGTATGCTACACCAAGATTACCTTGCGTTATACGCAACACCCTATTAGCTTGCAGTATACGCAACACTATTCTTGGATCGTGTTACACACAATTTTGATAATAGTTATTCTACGCAACATTGAGTATATATATATATATATTTAATGTATAAATGAAATATGGTGGGATTATGTTATACGAAACAACAAAGGATTCTTGTACAACACGCAACCCCGACTTGGCTTGCATTACACGCAATCGCGACCTTCCTCGATAGCATGTGTTGTACGCAATATCGGGTTTTACTAAACAACGATATATTATTATAATATTATTATGAACTAGCCGTTATGAATAGTATTAAGTAAATTTTGAATCTTATAACATTTTATTCATCTTGCACATTTTCTAAAACATGGTATAAGAATAAAATATTTTTCGGGTAAAATAAGTATTTTTCAAAAAATGCAGTTTTTCCGCCTTTTGATGGCGCACCCACATTAAATCTAATTTTTGACATGTTTATAAGTTCAAATTGAAAAATTAAAATTCTTCTTTGGAATCATGAAATAAAAATTTACTTTGGATAAATTTTCATATCATTCTGGTAACTTTCATATTTTGATGAATAGTAAAAACACGCTATATTTTAATTAAAAACATCTTTTTCAATCGAAATAATTAATAGTGATAAATTATTAATTTGAGTAGTTTTAAAGTATATTTAGAATATATTTTTAAAATTTAATATAATGTTGGTCATTGAATATATTTTTACATTAAAACCAGACATAAACAAGTGTCAATCTTTTGATAGTTATTATCTTTTAAGAACACGCTATTTGTTTTTGACGACGGGAATTAATTTTTTTTAAATTAATTAATGAAACTAATATGTTTTGAATTTGGTAAATAGACATCATTTTTGAGTTTATAATATCAAATATAGCTTAGGCCTAGTTTTTGGTATTTTTCTGGAAACTTTCATTTTTTGATGAATAGTGAAACCACTAAGTGATAGTTAGAAAAAATGAATTTTTCATAAAACATAATTTTACCGATTCATTGAATGGAATTTAGAAAATATAAGAGACAGGGTTGATGTCAGTAAGAAAAATGTGGTTCAATGAGATGAAAATAATTTTTTGGTGAATAGAATCTTTTTACTTTTTTTTACCACGGTTAAAAGTAAATAGGATAATTAAGGGTAAAAATGATATTATTATTACTCTAACACATTTCCTATTTCTATTGGACACGTTTTATTCTACCAACAACAACCTTAAGAATAAAATATGACTATTTAGGCCCACTTGGATTAGATTAGGACATATATTATTAATTTATTTAAAGAAGGGTTAAAATAGTTAAAATCAAAGTTTAAAAAGTAAATCATTTTTAATATGGGGTTATACATACGATAAATTCAGCTATAAATATTCATTAGAAAGCTAAATAGATTTCCTACATAATCGTATTTTATTTGTAATTTTTAGACATTAAATAATTTAACTTATTTATGACACAACGATGATGCAGTAATTATCTTATTAATGAAATATTGACATAATTGATGTTATAAATACCCAAATAAATGTAATTTGAGAGTTTTAATGAATTACATTAATTTTATAGGTTAATATGACATTTTAGTATTGATATAAGTAACTTTTTTCTAACTAATAATTCTTTTATAATTTTCACAAAAATCAATTACTAACTAGTGTTAAAATTGACATAAAATAGTTTTTAAAACAAATATTAAATTATTAATTGTTATTTTATTCCTAAAAATCTAAGGTTCGGAAAAATGACTTAGATAAGGTTATATATATTAATAATAAACAACTTGGGGTTTGTTTGGCTTGATATAGTATGTTTATTAACCTTATAGTGTAAGAAAACAAGAAGACACGGTAAAAGTTAAATTATCTAACATAAAGTTAAATCTAAATGATAAGGTTATAATTGATACCTAAACTTGTCTAAATTCTAATGTATGAGAGGATTTCTACCCCTACCCACCTTATATTCAAAATATATCAATGTTGAGCTATTAAAACCCGAATTTGACTTTATATTAAAATAATAATTATAGGTATTCCAAAGGTGCCTCTGTCCTCCATTATAAAAGGGCACGTCATCCCTCTCTTCCTCACACCACTTTGAGCCTTCAAGCTTGGCCAACCCCTGACAAATTACCTTCTCCACTTCCCTAGTAAAATCCTAGAGGTTCTAGTCTTCCTAAAAAACCAATTTTAGTGCCCTAAAGGAGATCTCAAAGAGGTGCTTCAAAGAAGAGGTAATGTCCGTTACCGATTCTTTCATCTTTATTTCTTCTTCCACTTCTTCTTCTTAGGTTGTTTCATTATGAAGTAATAACATCAGTATCACTTATATAATTATTTGTTATTATAATTATGAAACAACCTTAATTCACCATCTATCCATCCTACGGAAAACGAAATCACCGCATTTGCGTACGTACGAAATACCGTCTCCACGCCGTGGTGTAATCTATTTTCCACCACCACCTTACTTGGATGGGTATAATGGTGTAAATAATAACTATATATGATTATTGTAAAGTGATATTGATTCTGAATTAGTATACATACACTCCAATACAATTCCACGATCATGAGAATGATATCATCGCTCGTGCGTACGTACGGACTACCGTCTCCACGACGCGATGAGATTCATTTTCCACGTTAACTATTCATGAATGATTATAAAGTATATATAATAATTAATAATGAAATATATGACATAATAATGATTCTTGATTTATGTGTATATATATGTATGTCATCTACTTAATTCCATTCAACTCAATAAGGAAATGAAAATAGTGTTCATGCGTACATACGGTCTACCGTCTCCATGAACGGTGTATTTATTTCCATTTACTGATCTATTATATATATATTCTGAATATATGTTATCATGTTTTATATTCTGGAAATAATTAATCATGATCTATGTAATCATATGAATAATTAGAAGTCAAAACACGGACGACAAATGAAATGATTTTACCCAAAACGCTCTTTAACATGGAATTTACAAAATAATGGGTAATATAAAGCCATAAGTGAACCATATATGATATCATAACAATGAGTATGATTCTGGTATAAGTCAGTGACATTATTTAAATCATTATACAGGAGTTTCAGACACATACGAAGCAAATCAGACCTAAGGTAAGGGAAATATCACAATCTCATTTTTATCCGAGATTGTTTATACTTCAGATTTTACTGGGGTGTATTTTATCATCCACATCCATGTTTCCTCAATATGTAATATTATTTCCATCCACCTAAATTTTTTTAAATCCAATTTTACCCTTGGGTGAGTTTTTAGTAAAAGATATGAAAGGAATCTTTTGTCGTTTTTCGTACGAGGTACTTTTTGACTTTTTCGACCAAAGTACGAGAAGAATGTTTTTTTAACTTATACGGCATGAATGGATTTTGAAAACATTATTTCCAAGAAGCTTCCTTTACAAGTTTTCAAGTTTATTTTTAACCAACTTCTTTTAGATTAAAAATTGTATGACATGTTAAGAAAGGAAAATGTTTTTGAATTTGAAAGGATATTTTCCTCAAGAATGGAGTTCAAGTGTTTTATCAAAATTATTTTCCATATAAGATAATATAGGGTTCTGTTTATATCCCTATTATTACATTGATTTGATTATGTTGTGATGGAATTATTTTTATGAATTCCTTTATCTTATATGAATTGTTTGATGATGTCACGATGTTTAAGATTCCCATTTTTATTACATGGGTTATGCAATGACGTATGATTTATGATTTTGTGGCACACATAATAATGGTATCATTATGAGATGGGTGGGACCTATATCACCCTCCAATGCATTGGGTAAAGATTTTATATCTCATGAGATAGACATGGCTGGAATGATAGGTTATACCGGTTCAGTGAAACAGGACTTAAACGAGGAGTGAACTCGGTTCAGAAATGGACTTTGTCCACTAAGATAGTCTTGGCAATGAGTCTTGACTAATAAGAAATGATTCTATACGATTATGAGTGTATGCCACAAAGTTTCATGTTTTATTTTATGGTTATTGGGATTACATTTCACTACTATGATGTATCCCATGTTACGAAATTATGATCTCTTTTGCAGGTAAGATTTCCAAAAGATATGTTCTTATGAATATGACGTGATTGATATTTCTTTGGTTTACCCTTACTGAGCATTTGAGCTCACCCTTTTATGTTTTCGTTTCCCCAGGACATAAAGAAAGTATTTAGGTTTTAAAAAAAAGATGATCTTTATGGGAGATGTTGAAGATCTTTCACCACGATTAGAAGATTATATTCCGAGTTTTCAAAGACACTAAACTATTACGGTCCTTGTGTGTGTGTTTCTGTTATGTAGTAAGTATTCCGCAAAAGTAATGTAATGTCCATATACGTCAGGCTTCAGGTCACTACAGTCGGTATCAGAGGAAAGGTTTAGTCAACCTTTGGAAACAAGGATGCGAAAACGTTAGTGAGATCCCTATAGATATTTCTAAGGTATGTCTAGGGATGTCCCTAAGGATAAGTATACGTATAGGATACAGTCCTAGAATTATGGTAATGATCATAGAATTTAACCTAAGATGTTAGATATTGAGGATACCCCCCCTTTATTATTATTTTTTCCTCTCACACTATTCTTTTTGGGTTTTTGAAAATGGCTGGAAACAAGATGATTCACGATAATGGAGGATATGATGGACAATGGAATGATATTCTTCATGAGAAACCAAATGAAATGGGATTTGGAAGTCCAAACATCATTATTATGCCGAATCGGCAATCTCATAATATGATCAATAAAGTAAAATTTGGTAAGTTTCCTGACTCGGCAAATAAGAGAAAGATGGAGTTTCATTATGATCATAGAGGAAAGAAAGTTAAATTTCCCCTATGTAAATAATGTGGGAAGAGGAATCAAGGAGAATGTTTCAAAGGAACTGAAAGATGCTTTGGGTGTGGAAAAGAAGGACACAAAGCTAGTAAGAGCAAAGGAAAAGGTTCAGTTAACACCAGGGATGAGGATAATGGTATTGCTACGACATCAACAGTGGTTAAATGTTTTAAATGTGGAATGTACGGGCATTATGCAAACCAATGCCCTAAGGGAAAGTCTCATGAAGAGAATCAGTATAGTCGTATGGGTAGTATTAATGTGGATGATGATTAAGAGACTACAAATGATATGTGAGATGAAAGAATTGTTGAAGCTCGGTCAATGGTTTAAGAATGTAGTGGAATGATTACATGTTTATCATGTGTAATGCTGTATAAGTAATCTCATGGTACTATGGAATAAAGAGATATCTAAGGATTGTTACACTGTTGTCTTTACTTGAGTTTTGAAAGTGTATGATTAATGTTATTCAGATATTTTTGGAATGTAGATGATATGCGCATAATGAAGGTATAAGGAGAAAATTAAATATTTGATAGTATTCATGAGCTCATGACTGATATAAGGAGAAGGTTATATCATGGTTTGAGTATATATAATTTTTGGATTTTGTTATGTGGAAAGTGTTAACTTTTAACTGCATTCATGTTTTCACTATGGTTCAATGGGTATTCATTCTTTAAGAGAATACATGATTAAGTTATTCACATGTTTGTAATTTGACCAACAAGATATATCTTATGACATATGGGTGATAAATGATGGCATTCACGTGATCATCTTCTTTATACTATGAGCATGGACCGAAATATTTTTGATAAGCCTAAAGATTGGAATGGATTATGTTGGACATAAGTTAGTATTGTTTAAGGATAAAACTTTTTTTGATATTGTTGATGGGATGTTATAGTAATATAGCTTTAGAAAAAGGACAACCTGCAGGACGGGCGACAACCCATCGCGTCGGACAAGGCTGTGGGAATCGAACCCACAACCAAAGTGCGACTGACCTTTATCACCTACCACTGGCCTACAGGAAGTCCCTGTTTAGTAGAAACTAGTTTTATTATATTAAGCAGTATGATATATGAAGTATAAGTCCATTTTAGGAACCATATATGATTAATCTCACTATAGATGGAATTATGTATTTTTTGATAACTTTTCTAACCTTTTGTTTGAGACAGATGGAATGACCCATCATTCTATCACATGATCAGCTAACACATCATGAATGACAAATTCAACTTCATTTATTTAAGAGATGAAGTGGAAATTTTCCAAAGAATGTCAAATGGTGAAACTATACCAAAATCACGAAAGTATTTCTTCTAATTCCAATTTCATCAACTTTAGGGAAATGATCTTGAAAACCAAAAATGTTGTCCTAGTGATCTGATATCTGATGAATCAGATGGTACCTTAGATCGTCACAAATTTATGGCTTTGTGATTGCTGGATTTTCCATAGCCATGTTCTCTACCACTCTCCATCAGAACATGATGGTTAGATTACTCTTCCATACCCATATTTTCACCTATGTGGAAACCCAGTGTTTAGTTTATTTGGGTAACCGTTACATTTCATAAATTTGTTTTTAAAGATTGGTTTTGGTATTCCTTTTTACGATGTGGGTTTCTATCAAAGAAACTTTCGAATAGTAAACCATTTATAACCCCGACGAATTTCGAGGGAAAAATTTATTTTAATGGGGGTAGAATGTAACACCCCGAGATTTTATGAAAAATATTCTTTTAATTTCATTAATTTCTTGTGTTGTATGCTACACCAAGATTACCTTGCATTATACGCAACACCGTATTAGCTTGCAGTATACGCAACACTATTCTTGGATCGTGTTACACACAATTTTGATAATAGTTATTCTACGCAACATTGAGTATATATATATATATATATTCAATGTATAAATGAAATATGGTTGGATTATGTTATACGAAACAACGAAGGATTCTTGCACAACACACAACCCTGACTTGGCTTGCATTATATGAAATCGCGACCTTCCTCGATAGCGTGTGTTGTACGCAATACCGGGTTTTACTAAACAACGATATATTATTGTAATATTATTATGAACTAGCCGTTATGAATAGTATTAACTAAATTTTGAATCTTATAACATTATTATTCGTCTTGCACATTTTCTAAAACATGGTATATGAACAAAATATTTTTCGGGTAAAATAAGTATTTTTCAAAAAATGCAGTTTTGCCGCCTTTTGATGGCACACCCACTTTAAATCTGGGTTTTGACATGTTTATAAGTTAAAATTGACAAAATAAAATTCTTCTTTGGAATAATGAAATAAAAATTTACTTCGGATAAATTTTCATATCATTCTGGTAACTTTCATATTTTGATGAATAGTAAAAACACGCTATATTTTAATTAAAAACAAATTTTAAAATTGAAATAATTAATAGTGATAAATTTTTAATTTGAGTGGTTTTAAAGTATATTTAGAAAATATTTTTACAATTTAATACAATGTTGTTCATTTAATATAATTTCATATTTAAACCAGACATAAACAAGTGTCAATCTTTTGATAGTTATTATCTCTTAAGAACACGCTATTTGTTTTGATGGCAGGAATTAATTTTTTTTAAATTAATTAATGCAACTGATATGTTTTGAATTTGGTAAAATAGACATCATTTTTGAGTTCATAATTTCAAATATAGCTTAGACCTAATTTTTGGTATTTTTCTGGAAACTTACATTTTTTGATGAATAGTGAAACCACTAAGTGGTATTTAAAAAAATGAATTTTTCATAAAACATAATTTTACCACTTCTGTGAATGTAATTTCGAAAATCCGAGAGACACGGTTGATGTGAGTAAGTAAAATGTGGTTCAATGAGATGAAAATAATTTTTTGGTGAATAGTAACTTATTACTTTTTTTTACCACTGTTAAAAGTAAATAGAGTAATTAAGGGTAAAAATGATATTATTATAACCTTAAAAAATGTACTAATTCTATTGTACAAGTGTAAATCGACCAAAAACAACCTTAGGAATAAAATATGACCATTTAGGCCCACGTGGATTAGATTAGGACATTTATTATTAATTTATTTAAAGAAGGGTTAAAATAGTTAAAATCAAAGTTTAATAAGTAAATCATTTTTAATATTGGGTTATACATAAGATAAATTCGACTATAAATATTAATTAGAAAGATAAAAAGATTTCCTACATAATGGTAGTTCATTTTTTATTTTTAGACATTAAATAGGTTAATTTATTTATGACACAACGATGATGCAATAATTATCTTATTAATGAAATATTGACATAATTGATGTTATAAATACCCAAATAAATGTAATTTGAGACTTTTTATGAATGATACTACTTTATAGGTTAATATGACATGTTAGTATTGATTTAAGTAACTTGGTTAGAACTAATCATTCTGTTATGATTTTCACAAAAATCAATTACTAAATAGTGTCAAAATTGACATAAAATAGTTTTTAAAACAAATATTATATTAATAATTGTTATTTTATTCCTAAAAATCTATGGTTCGGCCAAATGACTTAGATAAGGTTATATATATTAATAATAAACAACTAGGGGTTCGTTTGGCTTGATATAGTAAGTTTATTAACCTTATAGTGTAAGAAAACAAGAAGACACGGTAAAAGTTAAATTATCTAACTTAAAGTTAAATCTAAATGATAAGGTTAAAATTGAAACCTAAACTTGTCTAAATTCTATTGGATGAGCGTATTTCGACCCCTACCCACCTTATCTTCGAAATATATCAATTTTTAGCTATTAAAAACTGAATTTGACTTTATAATAAAATAATATGTTTAGTTATTCCAAAGGTGCCCCTCTCCTCCCTTATAAAAGGGAACCTCCTCCCTCTCTTCCTCACACCAATTTGAGCTTTCATGCTCGGCCAACCCCTGCCAAATTCCCTTCTTCACTTCCCTATAAACATCCTAGAGGTTTTGGTCCACCTCAAAGACCAATCTTTGTGCCCTAAAAGGAGATCTCAAAGAGGCGCTTCAAAGAAGAGGTAATGTCCGTTACCAATTCTTTCATCTTTATTTCTTCTTCCACTTCTTCTTCTTAGGTTGTTTCATTATAAATTAATAACATCAGTATCACTTATATACTGATATGTTATTATAATTATGAAACAAACTTATTTCACCAACTATCCATCCTACGGAAAACGAAATCACCGCGCGTACGTACGTACGGAATACCGTCTCCACGCCGTGGTGTAATCTATTTTCCACCACCACCTTACTTGGATGTTTATAATGGTGTACATAATAACTATATATTATTATTGTAAAGTGATATTGATTCTGAAATAGTATACATACACTCCAATACAATTCCATGATCATGAGAACGATATCATCGCTCGTGCGTATGTACGGACTACCGTCTCCACGACGCGATGAGATTCATTCTCCACGTTAAACATTCATGAATGATTATAAAGTATATATAATAATTAATAATGAAATATATGACATAATAATGATTTTGGATTTATGTGTATATATATGTATTTCATCTACTTAATTCCATTCAACTCAATAAGGAAAAGATAACAGCGTTCATGCGTACGTACGGTCTACCATCTCCATGAACGGTGTATTTCTTTCCATTTACTGATCTATTATATATATATATATTCTGAATATATATTATCATGTTTTATATTCCGTAATTAATTAATCATGATCTAAGTAATCATATGAATAATTACAAGTCAAAACACGGACGACAAATGAAACGATTTTACCCAAAACGCTCTTGAACATGGAATTTACAAAAGAACGGGTAATATAAAGCCATAAGTGAACCATAAATGATATCATAAAAATGAGTATGATTCTGGAATAAGTCAATGACATTATTTAAATCATTATACAGGAGGTTCGGGCATGTACGAAGCAAATCATACCTAAGGTAAGGGAAATATCACAATCTCATTTTTATCCGAGATTGTTTATACTTCGGATTTTACTGGGGTGTATTTTATCATCCACATACATGTTTCCTCAATATGTAATATTATTTCCATCCACCTACAATTTTTTAAATCCAATTTTACCCTTCGGTGAGTTTGTAGTAAATGATATGAAAAGAATCTTTTTTCGTTTTTCGTACGAGGTACTTTTTGACTTTTCCGACAAAAGTACGAGAAGAATGTTTTTTTAACTTATACGACAAGAATGGATTTTTAAAATATTATTTCCAAGAATATTACTTTACAAGTTTTCAAGTTTATTTTTAACCAACTTCTTTTAGATTAAAAATTGTATGACAATTTAAGAATGGAAAATGTTTTTGAATTTGAAAGGATATTTTCCTCAAGAATGGAGTTCAAGTGTTTTATCAAAATTATTTTCCATCTAAGATAATATAGGGTTCTGTTTATATCCCTATTATTACACTGATTTGATTATGTTGTGATGGAATTATTTTTATAAATTCCATTATCTTATATCAATTGTTTGATGATGTCACGATGTTTAAGATTCCCATTTTCATTACATGGGTTATGCAATGATGTATGATTTATGATTTTTTGTCACACATAATAATGGTATCATTATGAGATGGGTGGGACCTATATGTACCTCCAATGCATTGGGTAATGATTTCATATCTCATGAGATAGACATGGCTGGAACGGTAGGTTATACCGGTTCAGTGAAACAGGACTGAAACGAGAAGTGAACTCTGTTCAGAAAGGGACTTTTTCCACTAAGATAGTCTTGGCAATGAGTCATGACTAATAAGAATTGATTCTCTATTATTATGTGTGTATTCCACAAAGTTTCATGTTTTAAGTTATGATTATTGGGATTACATTTCACTACTATGATTTATCCCATGTTATGAAATTATGATCTCTTTGGCAAGTTAAGATTTCCAAAAGATATGTTCTTATGAATATGACGTGATTGATATTTCTTTTGTTTACCCCTACTGAGCATTTGAGCTCACCCTTTTATGTTTTCATTTCCCCCGAACATAAAGAAAGGATTTAGGTTTTTAAAAAAAGAAGATCATTAAGGGAGATGTTGAAGATCTTTCACCACGAACAGAAGATTATATTCTGAGTTTCCAAAGACACTAAACTATTACGGTCCTTATGTGTGTGTTTTTGTTATGTACTATGTATTCCGAAAAAGTATTGTAATGTCCATGTACGTCAGGATTCAGGTCTCTACAGACACTCCTCACACCCAATTTTAAAAAAATACGGTAAATTAATTTGTGAATTCAGCTTTCTTTTTAATTAAAATTTATAATTTCTAATCATCACAATGAATTCTGATGAAAATGTTCACTACTGTTGGATCATCAATTTTCAATTCAATAACCCCCTTAAAACTAGAAACCATTTTCATTGAAATATTTTTGTGGAGTGAACACTAATAAAACTACAAAATGGTGTTCAGCACCCCCTTAAAAATTCAAAATACTCCCTTAAAATTTACACACACACACAAAATAAGACTCAAAGGATTTTATAACTCAACTTTTAATGGAATTCATTCCTTGTTACGTAATATAAATATCTTTAAAAATATTTTTAATCCAACACACAAAAATATATTTAAAGATAAACTAAATATATTTACATTTATATTTTCAAGCATGCAATATCATGGAAAATTATAGTACAACATATAAACATTTATATTGAATCGATTGAAATCGAGTTTGGAGAATGGTATGGTGAGCTAAAATATTTCACCTTCAAAAGAGAGGGCTGACACATGTATGAGAGAGTACCTAAAAAACCTAAAAAACCTAAATCATTATTTTAGAACCATGATGAAGCCTAATCCCAAACATGGTAGAGATTAAGTTATATAGGAGGAATAAAATCAATGAAAATTGTGTGAAATATGGATGGATTAAAGATGAGAGTAGGGAATGATATTCTTATCACATGAAATCAAAATGGAAAGTTATTTATTTGGGAAATAGGAGGGTCTATTAGAGGGGGTGTAATTGTATTAGGAGGAGGGAATATTAGTGGTATCCTATTCTGGAGATAAGAGTGTATTATTTTTAAGGGTTTTAATTAAATTAATGATAAATACAATAAAAAATACAAATTTAAATGTCCTACGTCGACATAATAGTTAGAATACATTGTTTTTCTAGAAATAATCCATCCATATGTTAGTACCCTTATACACAAAATAACACACACAGTAACTTTAGATGACTCAAATAGTTAGATAAATTGTACACATACCATGAAAACCACCAATAACAAAACACAAACTATATTCACATAGTTTTTTCATTGAAATAATACCATGTGGGATAGTCTTTTAATACCTTAAGGGTAAATGAATTCATCATTTTGATCCCAAACATTTCCAAAAAATAAAATGTCCCATAATAATATTAAAAAATTTTAATGACATGAGGGTTTCATAAGGAGAATCATTTCAATGTTATTATATGTACCATGAAGTTATGAATAGTGTATTAGTTTTTTTAAAACAACAACCGAAGAACATAAATTGTAAAATGTTTATATTTATTTTTGAAATTTGTGAAAAATATATTTCAGGTTTTTTATTTGTAAAATTTATTTTTAGGTTTATTTCATAGAACACTATTGTATAGCTAATTGATAGGGATGAAAAACTAATTTCATTCCTCCATAAATATTCAGATGACTATTATTATTTTTATATATAGACATAAACACCTTATCAATTACGATATGTTTGGTCAACTAATTAATCAAATTTTCTTCCAATCCTACTATCTTTTCAAACGTTTTTTTCATTTTCACACTTTTTTCTTCCATTTCAATCTATTTTCACTCTTCCATTCCTTATATTATTATTTATTATATAATATTTAGTTTATTTTTTTTAATTACATTATAGTTCATTATTTATGGGTTTCCCATACTTACCACTGTATTATTTGTAAATAGGTTTATGAAATTTTTTTTTGAAGGATTTAGAATGTCTCATCAATAAACATCAAAATTCACTATAAATAAGAATATTATGAATCATGAAATTTTAAGAGATGGATTATTGAATAATAAAAAATTTATATAGATTTTATTGATGAATTAGTGAAGAAATATTATTTATTCTAGCCTACCATGAACTTGGATAATCAATGATCTTTATTGAAAGCCGTTGGAATAGTTAAAATATATTCTGATAGAGATAAACTCAACCACATGTTGATAAAAAGTGATCATATAATATTCATGTTCAATACATGGATCTATTCATTGTGATAGCCATTTGAGTATGATTTTTTAAATGTTGTATTTGGATAAATCATTATCTTCTTGTAGATTTTGATTTACTCAATTGTAGGTAGTCACAAATGAGGGGAAGCTGTGATTGTGGTAAAATGGGTGATGTAAAATTTTATTATCAATGTTGATGGTTCTAAAATTTAGGTCAACGCTTTGGAAATAAAAAGGTGGAAGAAATAATAGGCAGTTAGTGTGGAACTATTTTAATTAAATATCATGATCATAAAGACTAGACTTTAAATAGGGTGATGATATTGGACCCACTAGTGTACATGTAATTTTGGTTGGAAAAATAATTCTATACCTTGTGGAGTTTAGAATTAGGTTCAATTAAGCCATAGTGATCAAAGAAGAAATGTTAATTTTTGGTTATATAATTATTTAGTTAATTTATTAACAGTGTATATAGTTTTATGGAATAAACTAGAATTGTCCAAGGTGATCATGGTGGACATCATGGTGTAAGAGATTCATTCAGAGATGAAAATACGTCTAATTTTTCATTGTCTAGAGTGTAACATTCTACAATGATCATTACATAAAAAAATTAATTCTAAAATTTTTATAGTTTTAAAAATATAGAGATGAAAATGTAATTGTCAATAGAGCATGGGCGATATTTTAGACAACATCATGACATGGTGACAGGTATAATATTCCTCGGTGAGCGATGATTCTAAAAAATAATATATTCTTATTAAATTTGAATTAGTAATATATGGATAATGAATTATATGATTCAATTTATTGGAATAATCATGATTCATTGTATTAAAATGTTTGGTACACATCACATAATCTTTGATCTCGAAGTGAGCATAAATGAACCTATACCATTGAACATAATTTAACGTCATTCATGATCTTTATAAAACAATATGTAACCAATAAAGATAAATAATACAATCACTAATAAACTAGTTTTTATTGAGGGAATATATATGTGTGTGTGTGTGTGTGTGCGATTCATTGATACATCTAGTATATTAGATAATAGGATCTTGGAGGTGTAATCCCATTGAATATATTATTATCATTGGAGAAGAAGACAAAGGAGAATGATAGGTAATTTTATTATGGAATTATTCGTAATAAAAAATTGTTTATTTATGATATTAATTACATCTCAAAGAAATTGATTCAAATTTCTCATTAAGTGTCATATTAAAACTGAATTTTTTAGAGAAGAATAGTAAAGTGGTGATTGATAGAGAATCAATTGAAGTGTTTTATAAAGCATAGTGTAATATTTTATTAAAATATTTCTATATAGAATAAAACATCTATAAATTGTTAAATAAGTCATTGAATAAGTTATTTGAGGTTTAATATTAAGCAGTAAACACCATGAGGATTTTTTCTATCCCTCAATCTATTAAAATTTTATTTATCCATGGAATTTTGCGATTATAACTAAAAATATTTTATGACTGAATAATATGTTTTTAAGGTATTTTGATAATTTGACATAACAAAATGTGTATTATAATTTTACATGTATATGTGCTAGTAGTCTATGTAAAATATTTTTAAGATTATTTACATTCCACTATATATTTTATTCTGTATTATCTATAAGTTAAATTGGGGTAGTGATAAATTGAACGTTTTTCACTAAAATAGGGGAACATGATATAATGATGGGTAATGGTTTCTGTTTGAAAAAGAGTTATTTATTCAAAACCCTGATATACCACCTCACCACCCTTTGGGTGCCTTAAGACTCATATCATACTCCACTTGTCCAAATAAATATAAAATATAAATCTCTATAAAAAGTATTAAAAAATTTAAGGAATAATAAGAAGACCGACATCTCAATAAATCATTTCACCTCACCTACTTAATTTTGTATGTAACAAAATTTATTCCAAAAAATTTATCATGATTTATGGAAATATATAAAATTATTATTCATGTCTATATAATGATTTTTATCATACATTATAAAATAAAAATGAACACTTTAAAGGATTGTTAAAAGAAAAGAACTAATAAATAATTAGTTCAATTCCTCCTTCTTTGTATGATTATGGATCTTCAACATGACTTCTCAATCATAAAAGAGATCGTGTAGTATAATATCATTACTTTCCAAATTTGAGCACTAGAAATATCACATTAAAACATGTAAATATATTGATAATATGATGCAATTAGAATTGTTGATTGTTAATATAATATTCAATTATATCCATGATTTATGGATAATTTTTAATTCTCATATTATTTAGTGTCCAATAATAAATGTTTATAACACACTAAAAAATTCATTAAATAATTCTTTCCTACAATTTTTTTAATTTATAAAATCACCCCTAATAAAACATTTCAATTGTTTTGAAATTCATCCCAAAATTTTTTCAATGGCTTATCATCCTACTATAGCTTCTAAATAACATATTACATTAAAATTGACTCAATTGATAAATCACTTATTGAGGTGATTAAAAATTAATTATAAATAATAACCTTTGATCTAGGATTATTTAGTTTTATGTAAAACCCAGATTGACAACTATGATAGGGAAAGAATATATTTAATTCACCAAATGTAATCATTCAACTAATGTTTTATCTATAACTACATAATATCACATTAGGGTCACAACTTATAAAAAATAATATCTAGGTAATTAAAATATTTATAAAAATAAAAATTCTTTACAATTTTTTACTATATCATGCCATTAAATAAATATTAAGTTTCAGTGGCCAAAATTTCTAGAATAGTTTTTTCTTTCCCTTGATTCACCTCTATTTCACTGCATATAGACCGAAAATTTGGTTATTTATAATTTTCTTTGGGAACTAAAACTGAGTGTATTAAACATATTATAGAAATATAAAATATATATTTAAAACTATATTATTTAATGGTAAATAATATTATTTCATTTATTTTATTAAAATAACCACATATTATATGTTTTATCCTAAATTATGAAATCATAGATTTATCCTCCATCATAATTATAAAAAAATTCATAATTGTCATCTAAATTTTCCAAAACATTATAAAAATATTAATAATATCTTTTTAAACATAAACATGACTCATTAATTTTTAAACACCCCCCCCCAAAATATATATATAAATAGAATATATTCAGTTATTTTAAAAACATTTTTATTTATCAATCTCCTCTTATTAGTACCAACTCCTCTTACCCGTAATAAGATCCATAATTCATCCAATGATCCCAAAATTAATCCATTATCATCTAAAATTGTAATATGTATAATAAAAATCATTCATTTTCTACAATTTACTATGATGGATTCCTTATTATGGAAATAATATATATTACATCTTTGGGTGGACATTATATATTTTTTATGCTTATAATTTGAATAATCATCTTCTTATATATCCAACAAACTCGATAAGTTTTCATGTGAACATCAAAAAAATTATAACGATGTTATAATGTAATATTATTGTTTTAAATAGTTATTTATTTCTAAATATTTATAATGATACATTTCCCCTCTATTTAGGAGTCTACTACTTACAATTTTACCATAAGAGGTATACTTATGATGGTGAGTCCCTCTCTCAACATTGGAGAGCATAACTCTCTTAATTTTCCTATTGAATGCATTGGTTGTCGAATTCTGGAGCTTCTCATCCCATGAAATTAAAATTTTGGGCATTATAATATGTTTATCACATGCGGTTCCAAGCATACTTTAGTGTATTCCTATGTTGTGCATTAATATGATTAAATAGGTGTATTTATTAATTCTGATCGATGTCCAAATTGGGAGTTCCTTTTTTGGTTAAGGATACCACCCTTTTGATGGTGAGAGTTTTCTACATCATGGTGGAATGGTTCCCAATACACTAGTAGTGATAAATATTGGACACATAATGATCTTGGTATGTGGGGAAGCTGGCGATGACCAAAGTCAGGTATGGTTGGCGATTATGATTGAGATATTCTCCATAAAATAATTCGTGTGTGATAACCTTGATGTAGGCGTGTCAGAAACCAACCTGAGGTGCCATCCCACCTGACACCTGACCTAGTTCAGGGCATAGCCTGAGGGAAATTCTCGATCCCCATGGAAGTTCCTAGGTAACAACATTATTCTTTGGGAACAATTTCACCCATTTGAATAAACATAAACAACAATAAATAATAATAAAAACATTTCTAGATTAATATAACCAAACAAGGAAAAATTCTTACAGATTTATGGTTCTATATCTTTTTCCAAAAAAAATGGCTACAAAAAAGTGAATAACAAGACTATTCCAAAATCTTCATGTAAAAAGAGGGGAATCATCCCCATTCTCCCAAACCAATACCTGCAAGGGGAATCCACTATCAAACCAAACTGCAATCTGGAATCACCTTTACCTATCATGATTCAATCATAACACGGTTTATATAGACCTGATGGTGTATATAGGATATGATCCAAATCCTAGAAGGATTCCACCAAATAAATAGCTTCCATACCAAAACTCTTATAAAAAATTTACATGCATGTTTTCTAAATGAAAAGATGGAAATATTTTAATAGAAAAAACATTACAAAAACATGCTTTTCTTTTAAATTAATCTACAAAAGGTGTCGTATAATAAAAAAAATAAGATACCACAAGAGAATTATTTTAATGGAAAACCCTATAGGAACAAGTTAAATTGGGACACTAATAACCTCATATCTCGGTGACACGTGATTTAAAAACCACAACCAATAGCTTTCTCATTCAAGATCCCATTAGAGGGAACATCCCATGGGAATAGTGGTCTCTGATCATCATCATGGTTTAGTTAGTGTTGTAATAATAAATTGTACTTAATGATTTTGGGTTATTATACTTTTGAGTCAAAAAGTATAATAGTTATTGTTTTCCCACCTAGATACAGATCCATTCACGCTAAATTTTAATTTTTCTTAATAAATACAATATCACTTTCATGTATACATGTTAGAAACACCATAACAATCATGATAATTCTCCATTTCCACCTCAATACTACAATTTCAATCAAACTCAGACAAAATAAATTTAAAATATGGTACTCACCACCAACACATTATATCAAATGCCTTTAGGAAACCAAAAATGAATATCATATAATGGAAACATGGAACATATCTCATTCCCATTGGAAAATTTATTTTCAACACCGATGAACATTAATTCTTTTAAAAATACATTTCACACCTCACACACAATACAGAAAATAATAATAATAATGTAATGAATATCGAAATCATAAAACAATGTTTAAATATAGAACCACCTACCTTATAACACCCTAATAATTTTTAGAATAATTTCATTTTCATATTAATTATATTTTTAATATTTCTAATTTCTAATGACCCCGGAAATAGTTTTATATATATATATATATATGAAAACATGAAATCAATAATTCCATTCACATGATATACCAACTTGTCTTGTGCTACATGAAATACCAACTTTCCTTGCACTATAAGAAACACCGAGTTGGCGTACGATGCAAGAAACATTGAGTTTCTATGGATCATCCTTACATATGTATATAATTAAATACATGACATAATTATAACCTATCCATTAAACATATTTATATCAATATTAATAACTACTATCCAAATATTTTTATAATTTTATTATATAAATAAAATATAATGATAATAGAAGATAATATTTTTTTGGTAGAGTCATTATATGTTATAAATATTGTTTTCTTGAATAGATATATTTTAATAATAAAATAAATTTTAGACACATTTTTAAATTTAATTTGATAAAACAAATATATTTTTTGAACTCCTAACATTTAAATTAGCCGAGGGGATTTTTTTAATTTTTTTTCGAAATATCATTTTATTGACGAGTAATGAAAAAATACTGCTTTTTAGTTAAAAACTACATTTTTTATAATGAATTAACATTAAAAAATGTTATTTTAAATATTTTTTCTGTTCACATTAGATAAATATTACATCTATTAAAACATTTTAATTAATTATAATTAATTTCACCTTGACATTGAATATAAAATCATAATAATCTTTTGAACATTTTACAATTTTAAAACCCTATTATTTCATCCTGTCTACGAGATTGGCACTAATCATAATTTTTCATCATTGGTGAATTGAATTTAAAAAATATGATATAATATATTATATTCAATCCAATATTTAGATTCTAATAATTCCATGTTAATATTTGAAAAAGAGTATTAGTGAAGTTGATTAAAATTAATCACAACAGTTAGGAAAAATTTTGGTTAATTAGGGACCAAATTATAAAATTATTGGACGAAATGAACTATAAAGTTGTTCAACACCATTTTTATATAAATAGTTCTTCCATAAACCTTCCAATATTTATTATTGTGTGCTTTTTATGGCTTTTTATAGGTAATAACATGTGTACACCGAACATATTTCTAAAAAATCCAAGTGAGTCTTTTTCTTTCCCTATAAAAGGCCACCAACTCTGTCCATTCCTCACACCTCTCAAACCTTTTATGATCATCACAGATATACCCGATTATCCTCCCATAAATCCACACATTGATCTTTAATCATCCCTTTTTGTCTAAATCTTTCTATAGAATCATTTCGGCACAACCCAAAAAGAGTTACCCGATTTAGAGGTAACATCTTATCTCAAACTCCTCCCAATTATTTTTATTTCCACCCCCTCCACTAAATTTTTTAAATAATTGTCTTAAAATACTTGTATCCTCTATATAGTAGTATTTTTTTAATGAAATGGTTCTGACCTATCATTACATAGTCCTCCATCTAATGGATGTTGAACATATTGTTTCTGTTTGTGCTGGACTACTTCTTCACAAAATGATGATTGTTCATTTCTCATTAACCTCCAATAATAGTGGCCATTATTAAAGAAACTCAATTTATATATGTAATATATTATATTTATTATTTCTTTTATATTATTTATCAATTTTACAACACAAATATATTTACTTCTCATTTTGTGTTAATATAATAATTTCATTTGAGAATTATTGGCTACCGACCCTTAAAGCGATGTGATTCTTTCTCACACCACATGGAATGTATTAAGGATGGGTTTATTGAACATATATGATGTATATTATATATTAATTATAATTTAATAATGATATATATACATAAATATATATATATATATATTTAATTTCTATACTTTCTTTCTATATGGTAATAAAGACAGAAGATAATGTTCATTCGTACGTATGACTTACCATCTCAATTAATGGTGTTTTCCATTAAATACATCATTATAATATAGATTATTAAAAAATAAATATATTTTATATAACTGATATTCATATTGTTTTTTATATTCTAGAATCCTGATATAAATATAAGGATCAATAATATAACAAATTAAGACACATGTGAAGAACAAAAAGAATATTACCCGAAGTGAAGCATTAACATATGAACATTTACAAGAAGGTAATATAATGTCAGAATAAAAGTATATATTATAATATATAAAATAATATTCTTCTAGGAAATATTTATAATAAATTTATATTTATTATACCGGAAGCTTGCAAGAGTACAGAGAGAGTCAAGACACAAGGTAAGGGGATTTCATCTCACTTTTAATTTATATGAGTTACAAGATATGTACACCACTCATTAATTTTGTATGGTGTATGTAAATACCAAGACTATATTCTATATTACATTTAATTATTATTTTTTTGTATTCACATATCCATTCTATTACACTTCTATCATGGGGTTTAACATTCAAAAGTTACTGAATAAGTAAAATAGTTTTTTCTCAAGTAGCCTTCTTTGAGTCACATGTTTTGTTATGCCCCTAAACTAATATTAAAGGTGTATATCAAGAAATTTTACTTGTAATATAATTAATATCCTTATATTCATGATATATTAATCTTTATGTAATTTACATTTCTTTTACACAGGGTATGATCCCACATCACCATCTTAAAATAGTTTATTGTGATAATCTCCACATTTGTTTCAAGATTGATAATGTTAGTGATTCATTTGATGAAATATCATGAACTATAATTAAATAATATTCATGAGTTTTCTTCTCCAATGTTTATTCATGTTATCCAAAAATTTTAGTACCATTTTCCCTTATTTTTTACTTAAGATAATGTTTTCGTAAAATCTGACCACCTCTCTCTTCATTCTGAAATCTATTGTATTAAAAAGCTTTTTTAAGAAATGTTTTCAATGGATACTTGAATATAATAATCATGAAAAATGTATTCCCAAAATTATTCGCTATTTTATAATATTCCTTCATTATTTTTCACATCTATTTTCAATGATTTTTTTTCAAAAGGTGTTATGTAATAAAAATCCTTTTTCTCAAAACAAAGATGTTTTTCTGAAGAAATGTACTTAAAATATATTTAAAAATTATTTCACAAGTAAGATAAAATCCATTGGTGTTAATAAATCATATATGGGGAAATTATTCAATGTTTCCATTCATATTCATTATTTAAATGGATTATATTTTAATGGAATGATGTTTATGAATCCCGTTTCTCTTTCACATGTATTACGCTTTTGAAACCCACCTATTCACACTTGTTATAATGAAATGATTATGAATGATTTTTCACTCCATAGGTTATGATATGTTTAAGTTTTTATGATACCCATTTAATTTCATGGGATATAGTATGATTAATTATGATCTTTTAGAACATGTATGTATGATTTCATTATGTAATGGGTGGGACATATATCTCCCTCCAATGGATTTATGAAAGATTTATATATCATAAGTTAAAAATGGGATGGAATGAGGGTCACTCGGATTAATAATTCTAGGATGCAATAAGGGTTACTCTATTAAGTAATATAGGGCTAAAATGAGGGTTAATCGATTCAATAATGTAGTGCTGGAACATGGGTTACCCAGTTCAATAAAGGAATTTTCCCACTAAGATGGTATTGGAAATGATGCCTTAGGTACTATAGAAATTAGTATATTCTTATTTGTTCCCACAATTCCATGTATTATATCTACGTTATTCTTTCATGTCATATTCCCTTTATTTCATTATGATTTATGTCTTATAAACATCCAATTTTAATACCATGATATTTTATATGCAGGGTATAATATTATATTTTTAGGATCACATTCTAAAAATCCTTGTCCAAATGATTATTCTTACATGGCTCCCTTCTTTAACCATACTGAGATATTGAGGTCACCCTTTTTATGTTTTCTTCTCTATGTTTTATATATATGTATTATGTTTCAGGTTTCTAAGAAGGGTGTTATTCAAGAATAACCTAGTGGGAGATAATGTAGCTCACTTATATAAACTAGTTTATGTATTACATGTATACAAAGGAACAAGAATAGTACAGACTTCTTAATATTTTATGTTTAATTTTTATGTATTCTGTAAAATTTGTGTAATTTAAAAATTTCAAAAGCGAGGTTCTCTATCGTTATTAGCAGAGGAAAATGTATTGTTAACATTTGGAAATGTTGATAAGAAAACCTTTATGATATCCCTATGAATATTTCTTTGTATATGTTTAGGGATATCTTTAAGGATAAATATAAATATGAGCTATTATTATGGAAATTTCCTAAAATTTTGGTAAAGGGTAATCTGAGTGGTTTCCAAGATGTACATCCCAATATGGATACTACAAGAATATGTGGTTGTGGCACAAATGTACCTAGGGGTAAAAACTCTAAAAAGATGTTCTAGGCTTGGCTTGGGGTAATCTGGTACATGACAATGAGACTTTCTCCACACATATTTTGACACACCTAGGGGATATTCCATTGAAATTATGAAACTATTCATCAACCATTATATAGGATTTTAATATATTTTGTCTACATATTACATAGGATAAACCTACAATGTTATAGATTATGGATGGAACCATGATTAAGATATTATATATGTAATTATCTCATAACTATGTGCTTTTCTTCAATATTAGGAAAAGCTCGCACAATACTTCTATATTTAGTCAATGGCGGGATCCAAAAGAGCTACATTAATATTGCATGTGATGGAATATTTTGTTATGAGTAGTCAGGTGGGATGATCACTGGAGTGATTAATTTCAGGATCATTCCTAATTAGTTTTCATAGAACATGATTAATAATGTTTACCTTACCCAACTCTCAGACTCACCAATTAAAAGAAATATGGAGTTCACTAAGAGTTTGGGTAATTGATACCATGAATGAAGGAATATTCAGTTTCCTTTTTCTTATGAATATGGAAATAATCTCCTTTGGGAATGTCTTATAGTAACAAGATGTTATTTTTACTATAGAAAGGAAGTACACAAATCATGTGACTGCAAGGAAAGAAAATGAAGATTTCGGTTGAAGAAATGGATGGGAATTTTTGCCTCCCAAAGTCGTCATTGAAGATTAAGTGTTTTTTGTGTGGAGAAGATGGTCATTATGCAACCCAATGTTCAATGTGGAATGTTCTTATAGAGAATCAGCATGGTGGTTTAAGAAATGGATACATTTTAGGTGATGATGAGACTATATATTAAATGTAAAAAAAAGAGGTATTATTTTTAATGGATTATGGATGATGTAATCGATGTATTTATGTATTTGGATTTAAAATTATGAATGAAAAATTGTGCAAGGACTGTTCTATAAATATTTTTATCTCAGCATTTTCATGTTTATATTGGATTTTTCCAATGGTCTAGTGAAGTTATTTAATGACAATATGATATTTTGACTAATGGAATGTAACCCTTAATATGTTCTTTATGATAAGATAATTTTTTATGTATAAAGATATGTGGGGTCTGAATACATAAATTGGAAAGTATTTATTAGCTTGTAACTAAGTAAGGACATGTTTATAGGTGGTCTACACTACCACTAATAATGTTTAAAACATCTTTGGATTTATGGATTAAATCAAATATAAATTTGAATGGGGAAGGATGAATGTTTTCCAAAAAAAGTATGGTAATTTTGGTTGTTACCATTTTTCAGGAGAATATTTGATGAGGGTATTCACATTTTTCGAAGGTGACAACCAAGAGATACTTTTTGTTATATAGGGGAATCAATTTCAAGCTAACTTCATTACTCTATTTCTAATGTTTTTTATTTTTCACTATTGAGAAGGGTTATATGGTTAACTGTTCATGAAAAGTATAAGCTAATATTCAGATAAGTATTTATGAACTAGGATTGTGTTGAATAAATTAGTTAAAAGTATAATTAGTGAATACCATTATTTCAAGGACTTCCATAATATATATTATAGTAGTGAGGTTTTAAAAAAGAAAATCATGTATGTTGGGTGACTACCAATAATGTCTGGTAATGTCATGAGTATTGAACCCTTGACGGAAAAAGGATAAGAGTTTCATGCCTACCATAGGTATACGGGACATCCTGGATAATGTATATTTATTTGTAATGAAAAAATATTAATGATGAACTATAAGTGTTACATTTTCTTTTTAAAGATTTATGCATGTTGTTTTTCATTGGAAATAAATTGTTAGAATTTTTATTCTTTATGTGCTTTAAGATTGGTTAAAAGCATATTTTAGTGATTTGTTCATCAATGTTAATATATAGACATTCATTCAATGAGGTAATGCATGTATTAGATATTTTCTAAATAACAACCTAATAATAATTCTTTTTTGTATAAATTTATTAATAACTACTCAACATTCTGAAAGTGATCAAAAAAAATTATGGTGCTAATACCTTAATTTTTGTTATATTGATGGATATTTAAATCATCATAGATTTATGAATTTAAGCCCCTTCACATTCCTTTTTATAATTAACGTGCTTTTTATTGATGGAACAATCACTCCCTCTGAATATTTATGTTTTTCCTCCATGTCTAATCTTCACTCCCAACCTATGTTCTCCATTGTTGAATCTCAGTTATATGTTACTTTGGGTAACTATTATCGTTCTCAATTTCCATTTTATGGGATGTTTTAGTATCCATTTTTCTGATGTGGGGGTATTTGAATGAAACATTCATGAATTAAAACTTCTACAACCTAGATGAATTTTGAGGGAGAAATTCATTTTTAAAGGGTAGAATGTACGACCTCAATATTTTTAGAATTAATTTTTTCAAATTAATAACCATTTTCAATATTTATCATTTCACATGACACTAAAAAAAGTTCTATAATAATATATATTAAAAAACTATTTCAAATATTATATTCACACATAATACCAACTTTTCTTGCACTATATGCAATACCAATTTTTCTTACACTACAAGAAACACTGACATGGAAAACAATGAACTCAACACTGAGATTCTATGAAACATTATTTTATATATATTTAATTAATTAAATAATATAATTATAACTTAACCATTAAACATATTTATACGAATATTAATAACTACATTCCAAATACTTTTATTATTATTTTATATAAATAAAACATGTTGATAATGTATAATGATATTTTTTTTGGTAAAGTCCTATTAAATTAAAATTATAGTTTTCTTGAATGAACTGATTTTAATAATAACACTGATTTCAAAAACAATTATATTTTTTTAATAAAATATACATTTTTTTGAATTCAGAATTTTGTAATTATCGTAGGGATAATATTTTGGATTTTTCAGAGAAAAATTATTTTCTATAAATAGTTATAAAATACGTCTTTTTTAGTTGGAAACTATCTTTTTCCAAATTAATTATTAATGATAAATGATATAGTAAATATTTTATATAATCAAATTTGATAAATATTTCATCTTTTAGTAAAATTGAATTCATTAAAAT
This sequence comes from Viscum album, assembly GCA_963277665.1. NCBI lineage: Eukaryota > Viridiplantae > Streptophyta > Magnoliopsida > Santalales > Viscaceae > Viscum > Viscum album. The sequence continues at coordinate 330,507,616 of OY728150.1, read as the reverse complement.
CAATTTCACTTTTAAAATATATATAAAATCATAACAACTTTTTACCTTTTTCTTACATTGAAACCCTTTCATTTCGTCCCATCTGTGATATTAGTACAAATTTTATTTTTCTGCTTGTATGATTTAAATTTAATTTTTTTGACATAAACCATTGTATTATATCTAGTAATTTTATTCTAATAAGACCATGTTAACTTTTTAGATAATTTAATATTAAAAATTATTAAAATTATTCACATCGATTAGGCCAAATTATGATAAATTATGGATAAAAATATAAAATTAATGGCCCAAATGAACTAAAAAGTTGTAAAAATTATAATGGGATGTCCATATATCATCCACAAAACTTATATTATAGTTTTTTGGTTTATTATTCCCCCTATTAGATAATATCATGTGTACACCAAACATATTCTTAAAAATTCCATGTGAGTCATTTTCATTCCCTATAAAAGGTCACCACCACTACACATTCCTAAAAAATTTAAAAAAATTTAATTTAGTACAATATATTCCCATATAGCCTCCAAAAAACCTCTCTTTGTTCTTGAGGCCTCATTTGAGAATATATATTCCAAAAGAAGGCCTTTGGTAGAAACCAAAAAGAGTTACCTGATTTTGAGTTAACATCTTCTCTGAAGATCCTTCCAATTATTTTCCTTCTCCACCCCTAAACTCTCATTATTTCATAATTTTGTGAAAAACCTAGTATCCCTCATATAAAATAATTTGGTTTTTCAAAGGTCGCAAAATAAATTTACAAACACCACTATCTAATTGATGTTGAACATACCGTTTCTGTGAATGATGAATTATTGCTTCACAAAATGATAATTGTTCAATTTACCTTTACCAGCAATCATAGTGGCCATTATGATGAAAAATATGTTTATATATGAAATATATAATGATTACTATGTATTTAATCATTTTTATTCCCTAACAATTCACATCTCCTTACTTTCCATTTGGTGTTAATACGATAATCTTGTTTATGGAATTGTGGACTACCACCACCTCAATGCAATGTGATTCGTTCAAAAACCACATGTAAAATATTAAGGATAGGTTTCTTGAACTGATATGATATGTATTATATATTATTTCTAATAGAATAATTATATATAAATATATATATGTGTGTGTGTGTAATTTAAATACTTTTATTTAATGTGGTAATTAAAATGGAAAACAGCATTCATGCGTACGTGCAACATAATTGCGAACAGACTTATGCCTATTTGAAACAAAATTGTCTCGTGGAATCAATTCAGTTTTATTAAGGGTAGGTCCATCCAGGATTGTATTTGCCTTGCCTCCGAATGTACTAATTGTCTAAACAAAAGTTCTAGAGGGGGATGTGTGGCCATCAAACTTGATATCAGGAAGGCCTTTGACACCATTGACTGGAACTTTATTTTCAATGTGCTTTCGTCTTTTGGCTTTCATGATGATTTCATCTTAAAGATTAAAACTTTATTTAACTCAGCTTTTATTTCTGTTCTAATCAATGGTTCCCCTTGAGGCTTCTTCAGATGTTCTAAGGGTGTCAGACAAGGTGACCCTCTCTCTGCCATACTTTTTGTTATCGCTGAAGACTACTTAAGTAGACTTCTCATTCACCTGGTTGATCAAGGCAAGCTCATACCTATTCAAGCTGCCAGGAATCTCAATACCCCTACTCACCTTTTCTATGCTGATGATATTATCCTTTTTCTCAAAGGTGATCAGAAAAATATGCATGTTCTAAAACAAGCCCTTAATCATTATGAAGAGGTTTCTGGTCAAGAGATTTCCTAGGATAAATCTTATATTTTCTTTGGCAAAAGCTTCCCTATTAGAAGAAAATATAGCATCATTGTTTCTCTTGGTATCAAAGAGGGCCTCCTCCCTTTCAATTATTTAGGCGTCCCTCTATTTTGGGGTCGTCCTAAAGCCTGCTATTTCACCAACATTACTGATCAAATTATTAAACAACTCTCCACTTGGAAAGGTAAATTACTCTCCATGGCCGGCAGGATATGTCTGGTCAAATCAACCATTGTTTCCAAAATGGTCTACTCGCTCATGATCTACAATTGGCCTTCCGGCTTTTTTAAAAAGATTAATACCTATATCAAAAACTTTATTTGGTCAGGGAGCATTTTAGAAAGGAATCTTGTCACTATCCCTTCGAATTCTTGTTGTAAACCTCTTGATAAAGGCGGCATTGGTTTAAAAAATTTAAAGCTTTTCAATAACGCTCTCTAATCCTGCCTTACATGGCACATCATTAATGGTTCCTCTAAAGCTTCGGAGTTCTTGAAGCATAGATTCTTTCCTAAACTCGTGAAAGGAAATTTTTGTCACATCAACTCATCGATCTGGCCCGCCATCAGAGACTCGTATCACTCTATCATGAAGAATTCTAGATGCATGGTCAGTGTGGACTCTTATTTTAATTTTTGGTGTGACAATTGGCGCGGTAACCCCTTGATTTCCTTGCTTTCTATGAATACCTCTCATGGAGATACTAGTCTTTCTATAAAATATGTCCTGCGATCCCATCGTCACACCCTCCCAAAAAATATTGCTCAGATCATTGATAATCATCCTTTCTCCCCTGACGGTGACTTTCTGGTGTGGGAACCTTCTCCCAATGGCATCCTCGATTCTAGAAACTTCTATAATCACTGCTTCTCTCGAGAGAATCCCAATTTTCAATGGATGAGTTTTTTAATAAACCTTGGATAAAACCTTCTAGACTCACCCTCATTTGGCGTCTAGCTCACAATAGAATTCCCACTGATGCCTGTCTTCAAATCTTTAGCATTCAACTTTGCTCTAAATGTCGCATGTGTAATCAACATAGGGAGGATGCCAACCATCTATTTTTGTCCTGTACGACAGCCTCTTCTTTATGGAAATATGTTCTGGATCTCTTTAATTGCAGATGGACAACTTTTGATTCTATTTGTATGTTTCTTAAATATTGCATCAGATATGATGCCTCCTTGCAGATAAAGAATATCTTTCTTGCGGCAGTGGCGGAGCTCCTGCATGTGATCTGGTACGCCCATAATGATATTATTCATAACAACCACTCATTTAGTCTCAATGCAGGTAAAGCTCAGATCCTTATTGCGATTCATGAAGCCGCTTCAATCCAAAAAGCTTCTTGCAACAACTCGGCTAACGATTTAGTTATCCTTCACCACCTCGGTGTCCCGGGCATATATCCAAAATCCAAGCGTTTCTTTGAAGTTTTCTGGAAAGCCCCGATGTCAGGATGGATTAAAGTGAACGTTGACGGCGCTTCCAAAGGCAATCCTGGTCCTGCTAGTTGTGGTGCCATCTTCAGAGACTCATCTGGTCACTGTCAGGGCTGTTTTTATGCCGGCTGTGGTCTTTCTTCTTCGCTCGAGGCTGAGATGCTTGGTGTCATCCATGCTGTTGATTTTGCCATTCAAAGAGGCTGGAGAAAGATCTGGATTGAAAGTGACTCCACAACCATCGTTCAGGCCTATGGAACGGCGACACTCATCTTGCTTGGCCGCTTACCACTCTTTGGATGAAGTGTCTGAACTCGCTTCACGGGCTAGATTATATTGCTACTCATGCTTACCGTGAAGCGAATTCTATTGCTGATGCACTCGCCAACAAAGGTATTCAACAGAGCATGACTTGGCTTGACACTCTTCCAGCTGACTTATCGCCTCTCTTTGAGAGAGATTGTAACAAAATCCCATCTTTCCGACTTTTGTAATCCTCTTGCTTTCTTATATATTTTGTGCTTCGGTCTTTTGACCGAAGCATTACCTTTAAAAATATATATATATATATAGATCATTATAATATAAATATAATTTATATACAAAAAATTTATATGATTTTAGAAATTCTTAAATCATGATATAATTATAAGGATAATGATACTACGAATTAAGACACATATGACGAACAAGTCGAATATTACTCGGAGAGAAGCATTAACGTGGGACTATTATGAAAAGGGTAATATAATTTCATAATCAAAAAATATATTGTAATATATATAATAATATTATTATGTAAAATACATCTTATAAACTTATATTTATTATAGAAGAATCCTATATGAGTACGGAGAGATTCAAGACATAATGTAAAGGGATTTCATATAACTTTTAATTTCTATGAGATACAAGCTATGTTCACCACTCCTTCCTTTTGTGTGGTGTATTTAATTCCCAAGATTTTATTAAATTTATAATTTAAATAAATTTATTGTTATTTATATATCAATTTTATGATCCTTCTTTCTTGGGGATTAACTTTCAAAATTTTCCAAATCAGTAAAAAAAATTTGTCTCAATTTACCTTAATTGAGACTCATGTTTTTTGTTCCCCAAAAATCTTCTTCATGGTGTATATAGATATATTTTAAATATTATATGATGAATATAATCCATTTCATGACATCTTAAGCTTCATTTACTTTCTGTTACTTACATGGAGAGTACGATCACAAGTGACCTAGTTATAAGAGTTTATTGAGAAGATCTTCTTATTGTTTATCAATATTGTTTATGTTTATGCTTCATATAATGTAATACTACAATACATAGTTCAATAATATTCATAATATTCATTATAATCTATTTATTTATGATATCCTCATATTTTAGTACCACTTTCCACTCTTTATTACTTATGATAATGTTTTAGTAAAATCTGACCACCTCTCTATTTGGTTGGAAATCTATTATATTCAAAAACAATTTTTCAAAAACATTTTCAAATGGTACATGAATATAATTATCATGGAATTATATTTTAATTTTTTTTATTTTTTTAAATGCTTCCTTCATCTATTTTCATATATATTTTCAAAGAAAAAGTCTTTCAAAAGTTGTTATGTAATAAAAATCATTTTCTTCTAAGAATAAATAATTTTTTTTTCAGTAAATGTTTTTAAAATATCTTTAAATTTTTTCCCATCTAAGATCAAATGTATTCGTGTTACACATTACTTTATGTGGAAATTATTCAATGATTCCATTCATATTATTTGTCTGAATGGAATATGTTTTTATGGAATAATGTTTATGGGGCCCATTTTTCTTTCACGAGTTATATGATTTGGAAACCCACATCTTTTCACAGGTTATGTTGAAATGATTATGAGATGTGTCTCTTTCCACAGTTTATCATATGTTTACATGTTTATGATACAAATTTGATTTCATGGGTCTTTGTATGATTATTTATTGTCTTCTAGAACATGTATGTATGATTTTATTATGTGATGGGGGGACCTATATCTCTCTCCAATTCCTTGGGTAATTATTTATATCCCATGAGTTAAAAAAAGGATAGAGTGTGTGTTACTGAGTTCCGTAATACAAGGAAGGAATGAGGGTAACTCTGTTCAGTAATATAGTTCTAGAATGAGGGTTACTTAGTTCAGTAATACAGGGCTGTAATGGGGGTTAATCGGTCTAATAAAGGACTTTGTGCACTAAGATTGTATTTTTAATGATACCATGGCTACTATGGAATTAATTATATGATTATATGTTTCCATAATTAAATATCTTATTCATATTTTATGATTTCATGTACTATTATAATTATTTAAAAATTATTCTTTTCATATGAACTGCAAATCATTATTCAATGATTTTTTATATTCAGGGTATGATATTCTATTTTGATAATCATATTCTCATACACTTATGGTCATTTTTATGCTTACATGTCTCTGTTTCTTATCCAAACCGAACATTTTAACTCACCCTTTTTTAGTTTCCATCCCCATGTTGTCAAGATAAGTATAATGTTTTAGGTTTCTAGGATTGGTTCTAGTCAAGAAGAATATGGTGGGAGATAATATATCTCACTTATGTATCTATGTTTTTTTATTCAAGGTTTCTGAAGTCACTATACTACTACAGACTTCATGTATCTATTTGTATAATTTTTAGGATTTCTGAATATGTTATGTAATTTTAAAGTTTTTAAATCAAGCGTATTTATATACAACAAGTTATGAAACTTTCAGATTATAGTGGTAAACCACAACTACACCTCAAAACCCCCTATTAAGGAAATATAAAAAAATATACATCAATATCAGTCCATAAATAACAATATCTAACCATAAAAATGTTTCCCAACACTATGTCTAGCAACCCCCCCCCCAATAAGAAGGAGAATAATCTTATAAATTAAGGTAAATAGAAGATAAAAATACTAACATTAACATTTCATAGGGAAATCTATTTGAATACACCACCATTGGGTACCTAAAATCAAGGAGGAGGGTTAGTGGGAGTCTCATAGTGTAGGAAATTTGGAGTTTTGTGGAGAGGGGTAGATTAGGGTCAAAAATGATTGGAAGAAAAAATACATTTTTAATTACCTATACAGTCCAGGCAGTTTTCCTACAAACTTTTCAAAATCGTGGAGTAATCATTCTCCGCTTACTATCCAAGTAGGACATGCCACAAAATATTACCCCATTATTTACAAACTATGTGCTAACTGTGCATTATATTTTTATCCAAAAACTCTTCTTCACCATACAGTTACCTATACATGGGTACACTATTTTCCAAACAACGTGCCAAGAATGTGTCGACTGCTCTTTGACCATTTTTTTTCATTTTCAACATAAACTCAAGAAAACCCAATGGAAAAAATCTAGAACAAAAATAAAGAGTAAATTACATCAATATGAAATCACTAGTGTGATAATTCTCCCCATCATGAAATCATTATGTATTATAAAAGTCAACTCGAAGATTGATTGGAGAATAAAAGATGGTAATCTTAGTCTACCAACAACATCTACACACATGTATCATTCTCACCATCACGATGTTTCCTAAGGACACAATCCAACATGATAGAAATTCTATAAAAAATATTCTTTTGAGAATCCATAATCAGCACTGGATGCACAAATAGAAAAAAATAATCTCTATTTAAAAACCTTCCAATTTACAACATGATGCAGATATGGGTTGTAAATTTTCAAAAAGAAATCAAGGAATAAACCATCAATTGATGTCAATTATGATGGAAAGGCTAATATGTATGTCACCATACCAACTTGCTTGGTAAACTCAAATGGTATGACATACAAAAGAATTATCTTTAATTTTTTTCCCAAATGATGAAGACCAAAACGAGGTTCCACTTTCAGTAACACTAGATCGCCCATAAAAAACAATTTATCATGTTTTATCTATTTGGAATAATATTTATATCAAGTTTGTGCAATCAAAAATTGCTTCCTGATCATCTATACCCTCTCAAATGTATCTTGCACTATGCTCGACCCAAATAATAAAGTCTTGCCTACATCAACACAACATAAGGATAGTCAAAGCAGATGACCATATAGTGACTCAAAATGATTCATTCAAATTGAGGATTGTGAACTGTTATTATATGAAAACAAGACTAATCCTAAATGAATATACCATGATCCTACAAAATCTAAGACACACACCCGAATCATGTCTTCCAATATATGATTTTACCACTTCGTCAAACCATCCATTTGAGGATTCTATGTTGTGCTCATTTTTACCTGCATCCCCATCTCTATTTAATTGCCATCCCAAAATCAAAAGGTTAAATATTAGTCCTTCTCTGAAATGATTGTCAATGTCACACCCTGAGTGCTTACATCCTCTTAACCATACATCTGTCCCAACTCACCCAAAATTATTGAATCTCTGATCTAAATAATATAGAATTATTTAGATAAATTGCCAAACACTACCCAAATGGAATTTCTTATATGAGTTTAATGAGGAATACTAATACTAATGTTCAATGTGATCCAGTCACACATCTAGGTTGGAATGGGTAGTGCCTAGATAACACTAGAAGGTTTTTGGTGTTCTACTTTAACCTACTATCTTGTTTAACACAATGATTCAATGTCATCTATGTTTATACCCATTAATGGACACCATAACTGCTAATGAACATCATAAAACATATAGGTAGCACCATGATGAATGAAACACTATGATTAATGAGTATCTAGCATCAACACCTTTCACAGATACAATGACACCACAAACCGGATGATGAAGCCTAAAATTCATTCAGGAGATAACTAACTTTAAGAAGTATTTTCCCTACAATGAAATAACTATATGGTTAGCTATCCCAACTCATCATTAGGTGAATCTTACTGAATCAATTATAGAATATTGGTCATTAACTAAACATTGGCCATTAACATTCCTTTATTGTGCTCCTTGGTCTCTAAGTGAATCTGGGAAAACAGCCCCATTAAGGTCCCCTCATCACAAGACATTTTCATTGCATTTAATGGATCACTCTTAAACAAGGAATTTTCCACTATGTTTCCTTTTCTGATGGTATATACTATATCGAAATAAAGACCCTAAAGATATTCTATCCATTGAAACTACCTCAAATTTAAATCCTTTTCTAGGAAACCATAGGCCATGATTTTATTATATGAATAAACCAAACAATTCATCAAAATATATAATGATTCCACATCTAAAAGGAATTCATCACCGGTACTAGGTCTAGGTCATCCTTTAGGTTGTTCTCTTAATGTGGTACGTTTTTTCGAGATCCATACACCACCACATGGGTATTCTACATAAGAATACCCCAAGACTCATGCATGAGGAATAATAATAAACCACATACCACTTTCTAGATTCAAGAATGATCAATATACGAGCGATAATTAATCTCAACACAATCTCTTCAAATGAGTCCTAGCACTCAAGGCTCCATTCATACTTCTCCCTTTATATAGAGAGGCATCGTGGACAAACTAATATAAGATAAGTCTCAAATAAACCACATTTAATATCATTCTATTCTTAAAAAGCATCTAATCTCAAAAAGATTCTTCATTTTTTCCCATGAAGTAACTGCACTAATCTTCTTGGGGTACACTAAAACCAATTATTAAAATATCCCATGGCCCAAATTCATTACCTTTTTTTGGAAGATACACTTAGAAAAATTGGAATATAGTCAATGACCCCAAAGAGTGCCCAACATGATCAGAAAATGCTACTCATGAATCCCTATAGATCTAAAATAAACCAATATGTCATCCACAAATTCCAAAATAATGGAATCGAGTTACTGGTAGAACACTCTATTCATAAGTTCCATAAATACCACTGGATCTTTTTTGAACCCGTAAGGCATGACCAAATACTCAAAATGGAAATATCTATTTCAAAACACTATTTTTGGGATGTCCACATATTTAACTCCAACATGGTGATGACCAGAACATTAGTGAAATTTTGATAACCACCTTTCCCAATGATCTAATCAAGAAATGTATCAATTAGGGGTAACAAATATATTTTATTTTTTTTCACCTTATTCATCTTTCGGTAATCAATGCATAACTGGAAAGAGCCATCAAACTTTCTTGAAAATAGATCTAGGGAGGCCCAAGGTGAGATGCTTGGGAAAATGAGTCCATTATATTTCAAATTGTCTAGTTGAACCTAGAACTCCCTCATGGGGAATATATGGTTTTGTGTAAGAGATATCGACTATGTTTCTGGTTCTAAATCTATGGTAAATTCCACATCCCCCTTTGGTTGAAATATTGAAACTTACTCAGGAAATACATCATGAAACACACTCACTTCAAGATGTAATTCACCTTAACGAATAACACTATTATCCACCAACTTGAGCGATGAAAATTGAAAATTTTCATTCCCAATTCTAGGAGGGGAGGTCTAGAATGACCCGACTAAGGATATGAATCTCCATGAAAAAACTAAGTACTTCTATTAGGTTCCATGAATCTCACCCGCTGTTTATAATAATTGATGTGTTATTGAAAGAACAGAATCTAATAGATACTTAGGATTGCATCAAAGTGTTCTATATCTAAAGTAATGAGATTCCATTCCATCTTGGTCTCTAACATGGTGAGTGAATATAACAAACACTTGCGACCCTTCAATCACTTATTTCCAAGAGTTATTACCAGCTCTATTGCATAAGGCATAAGATCAGTTGGTAGATTCAAAATATTCCCAATATGAGTAGAAATAAACAATATAGAATAACCAATATCAAAATAATTTTAGCTATTGAATATTAATTTAAAATGGAACCACAAACTATCACATGCCCTATATATGATTCCACTGTGGTATGGTCAACAACATGGAGATTCCTCACCTCATTCTATCCATGTGAATGAACACTAACCTATAATTTGGACCTGAAGTAGAACTACCTAAAAGAGGAACATGTTCTATAGTCAGGACCACCAATTCAATATCCCACATTCCTAGACTACATTGATTGTTCTGACATTCCTCTGGTACTTATAGATCACACACCACTACGATAAGGACATGTCACATTGCAAAAAAACATGAACTGTCAAATAGTTCAACATCAGTTAAGAGGTCTGGGAGGAGATGATCACCCTTGTAATATATTACCTTCCTTAACACACTGATGACATGGAACCGAAAAAAAATTAGATTCCATAGATGAAGAAATGTAGGGTAGGGTGGCCTAAACAACCACATCCATTTTCCCTATTCATCCCACTTCTTCTTCTTATCTGATGAACAACCACTTCCCACTATAGATACTACTCCATAGAATCCATAATTCCTTTTATGATCCATCTCTACTATAAAAACATAGTCAACCCCATTGTTAGATCTTTTGATCGTAAACATAATGACTTGAGAATAAATTTCTCATTGAAACCCCCTTTCAAACCTCTGGGCCTTAATCATCTCATTAGAAACAATTTCATGTTCATAAAAACTAGCTCTACAAAGAGGTTAGAATACTCCATAACATTCCATTCAACCTAAAAATATCAATAAACTCTCAGGACCTAGAATATACTAAGACATATTGAAAATATGGAACATTAAAAACAAACATGATGTATTTCTTGCTCATCTCCTCATTCTTTATAGTTTTGAAAACATAGTCACACCACCTCAAACTTGGACCTTCTAGAAAGAATAAAGCACATTTAACCCTCACTACCATTGGAGTTTTATGTAATGAAAATATTCTATCTATATTCTAAATACAATCCTCTAAATACTTATGTTAAGTACTACCTCAAAAAATGGGGCTTGTTCATAAGAATCTCTTGAGCATTGTTCTTTACAGGACCTGGTTCAGTTTCTCAAACTATAGTAGGATCAAAACCAACTACTTATTGAAATTCATGGATAGCGTAGACAATATCTCCAACTTGTAACTGTTCAATTGGGGAGGGTGAACTCACTCCGTCGATATCCCACAGCTATATAGGTTCTCTTTGAAGATCCATTTTTCTATAAGAAGCAATGACCACGAGGAAAAACTATCAATAAAACCATTATGAATCTTTTCATCAATATCAAAAAATAACAAAATAATATTAATACAAAAAAAATCCATCACTATAACATGGCCTATAGAACAATACACCTCGACCTAATATCCATATATAGTCTATAGCTTATACGAATTACCTATAAGAGAATCCAAACTAAAATCCCAACATCCCATGTTGACTCGAGAGATGTCATTCAGTGTGATTTCCATGCACCTTACTCAAAACTAAAACATCTAATCCTAAAAATCCTACCTCTAGTATATCTATACTCATCCCAAATATCATGAACGAAAAGTGTGGGACCCACTCAAATACTTTCTTTTCATGAACCAAGTCAGGGTTCCATCATACCCAACACCCAATGCGGTATGTGGCATGGTCTGAAAGGAATTACCAATCCCTATGGGCTAGAAACCAGTGCATGTGTATCAAAATATTTTTTGGGAACTATTTCACTCATTTGAATAAGAATCAGCAAGTCACACTAGTAAACAATATAAGGATGAATAAATATAACAAAACATGGCATAACAATTTGAATATTTAAGATTTTGTAACATTAGAAGAAAACCAAAAGAACTAAAAAAGGGTAATAACAATTAAATCCCAAAATCTCTAAGAAACAATAGGATCATCATCCCCATTCCACCACCACTAACTCCTATAAAGGAAAACCACTAGAAACCTGAACCACCAACCTGAAACACCTTGAATTTACCTGTCTCAAACATAATAAGGTCTATATATAAATGAAGGTGTATATAGGTTGTGATCCAAATCCTACTAGGATTACACATAATAAATATATTCCATTCCTAAAACATTAAAATAAAATTTAAATGAAATTTTTATAAAAGGAAATAAAGAAGTATGTTTATGTTAAATTTTTGAAGGAAAATATATATTTTTATTCTAAATTGACCAAAAAATGGCATTGTATTCCAAAATAATGTTCAATATCGCATAATCACTAAGACATAGGAAAACCATAAAGGAACTAGATATATATGACACTATTAACCTTGTCTCTTTATGAAATGGGGTATAGAAACCATAACCAATAGCTTTCCCATGCATGGGCCACTATAGGGGAATATCCCATGGGCCTGGTTTTCTTTGATTATTATAATGCTTCAATTAGTGTTCTAATCATTAATACCACTAATGGATCTTAGATATTCCAGTTTTGGTTGAACTAGAAAACTAGTCATAGTCTACGCACACACATACCTAGGTTTCCCTTTGTGATCAATTTTCTTTTACATATCATGTACGACATCACATTATTATATTCGTATGCCAAACACCATAGTGTGCATGATAATTCACCATTTCCACGTAAAAAAATATTTTTAAACTAAAAACAGGCCAAATCTATTTTGAAATATGCTTTTCACTACCTACACAGATTATAGAATATATTCAACACACAAAACATGTAAGATGATATGAACCACACATGGAACATAGCCTATTCCATTTTGAAAACAACTTATCAACACAAAATAATCATTAATAATTTTAAAAAATAATTTCTCACCTCACACACAATACATAGAATAAAAAAATATGTAATGAAAAATATAAAAAATAAAGTAATGTTAAATAATGGAACCACCAACCTCAGGTAATGAATCTTCTAAAAAAGATACACACCCACAACCACACCTCAAGTGAACCCTATAATAAAATTATTAAACCAATAATCAATATAAATCCTTAAAGAAGATAATATATCCCTAAAAATGTCACAAGACCCATTTTAGAATAAAACCCAAAAATAAAAATGGAGATAAATCCTATAAAAATGGTAAATTGTTGAGGAAAACCACATACATAAATATTTGTTTGGAGAAATAGATCAAATCCACCACAAAAATTTAGCTCAAAGGGAGGAAGAGGGATTGGAAAAGGTGAATAGGGTAGGAAATACCGAGTGGGGAGTTGTTTTGTGTAATATGGTTTAAAATTATGGAAAGAAAGAAAAAATAAAAAATCAATTTTTAATGACCCTGATGGCCCAAATGGTTTTCCAAATCATATGGAAACCGTTCTCCCCTTACTGTATAAGAAGGATATCCCAAACAGTTAGCTGAAATAGTATGAAAAACATTCACTAACTATGTTATAAATCTCTATACATAAACAACACTTGGTCACATGGCTAACTGGGCATGAGAACACTCTTTTCTGTACTGTGTGGAAATCATGTTCTACATGATGTTTCCCAAAAAAATCATTTTTATCAGAAAAAATTTATAATAAACTGAATGTAATAATTATGGAACGAAAATAAATAGAAACATACCTCACAATTAAATAATGGTTGTAACATGGTGTCCTTGATATATGGTTGAAGATATAGGGTTAATGTGATTTAAAGCGATGTGGGTTATGTGGATTTTGTGGGAAACAGAGTGATAGAGGATTCCGTTATTGAGAATTGGTTAACAATGTCTTCCCCAACCATCGACAAGGATGGTGGTCTAGTGTTTTATGGTGATGAGTAGATATTTCCAGTGAACTGGGTTCGGGATCCCATTAGAGGAAAGGATAATGGAACGATGGTGAAGCTGGCTTTAGTGACCTATTAATAAACCACAATTGGTGGCTAGTTAGCAGGTGGCTAAAAACATTTTTAGTAGACAGTGAAGATGGATGATTATTTGAAATAAAATTAATGGAATCTATAGATATGAATATGACTTTGATATATGTGTGATGACTATTATTTAATGACGAAAGACGGCCTTGAGATGAGGTGTTATCTTCATGTGACAACTGCCCCTCATGCAATTGGGGATTTGTTAATTCTAGATTTTCCTTCATGTTTCAAGAGAGGAGACCACATGTATAGAGATTTCTAAAATATTAATATAGTCAACTGATAGATTTTACACCAAAAAAGATAATTGGGTTTGGATGGAAACTAAGCTGGTCAAAAATGATGATCGAGTGGGCCGATGATGAGTCACTCTTGTGGGGGAGGTGACGTCATCTTGACATGTGATGATACACAATGGGGAATATGGATCAACCTGACAATCATGGTATATGCATGTGATGTTGGAGGAGAATTCCTTGGGTCGTAGGGTTGCAGTTTTTTTCAAACCATAGGATTCGAATGATTAGAATAGGCTTTGTGACAGTGTCTTTTTACTAGGTGATTGACCTAGGTAGGGCCTTCTTCAGGTTATGGATTGCTTCATTCCTATTCAGAAATCATTGTGAGTTTTTTTGAATTTCATTGAAAGTAACGTTGAATTTCCTTTCTAAGTCCATATGTTGTATTGACCATGCACTAAAAGATATTTCTGTTTGTCTTCAATTTTTTCATGTTCTTTGGTTTTCTTATGGGAATATTGGATTTCCACCTTATGGTTGGTGTCACGTGTGACATTTTTTTATCCTTTACACTTCTCTATTTTTCATAAAAAATTTGGGACTCATCGTTCTTGAATCCTGAACCTTTTTTGTGTACTTATGTTTATTTCTACCCTATATACATACTTGATCCACAATTTCATTAATGTAACTCCCCAAAAAATTTACATTATTTTAATTTTAGAATAAATTTATTTTCTCTCTCATATGGTTTATACTAAAACCCATATTAATCATAGGCTACACACACTAATAATTTAGCTTGTGTTACATGAAAAATTGATTTTTACAATTAATATTATTAATCTAACTGTTATCACCCAGCCATTAAATTAATTATTATGAATAATATTAACTAACATAAAAAAATATATATATATTATATATTCAATAAAATTATTATACAATCCTCCAATAAATATTATATATATATATAATGGAAAAATATATTTTGTGCATAAATGATATATTTTTATAAAGGTGGTTTTATATCCTTTCAACAGAACACCTATTTTAAAACTAAATTTTGAACATTTTTTTAAATAGTTTTTGTGAAAATAAATTTATTTTATGAATTTTGACTTATTAAATTTTAATTGGGTGAAATTTTGTTATTTTTGTGAGAAGTTTAAATTTTTAATGAATAGTATAATATGGTACTGTTTATTTGAAAACTTCCATTTCATTTAAATAATTATCAATGAAATATTAAAGTAAAAATTTGGTTTAAAATCACAATAGATATATTATACATATATTAATACAATTTATTATATTGGAATCATTTTTATAAAGAATATATACATAAAAACATAGTGAATGTTTGAACATTTATCACATTGAAAACAAATTTCTTACCGTGTCTATGAGATGAGCATCAAAATAATTTTTTATTCCTTCTGAATTTATTTTGGAAAAATTAATATGGATATTTGGATTCATTATATCATTTATAGTCAAATAAGATAAAAATAGTTGTTGAACAAAAATTTTTAAGAATGTAATTAAAATTAATTATAGCGATTAAGGTAAAAAATTGTTTACTTAGTGGTTAAACATTATTCTTATGTGAAAAAATAACCTAGAAACATGTCTAGAATCAAATTTATGCCCCTATTTTGTCTATATACTTCATTAGTTCGACATTAATGACTTAGGGGGATATAATTCCCTGATATTTCCCAATATAATAAGTTAATTAAGGAAAAAAATAAAAAAATAGAACATTATTTACCTTTACCATTTATATAGATTTGATATTTGAAAAACACATCATAATTAAGGTTATACATATTAAACTGAAATATAGATGAGTTATTTTCTTAATAATAATTTTTTATTAATTTATAGAAATTAATTAGTTACCTAAAATTCTTTATAAATACCAATTCAGGGATTATTTAGTTAATAATTAATCAAAATAAATGACATTAAAACATTTAATGTGGAAAAAAATGATTGAATTATTGTGTTACAAAATATTCTAGATTAAAATGTCAATTTTCATATCTATGAACATAATATTTTTTTATTCCATAATTTCTTTTATATTATTAAATTTATGTTAAGTAAATTATTTCTAAATTTTAAATTAATATTCTTTTATAATAAATGAATTGTTATTAAAATATTTATAAATACTAAAAATCATATATTCTAACATGTGATTTGTATTTGTTTATAAATGTAATATATTTTCCATCAATGTACCAATTTATAGTTATAATTAACATGTTGACCCCTAAATAGTTAAAACATTACTAGTATTGTCAGAGTTAAAGTAGGGTTTTTTCATGTCAGAAACACTTCAATTGAAATAATTTTGAACAATTATGGTATATTTATCTAATAAGATAGATGAAATATATTATTTTTTGTATTCCTAAATATTATAATAATTATCAATTTAATTTATCTTAGTGTTTTAATTATAGAGTCTAGAATACTATATTCCTAAATAAAAACCCACTGTGAATAAAAACAATGATACATAAACATTAAGGAACAAAATGATAAATATTTATTTCATTTTTGTTTGGTATGAGTTCTCAATGAAAATTGTTCCAATTTAATCCATTATTTTATCATTTTTTAAAAATATTTGTTATGGGATACCTCCAAATGGTGTTTAGCTTTTGGTATTTATAATAATTCCACTCATCCTCAACTTTAAAAATACATTCACTCTTTCTATTACTCAAACCTCCAAGGACACTTTGGATCATTCATAATCTAGCCAAATAATATCCAAACATCCAAAACCTAATACTAGAAGCCTAAATTTTGGCCTACATACATCCAAGGATGCCTTTTAGTATAAACCAAAAGGAGTTACCAGAAGAAGAGGAAACATTCTTCAACAATCTCTTTAGTCTTATTTATTCTTCCATAAATTGTTTTATTCTTATATTTTACTCATATAATAACATCAATATCATAAATATATATATATATATATATATATTACTAAATTCAATGAACTACGATTTCACACACTTCCATCAAATGGGATGTGCAATCATCGTTGGGTACTATGAACTACCGGCTCACGAACTGACGTCTTTCATTCTACCATTACCATTTTTTATGGTTGTGAATAATTATAATTTTATATTTTTATATGATATTTATAATTAATTTTTTATTATATAATTTTTATATAACATATACTATTATCTTTCCATTTTTTGGAATACGATAACTTCGTTTGTGGACATGTAGACTACCGCCTCCTCAAAGTGATGTGATTAATTCACACTATACACTGAATATATAAAAGATGGGTTTAATAAATATATGTTAAATATAAGAAGAAATTAATTTAAATGAATTATAATATACATATATAATATTAACATTTCATTACTTTAATATGGAAATAAAAATAAAATAATGATCATCCATACGTACGACCTACCTTCTCAATGAATAGTGAATTTCATTTGTGTCTCTAAATTTTATGAATTATTATAAACACATATAAAAAATTAAATATGACTATTAAATCATTTTTTAAATTTTTTACATGATGAAATAATGATATAATTAATAGTGATAGTAAATAACAAGTCAATAATAATAATGTGAAACTAGGGAAATAACACAAAAAATAATGAAAATAATGAAAAATTACTATGAAATTAGTAATAAGATATTATAAAAATATCATATATAATATCATAAATATTAGTATTATTTTTAAAATTTTTAGAATCATTTATAAAAAAAATTATATAATAAATTAACTATTTTTCAAAAAAAGGAAGCATATAGTACATGGTTTTTATCTCACTTTTGACATTTGTGTGATAAATATCATATTCAAAACCTACTTATTTTGTTTGGTGTATCTATTTTCTGTTTTGATATATTATATAATGAATTCATTTATCTTAATCGTATTTAATATTTTACTTTTTATTATATATTCCATGTTATTTTAACATGATAATTACCAACTAGTAAAATTTATTTTGCAATCTCACATTCTTCTGGGATAGATAACTTTCTCTCCAAACAATCACTTTTGAATATAAATTTTTCATTGAAATTTATTTTTCTTTGTGGTATCCATTTTATTTTTTAAAGTATATTATTATTTCTTAAACCATATATGATTGTTAGATATGGAATTTAGTTTGGAAGTTATTCATTTACTAGGGAAATATTAGAAATTTTTTATCCTTTACTCAATATGGATATTTGATAAGAAACATTTTTCAAGAATTTAAATAAATAATTTGATATATGAGGAATAATTTTGAACTAAAATAATAGGTTAAGGACTAGTTAATTCAACCCCCTTGATGCATCAGTAGTCTTATGGGACAAATTCAATTTGAACAACCCTTCATGTTTATAACCAGAATGTTTTAAAATATCTTGTGAAGGGTAATGAAAGAAGAGTTAAGGATTGAAAACCCAAATATATTTGTACCAATTGTGTTTCAATCCATTTTGTGAAAGGTCATGACATTAAATAATTAATGATCTTGGGAAACATGATTCACAATATTTACGCATTGCATAAACTTTAGTAATTATTTCTAGAATGTTTTCACTATGAAGTAATCTATAGATGAATTTAATTAATTTTTTATTGATTAGATAGAATTTTGGGTTAGTTTTTTAACAATAAAAAATTATTATGATCATTTTGTTCATGATTAATTCCACTTTACATAACCCTTACCGAACATTTGTACTCATCCTTATTTTGTTTCCTTTACCTAGTTTATGAAGAATATGTCATTGAATGAGTTTCAAGTTTGTACTTTATTTGACTTTGTTATATATTATGTTTTATTTTCTATTTCCAAAAGTTATATGGTATAATTCTAGTATCTAGTTTCCAAAAAATCTAAACTCACTAGTCCATCAGGATTTGATTTATTGTAATCATGAAAATGATATAATGTATGGAATAATCCTTGGGATTCTCAATTTTGGGCATTAAAGTTGGTATCAAAGGGTGTTTTTTAGAAGCCTTGGGATTTGTATTTATGAAATCATAGATTAGGGAACATTATGTTATTATAAGCATTGAGTGTACTTTTAGAATGACATCTAAAGTAGACAACATTTATGATTATGAGTTTAGTAGTGCATAAAATTTTCAATTTTTGATAAAAATTTCTTTATTTTGGGTATTAAATATTTTATTATATAATTCCTGATCTAATAAACTATATGCTATTATTAATAAATACAACCATAGAGGAAGAATGCTTTCAGTACTCATGGAAAATGTTGATATTTCCTCGTAGATAAATCCAACAGGAATGGTATTAGAACTGAAAATGCAATAGATATATTAGGACTAACCTAATCAGGATATAAACAATTACCATTGGGGATGGAGAAAGATATTACAAAACAACATTCTCTAATTCTATATCAATTTATGTGGAAAAAATCCCAGAAATCATAGTGGGAATGTAATTTTAGTTTAGCTGTGAAATGGATTATGTTTCTCGTGAAGATATATATTACCTTAGGATATGATTAAAAGGAAAAGCTTACACATACATTTTATTGTCTCAAAGGGGATGATATTAAATGATGGTTTTTGATTTATAATACTAGGGAAGAAGAGGAAATATAACCCATGGAATGGAAGATTTTTAAGTAGACATTATTTGAAAAATATTTGCCCTATGAGAACCAAACTAATATGAAGATGATGTTTATTAAATTAAATAAAGAGGCAGAGAAATTTTTTAAAAATTATGAGGATACCTTTATATGTATATCTACGTATTCTACGGATAAAATATTCAACACATAGTATCATATTGGTCATTTTTTAAGGGATTAACCCAAATCATCGAAGGGTGCTAGATTCACAAAACAATTCAACAAATGATGAAATAGTTTATTGTAACATCAAGATAGATAAATAATTCTCTATGTATTATGGATTTGGAAGAATGCCTAAGAAGAGGAGGGTGTTAGACCCAAAATGGATAATGGAAAGAATAGAATGAAGGAATTTCCATTATGTGACATTATTTAAGTAGAAAACCTGGTAAAGTCTTGAAGGGAATGGTCATTTTTTGCACGTTTGGAGAAAAATTCCACTACATTTGTGAATTCAAGGTAAAAAAGAAAAATCCTAATATAGAATAATTTACCATTATAGGGACTGATCACTACACAAATGAATTCTCGAAATGTTAAGGGAATATGACTTAGAAGAATACAATAGATCATTGTTATTTCATTTATTGATATAGTTCAGTGGATTGAATAATGTTCATTCGTATTTGAGTGATTGATTATTGTGGAAAATATATTTTTTTCATTGATGTACTAGGTTTAATAATTATGAAAAGTGTATGTATTTTTTGCAGTATAATTTCATTAAGGATTTGAGATCATATATTTAATGATACCAAGAAAAGTGATTCTCTAGAAAGTTAATCATATTTAAAAATACATGGTTGAGGGAAAGATAACACATAATTTTTTATTGATGTTGAGACAATGATACTTGGATAAAGTGATTATTGATATGGATAAACTAAATATGACACTACTAAATACAATTTAAATGATTATAATGCATTAGTTCATAATATTTATGAAAGTTTAACCATTTATGAATGGTTTATGTTTAAATTTGGATGTGGTTTTAGAAATTTATGTATTACATCAACCTATGATGTAAATTTTCTAAGATATGTAGTATAAGTTGTTCAAAGTAATACCAAAGGATATGATTATTCTTATGAATTAGAAACTTATCTAGTAATTAAATTTCCCTACAATCTTATATAGTGAAATAACTCCTTATCTAAATGAAAGGGATGTTGAAACAAAAAT
This sequence comes from Viscum album, assembly GCA_963277665.1. Taxonomy (NCBI): domain Eukaryota; kingdom Viridiplantae; phylum Streptophyta; class Magnoliopsida; order Santalales; family Viscaceae; genus Viscum; species Viscum album. The sequence goes on along the minus strand of OY728150.1, from coordinate 330,486,543 downwards.
GTGGTATTATTATTGTTATTTTTTATAATATCATTAACCTTTTTCACACCTCTGGTTTATGGTAATGTTTTAAAAATCATTATTATTAACATGTTCTCTATCACTCTCCATCAATCCATGATAGTAAGATTTTTCTTCCAAACCATTATTTGCATTAATGTTATCCTATTCAGAATCATTTATTTTCGATGACAATCTAAATACCTTTCCCCTATTATTAATTATATGATTTATTAACCCTATTTACAATTCTATTTTTTCAACAAAAATATTTTCAAATATCAATTCCACGATTACTTATACCAATTTTGAATTATGAGGACACAATTTATTTAAGTTAGGGAAAATATAACACCCCGACAATGTAAACTATTTTTATTTGAGAAAAAGATTAATTTTTTTCAAGACATATTTATATTCTACACCATGTTAATCTTATTCTACAAAAAACATCAATTTAGATTGCATTACACACAAGACTGAGTTTTACCAATAATATTATTAATCTAATAGTTATCTCATATCGATTAAATCAAAATTTTGTAATAGGATAAATTAACTAATGAATATATATATATATATATATATATATATTCAGTCAAAAGTTTTGATATTCATCCAATATCTTTATAGATATTATTATGAAAAATACAGTTTATGCATAAATGCAGTATTATTCTAAAAGAGGTATTTCCCCCTTATAAAGTTTCACCTATTTTAAAACAATTATTCCCTTTTATAAATTTAATTATTCAAAAATAAACATAATTATTGATTTTTATACATAAAAATATCAATGGTTTATTATCCTATATTTTTTTTGAGATGTTTCATTTTTTTGATAAATAGTGACAAATATAACATTTTACATAGAAATTGTCATTTCATTTAAATAATTATTAATGATATATTTTATTTTAAATTAGTTTTGAAGTCACAATTGATCAATTATAAATCTATTAATAAAATTTACTTTATCTTAGTCATTTTTATATTGAATTAAAATACAAAAACAAAATGAAATTTTCAATATTTAACACTTTAAAAACCCTTCTTTCTCCCACATTTACAGAATTAACATTAAATTTATTTTTTCAAATTCTGTTAACCGAACCAGCAAAATTTGAGATAAATATAATGAATTTTTATATTAGTTGTATTATAATATGTTCATCTTATTATTTGCCCAAAATAATTAGTGAATGTAATTAAAATTAATTATAGAGATTAAGGTAAAAGTTATTTTTCTTATTGGATAAAAGTCCATATTAAGGGGAGAAATGCCCTAGAAACTTTCCCAAAAGCTAATATATTCTCATAAATATACCATATCTCCTCTTAGGTTTAATTATATTAGATATTAGTATAGTATTCCATGAAATAGACCAATATAATATGTTAAATATTGAAATCAAGTCAAAAAAAGAACATTGCAAAGATTTAATATTTATAAAGCATTTAGAAATCGAAAACCACCATATTTTCTATTATACATGTCATTTTGAAAAAAAAATGAAATAATTTTATAATAAATATTTATTAATTATATATATATATGAATTAGTAAATTAAAATTTTTTAAAAATGCCAATGCTTTGATTATTTATTTAGACATTAAATAAAATAAATGATATTAAAAAAAACATTGAAGAAAATTAAATGAATTATTATATTATAATATAAGTTTATATTAATATGTCACGTTATAAATAATTAAAAATAATATATTTAAATTTAATCAATTTATTTACATTTTTAAATTTAAATTAAAAAAATTAAAAAATGACATTAATATTATTTAATAATTAAAGTTTTTTATTAAATGATTTAAAATTAATAAAAATCCAATATTAAGACAAGTTATCTTTATGTTATAGTAAATAGTAAATATTTTTCAATAATGGACCAATTATTTTAATTAACATTTGTTCATCTAAATAATAAAAACAGTTCATTCATGGTTATGTTTAGAATGTGTTTTTACAAGTTACGAAAGCTTCTATGGAATTAATTTACAACACATATGGTAATCTTATCATATAAATTAAAATTAATATTTTATAATTATTTGGTCTAAATTTTAGAATAATTCCCACTGTAATTTATTCTTCAGTTATGAACTACAAAATTGAGATTACTAGTTACCTAAATGAAAAACAAAAAACTAAAATAGAAGGAAACTTAATGTCAAAGGAATATAATGAAAAACATTGTTCATTTATTTGGTTTGATAGTCTTTCTCAAACATTTTTCCCCTTTATTACATTATTTTTTCATTTCATAATCACATGAGGTATGGGAGACCTCCCAACAGTAATTACATTTTGGTATTTACAAGAATTGCACTATTCAGCCACTCTATAAAGGCACTCACTCTTCTGATTCCTCACACACCCCAAATCCACATTAGATTCTCTGAAAACAACTGAAATAGGATCCCAAAATTCCTACCCTCATACTATAATTGTAAATATGGGAATAAATCCAACCAAGGAATAATTTTCAACTTAATAAAAGGTATTACCACATGGGAAGGTATTGTTCTTCAATGAACTATTTTTTATTTATTTCTCCACCACTTCAATTATTATTATATAATTCCAATACCATGGCTACAGTGTCAAGAATATAATTATATGTTATTTATATTAATTTTATTACCCCAAAATTCACACAAATCAATCAAATGGGATATGCAACTATCATTCATATGTACAGAGGACTACTACCTCGTGAACTAATATGATTCATTATTCCTTTAACACCTATCATTATAGGTAATAATGATGGATTTAGGAGTTATTATATTATAAATATGATATTAATAATTTATATATGATTATTTATTTTTTATATAACACATACCTTTATGCTTTCCATTTTTATGGAATACGATAACAATGTTTGTAGACGTGTGGACAACCGCCTCCTCGGATAAATGGGATTTATTCACACTGAACATGGGATGTATAAAGGATGGATATAATTTATGTTTTTGATATATATGATAATATTTTTATACTAAAATTATAATATACATATATACTATTTAATGTTCATTATTTTAATATAACATTTAAATTAAAACAATGTTCATGCGTACATACAACCTAATATCTCCATGAATGGTGAATATTATTTGTTTCTCCAAATTTATTTAATTATTATAACAACAAATAAACTGAATATATAAAAAAAATTACATAATTTTTTAAATTATATATATGATATATAAATATATAATTAAATTAAACAATAATTAACATATCGAAACATACTCTAGAAACGTGATAATTAACTCACAATACAGGGAAAATAAATAAAGGTTACTAAAAATATGGGTAATAAGATATTTTAAGAAGATAATATATGATATTAAAAATAATAATGTGGTTGTAAAATATTTTATTAACATTATAAAAGCCAATATAAAAGAGTATAATGAGTGTTCGACAAAAAGTAATCATAATGTAAGGGATTTTCATCAAAAAAAATTACTTATGTGACATAAATGTAATATTCACCACATATATTTCTTATGGTGTATATATTACACCAATTGATATATTATATAATTAATCCTTTTATATACATTTTATTTAATTTTTTAATTTGAATTATCTCTTCCAAGGGGTTTTAACATGAAAATTCCCAACTTGTAAAAGTTGTCTTGTAATCCGTGTTACCTTTGTGTTTGTTAATATTCTCTCAAAACAATCAATTTAACCTAGTAATTTTTCATATAAAATTATGTTTAATTGTGAAAAAGATATTATTATATAATGGATATGATTATTTCATAAACCATATACCTTTTTTAAATATGGTCTTTACTATAGAATTTATTGATTTACTTGGGAAATATTGATAACTCAATATCCTTTACTAAATAATGATTTCTGAAAAAGAACATTGTTAATGAATTTAAATTTATTATTAAATATATAAGGAATTATTTGGACATGAGGGAATCTTTTTATGGATCTATTAATTCATGCCCCTTGATGATTTTTAGTCTTATTGGATTAATTCAATTGGACAAACCATTGACATTGGTAACTAGTATATTTTAAACTGTCTTATCAAAGGTAATGGAATTAACGTTTTGGTAGCCCAAACCAAATCATTTTGTACCCAATATATCTTAAAACATATTTTAAAATAAAATATTGTTAGAGGTTTCATTTTCTTAGGAATCAAAACATCCAATATTTATGAATTTACTTTATTTCAATTATTATTATCCAGAGTATTTTCACTATGACAATGTCTCAGGATTAATTTCACTCATAGTTTTTTGATTACATATAACATGTGTTCATTTAATTAACCTTACATATTAATTATTCTCACTAATTAATTTTTAATTTTGTTTCACATAACCTTTACTGATCATTTTATCTCACCCTTATTTGTTTCATTTCCCTAGGTTTTGAAGAATATATCATTGAATGATTTTCATGGATGTAGTTTATTAGAATTTGTTATGTATGATTTTTTATTTTCTATTTTGGAATTTAAAATCATTATCATATACGTATCTAGTTTTGAAAACATTTTAACTAGGTTGTATTTTTGAATCTTATTTCTTTTAGTCATGCAAATGTTATAAAGTAATGCACCAGCTATGTGCTTCTGGGGTTAGGTCATTGCGATTAAAATTAATCTAAAAAAATTTATAGAATCCAATCATTTATCTCATAGTGAATCATAAATTGTACCATTATAAGTTTCAATAAAATCTGTACATTCACATCTTCAAGTGTGTCTGGACATACATCAATAGTGGTCATTCAATTGAAAAAGAATTTGCATATTTGAGTTTTATAATAGGATGTATTGGATAATTTGTATTTGAATATAAATTATGTTAGGTTGGAATACTCTAGTATAGTTTTTACAAATGTTTTATTATTTTGATGGATTATGGGGGTGTTTAAAAATAGTGTTGGAGTGGATCTCTATGTTGGGTGCGAATACAACAATTAGTTGAAGATCCTACCAAAACTAGTGTAATTTCAATGAGGATTATAGAGTTCTGTAAGAAGAGATTCTAGAGTAGTGGGATATCAAATAACATCCTAAGGTAGTTTTATGTGGGGGATTCTCAAAGAGTATGTTTCACCACACAATTGGTGGGTCATGTAATTTTGACCACAACCGTGTGTTTGTGGATATATCTTTGGGAGAGGTGTCGTGATGTAGAGCCTTATTCCATGACACATAGTGGTGTCCATGATTTCATAGTGAAGTTATGGAGATTTAAATTATCTAATAATAAAATAGTTCATGCTAAGAAAATAACCATAAAATTGTGGAATTATTTCATGGCCCCTTGTGGAAATCCATAATTGACATCCTATATAGTTTGCATTGGTTTGGGAAGGCCATTAATTTCAAGGATAGACCACTTATTTCTTCAAACTGGTAGGTTCTTGAGATATGACTTATATCCATCCCACTCCATCCTCATTTCTCACCTTTTATCAAATTTTATCACTTTATTTAGCAGTTTGTCATGGGTTATTTCCTTCCGTGGTATAGAATGTAAATATCCACCCTACCTCATTATTTTTTCTGTTATTAGTTATCCTTCGAATTGTTTATTATTTCATAAATGGATTTTGGGTGAATTTATTTTTAAATTGGTGGATCATTCTATATATAATCGGTATTTGTGATGTGGTGGATCTAGGATGCCTATTTTGGATGATTATATTCAATTTCTCATCATTTCTATAGTGGTGTGTCACCTGGTCAATTTTCATAGGGATAAATGATTTTTTTGAAATTTTAAATCAATAAGTTATAGATTAAATAGTATTTTAGTCTCAAGAGTGTGAAAGGTATGGTATGTGGAAATATATGGAACATTATTAATGATTTTAGTGTTGTTTTATTTCATGGTGTGTTTCTAGAGAATATGTAATATTGAATTAAAATGAATAATTAGTAATAAATTATAATTATTAATTTATGGATCTTTGTGGTATAAGATAAGGGATCAAGAGAAATTTGATGCCTATAATGAGCTTGTACAAGGAATGGATTGATCTTAGATGGAGATAGATAGTAATGTTCTTGTAATGTAACATTGATATAAAAGTTGATGGACCTATTAACGCTTAACAGTATAGGTGAATACATATACACTACATTCTTATGGCTTTGGAGTCGGGTTTTATGTTTGTCAACACTGTTAAGAAAGATGATGAGTCCAAAAGTATTATTTTTACTATCATTAAGAATTTGAGTAGTGATTTATATATGTCACACAATGGTTGGAAATATATAGATGTTCAGTGGCTATACCACCGAAGGTTTAGCTTAAAGAATTTCTTATCGGACAAAAAATGGACTTGGATGACATAGTGAATTCGAAATAGCACAAGAAAAGTGAAACTCCTTAAGTGAGAGGATTATGGTGTTGGGAACAAGTCCAATGAACATAGTGAATCATTTTTATTTAGTTATACACAATTAATGGTTATAGGAGGGAATAATCACTCTCTTGAGTGTGCCTAGTGTCACATTGTAATTATTAAGTAAAGGCATGGGATCTCTTTGGTTGGAGATGCAATAGAAGAGATATTGGAACATGAAATGAGTATTGATAACATCTGATGATACTTAATGATATTAATTTGTATAGAAAATTTAATTCATATGAGTTGAATGGGTTTTGAGTTGTTGTTTGGTTTTCTATTGGTTCGTTGATTTCGTTGAGTACTTTGTTTCTTCGATTGTTTTTGGACTAGGCATTAAATTGATAATATGATGGTATGTATCTTAGTTACACATATGGGGTAAGATGTGCCTAGATCCGTTCACAATTATTTTATGTTTCCTCGTATAACGTAGGTGTCAAGATTATGTGTTGGGAATACCCTAATATTCTAGGATTATTATGAAGGTTATTTAGGTGGGGGTTTTGTTGCTGGATGTAAATGATAAGGTTAAACAGAACAAATGAACCAAAAAATACACACTCCTAGATCTGGTGCTAAATATTCAATCTAAAAATACATACTCTCATAGTAATGGAAATGATTCGATGATATATACATCATTTTACATGATTATACATGACATATAAATATTCAAATTCTACCTCAAGACCCAAATGTTTATTATATTTTCATAATATATATATAACAAACATATTTCAAAATAGTGCTTCAATATCCCCCTTGTAATTATCAACACATGATTCCCACCAAAACATACTTCAACATATATGTTACTTAGTAAATATAAAACATAAAATATAAGTGAACCCAACTACTTAGAAAGGGAAACATTATATCTTTACTTTATATAGAATTAGTCACTAGATTTAAAATGGAAAGAAATCATGAACATAGATGAAATTTTCTATTGAAGATATATGACGATTAAATAATAAATATTGATCATAAATAATGTTTACGTGGACACAAATAAAATCACATGAATGTATAAGCATAAAAAACAATGAGATTGTATCATTTACCATAGCATAGGAACATGATGTCATAAGATAATAATATCAATCTATGGACACATATAATTGGATTGTTGAACATGTATAAGAATAGAAAATTATAACATATATTAAGGTTAACCACCAAGTCTATTATAACAAAGAGGATCTATCATGATCAATTGTGTCCCATAATATAGTGGATCAAGAATCACTACCTAGAACCAATAATATTGTTGATCAGGCATCACTACTTGTGTGACATAGTAATATAACAGGATATAATTCTTTACTCAATGAATTAGAGGGATATATAGTTCCATTCCAACATATCACATACTGATACAACATACATATATGTTCTAGATAAAATAATCAAAATCCATAGCATGATTAAGCCATGGGAAACAAATAGGTATCATATAAATATTATATAAATATGGTAATTAGGTGATATAATATATGTAAAGAAACATATCAATATATATATTATTAGTAGTTAATAAGAATAAATGGTTCCCTACACACAATAGAAGATTAAAATCATATATCAAAAATAAATTCCATTTTGATCCAAATGTATAATGTTCTAGGTGAATATCCATCTATGAGAACAAAGATATATTGGGGAATGATAATAGAAATACATTAGAATGATGGTTATAATTATGAAAAGGTGTCAATAAGGGAACACAAAAGAAGTGAAATATTAATCCAATCATAAATATTTATGTTATCATTGTTGATACATTAAAATATTGATAATGAATAAAATGATCTTATCATAATAGGATAGGCTTGAAAAAATTTATAACAAGAGAAAACCTGTCATAAAAATATTCAAACGAATTGAATATAAACTATTATTAACATTAATAAATAATACTTTTGTGGAAGATGAGAAATTATCAAATATTTGAGAAATTGTTATTTTTTATTTTATACAACATTAAGATATTTGATAATAATGAAATAACTATCTCAACCCAGAATTCTCTAGAAATGAACTTAAGATAAGAATATTTCAAAATAATAGTTTTAAATATTTGTCAAATATACAATAGATATAATTTCATTGTAATTTTATCTTTATAATAAATTATATATAATTGAAGATAAATCTTATATGCGCAATGTATTTGGGTATTCCCTCATGCTCCACCAAAGAAGACCTCTCTGACTTTTTATCATTCTTCTTGCTTTTATAATAAAAAATTTATTTTCACAAAAATATAATAATTAAACAAAGTAATCCACATTGACAAAAAAGATATAAAAAATCATTTCAAATTGGATAAATGTTTTATGTTTTAGTTTAAAAAACAATAAATATTTTACATTGAAAATAATCAGATCAGCCTATTTTGTTAAGAAATAACTTTGACATGGATAAAAAATCCATAAAATATACATCAATTTTTTTTTATTATAAAAAAATATATATATGAATTAAGGATCAATTTAAAGAACTATTTTGAAAATGAAATGTATTCTACATAGAATAATAGATAAAATTACACATGATATAGATAATAGGTAAGAAAAAAATATAAGGAAATATAAAAAGAAGAGATAATACGAACAAATAAAACCAATATTGATTCAAGAAAATCCTTATCGGCATTTAGAAGAGTGAAATATGAATAAATAATCTTATAAATATAAAAGTCCTTTTAAAAAGTTAAAAATTTCTATAAGGTGTGGGGAATACAATATTTTATATAGAACATAAATTCAAATCATGTAAATATCTATAAGATAATATGAGTCTCAAATCAGAAGAGTGGTTAATAGAAAACCACTAAAAACCACATATTTTATAATGTGGAAATTAATTGAAAAAAAGGTGTGAAGAATAAACGAATATACCTATAAAATAAAAAATGATAGAAAACTCCATATATAAATGGTTTAACATAGTTTAATCATAGTGATAACTAATATTCTGTATCATATTCTATGTATCAATGATCTTTTTGACCATTGAAGGGGATACATAATGTTCTTTGAGATTTTCATGAGAAAAAGATATCATAAATTATGTATAAGGCCATATAAAATTATATGTGCAATGTATAGGATTAAATATATCTTAAATGTGTAAATTTTGATGCAATTATATTTGAAAAACATGATATTATTGTTTATTTCTCCAATGAATTAGGTTTTTCATCAAATTGGAAAAAATATATCATGTGATATTTTTGAGATTTTTGGGGGTTTATATTATTAGAAAAACATGGTAACAATGTTCCAAGACCATGAATTCCATGAAGTATTCATAAAGGTTTAGTTATAAATGTTTTTCAAGCTGTTAATATGTTTCATTAAAAATTAGAGAAACAGAAATATTTTCACATAGGTTAATATTTGCATCATGTAGTTTCCCAAACCCATAGCCAATAGAATAATTCCCAAGACGATTAGTCACTAGGAATCATGTTCTCCTCTCCATATTCCAGAGGGTTCAGACTAGTATTGGGGGTTTAATAGTGGCATAGTAGATAAATACACCCTCTTGAAATGTAATAATTACAATATAACGAAAAAAAATAAATGCATCAGAATATAATACTAACATTGAATCAATAATAAATGAATGATCATCATAAATAAACATGCTGCATTGTACAAAATGTAATAAAACCAATGAAAAATAAATAAATAAAATAAAATAATAAGAATATATCCCCAATATAATAATGATAATAAACTCAATGTTTGTCTCTTATACTCCATCCTTATTTGTAAGGACGATATAATGATGGTAAAATCCAGAAACATAGTTTTACAAACAAGAGATATGTTTGGGTACCCTAATGAAATGGCCCGCTTAACAGTGATGGAGATATACTCAGTACACCACCAATGGCGGTTTCTAATTCATAATCATTTATAATAACTTATGATAAATTTGGGATAAGGTATATAAAAATTATACAACTTCTTTAGAATGAAATGTAAAAAATTTAGGCTCATGTTTCTCAAGGACACTAGGAACATTATACCTTCTTTGGTCTAATCTAGGAAATCGATAAACATTTCACCATATATATATATATATATATTTGTTTTTATATATATATATACACTATACATTCATTTTTATATAGACAGATATATTAATACATCAGAGTAGTTTTGACATGAGGTGTAACTCATGCATCCTTATATAATTATAAGAGTGTATTACTATGTATGGGGTTTTATGACCATAATAACTCAATGGATAATTAGGTAAATCCCAAATAATGGTATCAAGGAAAATTTTTAATAATATAAGTTCTTATAATAAACAGATTAAAATCCCAAATGTTTGAAATAGGATTTGAAAATCATTTTTTCATCTTTCTTAGGGGTGTGACCATCATGAAAAATGTCCCAATCGAGGGGGTATAAGATGTCATTCCCAAACATCCAAGAAATATGAGACATAATCCCACTCCAAAATCACTTGGTGGTGTGATATTTCATGCTCAACTACCATAACTAAGGTACATACAATCATACTATAAAAATTAATGTAATCTAACATTCCCTATGAGCCTTTATCGATATATTTTCTAAGGAGAAAAATGACATCACTCAAGGAAAAATGTACCCTTTTGGTATAATTCAACTAAAATTGTGAACACATATCATAATACCATGCATTCTGTAAAAAATAAATTTATATCACTAGTAATTTTAATTATAAGTTACACGATGGCCATTATATATAACAAAAACTATGAGGTCCATTGGAAGAACTCTTGACAATGATGTAAACCAAAATTCCCATCATCAATAAAATATATTTTTTATTTATAATAAATCACAACACAAAAGGTGTTTTTTTATAACATCTAATATCCATAAATGAATTCATTTAATACAATTTAATAATGTCACTCAATTTAAATAATTTAATGCACAAAACAGTTTATCTAGAATTAAACTGAACATGAGAAATTTAACATAAGCATAACAATTTTAATTAACACATTCTAATGGTGTTTTAGTGATAAGGATAGAAATAATAATTATTTTATTTGGTGAACCCATCTAAAAAGGGTGTTTCATGTGGGAAATAATCCCCAACCTTATCAAAGGGGGTCTAAAACACAATACATGTTTGTCTAGGAAATTATTTTAATTCATTTCATAATTTGTAAGTGACCCCTAGAATGTTCAGTGTGATACATAATGATAAAATTATATTAACAATGAAACCATAAGGGTAGATAATATAGATCACCTACATTATTCTTAGGAATATCCAATCATCCAAAATTGATCTATGATTTGAGTTAAAATGATATAAATTAGATGATTCATCGAATGCCCAAAAATTAGTTAAAACTATCATACACTCATTTATTGTTATTATAGTGAGTACAAATAATAAGAGAAGAATGTATAGTCTATAACATACTGATTTAGTTCCCATGTAACTGACGGTGAGATAAATAGAGTCCGGATGAAGAAGGTGCTTCAAATTATATTTAATGACAGGAAATAGATTCCATGTGGCTCCCCTTACTATAAATGAGTGATAAAAGAATTATTAAGAGAAAATAAATATGGGAAAAAGAACATTTTCATTATTAAACCTATTTAAATATCCATATAGTTAGGCATTGCGGTATGTCTAACACTACCACAAAATAGGGCAAGGGAAGCGCTTCCCTTTATCAGCACTAAATAGAATGTTCAGATCAAGGGGTATGACTTTATCAGTGCTAAAATAAGCTCTGATAAAGGGTACCCCTTTATCAATTATTTTTTTAGCGCTGATAAAAGGTAACATTTATCAGCGCTTTTTTAGCGCTGGTAAAGGAATCTCTTTATCAGCGCTAAAAAAAGTGCAGATAAATGAATGTTTTATCAACACTTTTATTTCAGCGCTGATAAAACATACCTTTATCAGCACTTTTAACGAGTTCTGATAAAGGATCCGTATGTTTTTATTTACTAACCCTAATAGGCCATCCTCGCTTGCACGCGGTCAAGCTATCGTGGAAGCTGAACCAGACCTCTCATTACCGCACCCTCTTCTTCCTCGTCCACCACCTCCTCCTCCTCCTCCTCCACATCCTCCTCCTTCTCCGCCAACGCCGCTGCCTCCGCCCCTGCCCTCGCCCCCTCTACCGTGACCGCTGCTGCCTCTGTCGCCGCAGCCACCCTACCGCCGCCGCCACCTCCATCTCTAGCGCTGCCTCCCTCACCACCTCTACCATTATTGATATTCATTTTGAGGTAAATTTTTTTCTACCACTTGAATCGAATGTGTGAAATCCCGATTTAAGGTTTTATTGCAAGAGTCAATAGATTATTGATATTATTGAGTTCTTTATTTAATCCTTGCACCTCAATAAACACCTATTGAATCTTGTTTCATGGGTTAGATGTTCTTGAACTCTTTTATGGACACCCCTTTAGTGTGCCAAGTAAAATTATCCCTTTAATGTCAAATTGTTAACTTCCATGAACACCTATTTACCATATGTCAAAACTTTTAAATGAGGTTTACCTTGATACAAAGGTATATAAATGGAATTGAAGACACATAATAGGTGTTTGGCCTAGATTTTTAATGGAATGTACCATGTAGAAAATTTCCATGTCGATTATGGACCATTTTGAAGACCCTTTGAGCCTTATTAGTGAATTTTCCATTCTTGGTAAAATTGAATGTGTAATAATAATGAGGAGTGAATTTTACATGATGGATTTATTTTAATTTAATGAATTAATTAAATGAATTGAAATGATTTTTAATGGGTTGAAAGGGAACACCATCTACTACATGTTATATAGAATGATAATTATGTATTTCTTTTCGTTGAATGAAATTGTACATGGATAATGGGACATATGAGATTTTTTTCTTCATGTATTGTAATATAAATATGAATGTGCATAATTCCTTACATATACAAATGGTCCTAATTAAATTGATGGATGGGAGGTAATTCCCCATTATAGTTAAAATTAAAATACACCTTTATAGAGGATAACATAAGATGGTAAGGTAATTGTTGAGAATATAGGAAAATCACACTCCCTTACATCGGGTGTTGAGTATAACATATCGCACCACAAATACTAATAGGATGTTGTGCTTTTTTCACCACACCAATTTCATAGAGATATTACATGATGTATTACTACCCATCCCGAGTTCCATCTAGTTCACATTGTTTAATGCTTGATCACTATTATGGTTGGATTTCTTTTCTCGAGGTATGTGATCTTTCTGATTCCAATTTAGATTTGTTTGCACCTATGGTTTGAATAAAAATTGGTGATCAGATAGTGATTTCTATCAATAATTTTAAATTTATTTTCATGCATTGTCTTTTGGGGTTTGTGAGATGTGGTAAATGGTGTACTCAATTTTAGATTTTTTTTATTCTCATGGGTTTCCCTTATTTAATGTTTTCTTTTCAGTTGGAAGTCTCCTCTGCTGTGCGCCTCTCCTCTACCACGTACGCACCTCTGTCATGTGCTTAACGACACCATTGCGGTGAGTTTTCTCCTGTTACTCATTGGTTTCCTCTTGTTTGCATGTTATTAATGTTTGATAATGATGGTTATAATGTGAAATGTACGGGCTAAACGCCATGCTGAAAATCGTGGCCATTGGTGGTCCTTGTTTGCGCACTAAATGAATTTAATGTTGGTTGGTTCTTGTTGAACATTGGAATATATAAATGGGTAATATACGTATACTTGACTTATGAATGAACACCCCAGGATGATAAAACTTCTGTGATAACCCCTGAATTTACAAACAAAATTGAATAAGTGATGCTTGATAAAATCTAAAATTTTGATTGTTTGGTTTGTATGGTCTTGCGATTGAGGTGTCATGCTTATAATGATTCATCAACCAAATGTGGTTTTCTAGGGGCATGAAACAATAGAGACTTTGTAGGGGAACATGAATGGAACCAGAGATTGGGAAGGACTCAAACAATCCTCTGATAATATATAGCTAGTGTCCCATTGGATGTTTTGGTCAAGAGAGGGGATGTTGTACCACCATCAACACACTATTGGTATTATAGTCGAAGAATATAACATGTTTCAAGGAATTATCTATACATATTGGTGGTTATCATTTATTTTGTGAACCACCCATGCTTTATATGATAATATTTTATTTTAGTTTTGTTATGGATTAGTTTGTTTTATAACAAACCAAAATCATTTGTTACCAGATGAGAGTTACCTTTTTATCTCCAAAATAGGCAGAGTTATTTTCACTTGGATGAGAGGAATCTTCTATCTAGTCATGTAGAACCAATTCAATCTATATTGTATTTCCTTATGGCTTAAATAGTTAGGCATATTGTAGACGTTGGAAGAATGATGTTGGATTCCTTTTCCCCAATGGTAGTACATTTTTAGGATGTTTTCACTGATGAGGTATAAAATATACTTCTTAATAAAGAGATAAACATTAAAATCTAGTTAGTTTTGGGAGAAAATTCAGTTTCTATCACAATTTCTAAAATAACACCAAAAGAGCATCAGTTGTTTGAATTACAATTTGATGATATAGAATATAATGGTTTCATATGGAATAGTACTTTAACATGGGGTTTTATAGTTCTCTAAAATAGATGGTTGATTGGTATTTATTCTTTTGTTGGACTATTGGAGATTGAACCTGACGAGAGTCATGAATATGTATCCTCATCCACACATTGATAGTCACATTGATCATCTATGATGTTCTATGATCTTCTCCAAGATAGATTTGACATTAGGATACCATTAGATGAGTTGGACATCTATGGACCTACCATGGACTGCTTTTAGGAGTAGTTATGGCCTGTATGAATTTTTAACGATGATATTTGGTTTAACTAATGCATTGGTTGTGTTAATGGGCTTGATGAATAAGATATTTCATCCTTTTTTGGATAATTTTTAGTAGTTTTTTTCAATTAAATAATAGTGTACTCCCAACTCATAATTGATCTAGACTAACATCTTATCATCACCTTGATTACATTGAGATAACATAATATTTATTAATGTTTTCTCCTGTTACTCATTAGTTTCCTCTTGTTCACATGTTATTACTGTTTGATATTGATGGGTATAATGTGAAATGTACGGGCTAAATGCCCTGCTGAAAATCATGGTCGTTGGTGGTCCTTGTTTATGCACTAAATGAATTGAATGTTGGTTGGCTATTGTTGAACATTGGAATATATAAATTGGTAATATATGTTAACTTGACTTATGAATGAACACTGCAGTATGACATGTGTTTTACTTCACTCACACCATGTATAAATACCATAGAGACTTGATGTGTATAGACTATACACCCCTAGTGGTCATGTAAGGACTACACCCAATGTATTCCACAAAAATGTGATGCATAGCTGGTGAGGTGACTCAATATGTATCTAAAGTTCATACCATTAGCTCATGTTGTTCTAAATGTCATGTATTTTCAATGGCATCATTAAGTCTTTGTAAGACTAACTTGGAATAAATTTGCTATATTTCAGATTAAATCAGGTATCTTATACATACACGATGTTCACCCTACTGGACACACCATGTATAAGGATTCCACATGTGTTTAAGGGCATTTGTACCATGATTTGTTTTTATAAAACCCAAACAATGCCAAATGATTAATTAAAACATAATATTCGGAAAGTTCTTGAGATTGAACCCATAAAGACGATGAATATGAATAATGAATGGATGAATGCCAATCGGTTTACAAAAGAGAATGAAGATGGCGTGAAAGTCTTTATCAAGTTTGTAGAAGATCATGTATGTGACCCTTCTCAAATCCTTTTTCTGTGTTTACGCTGTTGTTATTCAAGACAAATTAGTCTAGGGGAGTTAGACGAACACCAGATCTGTCACGGAATAGATCGAAGTTATACATGTTGTAATAAACATGGGGTAAAAACCAATGTAGGTAGTGACTCAAAGAACACGACATTTTATAGATCAAATGATACGAATAGAAGTGTGAACAGTGAAGACGATCGTATGGAGGGTGTCATTACAGATGTGAACGATGATGAAGATCGTATTGAGGAAATTACAAGGACAGTTGAAGATGAACTTCATGATTGCCCAAAATTGTTTGAGAAGTTAAAGTGTTGTGTAAAAACACTATTGTATGCTGGTTGCTCTAAATATACAACATTGTTAGCCATATTGAAGCTATATAATTTGAAAGCAGGCAATGGGTGGAGTGATGCCACTTTTACGGAACTACTTGCTCTCCTAAATGACATGCTCCCAAAAGATAATGAACTCCCAAGCAGAACATAAGATGCCAAACGAATGCTAAGATCGATGGGTATGATCTCTGAGATAATACATACTTTCCCAAATGACTGTATATTGTTTTGAAAGGACTAAAAAACACGTAAAGAATTCCCAATGTGTGGTGCTTCCCGATACAAAAAAGATGATTAAGTCCTACGAAAGTTTTATGGTACTTTCCAATCATTCCTAGGTTTAGACGCCTATATGGAAGTGAGGAGACTGCAGGACAATTGAAATGGCATTCAGATATAAGAATTAATGATGGGAAACTATGTCACCCGACAGACTCTCCTTAGTGGAAGTGAATTGATCA
This sequence comes from Viscum album, assembly GCA_963277665.1. Lineage (NCBI taxonomy): Eukaryota > Viridiplantae > Streptophyta > Magnoliopsida > Santalales > Viscaceae > Viscum > Viscum album. The sequence continues at coordinate 330,469,471 of OY728150.1, read as the reverse complement.
CGAGAATCTTGAATTTGGGAATGAGCCAAGAAACCTTCGTCTGGCATTATCTACAGATGGGGTGAATCCTTTTGGTTTTCAAAGCAGCAGTCACAGTACATGGATGGTTATGTTGGTAAATTATAACTTACCATTGTGGTTATGCATGAAACAAAAATACATCATGTTATCTATGCTTATATCAAGACCAAAACAACCGGGTAATTATATTGATGTTTACTTGGCCCCATTGATCGTGGATTTGAAAATATTGTGGGATTCAGGAGTTATGTTGTATGATGCTTACAAAAATGAACAATTCACTTTGAAATCCATGTTGTACGGGACGATAAATGACTTTCCTTCTTATGGAAATTTTTCAGGATATAGCATTAAAGGATCTCAAGGGTGTCTCGTTTGCGAACAAGTTATACAGTAAATTAGGTTGAAGCATTCATCGAAAACCATGTTTCTAGGACATCCCAGATTTCTACACCGACAACATAAGTACTAATCTCGGACGACATCATTTGATGGAAGTTCAGAGGAACGTATAGTGAAGGGTGAAAAATGAACATTTCTTCCTCCTGCTTCTTAAACTCTTTCCAGGCAGGAGAGATATCATTTTTTCAACATCTTGAATGACATAATGGTTCCAGAAGGGTATTCATCAAATATCAATAACATCGTGTCAATGCATGATTTAAAATTAAATGGTCTGAAATCACATGACTGCCATGTTTTGATGCAAGATCTAATTCATATATCTTTATGTTGGATTTTTCCAAAGAATGTCTGCCGTACATTAACGAAGCTATTTTTCTTCTTCAAAGCTATATGTAGCAAAGTTATAGACCCGGTGAAATTGCCAACTATGGAAAGAGAAATTGCCTGTCATATTATTTGAATTAGAAATGTTCTTTCCACCGACATTTTTCGATATGATAGTTCATTTGATGGTTCATTTGGTGATAGAGATTCAACTATGTGGTCCTGTACATTATATATGGATGTATCCCATTGAACGATATATGATGATTTTGAAAGGGTATGTCAAAAACCGAAGTCGGCCAGAGGGTTGTATTGCGGAGCAATATATTGTTGAGGAAGCTGTTGAATTTTGTACTGAATACCAGCCTGGTGTGGAAATCATTGGCCTACCGAAATCTCGTCACACTGAGAGGCTTGAGCGTGAAGGAATTTTTGGAAGATAAGTTTCCACAATCAATATTACAGATCGAAAGCTTGCCCACCTTTATTTTTTGCATAACAGTTTCGACGTTGACCCATATGTTCAAACCCACAAAGAAATTCATAGGCGTTTGAATCCTTCTAGGGCTGAAAAATGGATATCAGATACACATAATTGATAGATTATAGGATGGTTTCGAGACCGTATTTTTAAGCAGTTAGATGAAAATCCAGACTCATTTTCAGAAGGACTTCGATGGCTAGTCGGAGGAGAATGTGTGTATGTATTATCTTACAATGCTTATGAAGTTAACGGTTATACATTCTATACTAATGAACATGATGAAGACAGTACCATGTAGAATAGTGGGGTTAAACTTGTGGCTGAGGCGAAGCATGTTTCCAGTGCTATGGAAAAAATACAATTTATGCGAATATGTCATACTTTGGCATCATGAAACGAATATGGGAGTTGGATTATATGAAATTCCAAGTGCCGGTTTTTCAATGCAAGTGGGTTGATAATAGGAGTGTTGGTAAAATAGGTGATTTAGGATTCGTGAAAGTTGATTTTTGTAAGGAAGGGGAGAAAGACGAACCATTTATAATGGCATCACAGGCAGTACAAGTATTTTATGTTCCAGACCCCGCAAACCGAAATTGGTCAATTGCTCTGTTATATACCAAAAAAACGGAAGGGTCAGATGAAAGTTCAACAGAGGTTGACCCTTTTATAGTGACTTCACAATCATTTCGCAGCGGTCCCAAAGTAGACGTCATTTTGTATGTCAGAGGAGACCATAATAAAGGAATTTACATAGTCGATAGAGGAGTCAAATCTCTTCAGCCTTTAAAGAAAAAAAAGAGTACAATAATCAGGTTATTTGTTTATTGAAACATAAATTGTGTTACGTTATGTTATTATCTGTTCACTATTGTTTTTATATAATATAAATAAAATATTAAACCACTTCTGCAAATAATGACTTCTGCACCAGCTGATGCACCCAATCCTGAGGCACAAAAGTTCTCTCAACCAACAGCTGGTGGTCCCACTGCAAAGAAACAATAGGTTTCTCAACCAGATGCTGGTGGTCCCAGTGCAGAGCAACAACAGGTTTCTCAACCTGTTATTGTTGGTCCCATTGCCGATTCTAGCGCTCCGGGGGAAGATATTGATGCTACATCCGAGGAAATGGTAGGAAATGAAACCCTGAAAGTGCAAAAAAAAGAGCATCGTAGTTTGACAGTGTTAGCCAAAATCCGTAAGACAAAAGATAAAGGCATCAAATTTGAGGTGGGATGGAATAGGTGAGGCCATCATTTTAACCCTAACAGAGCCATCTTTAGTAGCTACATTGGAATCGTCACTCGGTAATGCATGCCGATTGATGTACAGTCGTGGCACCATGTTGTCATAGTGATGAAGACACTAATATGGGATGAGATTACGGTAACATTATAATATCAATTTTTAATTTATTCAAATAAAATAAAATACCAAAACATTGACTTACTCTTTATCATCCATTTTAGAGTGAATTTATAGTAGATGCCTCGCAGAAGGAATATGTATTAAGAGTTTTAGGAAGGATTCATAGAGGTTTCCGCACAATTTTAACAAAATATCATCTTAAAGATGCAGAAGGGAAAATCAAGCTACACCCACCTCCTCTTTACGCACACTTGATATCCCAAGGAGCGTGGGATGCATTTAGCAACCGTCGTGGTGAGCATACTTTTCAGGTAAATTGTGTGGGGTAATACGTTGTTTGATGTTTTCTGGTATTCATCACTCTGATTGACTGTTTTTTATTTATGAAAGAGCTACTGAGTGCTGAAAATAAAAAACGCGCAACAAAACCAGCATACCCTTACCGTAAAGCAAGGATGGGGTACGCTGAACTTCAGAAAAACTGGTACGTCTTTTAAATCTACCCTACTACTAGTATGTGACATATATCAACACCATAACCATGTTCTTTGTTTATGTGTAGATTGATGAATCGAAATTGAAATCCATATCCATCCCACACCATGTGATATGGAAGGAGGCTCGTGTAAATAAAGAGGGGATATTGATATATAAAAACACACAAAAAGTGTAGGAAACATGTGTATGTATGACATAATATAAATTTGATTTTCTTTAAATCGCTATTACATTACAATAACTACTTATTTTTCTATATTTTCTATCTTAAATAGTCACAAGAATCAACAACAACAACACCAGATGCAGACATAATTTCAACAGCCTTGATGTAGCTAGAAAAGTATGGCTGCGTCAGAGGTGCGGGTTTTGGGGTGACGCACCGAACATATTTTCAAAAACAAAAACAAGAGGGGGAGGAAACTGAAAAAATGGAAAAGCTGCAAGAACAATTATCAATATTTCAAGTAGAATTACAATACCAGAGAGAGAGGATAGAAAAATTGATGGGGGAGAGGCGAACAGAAGAAACAACTCAGCAACAACCCGTGCATGGCGATCTCACCCCACCCCCACCAGCTTTGAGGTGAGCCATTCCCTTAAAAACCTGACTTAGATGAGGTAATCAATGTTTTAATAATTGTTTCTATGAAATGTGATTTACATAGACACTGATACCTTTCCTGTACTAATATTCCACCGGGTGAAAATGACTGTGATTTATATTTATCAACTCCCACCTATCGCCTTGTAGTGAGGGATACGATGTTCAATACGCAAAACGATGTGCTACACAATAGACAACATCTAAAAGATCATATTAGAGTGTCAATTAACATAGCTAATGAGCCGAGTGCTGAGCTACCTATTCCAAATGATTATGACGACATTCATACGGTTGAACAAGATGTTGGAACATTCATCGCATGGCCGACAATTCTTGTAAAAAAACATTTCGACAAAAAGGTATTCATTTCCAATTTATTTTTCATGCCGGACCTTTAATATTTAATGAAAAAGGTCTGAACCAATGAATTTTATTAAAGAATGACAAAGACCATGGGGTGAAATGAAATATCAGATCAAAACTATCTCAAGGATCAACCAACCGTATGAAATGGTCTACTGAGAGCACCTTCACCCCGCCCGTTCTATATCCACAGTTAATAACATTGCAGGCTCATGTGGATACAAAGTTGAAAGACGGCAGTACTTACATAGTTGATTTCGAAAAAGATATGTATGAAGAGGAAATATCAGATTTCATTAGTGCTGAAAATGTAAATGAACTCCTCAAGTATGAATGGCTAGGCACCTCAGTTGTAAATGTATACTTGAGGTATTTATTTATGATTTGATTTTACAAAATCTGATATACACTAATAATTATGACTAAACACATTTTATATTTTTTTGCAAACGTATATATGAAAAAAAATTAAGGGATTTACCCATGAACAAAAATTTGGACTTGTTAGTCCTCACACAACCTCTTCAAAAGATGAAATATATTCTGATAAAGAGGCTGCAATAATGAAATCCCTGCTCAAATCATTTGAAAACAAAATTACATATGATAGACTCTTTTTAATACCAACGATGTAGGGGTAAAAGTCTACAATTATTTCATATCAACTATATTTACATTTCTTTCTTTACTTATTTCATTTTGTATTTTTAGGGAGCATTAGATGCAGATTGAAATCAATTTGGATACTCCAAAGATTTATTTTCTGGATTCAACGCATGGATATCCAAAAAACCGACCACGCATGATGGCGTTTGTTAATTTGTAATACCCTAGATCCAACATTTTAAAACTAAACATCTAGTTATATAATTTATGTTATCTGTTAAGGAGGATTCTGTTATGATAGGGCGGTGCATCAATATCGTCTAATGCATGGAATGAATCCAGGGCATAAGGATGAGCACGCCTACAAGATCTACAACTGGATAAGTATCCGGGTATATATAATAACATTTCACTATAAAAACACATATCAAAACAAATTACTTATTGTTGTCGATGTTTTTGTAGTGTCCAAAACAAACAACCTGAAAGGACTGTGGTTATTATGTTTGTAAATTTATGAAAGAGATCATATTTCATCAACAAACTAGCATCCCTGATGAGGTATTTTTGAAAATAATTAAGAGTTCATTTAAAATATTTATTAATCCTTTGTGTATTTATATTTTTTCAGTACTACCATGACTATCGCAGAAACTCACATTCAAAAGATGATATACATGTGTTTAGAAACGAATGGGAAACATACTTGATGGAAGATTGTACAAAAATAGGATAAAGGTGAATTCCTACTACTTATGTTATCTATATATGATCATTGATTATCCTCCTACCTTCATTGGTGAATTGAGAATGCTTCGATGTATGGAAATCATAATTTATTACTTAATGTTTTCTATCCCCAGATTCATATTATTGATCTTTGAACAAATCAATATTTAAGTAAGGCATGATGGTGTGCAGTGCGTATGGGGTGAACGATGAAACCACCGAGGATCAACAAAATCCATTTTTTGTATATCATTTGTTTGAACTTGTATCTGAGCACATGAGTTGTTTTTTGACTTGCACAATTATTTCTAGGTAGATAATGAGATAATAGGTATCATTGAGGAATATTTTGGAACCAAAATATTTGTCACATGATAATTAAAGTAATAGAAAGGCTGGTTGAGATGAAATCCAAGCTCAAACAACCAGTACATCATCAAAAGAATCAACCCTATGATGCACCATCATGTAGAATCCGGTCCTCGTGATGTTTTGAGGTTTTTTATGGAAGGTATGGGGAGTCTGATGATCCCCATGGCCACCATAAATAATGTTTACAGACAGCTCCACATTTTTTTTGTGCCTCATGCCTCTTTACAAGGATCACGCCATTCTCATGGTCCATCTCAGCACGTATGTCCCATTCATCCCATTGCTACTCTTGGAAGAACCTGAGAATCTAACAATGCATAAGCCCCACAAACTCATCCAACCAAGAGTATTCCTAGTGTGAAGGGAAGCTAACCATGGGTAATACCTACAACATACCTCTTTTAAATATAAGGGTTTTGATCCTTGTATTCTAAATAGAGTACATAGGAAGCCTCCATGAGGTTAAGTCCCGAACCAATGGTAAAGCATGGTGACCCCCTCTCTGGGGTACACCTTCACTTATTTTCCATCTTGTATTTCCCTCAGTGGCGTCTGAATAAGTCTTCAAAATGAAAAACCATACCTTTATGGGATGCGCCACACTTGGGCCAGACCTCATTGGGCGTTTTGATCCATCTATCAGGTAAACATTCCAGGTGCTACCTCCTAGAGATGTACCTACCTGATCCACTTTTATAAGTGTTTTGATCCACCCAGGTCTTACATCTTTGTAAGACATTAAATCATGACCCTCTATCCTTGTGGGATGTTAAAATCATGGAATACCTCAAGTTAAACATGGGTTTCCATTAATATATTCAATATTAATGTTTAATCAGTCCTTATTAAGGTATTTTGGAGGTGTGTTTTTATGTTTTCCCGCAGATTTCTGAAGATTCAAAAATTTATATATGTGATTCCATGCTTTTACATTATATGATGATTTTATTATGCTATTATTTCTTTCTAAGTGTACTATATGAAATGTTTGTGTGGTTAAAAATGTGATATCAAAGGAATTTTGGGTGTGTATAAACTTGAAAGTATTTTTTAAAATTAATTCAGTTGTATTTCTTGTGGGTTTTCATGCTTAAGTCCTTTAAATGTGTTTGAAGAAATGAGAAAGTGGGGTGATGGGTGTTTTCAAATGGATTTAATGTGTGTAAATTTTAAACAGGGTTTTCTTATGATATGTAGAGAGTCTATATATGTGTATTTACATTGAATGAAAGTACATGAGAATGTGTTGATATATATGATGCGTATGATGTAAATTGAGCACAATTTCCATACAAGGTATTTTCTTTATGATGTGCAGGGGACAGGTTGAGAGGGCAGGGGTGGTTTTCTGGGAGAAGGGGAAGGGGGAAAAGTGGTAGGGGAAGTGGTAGGGGGTGTTCTAGGTTATTTTGAAATATGTAGGGGGTGAGAAGGGGGGTGTACAATGGGCAAGGGGGAGTGCAGTGGACAGGGGTGTACTGGGGAATGGGGCAGGTGGTGTTCAGGAGGCAGGGAGTGTGCAGGGGTAGGGGGTGTGCTTGGGGGTGGGTAGTGTGTAGGGGGTGTGCTGGGGAAGGGGGCATGGGTGCTTCTTTTTTATGGAATTGGGGGACATATAGCCTGGGTATTAAACCATTGCTATAGGTATATAGCCAAGGTTTAATGCCATTGCAAAAGGCCCATCATTGGTATCCAATAGCATCATGATGCTGTGGAATGGAGACCCAAATCCCTAATAGTTAAAACCAAAGTTAGGGGAAGAAGGAGAAGAATATAGAGTAGGATAATAGGGTTTAAGATATTCCACCACTCTTTTAATGTAACTGATAGTATTTTATTTATCTCAAAAGTAAGGGAGATATCCCATTGGGGAAGGGAGAAGGAGGAGAGTGCGTGTAAAGGATTTTGTTGAGTGGAATGAGGGATATACGAGGGTAACCTGCTTTAATGGTTGATATTGAATTTTTTTAATTCCACTCATTAATTAGGTGAATTATTAGGCCTAAGGGTAAAATAAATCATTTTCCAACAACGTGGGAATCAATATACACACACTTCTAATTCGTATAGTTTCATTGAGTGGCTTACAATCCATTATTCAACCATATAGAGATACTTCCCCAAAAACTCATACCTTACACAAGTTCATCACATTATTTGAAAAACTATTAACGATCAATGTGAGACCATCATAACCTTAGAACAAAACTGTAGGTTTATCTATTCCCCCTCGAATCATTAAATAGCCCATGTTCTACTAAACATTGGGCCACTTGATTATTATAGATTATTAGCCCTAACCATTCTCCAATTTCATTAATTGGTTATTTTATGTTTTGTGTCTCACTATTATAATTCCATTTAGAAACCCCATTATTTATTTCATTATTTTATTACTAACATTATATTTGTTTTGTTATGTAAGTGAAATATGTTTCTTGCTTTCATCAGATACTGCCGCCATGGATGACAATTTTTTAGAGCAGATGGATGCTAAAAGGATGGAACATCATTATTTTTTAACTGTTTGTTCGATAAATGTAATTGTAACCAAATTAGAAATTGTTTGAAATGTATACAGAAGTGTGTATCTTTTTATTCATGATTTCAAGTAAATGTATGTATCATTTTTGTTCTTCTGTGCTTTGTGTGTGGGTGTTGTTTGTGCTATGTGCTGGTGTTGTTTGTGCTCTGTGCAGGTGCTGTAATGTGTGCAGGTGCTGGCCAGGTTCTATGTAGTTCTGGTTTTTCATAGGATCTTTGGCCTTTATCAGCGCTATTTTGAGCGCTGATAAAGGGCCCCCCTTTATCTTCGCTGATATTAAAAATGCTTTTTTAGCACTGTTAAAGGCTGTTTTTAGCGCTATTATAAGCCATATTTGTAGTAGTGTAAAAATATGACAAATATGTGGGTATAAATATCAAAATACACCGGATGGATGGTTATCTCACACATTTTGGAAAAATGTTTAAAAAAATGTGTATCTACTGGTGAACTAGCACTAAGGGTGTGCACTGGCTCATGGTTTGGGGAAATTATGTGTAACATGTATCCCACCTATAAAATAAATTGCAAACACCTTTCATCACCATTATCCTCAATGTGTAAAGTGAAATAAAATAATAATAAACCTCCTGATCTACTAGACCAAGATATACGATCTCTCTTAAAGGGATTCATGGTTTAATCTAATCGTGCACCCTATCCGACCCTAATTGAAAGTGGTAATTTTGACATTGGAACTCCTAAAAATCACCCAACCCTATAAAAAACTTCTTGGGCCGCAAACCATGTCCAAAAAAAACACATTTATGTTCTACTATCCTATAATGTTTTTTGGATCCCCCATTTCTGATCGTAAACATCAACCAAATTAAAATTTAATAAAATCATTGAATTTTCATTCTGGTCCAAATCACTGGAGGTTACAATCTTCTCCTCTTATAAATTTCATCCTTAATAATGATTTGGGAATAATCAAAACAACACTTGACGTACTCAGGTCATGAATTTTCACTAAAATTACCATTCTATATCTCTAAATACTTAAGGAACCTCCACAAATTACTTTATGAAAACGGTACTTCATCAGCCTAAACTCATCCACCCCCACAATCCTGTCATCATCTCCAAAAAAATGATACCCTAGACCACATAATCGAAGACATGGACCCATCATTTTACCTTTTAACAGTTTTCCTAAGGTTCTCCCGACCATAGTTTCTGACATTTTAATGGACCATTCTATGTCCCGACACATGAACCATATTAATTTCCCACAAAATCACATCTTCATTATTCTATCAATTCTCCTGGTGTGTTTCTCAAATGATACACCTCATAACTAGAAAGGGCCCTTCCCATGGCCCTCACTCTGATCTCATTGGACAATTATGATTAAACGATGTCTACATGACCATTTTTTCATTCATTGAAAATCCAAAACAACCCTTTCAACATACCTATCTAAACTCATGTTGTGCATAAAATATTTATACAAAGACTATATATCCCCTTTCATAAGATCCCCAGTTGAACCACTCCCAACCAACTATTTCCAAAAATACTATTGTTAGATAGATGATGTGTTTAAAATTATATAAACAAATTTCTTTACGTATTGACATATTTATATTGCATTTTACACATTCACTGAAGCCCATATCTGACTTCTAGTGACGTCTAAATGTTTAACCCTTCCTATAAATTTTATAAAACATCAAATGATTTCCATAATGACCATCCAATAACTAGTCCCACATATTTATGAACCTTTTCCCAATAAGGTATTCTTCAAAAAACCTATGGTGGAATCCACAAGGTAAGGCATACTTTAGCTTACTCCAAGATTTAACAACAATGGAATATATATATGGAAGAATAAATGAAATTTTTATAATTATCTCACCTTATAACTGACACTCTCACAATGTTCTTAGGAAAAAGTAAAGATAGGGGTCATGTTCAAAACTATAATGAGTACATCAATATTTCTTTGAAATTGTGTATTTCACCTTTTAAACTACACTAAAATTTTAAATAGTCTATAATTTCCTTATCCATAACCTAACACCATGTCATTTGATGTTGAGTTTCTAGGATCAAACTTGTATCAAACACCTCACGGTACCCAAATTGACTCCATGATATCCCTCATTATGGGTAGTAACATTAATTTACTCATTATTTGTGTAATCTTTCTAGAAAGCATCATAATTTAAACCAACAATCTTGTGACCAAACATATCCACTCACAATTTCATTAGTTAAACGGTACCCCATGATAAAGACATTAAAAAAACTTCCTTATGTATTGTGTGTTTACTCTAATACCACTTGGTTCTATACCGTACTCACACTTCATTAGGTATTCCATAATCTAGGTCAATATAATCATGGTACATGACATGTGATTATCATATTGGAAGGATATCCCTTGGAACTCAACTTAAAAAAATAAATCCACAATCCATTATGAAATTAATCCCATTATAACCACTTTCAAATGGTCCATTCAAATCAAGTTCCTTTTTCTATGATGTACATACTTCGTATGATGGATATAATGATTCACACATTTGGAGTGCAATATTCATCATGTTACTGATAATGGAAAACAATTAATGGAACACATTCTATCACCCCCAAAAATAGTTTTTGGATGACTCTAAAATGCTTTAAATAGGTTGACCACTAGACGAGGGGAAAACTAGCTACCCATAATAACACTAGGATGGATTTTCATTTAGACAATAATGTGACACACTTACTTATTAAATCCCACATGTATCATGAGAATCATTAATAGATGCCAAAAGTATTCTAGATTGGCTGTAACACAGTACAATATCCCTTGTGTGATGTGTTACCAAACAACTGGAGCAAAAAATATATTGATTTAATGATTAAAGGTAATGAATCTAAAACTTCCAAGTATCTCTACTCCAAAGACAACACATAAACTTACCTTTTAATAACACATGAAATTTTTCCAAAAGGTTATCTAACCATATAGTATAAGGTATTATGATACCATGTATTTTGACAAAAATATGATTTAATGTATAACTTTAAACCATTGACACCATGCATAAAAACATGTCAATCTATGATATAATTATATTACAATTTTTGATACATATTCCACACATATGATAGAAAATCGAATATAAATAATGTCACATGACATAAAAAAGAAGAATAACATCCTTGAGGCATGTATAACGTTCTAAATTGGATCATTATCTATTGCCCCCATATTTAGCAAGGCTTATCCTCAAATGGATCACTTATTTACTCGGTGGTGTTACTTTACAGCTAAGAGTCATACATGGGTCAAAGAAAACTAGAAAAAAACATTCATTTAAAACCATATCACAAATATTTATATGTTCTTAAAGGTTCTGAGGGTGAAACCTCTTCATTGATATCCCCTTACTAAAGCAAAATGCATCAATCCTAAACCAAGGTCACTCATAAAAAGATAACTAGATATTACTGCATAACCTCTAGGTCTAACACATCCTAGGATGAAGTCAAATGGGATCTATGGGAAACATATACATTCATAATCTATGGAAACATCAAAAAATGACCCTTACACAAGGATTGTGACTATAGACACTTGTACGAAGATTTAATTTTAATGAATTTAAATGTTTATCATTTATTAAACAATTAAATTGTTATAAAACAAGGAATGTCATATACCAGTTTTAAAAACAACCATACAATGGAATTTATTTCACATATATAATAAAATATTTTGGGAAAATTATCTCATAATTTCCTTTCTAAATATTTATTTTATTTAAGAGTTTAAAAAAACTATCTTGGTTTATGAAAATTCCAATTCTAACCTATATTGGGAAGCACTATTACATTTTAAGTTGGATTTTTAATTAAATAACATTGAAAAATAATAAATCTCAGAAGAATATAAAAATAATTTTTTTAATATATTGATTTTTTCATGTAATATTCATACATAATTTTATATTTAATCCAATATAAGCTACTAAAGACACTTTAAATACCATCACATTAGCATGTAAACACTCCCATGGGGTTATGTACATTAGAACAGAAAGGGATAAGGCAACCTCGGAGGGTCCAACTAATGCATTTATGATTTTAAGAACACCCATTATGGATTTATCACATAATCATATCATATAATGACCGAACTACTTGGTTCAAGTCCGAATTATCTCATCGGTAACATGCCCCAACAGACCAACGAGGGTCGAATTGTCCACTTAATGAATAATTTCATATGTGTCATCATGAATAATAGATTAATGTAAAACCCAATATAAAGGATTTATTTTATATAATAATCCCTTACTAGTTCATATGTAAAAATATTATGGTTCAACTAAATGATCTACCATTCCATTGTTATAATGGTAATTTCATTTTTAATTTAGAAATGATATTCATGTAGCCACATCTTGGTTTTCATCTTTATTTAAAAAAATAAAGCAACCTATAAATATATAAATAAATAAATAAATATATATATATTTGATTATATGGGTTACCACTCTAATTTATAACGTCCCACACAATTTATAAATTGGACCATTGGTTCCCATTTAATTACAAAACAGATTACCATGTTTAATTTCAAAATATAGAATGTCAATATGTTGTGGTTCGGTCAAATGGGTCACCATTCCCAACTTTTAATGGACCCATAAAAATTATATGATTACCAATGACACCCATTTCATCAAAACACTTATTGTTTCATTCCATGTAACTATGGGTTAATTTCTCAAATATAAAATAATCTGTTAATAAAATTGAATTCCAAAATCAAGCTACATGTGAAAAAACCATTCAGGTTAATGAATTAAATTTATAAAATCTACCAAATATTACAATTATCATTGTCAATTATATCATGGGGAAGTAAAGATAGTAAGTCATGAACACTCACCACATAATTAGTAACAACTCATGAATGGAATATATATCCTGTCATGCTAATTTAGTACCTAAAATGGTATATAAATAACTATGATATACATAATTATAAATGAATAAAATACTTATGAAAATACTGATAAATCATATTTTCATGATACATCAGTAATCATAGTATCAGTAACCTATCCTGATATCAAGATAAGCATGCTTAATAATCGCCAATAAGGACATAAAATCATCATGCAACAGAAAAACTATAATGTTGTCTCTAGGGAATGTCATATGCCTAGAATGTGAATACCTATGCACCTAAAATGATGCATGAGTTAACCTAACATTTCGTTTCATATTAGGTAATGGAGTGAAACCATTATCAATAAATAAATTGTCAGAAAAAGGTCAATAATCAATCAAGTTAAAATTTTAAAAACTGTAATAATGTCACCAAGTAAAACAACCCCATTCCCTAGTTACATGATCTTTCCCAACTGTGTGGGTTGGTTAGACATAGGATCTATCTATTTACTAATATATAAAACATTCCTCACCTCATACCTACCTTAGAAAAAATAATAAATAAAAATATTAAAATGAACTCATGGATACCATTTTAGCATCTCATAACAAGATCCACTAAAACAATGCCCACATAGATTATCTCTTATGCCTCACTGATGCCTACCCACACACAAGAGGCTGTCAACTAGAAGCGATGGTCTAGTGGTGGAAAAATAAAGATAATTCACTCTTTGGATGATAAATAATTACATAAAAATGAATTAAATTAAAGGAAAATAGTATAATAATAACATAAAACCAGTAAATAATTGTTGGAAGTCGTGAATTAACTTGCACCAATGAACATGAACTAATACAACCATAGATAATGTAAATAAAAAATACCTAGAAGCTATCCCAAATATCATCATGAGTACCAGCTCAATCTTGTACTTATATAATCCATCCTAGTATAGATGTACAACATCATTGTTATTCAATCTTAGAATATGATCCAACAGTCATGATATTTTTTCAGGTACCCCAGTGCAATGATGTCCCGAGCATGGTGTGAGATGTACTCTGTGGGCCACCACCAATTGAGTATAAATAAAAGTAGAATATGTGAATATAAAACAATATAGTGAGAAGGTATGTAAAAGGTAATTCAATTATGTAATGTGAAATTTAAAATAGTCAGGCGCAATTTCATCAAGGACACCTAGCTGAATATACCTCCTTTAACCTTAGTTGAGGTTTCTATAAACTTGTCACCATATATATATACCTTTTTATTTATATTTATGGACTCAAAATATACATGTGTATATATACATGTATATTAATATGTTATACTATTCTAGACATGCATTGTAACTTAGGAATCCTTATATAATCTTAATAATGTATTACTCTGTAAGTGATGACATGACCATAACAACTCAATGGATGATTTGGGACATCACATCCAATGAAATTAGGGGTAAAAATTTAGAATTAAATAGGTAATTATAATATATGTGTTATAATAAAAAATGTATCAAATTGGAAATTATAAAATAATATTTCATCCAACCAATGGATTTTACCATCATGTTCAACATCTTAATCGAGGGGGGTGTGCGACTCTATGCTAATGAACCTAAGTATTGTTAGAAATCATTCCAATAATACTTGGATGGGTGTTAGGAGACATAATTATCAATTACACTGTCCATGGTATATCTATTCATAATATAAAACGTAAGGTAATCTAACTTTCCACATGACCCCTTAGCATGGAGTTCCAAAAAGAAGTAACCAGTATAACTCAAGTCATGGTGGATCCTTTTAGTATAATTCAAATATCATTTTGAACATAGATCATAACACAATCCATTCCATTATAAATTCAATTTATATCACTATTATATTTTATTTATTATTCATAATAGGTACATTACATTCAACAATAACAATGAGGGTCATACGAAGGAACCATGAAAACAATTTGAATCACTATAAACATCATCAATTAATTAAATTTTAGTTTATAAGACATTGTACCTAATAAATTTTATTTTATTACAAAACATGGAATTTACATCAAACAAATAATTTCCATCAATTGAATAATCTCACTCATGTGAAATAATTTAATACACCAAAACAATGTGATCTTGAATGCAACCGAACAAGATTAAATTTAAACAAAAATAAACATGTGAATTAGCACACCACAATGGTGGTTTTTTTCATATGTTTAACCCCGATTAATATGTTATTTAGTGAACCCTCCCCCCAAGGGGAGGTTTGGTCTAACTGAATATCCTATAACTATTTATAAGGGGTTTACACAATGATACATGGTGGTCATGGAATTTAGTTTATGGAATTTCATAATTTAGAAGTAACAATCTGAAATTTTGACCTAGAAAACTATGGTAATATTAGATAAACTATGAGACCTTATGAGAAAATAATATAGAACACCAACCTCATTTAAAAAATGGTACACTTTTCTAACATATATCATTTACTATATTTATAATGAGAAAATTTAAAGAATCATTAAAGGCCCTGACAATAGGGTAAAGTATTTCACACTGATTTAGTGTTTTATATAGTGGGGAAAATGAATAATAAAATAATGGAGAGTTAGTATCATATTGTTTCATCTCTAATGAAACTGAATATGAGTGAAATGGAGTCTGGTTGGGGAAGGGGCTTAGAAGAGTATTTTAGGATAGGAAAATGTTACACATGAATCCCCTTGCTATGAAAAAGTGAAGAAAGAATAAAGGGGTGAGATGAAATAGAGGCAAGGTAAAATAAACATTTGATAAATTTTTTAAAGATCCACATGGTTTGTCAAACCATGTTTTATCCATGTGAGATTGACTATCCAAAGTCACACCCTGCATAGTTATCTCATAGAGTTTGGAAAACCATGTTCCTAAAACGTGCGTTACGATATGATAGGTGAACCTAAGTGTGCATTATAGGTATACAGTTTTAAAACATCATGGGAATCCTATGTGATACATATACTATAAATTTAATACACATCAAAAAATAATGTACCTCAACATGCACTATTATTCTATAATGTTTGACACATCTTTCTCTATTAGAACAATCCACATATTTTCTGCAGAAGGGCTGCATGGAATAATCTTTCCTTGAGACTTACATGACTCTTAGAGAAAGTGGTATTTCAGAGCTCAGTGCTCTTGAAACTCAACCAACCCTATGAGACACATATTAGGACATTAAGTAAATATAGAAGAAATATATTTAGGTTCTAGAAATATTAGAACTTCATTTCAAGACCCCATTTAATATCCACCCCATCTACCAAACGAAATGTTCAAAACTACTGGAATTTTCAACCCAATCCAAAACATATGACATTACACATGAATATAGAGACACTAAGCGATAATATTTTATTTCAAAGTAATAATTATTAGAAAAAATAATAAAACATTTGTAAATAAAGTTTCACAAATTTTTTATTTATATGAAATTTCATGAATATATAATCAATGGATATGATTCATTTTTGGGACACATGGAAGTTTCATGAAGTGTTGGTTCATCCAAAAAATTTGTTACTAATATGTCCTTAAATATGATCGAGAGGTGACTTAGAAAAAGTATCATGGCTCTATTTTTAGTAACAAATTATGAGAATATATATCATGAATGAATATGTTTTACATAATCATCTGGTGTGTGTTCAAAGAAGGCTAGGTTTTTTTTTGAAAAGAGTAATTTCCAAATGTTAGTTAGGAATACATCTTCTTAGAACAAAGTAACTAAAAAGTGAGATGAGTAAAATTAATATTCATGATCCTGAAGTGAATTTATAGAAAATTATGTCATAAATAGGACTATATAATTTAAATTATTGAACATATTCATGAAACATCATTATCCCCGTGTAGTGAAGCCTTTGTGGTTTCCTACAACATGGATTCCACGATATATATAATGCCATTGTTTGGAAGAGTTTCTTGCAAGATGCTTCTAAACCTAATTGTGGAATTGAGAGGAAGAATGGTGTTAGTTTCAGGGGACCCTTATACTCAAACATTCCCATTCATAATTCACCATCCCCTCATATGGTTGTGAGGGAGGGGAAGATGAATGCATTGGAGATTAAAGTAGGCAAGGAGGATTCTCTGTGCAGGTCGAGGCCCCTCAAAGAATGCCTGAGGGTTGAGTTGAAAACCCATTTTGAAGGTCTGGTAATTAAAGAACAAAACAATTTACCCATAAAGAGGATGATTACAGATATGATAGTTATAGACAACTATTTGTGGATAGATTGGACTGATTTCAATGGAAAGGGCCTCGCAGCCTAAGAAAAAAGAAGGGGGAAATAGAAAGAGTGGCTCAGGGTAATGCATTGTGGTCTAGGGGAAAACCCCAAATGGTGAAAATAATATTCTCACTTTCCTAAACCAATGGAAACCGGGATTTCCAAGAATAGTTTAAATAAGGAATTGAAAGCCCTACAAGACAGGGAAAGTGGAGATCCAAGTAGAGGACCAAAAGTGATGGTAGATGATGTAGGGGACTTTTGGAAGCTTATACACCACTTCATGGAAGAAATGAATGAAAAATTCCTTTGGAACAACTCCTCAGATGGGAATATTTTATGAATATTTGAATGAAGGATATAGGTTAAGGATCGAGGACCATTAATAGTGGATGGACATGTAAGACGAATCATACCATGGACCTTCATCCAAGGTATAATCAACATGGAGTAATTCATTCAGACAATGGAATGAGTGGTTATGTGCCTTGAACAACTTATCAGAGCGGATCCAGACAACCAGGTTAATACTCTATATCAGGAATTATATAGATACTCAAACTCAATCATTCTTAGTATTGTGATTAACCATTTTTCAGGCTCTTTCTGCATGTAGTGGTTTTTTGTTTGTCAAATCATGGTTTCCCACTTGTTCGTGAAGTGGATTTATAATAAAAAATTTATTTGGATGGAATATCTTTATGGAACATAAATTTTGATGTAATAAATTCTTAGTCAACTCATCATAAGTATCTATTAATGAAATAGTGAGTATCATATAGAATAGATAGAGAAGTGAGATTTTATCTAGAATTATGTAGTTGAAAAAGGTGGAAAATTATTCCACTCCAAATATATAGAAATACAAGTAATATTGATTAATATAGTATTCTGTTATTCAAATGTTATTGTTAGTACACTCTGGGGAATTGAGTCTTCTCAAAATATTTTACCTAATAAGGTACTTAGTGGATCCCATCACAATAGCACATCAATACTATATACTCCACAGATTAATACAAGTATTGTTAAAAATGTAATTTTACTTGTACATTAGTTTTAAATATATTATCATCTCTTATATATTGACAGAGATAGGTGATCCTGCTAGTAATGGGACAAGATCACTGTCCTATATCATTTAATGAAATTTCCATTCCCAAATTCAAACACTCCAAGGGTATTTAATTAATCTATTTAGAACAATATAAATAAGAATAATTTTCCAATGAATAAAATAATCTAAATATATTATATCCAGTCATGATTTCACAAAATCATTATAAATATAGATACATCTTGAATATATTAGAGTTTAAAGGAATTATTCAATTTGAATTAATTTTCCATAATTCAAGTGGTACTAATCTTAAAAAAATTACTCAAGTATGAAACACATTGAAATCAAGTATCACTTCATCAATGATAAGGTTATGTATGGTTTTTTAAAATTCTAGTATTTTCCTACCAAAAATCAAGTCTTGATCATTTAAATGAAGGCCTTACCAGATACACATTATAGATTTATCTATTTTCACATGATGTGAAGTCAATCACCTATAATTAAATATTTTGTTTGGGGTACCCCAATCACCAAAATCCAGTAATTATTTACCTATGTGCTGATAATTCTTCTCCCTCTCATCAAGATAATGAGTCCCCTTTAAGTTTATTAACAATTTTTTGAGATAAATATTTTTCATGGGAGGGGGAGATATTTCTCAATGAATATGAGTTGATGAGTAATATTGATCAAATAATATAGAACATTAATGTTAAAAAAAAGGAAGTACTTAAACATAATTTAGATGAATTGTATTCCTAGTTACATTAGTATATAATTATGATGAGTAAAATAACATATGATTACACAATAATTAGTGTACTCATAGATGCTTCTACAAAGAGCGCATTGATATTTTTATAATTAGTTCGTAGTTGACTAGGAGTGATAGTGATTCGACATTGTACCTTTATGTAAGAAATGAGATTAGTTGTGAGTTAAGTGAGTAAAATGAATGTAATGGTATTGAATAAGGATGGGAAATGTGCCCACTACAAATATTTTACAAGATAATGTTTGTAATGTATTTCATTACATCAACCCATCATCATTGTATACTTGATAGATTATAACAATATAGGTGATCCATGTAAAATTAATTATATCTCTCATTTCCTTAAATTTAAAATTAATATCCATTATGAGGGAGAGAATACTTCATACTGATAGTGGACAAAATCATTTATAATGATCCTTTAAAAAATAAACATACCCTAAATCACCACCCCAAGGTGTTTACCCAATATAGTACCAATAAGAGACAGAATATTATATCTCACTATGTACCATAGATTCAAAATATATTATTACCATAAAAACATACACACCACTACTTTGGATAAAAACATATATTGAGGAAATGTTAGATGATTTTTGTCCTCTTGTCGAAATCAATAATGACAATTCAAGGGTTATCGACCTAATAAAATTTATCATCCATCACTCGAGGATGAATCACATTGAAATTATTTATCCTATCACTCTATAAATATATTTCATTGATTGAAACATATTCTATGATTTGTGTACAACTCTCCCTTTTAATTCATTTTTTTCTTTAATGATGTTTTTTATATAAATTTTGTTGACAACGGACATTAGAAAGAATTCTATGAAATATTTTTAGTGATAAATTTATTCCACTTCTATCTCCTTCGAAGTATTGTTCTCTTATGAAAGCAGTATCTTATTTTTTAATAAGTTTCAATTATTACACATCATACTATTCACATTAGTATTATTATTATTATTCATGGTAACTCAATCTACCTTATCATTTTCATAATTCTTTAGGAACATGTTTCTATAAGATTCCCAACCATTTAATAAAGAGAACATGTCACTTGATGTTTCCCATTGAAAATTTTTATTCCTTTTTAGATTTAAGGATAGTAATGTCATGACGTTATTTTTATCTTCTAACTCTTGGTGACCATCCATGGTGAGTTTGTTCAATTCCTTGAATGAAGACTCTTTCTATTTTCCTTTTTTCAATAACCTTATTATTTACATTTTCCATCTCATGTATAATAAGAGTGTTTTGTAAACTATAAATAGTGAGATAATTTATATAATTATCCATGATAATAATTACTTGTAGATTGCACCAATGTGGCAGTCTTACCAAGATATCCTTCATGGCCCTCACATAATTTAGGTTTCCATTAAGATAATTCATATACTCTATTATCATATTAATCAATCATATAATGCATTATCTAAATCATTCAAGTGAACCTCAAGTTCTCTAAATTATCTTATAGAGCCTTAAAATTATCATTTCATACGATTAATTTTATTTCATAAATGTTATATATCTTTTCATACACGAGATGTGGGTATTTACACAAAATCACCGTCATGAAGGTTGTGTGAGCTCATGATATATTTAACGAATTGATTCCCATAGATTAATCATTCACTTCTTTGTGATATTTTTATTATAGGGATCCATTCACCATATTGACTAAGATACGATAAATAGTAGTTGTGTAAACATTCATGCCTAATAATCATAAATAGAGCTACACTTGATTCACCTAGAGTGGAATTTTTTTTCCAACATAGATCATAATATATTTATACATTTCTAATTCCATTGATGGGATGATCTTGGAAGATAAAAAGGGAGATATAATATGTATTATGTTATGGTGAATAATGATGTAGAGGGATTAGTTAAACATGATGATGTTGATGACTTTCTTATATAGAAAAATATCTGGATAATTATTTTTTATTCAAGATGTTTGGTGATAAATGTCTAATGTTGCCTATGATTGGAATAAAGTGATTCTATGATGTTATTTTCTTGATACTCTTGTTTCCTATGTTGTGTTTCACCGATGAAAGATTAGTTGAAATTTTTGGTGACCCATTGATCATTATCAAGAGTATTAATGGGTTTTTTCGAGTAAATGAAGAATGAATGTATGATCTATCAATAGTATTTCAAAGTAAATTGAAGTATTTTCAAAAATAAAATAGGTATTTATTCATATAATGTCCCATTATGTGACATTTCATAGCTTTTGTGGGTTATTTTAAAAAAAACATGTGTCCACATCTCTAGGATCATGGGTTCCTTGAAGAATTCATGAATTAGTGGTTTCAAGAAGTGATTGATGGTGTATGGTATGTTTAATATATAATTAGATAAAATGAAATATTTTCATGCAAATGTGAAGTTTCATGATGTTAGTTATGTTGATTCACTGGGTTTTTCTACAAATCAAGGATTCTCATGTAAGATGGTAGAATCATGGAAGTGCATTTGTGTGAACAATTTTTGAAGGTCTGGTTGTGTTAAATTATCATCAAATGAGGTGATTCATTTATAAACAAGGATAAGTTTACTAAAAAATTATCTATACATATAAATAGGTAGTTAATTTATCATTAAATTTGATAGATAAATACATAGATAATTCCAGAAAGCTCATTTTTCATGTAATACTTATATAAATTCATTTTGTGTGTGCTTAATTTTTCCATGATCTCCAATTTTTAAAAGAAAATATTTTTTGTTTCTTGATCAATGGTTTGTAAAAATGTGAGTCACATGAACCACATTTAAAAAATATATATGTTTCTTGAAGGCGAGTTGTAAAAAATTTATTTGTGAGATAATTAATATGTTTTCCTATAATTTCAATGGTAAATTTTATTTCAATGTTAAATTTTACAAGATATCCAATTTTATAATGAAATAATTTTGTGATTCATGAACAATTGTTTGTACAAATGTGAGTCACATGAACCACCTTTAATAAAAATGTATGTTTTATGAAAGGGAGTTGTACAAAATTAAGTTGTGTCATAATTAATAGATTTTCCTAGAATTTCAATGAAATATTTTATTTTCTCATTCAGATATAATAAAATTATTTATGACACATCAATTTATATGTAATAAAAGGATATTTATCTCATCACATGTATCTTCTAATGGATAGGGATGAAACATCATAAGAGAGATAAATAAGCTTATAATCTGTTGTTTTTAGTGATCCTTGAGGGATAGTGTGTCCACCCTAAGTTGTAAAAATCATTTATTTTGTTTATGAGATCATGTACTTTTTCAGACATTATCATTTTCAAAATATGAGGTATAGGGATCCCGCTTAGAACATTTAAATATTCTAGTGCATAGTGGATTTTGTTACTTTAGCTCCTCAATATTGTATTCCACTTTGATTAGTCCATTTTTGGTGAACCAAATAAAATTAATTATGTATCTCATTTAAATTATTTATGACTTTCTATATTCAAGGAAGGGATGTGTTTTTCTTGAACAATATCATTGGAGTGGTTTATTTAAGGAAATCAGTAGACCTTGATTCGCCCCTTGGGCATTTTTTTGTCTGGGGCCAACACATCCTTTAATGCATTTTTTTATAATTTTCAATGATGTTATTGTATACTCAAAATAGATGAAGGATAAGGATATCTATCTGGATATTATCATGTGTGTGATGATATAAAAAAATATTTATGATATGTTATTGATTCTTCAATTTTAGATCAAAGAATTTAGCTTCTCAAGAAATGTGATAATATCTGAAGGTATATTAGAGCACCCCATATAGGTTTATGGCATGGTATCTTTGTGGTATCCCAATAATTTCTTTGATATTTTTACCATCTTGTTTGTGGAATACTGAAACAATAAATTTATTTATGATTTTTCTCAAATGGTAGTACCGTTGACACTCTTGACCAAGAAAGGGGTCAATTCAAGTGGTTTAATCTTTGTGGGAGTGCCTTATGAGAAATGAAAAACTTTTTGGAAAATATTATGATTATAAAATCACAAGATATATATATGTAGTAAGATATATAATATAATTAAATAGAATTTGGGATTATATTTTTTATGTTGGATGGGGAAGATATCACTTTTGGATCTAAATGTTTATGATACATGAGTAAAATTATCTAACTCGTGATTTAGAGATTGTTGTTATAGATAAATCACTATGATGTTTTCATCACTACAAATATTGTGAGATTTTTCTTGTTGTATAGTATCCACAAGAACCATGGGTGTATATTTTAGCATAATTACATAAAACTTTGGGTGGTGTTATGGGTTGTATATGACTAGTTTTTTTTTGTATCATGACAGAATATACCCAAAAAAGAGAATATAGTGGTTGATGATCAAAGTAGAAAAACATATTCATAGGTAGTATATTTTTAGAGTAGATAGTGGAATATTATAATCCTCCACATATATATTTATCTTGATAATGAGGTGTTTTAGGGTATAGATACCATTACATCCTTGACTATTACCAATTAAATCCTTCAGAAGGTGAATGCGAGTGAATTTTATTACTCATTCACTTTTTTATGAGGGATAGTATATATAGTTTGGATTATTGACATGAATATACCTAAGATGATTATTATATCATTTATGATTATGGAAAACGTTTGGTCTCTAAGAGCATTAATGATGAGGTAATGTGTGATTCTGATGCCTTGAGATTGGTTGTTCACATAGGGCTCACCAAGATGTATAAGGACATCTGCAGGCCATATTGGTGGACAAGGATAAAGAGGTTCATTAAAAAGTTTGTGAAATGAATCATCAAAATTTAAAATAATAATGATGATAACCATATACCCATAGGTACTCCAAAACTATTACCCATTCTTATAAATAAAAGGTTTGATGTAATATGATATTTTCTGAAGGTGATGGTGAGGTGGCCTCAAGAAAATAATGTGGTATGGGTTGTGGTCAACTAATTGATGAAATTCATGTATTTCATACCGATCATGGACTACAATAATATTGATGATCTAGGAGGTTTTAGGTTATAAAGATAGTTTCTTCGTGGTGTGCGAAGCAGTATCATTCAAAATTATGGTTTCAGATTTATATTGTTCTATATGAATGGATTCTATAAAGTGGTTGATACAAAGGTCGATTGGATTATGAAATAACACACTAAAAAACATGTAGTATGAGTATAATATCTTTATTATAGAGGATATTATATGATCATATGTCCTATATTTCATCATCTATGGGAGATTAATCTCTCCTTATCTAGGTTTTCTTATAATAACAGTCATCCGTATTCAATTTAGATGGATCATTAATGTCTTGTAAGATTGGTTATGTTGATAACCTTTGTGATAGTTAAAGAAAAGGGTGTCTTCAATCATTAGAACATGTCTTTTTTGGAGAAACTTTATTATACATGGAAAATCTTGGAGAGGCAAGATATTATAATATGTAATCAAAATTTATATACAAAACAATAAGTGTATCCTCCTGGGTTTGATTTTCATGAGTATGTATTCATAAGGGTGTCTCCCTAATTGGGATACCATCATATTTGAAGGTAGGGGAAGCTGGTTTCCATATATTTGGTGTATTTTGTGTTTTTAAATAGGTTCATTACAATGTATTATCTATGAGAAAATAATTAGATGTTCAATGTTATTATAGATGAAATTTATATAGGAAAACTCATAAGATACTACATGAATCATTATCATGTAATTAGTGTTTAAATTTTATAGTGGGACAATAATGTGTCCATTGAGGAAGGACTAGTTATTATCATATATAAGAGTTACAAGATCCTATGTGAGATGATTCTACCTTTGGTATGGGTGTAGTGATAGCATGGGAATATAAAAGAGGATTCTTGGAAGCTATAAGATGGTATTTCAACTCAGTGGAACTAGTTTATTACCTTTGATACTTGATGATACATGTCAACATAGACTAATACATGGTGTAGAATTTGTAAATTCCTTTCTATTTTCTTTTATGAATTATTTTAAAATTACTCTCCAAACCCTGTGTAATTTGATTATTTTCTTTCATTGAAGTGTTTTTGGTTGATAGGGTCAATATTTGGAGAAAAAAGTATATTATAGGATTTATATTTCATATAGAATTTACTTAGTACTATGTTACATTTATTGGGAACATGGTGACCCCATTGGAGTTATAGTATCGCCTAGATGTTCATGGGTTAGAGAGTGAAATAGGTACGAGTAACTTGTAGGGTACAATTAGCCAACCATCTATGGACCGGTACTCAATAAGTACCTCGATGGTTTTTCAAAAAATGAATTCACTACATTATTAATTTTATTTTACATGATATCCTCACACTTCTTATTGGTAATGTACATTACCATTCCTTCCTCTCATCTCCTCTCCCATACTCACAAATATTTATTCCCCTTCTTCAATTTTGGGATTTATTTTTGTCAGTAAAGGAAGATTTATTAAGAAATGTATAACACTAATATTTTTTTATTTCTTCATATATATTTTTATATTAGTGTTATTCAGTATTTTTTCTCTAATTTAGTGATTTTTATAGACTTTGGTGAAACCTTTTATTGAGGAAATGTTTCTGGATGATTTTCATTAATAATGATTTTAATACACTAATGTATGTGTAATGTAACCTCTACCAGTGGTTTATAAATGATAATAAAAAACATTTAGTCCATGGTTAAGAAATCTGCGTCCATTGGACCATAAATAAAATTAAAAAAATCCTTTTTTTCTCTAATATCTTGTATGTTTTATCATTTACTTTAATGGTTTCTTATATAAATTATCATGAATCCATGATCACTTAAGGCCATGATATTTATTTTAATTATTGAAATATTGGTATTTTGAACAAATAAGTATCTATAATTGGTAAACTATAATGTATTTAACCTTAAATTGTTTCCCGTATCATCCTTTTACAAGAAAATATGTACGATTAGGATATATAAACATGAGTCTTGAAATATATGTAATTATGGAGTTTCCTTATAGATTATTTACTATATTTTATGATAAATGATGTTTTTTATCCTAAACCATTAGGTTTTCAGTATTTGGGTAGGTTATACCATTTTTCATATGTAAATAGGTTATTAATATGAGGAATGATCCACCTCGGTCTTAAGGGGGATTTTATGGTACTCTAAACATAGGATGAGTTAGTCATATTATATTATCTAAGATGTGTGCAATTATATAATATAATTTTGGTTATACTATGGGGTTTCATTTCCAAATATTGTGAAAATCATATTAGAGGAAAACAAATTACACTTATCTATATAATTTCTTATTTTAGGGAAAATTTTTCTATTCACTCATATGTTTCCTATGGTATGAGATGATATTTTTATTTATATAGATACCACAAATAGTGAGAGAGACAATTCCCATTGTGTTATTGGATGTGACATAGGGTATATTTACAGTTTACCCTATGTGATTCTTAATACGTGATACTATGCCACTGTTACCTATATAATAGGGATGAATTACCCATTATGTGATACTTCCAATAAAGGGGATGAAATTACCATATTAATGAGTTTACATATAAAATAGGATGTGATTCTCTCTCATGATATAAGGACCATGGATCATCATGCTTCATCCTCTTATGAACATTCTCATGGATTGAGACTCTATACCAATTTTTGATATCATTACCAATAAATTAGAATCATTGGCGTATTGAGGAATAAGATAATTATTAACATTTATAAATTATTTAACATATGATGTCACAAACATTGATGTGACTTGGTTATCTGGACAGACATGCCATATAATATATATTAATCTATGATGAGATGATATTCCCACCGTTTTTTTCTTCAGATGGAAGGCCCAATTGATATCTCATTTTTTAAAGGGGAAAACCATTTTTATATCCAGTTATATTACTTGTGATCTGTTAAATAACGTATAGTGATGGACAATGTATGTATGGTATCTCCTTTTGAGGTAATATAGCGCACATGATCATGAAATTTAATATATTTGTTGTTTTATTTTATATTCTTATGATCATATCACATCATACATGCAATTTTATTTAATACTTGGGATTAGGGACCAAGTTGGTGGTGGTATACTCAAATTTATTCACACCCAGATCAGGTTCCTTGGTACCTAATAAGATTTAATGAATTATGACCTAGGTAAGGAAAATTCCCTTATGGATGGAGATATTGTATATAGAATAGAACAGTTTTATATTTGTGATGGGAATAGGTAGGGGATCATTACAAATTTTGTGGTTATATCTAGTTTTTTTTTATATTTGGACATTTTTAATATGGCCAACCCATGATTTATTTATTTTATTGTGTGACCCATGTAAAGTTTTATTAAAAAATTTGATATTTAATGAAAATTTTATTTATTTATTTATGGAATGTAGTTTTAATGACTACAGGATAATTTTATATAGGGATTAAATTTTTTAATAACTACTTCCACTACTATTTAGGTTTAATTTTACCAGATTGAATAGTCTCAAAATAATATTCAAAGACTCTCACCATTAGTTGGTTTCCTCTAGTTTATGAGCATGTTTGATTGGGTTTGTAAACCATATATTTTGTTTTAACAAAGTTGATTTAGTCAAAGGACATTAGACCACCAATAGAAATAATGTAATGAATTTAATGAAGGACCTATGGAGGCATTGGATGGTTTTTAGAATTATCGATAGTCATAGAACTATGATACTCCTTGAGTGTATGAAGAATGTTGTTGGGAATGGTTATAGTGACTATGATTCGATGTTGGGCATTAAGTTTTCATGTTTATTGGTTTTTATAAGTAATAACTCTATAATTTGTGGCTAATAGAACATATGTGAGATTATTTGTAGGAATGAGATCTCTTGGGCATCAATATCCCGTGGAAGAGATATTAGAGTATGGTATTAAAAATGTCAATAATAATGATTCTTGAATGGATCAACTAGTGTTGGGAAATTTACCCCAAACTGAATAATATGTTATGATTTTCTATTTTATTTTCTCTATATTTTTATAAATTTTTAAGGCCATGGTTAGGCTTGGATATCTTTTAAAGCATGCTTTTAGTAATTTCATCTTGTGGGACATACATTAATTCTTCTTACATGGTAGGGAATATCCTATGAGGGTATAGTAAGTTAGTGTACAATTTTATGACATATGGATTGGGATTATTGGTTAATTATGGCATAAGATCCTCAAATTAATGTGATGGTTTTGTATCAATGGTTTGGTTTGATTGATGTAGATAAAGTGGTTGGTCAAGGTGTGGTTTGATAATATATATATATTATCCTCTAGAAATATGATGGGTATGGATATATGGATAGATGGAAGTTAGGGTATGGTCATTTCATTCAATGTATTAGTTTTTTATACACCATGACCATGTTGTAAAACTAATAATGATAAGGTTTCTGAATAAAAAATTGATGATCAGGTTGTATTTATACAAAACACATGTATTAATGCTTCTAGAGATCAAGGAGGATTGTGAGAAGGGTGATATGATACCTAGTTCCAATGATACATAGATTTAGAAGGATTTCACTAAATATATTTTTTATATATAATTTTAATACTAATTAGGTAATATGGATAGCCATTGGTGTGGGACCTTGGAATCAGGTTATAGAGATTACACCACCTGTTGGTTCATCCTTATTAAGTGTGAGTATATCTCTATCATATGAGAGGATATATAGTTACTATATACGCCCATTTCTAACTATGTTTTTCATTTCCCATAATGGGATTCTAGTGCCCCTAGGTCTATATCAAATTTTCCTTTTCCTGTGATGGGATTATTTGTGTCTGGGTATAGGTCATTTTTCCCTTCCACATATGGGATTCCTATATTACAAGGTAAGTAACAATTTCTCCATTACCTCATTTATATTCATATATAATTATGTCTGATTTATTTCTATCATTGGATGGAACATATGAATCCATGTTTCTTGGTGCCCTAGGTAGAACAATATGATTAAACATGATTTCATGCCAGTTATGTGTTACTTCATGATTTATTTTACCATGCATGAATATATTGTAAACGATATCATGTATAAGGGATACATTGGTGGTACTATACTGAGTTTTTTAGTCACACTATGAACATATATCCTAGTACCTATGTAAATCTTATGTATGTATTTATTGTGATTCATTATACATGGTATCCAACTAGAGGATTTGGATGGATTTTGGAATACATATCGAAATAGGGGATATGGTTTTTTTATTTCTATTTTAATAAATTTTACTTCTTTATTATTTATTTGATCATCTGAGTCAGTGATCCTAGTTTTTTTAATATCTAAACCAATTAACAATATATTTTTATTCAATGGAATGTTTTTCCTATTAGTGATGGTTAGATATTATCTATAATTCTATTATGTTACTCTGATGTTTTATTGGAATATTTTTTATATATTAATATTTTATGAAATGGTACCAATAGTTTAGTCTCATTACATTTTTTATAGACACTCATTATTAGTTTTTATCCTCTAGTGTATAAGGAAGTGTGCTTGATGTTATATGGACCTCTATCTTGGTTGGTAGCTTAGTTTCCTAGGATTTGGTGTTAGAAATTGAATTTCCCTCTCATGGTTAATTCCCTTAGAATTCATATAAATTGAATTTGTTTTAATAACTATGAAAATCTTATATAATGAAAGAATAATATAAAAAATTCATGCATGACTGATTATCATCATGAGATAATGGAATCAAATTACATGAGATAATGAATAATGAAGGAATTTAAATGGGCATGTGGTTAAATGTATAAAGAGATAGATATTGACCACTTTCCATCAGAATAACTTGAAGTACTATTGAGAATAGTACATTATCAATCATGAATCAAGATGATTAAATTCCTTATCTAACTTTATCTGAAGAACCCAGGGATATTTCTATATTCCACATAATTACTCACATAATAAATAATATATGTTGATAAAAAATTACCAACTCTTATGATGTGGTGATGATAGCATCTTTTAAGGTGAAAGTCGTGAATCATTCCAATGGATGAATAATAAATCATCAAAACATTTATAAAGTTCCACTAAATATTTGTATCATAATTATACTCTATTGAAGATTTTTTACATCAAACAAGTTTGGATACATAAGCATTATGATTTCAATTAAATATATACATGAAAATTCAGTGAATTGAGGTTATTTATAACTTATATAATACTCTTGATGTATGATTGGTTTCTATTTTACTACAACTATATTTTTATCATGGAGTTGAAATCATGTGTTATGTCAATATATTATTGGGTTTTGGAGAGTAAATAGTGTTTATGAGGACAACAAACAAGGTATATGAAATCTAGAAATTATATGTAATCATATGATAATCAACATATCATGATTCATCATTAAATATATATATTTATGATAAAGATGATTCTTATAAAATTATAAGCAAATTATAGCTAATTTGTTATCCATTTTTGGCTTTTAATTTTTTTATTAAATATATATTAATATAACATATTCTATCAATATATTAATTTTATCAATGTGATTTATCAATTTCTCCCAAAAACTTTTTAGTAATCCAATGGTGTGAATATTTAATTGAGATTTTCCCAATATATATTATTATTGGAAATTTTTATAACAATTTGAGTTGATTTAGAGTATGTTTGTGACCCAATATGTCAGATGGTTGGAAATGGTATATACAAAATGTATTCTTCATAACCGACATCATATTTTATATGAGTTATATGGCCATAAATATGGATTATTTGGAATTTATAGATCATAATAGATTGTTATCCTGTGAGTTAATTTCTCAAATTTAGGTTTCATATCCCTAGTAAATGGTATAAGTCAAAATATACTACTTTTTAACGATTCTATCACGAAATAGTTCAACATGTAAGGGGAAAAAACAAAAAAACAATTTCTTATATATAAACATATCTTCCTTTGATGTTGTGAAATTAAAAAAGTTAAATATACTAAATAATGTTTCTATACTATTTATATAGTTTTTATAATCAATTAAAGGGTTTTTTCAAGGTTTGTGGCTCTTATATGTTAATTTATAGAAAATAATAGAGAATAAAAGGATGAAATAAATAATTTATATTACATAGCCTATTTTTACATTCTAATGGAATAATATGGAAAACTTATGACATTATTATTGTTATAAAATAATATTAAATATCTTTCATTAATTGAAATGGAATGGGTAATGGATCTATTAATCAGTAATTGGTTAATATTGTGTTTATAATTATCCAGAGGAATGGAGAACATTAAAAAAGTTAAAATATCTAATAATGTAGTGCATAGATAACTCTCGATTTAGGAGTCTCCAATGACTTGTTTCTTGATCTAATTTATTCATGAGTTTTGAATCAATTTTTATACTATATATACTCTAAATATTCTCATTGATAAATTATATTTTTATCCACTTTTTATAGGAGAAAAAAAATATTTCATAATTTCATAAATTGTTATCATGATAGTGTGTATATTACATTTCAATAGGTTTTAAATTGTTAAATTTACGTATACATAAATAACATTTCATAATAAAAATTGATAAATGTTTATTTTATATTAGAGTAACAAATTTTGACATATGGGTATCATAAAACATCAGTTATTTATAATTTTTTTTATATATATATTAATATCAGTGTTTTTTGCATTCATATTATAGAAATTATATTCACATAAATCAATGAATAATAAAAGATATATGATAATAAATTTAGAATATAATAATATTGATGGTGAATGATGAGACACAACTATTTCTATTTTTTATTTGTGCCATGGTAAGAATATTAACATGGTGATTTACATAATTATTATTTTTTAGAATGTAGATAATAGTGTATTCATTCATAATATAATGTATACATTATTCATTCTCAAAGTGTGGGAAGAAGTATAATGTGTATGTTATGGTATAATTAGTTCTCTATCAGTTGAAGAACTACTATTGTGGAAGAAGATTATAAATTATGATGTAGAGCCATCTGATACCACACTGAAGATATTATTCATATGATTAAAAGAACCATTAAATAATGGATGGGTCTAGTATAGTTATATCCCATTCACTACTATAAAAATAAAATAGTGGGTTTAGTATGATATCATCCAAATTCTTAGGGATGATACATCCCATCCATAGTATGTGTTGAGTCAATTTTCATAACATCTCACTGTTTTTTATAAATAAATTAAATTATAAACAAACTTTATTCCTAAAGTGAAACCCTATAATAGAAAAGTATTTTATGATAATATTTGGTTCACAACTTTCACAAATACAATGTGTGTTTTGTTTATTTATATTAATGTCTAACACAGATGAGAGTGAGATTAAAATTATGATAGGATTGATACTCTAACAGGTTATAGAGGTTTTCACTATACTATCCATGGTTTAAAATGACGATTATAAATTTTGGTAATGGTATATATATTTTAATGTTTCATAGAATAAATTATCTTGAATTTTAGAATATGATAATTCTATATCTTCTCCCATTTAAACATAAAGTTATATTCTTACTGCTGTTGAGATTGACCCAATTAAAAAAAATCAACCTGTGTCTATTTATGATAAAATTAGTTTCAATTTTAATGGAATATTATAGAAATTGTATTATTTTATTTATATATGAATGTATATAGAAATGTGATTTGACTCAAAACTGATGAAAAAATCGTAAAAATATGATTTTTTTGAAATAAATTTCACGGTTGAAGAATAAAAATAGAATATTATATGAGAAAATTATGTAGATTTTATAATGGATGATGATGAGAATATGTATGACTACTTCATAAGGTTGAATGAGATTTTCAGTAAGAGTAATTATTTCAGATAGATTCTGAAAGAGAAATTAATTTTAATGAAACTGATGGCGAATTTTTTGGATTGGTTTGATGAAAAGGTTTATGATTTAGAAGAAGAAGAAGGGTTTCCACCTAATAACTAACATATTACACATGTTAACTATATGATTATAATGTTTCCTTATTTGTAATAAGAATATCAAGGATGAGATCAAATTCTAGTTTACGAAAAATCATAAAATCAATGTTCAAGAAGAGGATTACTCAATTAAATCACTAGTGAATGATGGGATAATGATCATAATATTATAATGGGTTTTATTTTAAATATCATCATTAAATGAATGTATAAGTATAAAGTTATACTCTCACAAATTTTTTAATGGTCATGGAATTTGGAATTTTAAAATTTATTATCCAAATAGTAAAATCGGTGAGTATAAAGATGATGAGAATAAATAATTGTGTCAAGGAAAGATATTGGGAAGAATTTATAAATATGTTAAGAAATATAATTAGGGAAAATAAAATTTTACAAAAATAAAGGCAAATTATTATTCTAATTAAATAATTTTAAGACTACTCTATTACAATCATTCAATCTGAGGAATATGATCCTGAAATGTTTTGAATCATTATTTATCCTATTGAAAAGTATGAAGTAAACTCAACCGGTGGATAAGAGAGTGCATAAACACCAATTTAAAACATCTTAAAATGAATCCATAAATCATTTATTTATTTAGAACCCCCAATAAAATAAAGAAATAAAATACATATAGAAATAGTATAACAAGATAAAATTACATTTCCACAGAGATAAAAAATATAAATAAATTCAATCATTTCAAAGTGAAAATTATCAAAAAAGTAAAAATGTTTAATGATTTTAAAAATAAAATTTCTATAATGTATGAACAATAAAAATACAAAAACAAAGAATATTGAGGAAAAAGAACCTATAAAAATAATATATCATTATAATAAATTTATGGATTCAAAGGGAGAGTCAACAAAACATTAGAAATTTTTAATGTAAATAAGAAACAAATATTTTCACCAATGTATCCAAAAAAAATATAAAATCTATTTTGGATGACATTATAGGTGATAAAATAACATCAATGAATGTTTGGATATACAAATATCATGAGAATACAACAATAATATCAGGGGAATTAGAGAATACATTATAAGGGCAATTTCCCCATGGTAAAGTCAAAAGGAATCTTAGAATATACCAAGAAAAAAGAAGTATTTCATAAAGAGACTCATAATTTTCATGTAATCTTAGTTTTTAGGGTTTTTTATGGAGTTTTAGAGACTATGGGAATAAGTATAATTCATTTTAGTATAATATTCTATTTCCATATATTCGAGGGAGGCATGAAGTTATAGATATCTATCCAATGAAGATGAAAAACAGAAATGAGAGGTTGTACATTTTGAAGAGAAAGATATCAAGATTACATACTCAGAATTGGTTTTATTTCTAGGTTGAAATATAAAGAAGGTGTGAACTAAACATTCATGGTGTTAAATAATTCTTGAAACTCTTTCAAGATAAACTTGTGATGATTTTGAAAATGAGAAGGGTCAAAGATAATAAAATGTTTAAAAGCCACTTATTATTAACATGGATCATAAAATAAGAAATATAAGTAATTAAAAGGTAGTTAATATTGGGTATTTATTTAATATGAATATAGATAAAAAATATTGAAGACCATTTTTGTTTGTGTTAGAGGTTTAGTTACTTTTGTGAATAAATGTTCCATATAAATAATAGGAATTGGTGCAACAAATATTAAATCATAATAACCAAAATCAAAATATTTTTTATTAATTGATGGGAATAAAAATAGAATACTGTTTTTAAAAAAAGTTATTGATAACGTAAATAATGTCATTATCAAAAGAAAATAATTTATCATTAGGATAATAAATAGAAAGACCATTATTTTTCTTACATTAGTATTACATCATTTTAAAGAAAATCTAAAAATAATAATTACATAGAGAGGATCCAATATTTTATTGTCCTTGGAAAATTATGACCATACATAATTTTTACAAAACAGAAAATGAAATTTTAATTAATTCCTTCTTCTCTAGCTTCTTATTGGCCCTTGAATTATCCTTTGTACATTTATCCACTAGTGGATATACATAAAAAGGGTGATCTAATTGCCTAGTAAGGGGATTGATTATAAAGTGAAACAATATTACTTTGGTTGAGTATAGTAATCATCATATCATAGGCATAGGATTATAAACATGATAGGAATCAATAAGAAAAAGCGTAGAATACAGAAATATATAAAAATGAAACATCATGTCATAATGGTTAATAGCCACACATAGGTGTGCAAAAAACTAGAATCATTTTCATACATATTTAACATTACTCATTAGATAAATAAAATTACCCAATGTATTTTATTTATATATAATTCTGGACACTACTGTCACATCTTATCATTTACTTCATACTATATAATTCTAGGCGGACCCATCACATCATAAAATTTACATTACCATACATTCCCCATAAAACATATATCTATCTTGGGCATAAAATAACACATTTAAAAGAGTTAGTTTAATTTCATAAATAATATATTCACAACATTTTGGTTACCATATGAAATAGGGAATCACATTTTTGATATAAGAACCATTAACATTTAGTGAAGTAGAATAAATCCTAATAAGTCTGTTTTTTTGAAATAAGAGTTATTCGAGAAAACATTTTGTTTTTTATAATCTCTGTTATTAAAAATGTATGTCACAAAATAGTAGGATAATTATGAATAAATGATATTTATGTAATATCAATACTGAAAATGTGGTGAAAGAGGTGGAACACAAAGAAAGAGAGTTGGGTTTGAGAATCCCCATAACCTTGATTCTGAACTCCTTATTCACTTTATTTTCTTATATAATCACATTATAATTATTAATTTTTAATTTTAAAACCTTTTCTAAATTAATAAAATTCATTATGGTTTATTTAGTTCGTTCATGGTATTTTAGATTAGTTATATAGTATAATTTCATCTTTTGAGAGTGTTTGTTTTAATAGTTTTCATGATCGGTTAGTTCGTATTCATGAATGGAAGATCGTTTAAAATGAAGATTAAAAACCAGAATTGGTATTATATGTTATTAATTATCATTTAGAAGATTTAATTAATTTATAAATGATTTTTTTATATATCATGTCTATGATTCATTTGATAAAAGTTAATGACGATTGTTTTAGGTTAATTTTGGCGTTTTTTGAACAAAATGAAATCATTTTTTTTCATATAGTATTATGAGTATATGTTACATACATTATGTAAAAAGGATTATAAAATAATAAATAAAATTAGTTTTCAATAATTTAATTGTTTTAGTATGACCCTTGAAGGCGTTAAAGGAAAATGAACGTGCATTAACCACGATGTTAGTAAATTGACACATCACGGGAAATAATTTCATTTTCAGAATAAAAGAGGGAGAGAGAATATTTTAATGTTGGATCATACATTAACCTAATATAAATCCAGAATACATATGGTAATTTATTTATCATTTAATTTGAATGAAGGGAGTGGAATAAGTAATAAGAAAATAAATTGTATTTGAAAGGAAATTAAAATAAAAAAATAGAGGATTTACAACAAGAATTCTCCTCTTCAGATCCCCATCATGGAACCTAGTCTTGGTATTTTTATGATAAAAATTTATCATACACATGGGGGGGGGGGGTTTAGGGGTTTATTGGGTATAATTTTGTCAAGTGCCACATCTTTATTGGTGTGAGGAGAAGAGGGTGTGAGGGGTGGTCTCTATAATGGAAGAGAGGGGTGTTTTCTTATTATTTTAATCATTAGTATATTATTTTGCACAATACAAGAAATAGGGAGGATTATTGTGACTACATAATGTAATTAGTGAATTTGATTTTGGACCAATGGTCACTTACATCATCCATCACTCAAGCATGACTCAAAAATTCCGGTTTTAAGCATTTATCGTAAATTATCGTATTTTACTATTCACAAAAATTCTAGTATTTCTGAAAAATTCCAAAACAATGTCCTCAACATTATTCAATTTGTATAATTAACAATTTAACTCTATTTTATGAAAATAATTTTATAAATATGATTGATTAATTTTTAATTAAATTCATCATTTACATGGAAAATACAGATTTTAAAATTATAATTGATATTGTAACACTTTGAAAAATTAATTACGATATAATAAAATTATCATAAAATCATAATATATAAAAATAATAATTTTGGTATACATTTTATGATTAAAATTTTCCTTTTAAATTATTAAATTAATAATAAAATTTTAATTACCAATATATGACATTTAATAATACGAACATTTAATTATTAATTTCTAAAATATTTAATTACATATACTTTGAAATAATTATATCCTATTTTTACTTATAAGATAATAATATTTAATTATAATTTTATGGGTGATTCTAATATTGATTTGGACGGTTTAATATTTATAATGTCCTTATTACTATTCTTAATTTCAAGTTACTATTTCATCAGTATTGGTTCTATAACTTCATAAAATACATTTTATTTCATTAATTATTCATTTATAAATTTTTTAATATGGAATTTATGAAATATTATATGATTTATACCATGTGTAATTACTATAAAAAGGAAAACGTATGAGTTGTTTAATAAAATATGTAATAATTTTCACCAAGGGTGAATGAATATGTAGTAACTTATTCCAAGTTGGTGATCCATGTAATTCATTTTATCTCAATGAAGGATATTAAAATAACCATTAGAGAATAAGAAATAGACTCCAGAGTCAATAATATTTTATTAAAATCTCAATGGGAGATCTCTTGATTGTATTACCCCTTCTAAAAAGTGAATGATCTAATATTTTTGAGATATATAAAAATGAGAATATAGTGTGTGGAGTTTAAAAATTGAATTAAATCAATCCACATACCCACTTCAATCAATTAATTTTACTTTATATGGTCCAAATAGAAATTAATAAACTAAAATTAGTCTTTAGTTTATTGAATTTATTCATTATTCTCTAAGATTACTAGTTTTATTTTGTTAAAATAATAGTCAAACGCTTTTGAGGAGTTCCAAATATTCTGAAGAGAAGTCGAGAAAGAATTATTGGGTTTATATCATTAAGTTAAGAAATGATAATGGAATGAAGGAGTTCACTATAAATACATTTTATTATGATTTCTCTAAGAATGAGGTTAAATGTAAAAATAGTTCGTCTAATATTCCCCAATTAAATGGAGTTGAAAAAAGTATCAATAAAATTATTATTAATATGGGAGGAACTATTCTTGTTAAATTCATATGTCCAAATTTCTACCAGAGAGATGATGTATGTGTAGTGGTGAATATTTAAAATATATTCATGTTGATACCCAAATAAAATATTAATTATTATGATATTTGGAACAAGTGAAATCTTAATGTGTACAACTTCAGAGTTTTTAGAATTCCATTATTGATGAATATTAAAAATTAAAATTTTTGAATGTTTTATGAGAACAGTGTTTATGGTATTTTTATAAGATACTTATACAATGAAAGAGGATACATGTAATTCAATAAGAAGTTTCAATGCATTTTATATTAATTTAATTTAATATATATAAAAATTAAACAAAATTTGGATGTGCGAGATAACCAGCTTTTGCTATTTTTGATTAATATAATGGGTTTTTTTTAGAATAAGGGTGAAGAAAATGATGTAATTGAAGTATATAAAGTACATATTAATTAATATTAGAGTAGTGATGACTAGGCGTCTTTTAAGAATGAAAAAAAACATTATAGGATAAATAGACATGTGAAACCTAAAAATATTATTTGAAATATGAATGCAATAATTCAAACAAAGTAAAAATTAAAGGATTCAAAATCATACAAAACATATTTCCAAAATTAGACAACAATATTATTACAATAATATTGAGTACAAATAATATACCAATTTAATGAATGGGGATCATGATCATATTAAAGAAAAATTCACATGGGATACTGATCCAATACCAAAATAGAGAAATGTTATTGGAACAAAGTGGGTTTTAAAAAAAGATCCATGATAAAGGTGATTATTTCAAAAAAACAATTATGTATTAGTTTTCCATGGATACTGTCAAGTTTAATGAGTTTATTTTTAATATTAATTTTTTATTTTTTCAATACATGAGTCAATAATAATTTCCTTTTCCATTTAAGATCATTAGAAATTAAAAACATTTCAATTATATGTGAAGTGTCCATTCTTTAATAATATACTGGAAGATGATGTATACATTGAATAGATGGATATTATTATTTATGATAGTGATAAAACCACTGTGTATAAGTTGATGAAATATTTTTTTTCTTTCAAAATAGTCTCATAAATCCATCTATTCTATGGTGGATAAATGATTCAAAAAAATTGACATTACAAATTGAAAGGTTTTATAAGTATGAACAAACCAACCAAGAATTCATAACAGATTATTATATCAATTTGTTATAATTTTCAACAATGAGGAGAGATCCAATCCTAAAACTTATTTGTAGAGCCCCCAATAAACAACTAACTGAATTCCACCATAATTTCAACACCCTCCTCCCCTTAAAAATTACGAAACGAGCCATTAAAACTTGCATCAGTATTTTACCCCTCCAAAATATAATTATTTATTTCCCTTGACTACTAGACCACGAACTTCAACGGTAAGTATTTAATATTGGTAGATTTTTCAATATTACCCCTATCCCATAAAGGGTGAAAACAACTATTATGAAAATTAAATGAGCCCTAATACTCGTAATGTCTATTTTTATGTTGACAATTTCTTTTTTGGAGGTAAAAAAGAATATACGTTTGATGCATTTTTTGGAAAAATAAATAATAAATATGAAATCTATATACTTGGAGAAGTTATTTTCTTTATAGGATTGGATTTTTTAAAATAATGAAATAATTATTCTACAATAATAATAATAATCCAATTAATTATAGAAGTTATCATTCATGGAAGATTATAAATAAATTTATAAACCCATAATAGTTGGTGTAAATATACGACTGGATTATAGAGGGGAAACAGTGAATTAAAAGGAATTTAGAAGTTTTATTCAATGTTTTCTTTATCTCACTACATCATGAATTGGAATTTTTTATATAGTGATATTGTCCATTCAGTTTCAAATTTTTCCAAATTAATCACACTTGATGGATAATGGAATAATTCTGTGATACATCAAGGGAACAATAAATAATTATTTGGACTATAAAATTGGAAAAAAAACAA
Source organism: Viscum album (assembly GCA_963277665.1). NCBI lineage: Eukaryota > Viridiplantae > Streptophyta > Magnoliopsida > Santalales > Viscaceae > Viscum > Viscum album. Next base: position 330,428,857 of record OY728150.1, on the reverse strand, counting down.
AAAAGATAATAATATGTACAACTATATTGGATGGGTGGAAAACCATTCTACATTAGGAGATACATTTCTATCAGGATTGAAATTGTGTGAGCCTGTATTTAATAAATAAATATATAGTTTCTTTGAACACTACTATATGTGTGTATGTGGCTATTACACAATATTGTACATGAGTGATTAGGATGAGATATTAAATAAATTATATGAAATTATTAATTATGAGGCAATTGAGAATTACATGTGATAATCATTGGACAATTGATCTATGAAAGAATCGAGTAAAAAACACAAGATTTAAATACCCTGAAATTTTATATCAATTTCATAGACTTTATGTTTTAAATAGTTATATTAAGAAGAAAATACTACCACAAAGGAAATTTTTTTAAAAAATTATAATTCCACAAAAAAGGATAAATTTGAGATATTAATGATGATTATGAATAGACATAATTTTTCTCTCACCTTTTGATGTCTAGTATTGTCCTACATTCCTTTGGATCAAGTTATAAAAGTAGGAGGATGATAAAGAATTCAAGTGTAGTACTATTTTAAATACAAAGAACATTTTCATTCAAAAGGGTAGAGAAATAAGTATATTGATTGAGGGTAAGACAATAAAAATCACTCAGAAAAAACATAATTCTCACAAGAAGAAAAAAATGTATCAACAAACTATTTTATCTAGTACTGTATTTAAATAAGACTTCACCTTGATAAAGACTATGATTTGGTTAAATCACGTGTGGCTTTTTGTATTTTATGACACATCTAATGTTGTAGATTGAAGAACCCCAAAAAATTGTGAAGGTTTGTTTAATTTTATTCAATAATTTTTAATTTTCTTTAGAAGTTAGAAAAAAAATGTGGTATATTAAGAATGTTTTTTATGTGACTAATAATGACATTTAGTGGCTAAATATGTTTGGACTAAACCTTAAAATCCTAATGAATAATTATTTATTATATGATTTTTGGATAATTTGGATATTTAATGCATTGAAATAGATATATGTTATATAAATCATATGGTTTTAAGGCTATTATAGATTATACATAACATATGTTAGTTTATAAGGAATATATTTGATGCATACCGATGATATATACCAAAATTCAGGTTATGATGTTGAAAATGATATATCATACATTGATATGAAATATTTTCATAATAATACTATGATATATATTTAATTATCTACTAAAAAAATTAATAAACCACACTGTGATAGAAAGGGTATTTAAAGTATCCATAATATACCATAGATTGTTTGAAATATATTTTAGACTGACAAATTAATAAATTATTAGACAGAATATAATACATATTATACTTTTTATAATATGGATCATAAGGAAAGTCATGAGTACGATTCTGTATATAATAGAAAATAGTCTCATGAGAATGTGAAATATATTTTGGATCGTGCATATTATATTTGAGATTGGTGATTCTATATATAAGATATACTATTTATTTCATAATGTTTATTAATTTGAGAAAATGTGTGTTATCTAGAGATATATGCCAGATGATATTTTTCTAATATTCAAGTGATTAATATCATTATTTCATGGAATTTATTTGGGATTTAAAATAATTTTGAAGGATAATTAAATGAGTAATAATGAGATGAACTTGGGGAAATAATTTTGTAACTAAAAATAGAATATTTGAAATCAGGAGTACATATCAAACCTATAGATTTTATTTGGAAATAATTTATTGACTTTAAAAAAAAAATTGATAATATAATTAAAGGATAGTTTCCCATATTTAAATTATGGAAATTGTATTCATTTGTTTCTATAAATAAACTAAATTAAAATAAGGAAATAACGCTATAGTTAGTGATAGAGTGACTAATGGGACACTACCGTGACCAATTTTTATTACATTAAATAAAGGTGATTCCATTTCTGATATACAGTAATATTTCTATTAAGAAAGTATAATACAATGTATAATTGCAAGTTATCATGAATATTTTGATCAGCTAAAATGTTTGCGAATATGGTTCATGTCCATTCAGTGGTATTTTTATTTTTATTTTGTAGTTGAAGACCAATTATTGAGGAAGAATATCATACTTTTATCATATTGATATATCCAAGATCCCACTGAAAATCATGGTCATATTATATATTTGAGTCTCATTGAAGACCAAAAAGATGTGTTGTAATCTTATCAAAATTAATAAAATTGTGATACATCATTCAGTTAAAGGAGATACCATCCTAGGTGTTAAAGATCAAACCTTCCAACAACTTATAACTGTTTATTCAAGGATGATACCATCTAAAATTTTATAATCACTACAATTGATAAGGGATAATCTTTGTTCCACTCACTGAACCAAATCATATAATGGATTTGATACCCATATTGTCATTCAAAATTATAAAACCTATTTGTTTTGTTATTAATTATTATTGAATATGGTAAATTTCAAGATTAATATTTTGATAGGATCAACACTCTATTATGTCACAAAGTTTAATGTTGTAGGGAAAATCAATAAGTAGTAACATTGATTCCGCCCATATGTTTTTTACATCTTACTTTTAGGATCTTTACGTCTAAAAAATTTATATCCTCTCTTAAAGTATCCCCAATAGAAGGTTCCTGAGATGATCTACTCCACTATGATGGGATCCACATAGAATGGTCTTGGGAATATATGATCATTCTCTGTAATAAAGGTCTGATTGTAGGATTTATCTGTGTATCTCATTCTATGTATTTATCTAAGATACCTGAATCATTCCATGGCTATTCATAGTATCTAAAATGGTAGTATTTATTCATTAAAAGGTTGAAATCCATGTGACATGATGAATTCATGACATTAATTGAGAACTTGTACATGTTCAATTTGAAACTTGGTTTTGGGTCCGACAATTTTTAATGACATTCAGAGAGTTTTCTATGGAAAATCCTAGACTTATCTATGTTTTTTAAATGATTTCATGTGGGATTGGTATTACATGGTTCATAATAATAGAGGTTCAATCTTACATCATATATAATATAGGTTGATTTTGATGAAGAAGATGATCATTATTGGTTACTCTTATAAATGATCTTCCAGGAAATAACATGACCCATGCATCCCACCCTTGAGTAAATATAGGGAGAAGCACTACTTTATATCCCTTAGTTCCCTAGAATATAAGTCAAACAGTGTGTCCCCTATTTAAGAGGGATTTTTTTCCCACTCTATTTGTCATTGGATTTGGTTATGTGAGCCTAAAAAACTATTTCTAATTTAAAATTTAAAATTCTCCAATATAGATGTTTATAATAGAAATTAGGCTATTTAATAAGCTTTATCATTAAACTCATCACTATAATACCTACTGTACATAATAAGAACTATTTTTTAGTTTCAAATTATTACAGAACCGACACTTTCCTGAACCATATACAATCATTATAGTACATCCCTTCTCTTGTGAAATATACCTTTCTTACTTATTCTCATCCTAGTGCTACTTGGGAATATTGTAGTAGGGTTACTGAGACATACCTGGTAGACTATGTTGGAATTTATCCCCTTTGTTTAATCTTAATTTCAAACTCATATTACTCATACATATGATCTTCCTTCAAAAATATTGATGAGAAATTTATTCTTATAGTGCATGACTACATTCTATTTTAATATTAAGTGATTTTAAAATATTTCTTTCACATTCAAAATTTATCAAAAAATAATTTCAAATTAAATCCAATATATATTCGATAAATAGAATTAATATAACAACTATGGAATAAAATTTTAAGGATAGTTTTAAAAATTTCCACAATTTATTTCTAGAAACATTAAAATGTTATTATTTATTATTTCATAATCTAAATTATGGGGGTATTTATTAATGACATATAATGAAATTTCTTTGTCAATATATAACTTATCATTAATCTTATCATCCAAACTAGTTTATATAATCTTTAGGATTTTTAGACTTAAAATACTAGAAAGATAACATTATTTCTAATGATTTAAATTGATCTAAATTTTATATATTATGTCAATTATAGTGTTAATTCAAGCCCTACATCCATATGGATTGACCCTTTGCATGTTCTTGAGACCTGAGTACTCGGGGGGTTTTGGGGATTTTTGGAGGGACTCGGTTGCTAAAAGTTGGAGTTTGTGAAAGACTTCATGTCATAAAGTGTTACACGATGTGAAAGTGGGATTCACATTGTGTAGTAATTTAGAGTTCAAAAAATAAAATAAATATGATTGGTGGTGGTTTTTTTAGTGGAGGCTAACCTTGAGGAATTACTTGATTTGGAGGAGTATTTCTCATTGTTTAATCCCCCAATGTTTCAATTTTTTAAAAATTTCCTGTCACTCGATTTGTCAAACCTTACGGCTACTGATCCCTCCCTCTCTTCCTAGTACAACTGACAGTCCCCTCTTTGGCCCATTTTAGATCCCTTGGATGGATATCGTTCCTCGACTATCCATTTTTGATCAGTGGTGACCTACATTGATCCAAGAACCTATGGGGGGGTGATTATAGATAAGTTGTGTGGTATGTTATTCCTCTAAAATGTCGATGGAATTTTTATGTATGAGATATAGAGCTTATCTATTTATTTTTGTGAAATTGTAGAGTTACCATAGTTTATCACCTTGTATCATATTGATATTAACATAATTATATTCTTTATCTTGGTTAATGTATTTGTCTCAATGGCATAGATATGTTTCTAATTTATATCATGGTAATTATTTTACTCTTGATTTTCGAGATAGTGTGATATGTATTTCTTTCTTTGTTTAGCATGTTATTCTTGATGGAATTGGTAATGAATGAAAATCCATAATTAGTTGATTATAAATTGGCTAAAATATAATGAGGCATGCTTAAAGAATCTATTGGTTGTTTTCATTTTTTGATAAAAAATCCATTTATGTATTCATGTTTAATTTATTTGGTTAATTAACAAGAAGTGTGGTGATGGTTTTTTATAAAATAATTAAACTGTTGTTTAATTAATTGTCTAATTAATTTATGATATCTTGAGATATCTTGTTTCTATGGTTTTTTTGTAGTTGGAACCTATGAATAATGAATCATTTAATTCAATATAGAATAATAATTGGTTGTGTAGAAAAATATAATGGCTTTGTAGGGCATTTGTTTCCCTCTTTCTTGTAAAGGTTGAGTACCTTGCGCTTCAGAGCTGTGAGAGCTCATTTTCTGTAAAATAAAAAAAGACATGATTTTGCTCCAAGATCCCATTGGTATATTTGTTTTCAGTTGCTTGTGATGTGATGTGAACTTGGAATGGTTGAGCCTGGAGGATTTTTGTGGTATGAAGGGAAGGGATGCATGATTTTTGTGTCAATAGCTGACTCCTGAAGTGGCCAAATGAATCAGTATGTGCATGTGTATATCGGGGAGGACATCATAGATGAAGGAATATATTGAATATGGTCTTACCAGTTGTTATGAAAGATGGATGTTTGTTTGAATATGTTGTTTGTCTAGAATCCATGTTTTTTCTCATCTTATTTCCTTCCCTCACTGCTTGAGTAAAACTAATATGTTTGATTGCTCACTTTCCATGGGAGGTGACGACACACTGTTTATGAAACATGTTTTCTGTGTTTATCTCGTCATGGTTAGACGAGTTTATTATCCTACTATATGTGGAGAAATTCGATCGGTAGTTCATCTACTCACAGTGTTGAGCACCTTGGTTTTGGGGAGTTTAGAATGTTTTCTTAGAGTAACTAGTGATATGGAATGTAATGATGTTAATAAATAAATAAATTTTTATCCCATGGGGTTGGAGAATGCTAGGATGAATGTTTGATGTTTAAATTTTGAGAGGTTCTGGACATGGTTTGTTTATGCCTAGAAGACATGGATCATTGTTAAAATTGTAATATAATGTGATCTATAAATGATAATGGTTAATAAATGGTTAATAAATAATTAAAATAATGTGAATCTGGTAAAAAGGGATAATGTAATTTAATATATCTCTTTAAATGGTTTTGTGTGTATATGATATCTAGTCTTAGGAGTGGAATCCAAGAGTTTGAGAAACGAAAGATACAACTGAGTATGGGTCCTTGTTATTCCCATACTGTGGTTTTGAGATATATTATATCATCTATTTTTTGTAATGCTATATGTTACTATACTCTATCAGTTAGGGAAATAGAGACCCTGGTGATTCTAATCCCTAGGGGGTATTATGTTCAATATCACGGTCAGATTATGGATGGATGACATCACTATTTTCCCCACTCTCTTCTCATTATATATATTCATTCAGTTTTACATGATATTTAGTTTTCCCCATATATGTGTGTATAGGGTTGTAATGGATTGTGGTTTTTTCATAGACATATATTCAATATATATTCCTATAAACTACTATATGTGTATTGTGTATAGGTTTTGATTTCATCCAAATTCTTACTCAATGTCTGGGTTGTGGTGGCTTGATTTTAGATATCAGATGTTTGATACATGTTACGAGAGATGTGGTGGGTCTAGAAATGCATAAGATTAAATTTAGTTATGTGTATGTGGTGGTATGTATTGCATGAGGTTCATGTTGTGGTACTTCACCCAGGTGTCTATCAGATAGCCTTTTGTGAGAGAGATTCTCTGGATGTGCGATGTTGGGGAAAATTGACATCAGATTGGGGAATTGGTATCATGTTAACCTTCATATAATTTATTATATTATATAATCTTTGATGAGATACTTGGTGAGAGTAGCCATGGTGTGGTTGGGAACAAAGTATAAATGTTTAGGTGAGGAGTTAGTTTTAGTTATTGTTCAAAATGCTTTATAATTATTTCTTTTCATTTGTACTATATGCACTAGGTATGGTCTTACAAGGTATACTATTGTTCTCACCCTACATTTATATAAACTATTTATCAGGTCAGTTAGAGCTTGTTGGAGATCGGAATGGTTACTACTAGCTTGTCGGTTGTAGGATATGTTTGGGCTTCATCGTCACTATCGTCCTTGCATTATTTTGGTACATGCAATTTTCCCATTTAGTTGTGGTAGTTCTTGCATGAAATTACATTTTTGTATACATATTTTCATTTATGATATAATCTAAGAACTAGTTGGTTGGTTTCAATATTTTCTCTCTCTTCTACATGTGTTTATTTTAGAGGGTAATGCCACCCATGTTAATTTTTATTAAACCCTCATTACTAGTCACTAACATGGGGAATACTGGAGACAACACTTGGGGTCACTATCTATATTCTCCCGTTGATGGTGTAGCAAGGGTACATTTGAGGGGAGGAGGGTTTGAAAGATTGGTATAATAGGTAGGTTGATAGATATGATGGAGTTTGGAGTTAGGAACATGTGAGGTTACATGGTTTGGTTGGGAAATGGTATTAGTTATGTTTTGAAAGCATTGTAAACATGTGATACTAGCTCAGAAATAGAAATTTAGGGACCCATGTGATCTGATGCATGATCCTTTAAGCTTACGGTGGTTACTAAATGTAGTTATGCTGGTTGTAGGGTAGCAACTTAGGAAAGGATCGTGCATCTTTCTGCATTGTTCTTGTTCTTGAATGAGTATACCTTGGGATAAGTTAAACCAAAATCAATAAAAAACAATTAATTAATGTTAAAGTATTCTATATTTATGGTTTATAATATCTAATTTTTTTTCAATTTATATTATGGATCCAGGTCGACTTCCTCATTGTGTTCTTATAGAAGATGTTAAGAAGGTTGCACCACTAGATTTCCAGACGGTAGAGGCTAATGATAATGATACATGTTTAAGGATAATCCGATATTTTTAGCAGTAGAGTCCACATAGGTATAAGTGGTCTTTTTTAGATGCATTCATAGAAGATTGTCCAGGTTAGGTCAACATAACATTCAGTTCAATCCATTATTAGAAGGTGCAATGGTTGTTTTTTTCTTTCACGATGCTGCAAGGGGCGACGTGGCAGTGGTGGTTCTTATTCTCTGGGGATCATGAGGATTCAAAAATCACATGGTGGAGTTCGAAGACTAGTTCAGTGCCCAGTTTATTTCTTCGACCGTGAAGGTGGCCAGACTCTATGATCTTATAACACTTCGAAAAAGGACAAATTTTTTCTGAGATTTTTTGAATCCATTTCAAAACATTTTGTGATATTCTTTGGACCTATTTCTATATGAGGAGGCTAGGGTGAGTCATTTTGAGCAGTCTTTTCATCCAGATATCCAATGCCTGGTCACCCAATTTATGTTGAAGACATATATCAATATGCTAAAAAGAAAAGAGTTCATCAAGAGGATTTTATCCAGAACCATGTCATCCTAATAGGGTTATGATCAATAATACTCACGAAGAAGATCTATGGTTTAGGGTTTCTAGTTTCCCGGATAGAAGAACATCTGATAAGTTGAGGATATGTACTTGCTCTAAATGTTTCCATCACCTTGGATGGAGGCTCTTATACATATTATACGGTATCTAACACTTGTTTTTATGGAGGTTGTGGAAATCTATGACCATAGTGCTTGGAATGTTTTAGCAATCAGTGTGCACCAATTGTTCCGCTTCAGTTTCCATGATTGAGGCATATTTAACTGGGGAAGAATCAGCAGGTTTCCCTAGTTGGGGATAAATAGAGAGAAAATGGGGAAGGAAGAAGATATCCCTAGAACACTCCCCATCCTTAGAGTCAAGAATGTGTTCATAGTGGTGGTCTCCAACTTATTAAGAGATTTTGTAGAGAAGGGAGTGGTTAGCTTCATGAATTATCATTTTTAGTGCCAGGTGAGCCAAACATCGTTCAAGGTATTATTTTCTTATTTCATACTAGGGTATATACCTTATTTGATTTAGGAGTGACACACTCCATATTATCACCATCCCTTTTCCATGATTTGGTATTTGAGATAGGGATACTTCTACTGCCCTTAGAATTGACTACGCTAGAGGGTGGTCAAGGAGACTAGTTTGAATTATGTAGAAACTATGATCAAGTATTTCAGAAGCACTTGTCTTGATGATATTTGATATTTCTATGGATACAACTATATAATATCAATATTAGAATTTAGTATTTATATTCAATATAGGATTTTGTGGATTGCTTCATGATGCAGGCTGTTTTCTTCAATGCTGATAGGGAGCCATCCATGTTTATTGGCAATTGAGACCCACATATGGGTCAACGGTGTGTTTGTTCCTTATTATCATTTATGGATGATAAGATCATGTGTTCATTAGAGGTCCAGTAGTGGGTATTTCCCAGGTTTGTAGAGGGTACCTAATCTATTTCATGATTATTTTGTATCAATTCCCCTAGATAAGTGATCGAGTTTGGGATTGAACTACAGTTAGGCATGTATCCAATTTCGATGTCTTCATATAGGATGGAACCTTCTATGTTATAAGATCTATGAAAATAGCTTATTGTTCTATTTTAGTGTGTTTTTATTCAGTCAATGGTGTCACCATGGGATGCACATGTTTTTTTGTTCAAGAAAGATTATGACTGTTTGTGGTTATGTATCGATTATCGTCACTTGAACTTATTTAATGTTATTCACCACTACCCTCCTCCATGGATTTATGATTAATTAAATAACCTGAATAGTTCAAGTTGGATCTCAAAGATTGATTTGGGGTCATGGTACCATCATATTCATGTGCAAGATGAAGATATTCTGAAGACTAGTTTTTATTGTCTTCATGGTCATTATGAGTTCATTTTGATGTCCTTCAATGTGATGAATTCTCAACCTATGTTTATGGGATTAATGAACAATGTGTTTTTTGTGATCATAGATATGTTCATGTTTTTATTTCATCTAAGAAAACCTTGTGCAATCTGTAAAAAAGTAGGATCATTTGGAGCATCTATATTCTGTTTTGGGAGTTATTAAACACTGGTAGTTGTTTGGGATGTTTTTGATGTGTTATTTATGTGATTGAGAAGCCTATTTTATGGCGTATGTTGTTTCCCAAAAGAGATTAGTATTGGATCCATAAAAGATAAAACTATTTGTGTCCGGGGAAACCCCCAAGATAGTAGAAGTGTTGACAAGTTTCCTTGATCTTACAGGATATTACAGGTGGTCCATAGATGACTTCTATCTATTCGTGACTCATCATACAGTGTTGAACAGAAATGGTAAATCATTCCTTTGCAATGATTAGTGTTATAAAACTTTTGAGTATCCGAATAATATTTTAGTTAGTGCTCCAATTAATTCACTTCTAGAAAAAAGAGTTTAGTTTGTGGTTTTTTATGATCCTTTGAATATTGGGTAAGGTTTTGTTCCAATGAATCATAGATCGGTCATTTCTTATGGGTCTGAAATGTTATTTAATCATGAATATATGTATTCTACTACTGATCTAGTGTTGGAATATGTGTTGTTTCCCTGATGTTTTGGAGACATTATCTCATCAATGAGTGATTTATGGTCTTCACGGATCATAAAAGAACGAGGTATGTTTTCTCCCAAGCTGAATTGAACATGTATCAACATAATTGGATGGAGTTCTCACAATAATATGACTTTTATTTTTTTTAAACACCTGGAAATGGGAATATTATGAATGATGTGTTGAGTATGAATTTTCTTAGTGATGTAGTGCATAAATCCGATGATTCTTTGTGGGTGATCAAAGAACATTCTGAATTGTATTTAGATAATGTAGAAGATGGGCGAAGATGATTTATTTTTCAGATGATGGTGTTGTTGTCGATGGTGCAGCAGGTGGAGGAGCCCCAGTTTGGGGCTCTTAATGGGGACATCTGGAGAGACAAGGTTGTTTTTCGTGAATCCCTTGATGGCTGGTTTAAGGATGAACAAATCCAAGGGTGGTTTTTAGAAATCGTTTTTTGATTCTTTGGTGATTAGTGATAAGTTTCTTATATATTTTCAGATTACACATTTATAAGTACATATTATCGTGATAAAGGTGTAATGAAACTTGATAGTTAAGTTGTTATGGATTGGTTTGAAAGATGAAGTTTACTTGTTTGTGTCACACTGATTATTCTTCCATAAAGTGAAGGTCGAGCACCAAGTTCCCAATAGTTTTCTCTAGATGTTAGATGATACTAACTGGAAATGGTAGGATATATCAATGTAATTTTTTCTGTTTTACCTTATTCTAATATATGTTATGATTCTATATGGTTAGTAGTGGATCATTGGATGAAATCATCCCACTTTATAGTGATTAATGAGTCAAGGCCATGGATTTTTTTGTTGGGGGCAGGATCTGGAGGTGGTGGTCAGACTCCATGGATTCTTGAGGATGATCATTTCTAATCGATATCCTTATTTAACCTCTAGGTTGTAGTTTGGTATAAGGCCCCATTCTTAACATATTAATTAATCTTTATTTAAAAGTGAAATCAATAATTATCTTTGAGGATCTTTCCACGTTAATAGTTTTAGAGAATTTGTCCATAAAAATTTCACTACATATCGAATATTACAAAGTAGACACTTCTAATTAGTATCAATTTTTTTCATTAAATAAAATCTCTTAAAAGAAAATAATAATAATTATCTTGATATAAATCTTCATGATTGATTCCTTTCTCATACCCATCCTTATACCATATGAAAAAACATTTAAGAAACATGGGATGAGCATAAATGATCTGTAAGGGCTAAAAATTTACGAAAGAAAACATTAGTACTATAATACATAAATAACAAAAGATATTTAACATACCTCATAAATTCATGAGATTTTAGAATAACACACCGAAATCATAAATCATAATTTAATCCTATTGAATTCATAATGTACTTACATTGTAGCTTTCATAGCTACATATGGAGTTATGTTTGGAAAACCCATCATAGTATATTCCCAAAATATATTAGGAGAAACATCAATTTTAACCTCCTTCATGTTACCCAATGCATTGGAGTTCTGTCTCGGTACCACTCGCCCTATGTTTATCACGGAACCACACGTAATCGTAAACAATTCCCAAAAACAAGAACATAATAATAACATATGAAAAAACTTAATGGAAAGATAAAATTTCCACATTTAAATCACAATATAACATTTCAATATTTAACATAATAATTCGATTCTAAAAAAAATTAAAAACCAAAATACATAAAAAGATTATATGGTATTTATTTTCCTTTTAAAACATTATGGATTGTTAAGGAATCCAAAGATCAAATAATGCATGCATCAGTGAAAAGGTCATTGTCACTGCGTACGTTAAAAAGAAAAATTATTTTTGTCATTTAGTAAAATGCTACACAGAAAAAAGATTTCATTTGAATGAAATTACAAGTAAAAGGATTTTATACACCATATAAAAGAATTTTTTTTATAAATTAGTGTATGCCTTAATGAATGGAGATTAAGACGAAGTCCCTTCCAAAATTTCACCAGCCTAACAAACGTCACATTAAAATTAATAAAAATGGCCTCTCATCAATTGTACAGAATATTTACATCAGTATGTATATATAAGAACATATCCCAACATATTAAAATGGAAATTAAAATACATATCAAAGAAGAAGTCTTTTTCTAAATGATAAGAGTGAAATGTTCCATTACCCTTAGTCTAACATGTCTCATTTGTTCGTTATTCTTCCTGAAAAATAAACATCAGTTAATTTCTACTTTATTAATAACATTTAAAAAAATTATTCCTTTTATATCACTTAATTACTTTCTAAATCAATTAGTTAATTATTTGAGTTCATATCGGATATTTTTTCGGTGTTTGGAAATTGAGTAAAAAATGAACTTATTATAGTTACAAATTCTTCATGTGGTCAAAATTAAATTATCTCCATAAGGATATTAATTATTTAGAAATAATATATATCATAAATATTTAGTATATATGTATTTCTAATAGTCCATATATTTTGGATATTTGAAAATGAAATGGACCATTTATGGAGATGGTAAGCCTTACGTACGCATGAACATTACTTTAATTTATTTTTATCATTTAATGGAATGAAACCAAATGATACATAGATATATTATAATTATATAATAATATATTATTTTATATAAATTACAGTTTTCCATTAATTCCACCCTTTATACGTTCCATGAATGGAATTAATGAATCATATCACTTTGAGGGGGCGGTAGTTCGCACTACCTCAAACGAAATTCTTATATTTATAAAACATAAAAAGCATAAAGATGTGTTATAAATGATAATTAAATAAGAATATAGATAAAATTAATATCATATATATCATATATAATTACATTTCCATCAGAATGCCCCCCATAAGAGGTGGTAAGATATTGAACAATCATCGTTTACTGAGGCAGTAGTTCACCGCCCATATGAATAGTCTGTTCTATACCCATTAGATGGAGGTGTGTGTAAGTTTAGTATGAATACATCTCATAAAAAATATAGTATATTTTGGATAAATTTTTTTTATTTATTCAAATAAATATAATATAATAGGGAGTGAAGATGTTAAATAATGGAAATGAATTTTTGAGAAGACACAGCATCTTAAAACGTGTTACTCTCGTTGATTTGAGCCAAAACATTTTATTTAATTGATTTATTCATATAAAAAAGAATCTATGAGGAAGTGGTGAATGTTGAGAGATATCTGGAGTAGATTTTTTATGATCCAAGGGGCTTGATAAGTGGGTGTAATGGTTTAGAGGTGGTGGCCTTTTATAAGACGAAGGAGGGGATCTTTAGGATAGTTTAAAAGAATTAATTTCATATAAAATTATTTTATGTTTCAAAAATGTCCACACATCATTAAATTATCATATAAGATGAATATAATTCTGAATAAAATCATACAATAATAACTGGATAGGTTTATGATATTTTTTAATCCTTATCATTTTTATTTAACCATTTTCTAACATATTTATCTTTTACAATGTCTTCTTGTATTTTCATACTATATGGTTAATATATTTATTATAAAATGACAAGAGAACCTCAAGTTGGCCATTAATGAAATTTTCAACCTTATCTAAGTCCATTGGTGAAAATTTATATTTTTAGGACTATTATATCATTTAAAAAATGTATTTGTTTTAAAAAACCCATTTATGTCAATTTATATATTATCTGTATCATGACTTTTTAAAAAACCACAAAACATGACTATTTCGAAAAAAATCATTAGTACAAATATAAAACGTATATAAAATCTATTATATTCATGGATTTAATAAAAATTACAAAATTATATTTATTTTAAATTTTTTAATATCATTTATTTGTATCCTTTATTAATGAAGCAATCACTACATCTCCATTGTGTCACAATTAAATTTATTTATTTAATGTCTAAAATTTATAAATAAAATAAAATGATGTAGTAAATTTTTTTAGATTTATAATTACTATTTTTAGTTGAAAATATAACTTATATACCTATATATAATAATTGTTTACTGTAAGATATATGTTTGTGCTACATTTTCCTTAACTTTAAATTAATTTTTATAAAATGTCATTTTCAAAAATATGTGGCTCCATAAGGTCCCAAAATCAATCCAAGGATGCCCAAGGTAGAAAATATATCATATAATATGATTAATACACATGTTAGAGAAATTTAATATCATCATAATTTTATTTTTTACACTTATTTACCAGATTTACCCTTTAACCATGGTAAATAAAATATTTACTGAAGTCACAATTAATAATGTATAAAAATAAAAGTAACCTATTTACACAATTTTTACCTCATTATTCCAAATATGGAATCTATTTTTCCACGTTTAAAACAAAGAACATTTATTAAATAATTTAAAATTAATTCCAATTGTCAAAACTAAAAAGACGGGTTTTAAAGAAATAATAATATCCAAAAGATTGACATGTTTTTATGAATAATTTCAAAAAAAAATTACTTCCAATGATCCAAATTGGATTAAAGGATAAAACTTAATCCAATTACACTTTAAAATCATTTAAAAAGATAATCAAACCATATAAATAATTTATATGAAAAGACAGTTTTGACATAAAATGCAGTATTTTTTCACTATTCATTAAAAATTGAACATTATAAAACAAATACCAAAAATTTACCAAATGTAAATTTGGATATCATGATTCTAAAGAAGAATTTTATTTTTTTCCAATGGAACATATATATGTGACAAAAAATGGATTTAATATGGGCTCACTAAGAAATGTAAGTAAAGGTAATGTCTTTTCTCAATCCCTCTAGTTTCATTTCCATTATCCAACCCAAAAAATATAATTATTATGTTCTTATATGACAAAAAACGTATCCTTAATATACTAGTATGTTTTTATGCAGATAGTTTAACCAAAACTCACACACCCCAACATCTAATGGGTAATGAACATAATGTTTCTGATGACGGTGAACTACTGCCTTAGGAAATGATGATCGTCCATTCTTCCATTACCTCCTCTCATGGGGGTCATTATGATGTGAATTTTTTTATATGTTATGTATTATATTTATTGGGTATTTATACTTTTTTAATACTTTTATAATACATAAAATTAGTACTTTCATTATAAATTAATATGATAACATTGTTTGAGGAAGTGTGGACTGTCGCCCACTCAAAATGATGTGATTTGTTCACACGATACATAGAATATATAAATTTTACATATAATTAAAAAAATTAGAAATAAAAAAAAATTATATAATATTAATGACATAATTATATTTACACATATATATATATATATATCATTTTCTTTATTAACCCTTCACACATTTTAAAAAAAATAATGTTGTTCGTGGACGTCTGGACTACCACCTCCTCGATAGGATGAGATTAATTTATCATAATAGAATTATTTATATAACTATACTTTATTAAATAATATTTTATTTATTATATAATTATAGTTATTTAATTATTTTAATTACTTACCTTCATTCCATATTGATCATTTAAAAATGGGAATGATACACATGCGTACGTATGGCCTACTGTCATCATGATTGTAACATTGGTTCATTTTTCATATCCATATATAATGATTGATTTTAAAAGTATAATTGTATTAAAAATAAGATAATTATTTCATGTTTATTATTCATTATTTTTTATATAAATACCGATTTGAACATAGTTTACAAACAATAGTTTTTTTGAAATATATAATAAAATTGGTCAAAAACACTCAACGTAAACTTAATTGTATAATTAGTTGTACACACCATGGTAATAAGTGAAATACATGCAACTATAAACATAAAAAATGTTATGATTACATTATAAAATTAATATAATTTTATTCTACATAATGTTAATGGATTTTCACCAAAAACAAAACACAAGGTAAGGAATTTGTATCTCAGTTTTTAACAATATGAGATTAGTGACCTATCCACTCCTTCATTATTTTATCTTCTAAACCCACTTCCCATATTGATATATTATATCATGAATTCCATTTATTTCCTGATATTAATATTTTTAATTGATGTGTCCCTTTCATGGAACCCTTGACAAATATTATACTCAAGTAGTAAGGTATTCTTGTCTCATTTTCATTATTTGAGGCATACTTAATTATTGTACATCTAATTTCTTATATATAGTGTACTTACTACCAAATTGAAAATAATATAATTAATTATACTATAATCATGGTATATAAATTATTTATTTAAGGATTATAACTATTGTGTTTTCTAATCAATATGATACTACATTAGTAAGGGATTTCCATTTAACTTTCTACATCTGTGAGATAAATGTCATGTTCACTACTTACATAATTTGTGTGGAGTATCTGCTTCCATTTTTATGTTATATCATGATTTCATTTAATCTTCCTGGAATTTAATAATTTCATTCAATATTATTCTTTCATGAGTTTTATGATTTAAAAATGATTCAAAGTTGTATGAGACACTTTGTGTTGTTTAAATATTATTTTCCTCAAGACTAATCCTAATGTTATCTCAATGGAATTTACATTTGAGGAAATTATATAACCATTTTTTAATATAATATTTAATTCTCCTATAGTTATTCATAACCATTTTTATGTGTTAGTAACAAATTTACACAATTTGGTAGTAAAATGTTTTTAGAAAATGGTTTTTAGAAAACCTATATTTTCATATCTAATTAGTTAGAGAGCATGTTTATCCTAAAAATCATGTATTATTTAAAGGTTTTAAAAATTGTTTTTAAATGATTTTGTAAATAAAATTTTACACTTTTTTATTTTACCTATGTTTCAATGGAATCTTCTGGTCACTTTCCTAACAACTAATTTTATAAACTTTTGTAATAGAAAAATAATATTTATTTAACCTTGTATGACATGTATGGATTTATCCAAAGTTATTTCATTGAAGCCTTATTTTCAATGTTTTTGAAAAATTGTTTTTAAATAAAAAAATATTTTCAAAAGCGATGGATGTTTTCCTCAATATTATTTTTAAAAGTTATTATTTTTTTCATCAATTACAATAACCCTCTATTTTACTCCACTAGGGATATTTTGTGATTATTGAATGGTTATTTGTTTTGGATGGTTTATTATTGATTTTGACCGGGATTATAAAAAAAATTACATCATTGATTTAATTTTAGTCTAAATGAAATATGAAATCTCTCATGATAATTGAACATTGACTTTCCCTTAAATTACCCATCTCATTTATCCTCGATATTACCATTTTCTAACCCATATACATACTTACACACAATGTGTAATTTGACAATTGTTTGATTATTCGGGTCAATATTAGTAAAACTATATTCCTTATTCAATACAGATATTTGATAAGTAATATTATATTTTGTTAAATAACAAGAATAATTTGACATGCATTGACAGCTGAAGCCTAAAATTTATATATCTCCTTGATGAATCAATTGGTTCTCATGAGACAAACAAGTTGTGAAAATTAAAGGCAGGATAGATCTATAGTTTTAAACTATACGGAGGATAAATCATGATAGTAATATGTCCTCATGTTCATTTTAAATGATTCCTATTGAGAAGCAATTTCTTTCATATTAGTTTCAGTCATTTTCCATCCATGATATTTTTTATCGACATATCTATAGATACATTTCATTTTAGTTCATTGATTAATGAAATGTGTTTTAGTTTCTTACCCTTTCATTTTTTTACATATCAATTCATTTGAATGGAATGTGTTTCTAGTTATCAGCTTTAAATATTTATTACATACTTCCATTCAGTTTATTGATTACATGGAATTTGTGGACAGTTATTAACCTTTCCATATTGACTATTCTCATTGATTTATTATTAGTTCTACTATATATTTTTCAATTAGTGAGATTTTGAGATAACCTTTATTGTGTTTCCTTCCCTATAAATCCAAGAACAATAATATGAATGAAATGAAGGATTATACTAGATGGATTACAGTTATGCTAATGTTGTTTATTTTCATAGAAGAAAAAAACATGTTGTAATTAGTGTATCCATTTGTAAGGAAATAATAATTTATATATCTATTTTACCAATACTACTACACTGATTGGTCCTTAAGGGTTGGATTCCTTATAATCATGCCGATGTATTTATTAGCAGACACCAGCATGAGACTTTTAGGTTCTGGTTTGCTATAGTTTGTATCAAAATAATATTAGTACCGACCATGGGAATAGGATTTAAAAAAACCTATCTTTGAGAACATTACCCTAAGGTATAATATGAATAATTATAGTTGAAAACTCTATAATTTTGGCAAATTATAGATTATATTGTTCTTCTTAGAAATACATCCTTATATGGGTACTAAAATTGGATGTTGTTTCAGCATAGATGTACCTATAAGTAACAACTCCAACATGGTGTTTTGAGATTGGTATAAGGTAACCTAGTACATGACAACAGACCTAACTGCACCCCTTGTTTGAAAATTCCTAGGGATATTTATAGGATAATCCAATTTTGCATTAAAAACCATTATTAAGGATTTGGATACATGAAAAGTAATGAAGGGTAAAACTAATGAGTATTAGATTGAATATAAGGTTCCACGATTTATAAATCCAACTAATGATATCATAGAAAAACTCTTGACCATGGAAGGGAATATTTGGAAATAATATGGACTAAGTATTTATGTTTTGAGGTTTAATGAAAAATTTATTTAAAAATATTTTTAGAGATTAAAATAATTTCAAGGATGTCTATCATGTTTATTTTTAGATGCTATATTAATATGGTTTTAGAAAAGAACAAGCATTAATCTGGATGACAACCCATAAAATCTATTAAGGTCATAGGTCTTGATCCCATGGTCGAAGGATGATAGGGGTTTCACTCCATCCACTAACCCACACAATTTCCTTGTAAATATTTCATTTTTTAGATAAACAATTTAATGAATAAATATTAATTATGAACCAGTTGTAACACCTTTAAGGTTAATAAATTAATCTATCCACCATATTTATTTTGGGTGATATTTAAATAAATATATTAAGACTTTTTACTTTTTTATATGTGTTACAATCCTTTAAAAAAATTTAGTGCTTCTCGCAAAAAAAAACAATTCACTATTTTCAATAAAATATTTTAGATTAAATATATTTTGATAAAAGCAAACCCAAAAGTCTGGATTGTTCATATGATATTTAAATCTATCATATAAGAATATTTTGTTATATTTTAGGTTAGTAAAATAATTTCCCAACATTAAAAAATGACTTCAAAATAAAAATATTGTCATAATACATATATTTATGTTGAACCAATGGCTTTCTAAATCCTCAATGATTTCTGGCCTTGAGGATCTCAAATTTCATTTATCATTAACTTTTTTGTGATTGATGACATCAATAACTCCATATAAATATTTACACTTTTTCTCCTTGTTTTTACATCTACTTTCCACTAATTTTATTTACATAAATTTTTAGTTATATGGTATTCCATGTGACCTTTTATAATTTCAATTCTCTTTTTTATTTGTGATTACTTATGAACCATTATCACGATGTGGGATTTAAACATTGGAATTATCTAACAAACTATCTCCATGATAGATTATAAATTATGAAGACCTGATTTAAATAAGGTGGGGAGAATGTGACGCCCTGAAAAACATAAGTAATAAACTTTTATTCGATAGAGTTCATGACACGTGACACCTAGAATATAATGTAATATAATATCTATATATTTTATACTATAATTACTATTTAAAATATAATTTATATATTTCAATGGATGAAACAAAAATTTATCATCAAAAGTATGTGACATAGGGTTAGAATACATCATAAAAAATGGCATTCATCTATACCTTGTGTCAAACAAAAGCTACCTTCTTCGATGGATTTATCTATATGCAATACCGAGTATTATCGAGAGACAATCTATAATTTAAAAATTATTTTTAAATAAAATAAGGTATAAACTAGCTATTATCAATATTATTAACTAAAATATGAAAATATATGTTTTAAACCACAAAATCATCTGTTAAAAATAAATTATAAATGTAAATAGAACCAATTTAATATTAAAAGTATAATTTTATAAAAAATGTGTTTTTGCTCACAATATTGTTTTCCATAATATATTAAATTAATTATAATTTGTTAGTGATATTAATGTAATAAATATTTTACATATTCAACAATTTTTTATATTCATTCAATGGATTTGGTAAGCATAATATATGATCAACCCCAATATTTCACATAAAAACCTATATTTTTATTAATGCATTTTTAACTACCTTTTATTGGCGAACCAGTTTTAATTCATAATTTTGTCATACAAATGAGTTTAATTATATGAAATAAAATTAATTTTTTAATTCAAAATTTATATGTTATCTTAGGATCAAATTTGGGATTTTTCAGAGAAATAAGGTCTTTTTAATGAGTAGTGAAAAATACTGTTTTTTAGTTAAAACTACCTTTTCAATTAAATAATTATTATTGTTATATTATAATAATTTTTTTAAAAGTCAAATTAGATTAATTATAAATCTATTTATATAATTGAGTTCATTAGAATCTATATAAATTAAAAATTTAATATAAAAACATAATAATCTTTTGATCATTTTCTATTAAAACCAATTAATCTATCTGTCTGTGAGGTTATCATTAATGTTAATTGTGTTGATTCAGTTATTTAAATTTTTAAAATACTACATAAAACGTTTTAATCAAGATTAATTTTATCGTATAATAATAAAATCGTTATTTTTGGAAAAAAATGATTAGTGAAAGTGATAAAAATAAATTACAATGATTAAGATCAATTTTGGCTTAAAATGGACTAAACCCATAAGTTTAAGGGACCAAATAACATAGAAACTTGTCAAAAATTGATTTTATAGACATATTTGGGACAATAACCTTAAATTAATTATTTTTGGTGTTTTGGAATGGCATTTTTATGTAGGGACATCTACACGCCTAATTTTTTTTGTAAGAATTCCATGCGAGTCTTTTCCATCCCTATAAAAGGTAACCACCTATACCCATTCATCACACCTCTCAAGCCTATTAAGTTTGGAAAATCACTACCCAAAATTTATCCCAACATCCTCCCGAGGAACTATAATCTTTAATTTTGTTATAAATAAATCCATGAGATCTTTTTCTATCCACTAAAAGAAGTTACCCGGTTAAAAGGTAATGTCTTTTCTCAATATCTCTACTTTCATTTCCATTATCCAACCCCAAAAATCTATTTCTTATGTTCCTCTATAAAAAAATAGTATCCTAATTTTACTAGGATTTTTTATGATAATATTTTAACCTACCCTGACTCACACCACCATCAAATGGGTAATAGAAAAAATGTTTATGTGGACAGCGAACTACTACCTTGAGAAAAAATGATTGTTCATTCATCCATTACCAAATCCCATGTTGGTCATTATGATGTAAAATTTTTTATATATGTTAAATATTATATTTATTATGTCTATATACTTATTTAAACCTTTTATAACACATAAATCTATTTATTTCCATTTTAGGTTAATACGATAACATTGTTTGAGGAAGTGTGGGCTACCGCCCTATTAAAGCGATGTGATTTGTTCACACGATACATGGAATATATAAATGATGATTATAATTGAAAATATGAGACATAAGAAACATATATATGATATTCATGAAATAATAACCTTTATGGATATAAATATATATATATATATATATCGGTTTCATTATTACCCCTTCACACACTTTAAAAGATATAACATCATTTTTGGATGTATGGATTACCACCTCCTCGACATGATGTGAAGAATTTTATACCACATAATTCTATATATAAGTATCTATGATTATATAATATGGTATTTATTCTATAATTATCTTTATGAAAATATTTAAGTTACTTACCTTCTTTCTATAATGATCATTTAAAAATGGGAATGTTACTCATGCGTACGTTTGACATACCTTCTCCATGATTGTAATATTGATTTTTAAAAAACATATTTAAGGACTGATTTTAAATGTATAATTAATGTACAAATATGATAATTGTTTCATTCTTATTGTCCTGGAGAT
This sequence comes from Viscum album, assembly GCA_963277665.1. Lineage (NCBI taxonomy): Eukaryota > Viridiplantae > Streptophyta > Magnoliopsida > Santalales > Viscaceae > Viscum > Viscum album. The sequence goes on along the minus strand of OY728150.1, from coordinate 330,406,337 downwards.
GTTATATGATGGCTTCTTTGACTATAGTTGACCAACAATAGTTTTTTTGACACATATACTGAATTTTGTCAAAAACACTAGATTTAAATTTAATTTTTTATGTATTTGTACAAAACATGGTAATATGTTAAATAAAAAAATTAAAAATATGAAATTTTTTGAGAATTTAGTAGAAAATTAGCATAATTTTAATATACAAGAAGTTAAAGGTCGTTCAATCGAAAGGAAACACAAGGTACGGTATTTCCATATCACTGTTTAAATTTGTGATATTTGTGTAATATCCACGAATTAATTTATCTTCAATAACTAATTTTTTTGACATATTATATCATTATTTCCATTTACTTCATGAAATTAAACATTTCAATTGTTGTTACAGTTTTATTGAATCCTTGACTCAAAATCTACTCAAGTAATAAGGTATTCTTTTCTCATTTTCATTACATAAGGCATACATAATTTATTTACACATAATTTATTATATATGGTGTACTGACGCACGCCTGTCATAGGGCGTGGAAAAAGTAATTTATTTTCCTAATGCAGCACAGAGGCTGACCAGGGTCATCTAACTTGAGGATCTTTCTCATTTGTTCATTTATTTAATCTATATCACCTAAACTAATTATTTTTTACTATTTTTAATTAATCCAAGAATGCCTTGAAATTTAAAATTCAAATTAAATGTTAAAACTAACATGCACTTACAGAATGAAATTATCGAAGACAGAACTCGGTCCAAGGGTTGGATAACATGGCTTCATTCATTATTTATTTGTGGTTTAAATTAAATTTGATAATTCATTTATAAAAACCTCATTGATGAATTACATTCCCTTGATTTATTTAGTGTGTGACTTTAGTATGCGTCCGGAACACCAAACCACACCTCCTCCAATAGTCAAATAGGATAACGCCTCAACCGAGAATGTTACTCCTACAAGACACGACTCCACCGTATTCCGTTTCATCCCTTATGGAAATCCAAACTCCACCGTATGAATGGATTGCCTAAGAGAATGGAGGGAAAATGATTAATCAATGAAAAGAAATGGAATTGAAAATAATGTCGTAGTGGACGACCGCCACACCCATGCAATATTCTCACCTCCACCACAAATAGATTTAAAACATTTTATTAATTTGAAGTGCAACAATAAATAACGTCATGAATCCTCCCCTATTTCCAAGCCTCAAGTTAGTCACTTTCATGGCGAAGTTCAAAGATATCACAATGGAAAGATGGAAGAGAGATAAGAAAAATTAAAGTTATAAGTGAAAAGGGGTGGAAGAAGAAATTGGAAACACTTTAATAAAATGATTATGAATGAATTACATAAGAAATGAAAACTAAAATAAAAAAAGGGAAATAAATAAATATAAATCCTAAATGGCCCTTTGTCCTCCTCTCATTGGTGCCCCAGATGTTGTTGGGAAGGAATTCGAATGCCTTGGAGAGGAGGAGCTCCCCTCCTTTTATAGGCAGATTCTGTACGCAAAAAGTTGTCACGTGTTTGGAACCATACATGACATCCTCACGTGTTCCACCCTTAATCAATGTTGTTTGAAAATGTCTCTTCCGTTCACCCATAAAATATCAGAGCCTTTGTACAAGTGATGAATGAGGTTTGTCCAATTTCCTCTGAGAATATATTATGTCCGGTCAGAATCATCAAACCGAAAACCACAGTTTTGTAATGAATAAATGTCCCTTAAAACGGCCATTTAAGGCATGGATGACTTAATAAAACTTGTTCCAAATCTTCTTATCCGTGAATCCATAAATGGTCAGCTCTATTATAGTCGTTGTGAGAGGGTTATGGATATTTTACTGAACCTTCTTCTTTTCTGGATGAAATTTCCAGGAAGCTTCCTTGGTGTTCCTGAATAATCTTCAACTTCATTGAATTGTTTGGACCTCAAGATCGTCGAATCGGATCCTAGTCCAGAAGACAAAGTTGAAGGAAATTATATTAGGATTCTAAAAAAATTATAATCATAAAATTTGCAGTTATATTTTTTGTAAATGACCAAAATACCCCTATAGTGAAAATCTGTCCAAAATGCAGAATTTGGTCATTTTTGCATTTAAACTCAAAATACTTATTATATCCAAAATTGTTACATATAAGCTCAAAATGTTATCTTAGTATTTTTAAAACAATAGAAATGCATTAAAAAATGTGTAAATTATAAGCCCTATCAATTCCCCCACACTTAAACTATGCTTATCCTCAAGCATAAAATCTCAACATGAAATTCAAAGGGAACCAATGTCCCAATATTTAAATTTAAAATGGAATAAAATCAAATGATTATCAATGACCAATCACATTTTCTAGTTCAACAAAAAATAACAATTTAATTTCCCATTTTTCAAAGAAACAATCAATTCATGCATTTTACTTTTCCCCTTTGACAAATAATGAAGCTTCTCCTTTCATTCATTCAAGCTTCTAAATTTATTATTATTAAACATGCCAAATCATGACCTACCTCACTTTTGAATCTTTTCTCTCATCACTCATGATACAATTAATAGTGGAGATATTCTCATATCAGGAGAACATGCTCCTTACCCATAGGCTTGTAAAGTAACTACTTTCTCCACTTTGTAATGAAAAAACACACATAAAATCATGAGGACTTGCAATAAAGGTTCAAATGACTCTGTGTCTTAGGTTGGTGGGTAAATGATTGAAATAATTTAAGGCCATATATAGGATGTTTGACTCTTAAGTACAATTCATGATTAATCAAGTGAAAACACAAGATGAACCTCAGTCAAATCCCCTTGAAATGTGAATCACAACACCACTCCCCTTTCAATGACATGGGTCATGAGTCAATAAATGATTACAAAGAATGGTATCATCCAATTTCTCCCTCTTTTTTTGTAAATCTCTTGAAAGGCATAGCTTTATTTTCTTTTTTTGTAAATCTCCAGAAAGGAACAGCTTTATTTTGAATTTTTTTCTTTTTTTTCTTTTTTTATGGAGAACCGGATGAAATGAAATAAGCATAATGAAATGATTACTCATGCCCAATTTTCTAATAATACATTGCCCAAAATGATGACGCACACATTACACCACCTAAAAGTGATACATATCCCAAGGAACGTACACAAAAGGCCCTTCCCCCACACTCAAACTTGAAATAAACATCCAAAAATACTAAAAGTGCGGGTAGGTAAGGAAAAATTAGATTTTAATGTGGCTTAAACCTATAAGGCAATTCATGGCATCTAAGGTCTTACGAATGATAAATGTAAAGTTGGGTCTTAGGATAAAATTTGGCTAGCCAAAGAGATGCCTCAATCATTTTAAATGTGGTTTTGTACAGTCATAGCTTTGACAAGTTTCAATACAAGTTCTAGCAGGTGGCACATCCCAAGATCACTCAAGAAATATGCTCAAGATAAAATAGGAAATATTTTGTCTAGAAATCCTCTGAGGAATAAGAATATGATATTGGAAAATCACTCATGGCATGATTAATAATAAAAAATTAATTCACATGAATTTCAGAAATTCAACGAATGTAAAATGGAAGGGAAATTTCATTTACATGAATAAATTAATTCCCTTAAATCATGAGTCCTTATTTCAATATCCTTGCTTCACTTTAATCATACAATTATCCATTTTAATCATTCAATCTCATTAAAAGTGAAATCTAAAACATGGAATCACAAGATTCCTAAGAAACTCATGTCTCCTAGATAAGTTGAGTAAATCATTAATTCAAGTGTGGGTATGCAATTCTTATCATTAAAGCATAAAACACGTTTTGGAAAAAAAAAATTAAGGAGTTTAAAATTTAAAATTTAAAAATGGAATCCCTTTTGAAAAAAAGATTCAATCCCCTTTAACAAATTTTTGGGGCTTCCTTCTGCCATCATGATCCTACAAAAGAAAATTTCCAAATTAAGAACAAGTATCATGTCATTAAAGCTCAAAATGATAAGGAAGAAAGGGATGAATTCTAAACTACTTCTAAGAAATGAAACTGAAATCTAAATTACTAGAAATCAAGGGACAAGTCTTGGTACGATCCCCCAAGTGGGCCCTGAATTTTTACTGCCTCCAGTGGGCAGTACCAGCTGTTATCCAATGTCTGATGGTGGATGTAGCTTCTTTGATTTGAACCACCACATGTGGATTTTCCTAGCTTGTGCTTCATTTTCCTTCCATGTTGAGGAGTATTCTAGGTATAGAGTACACCAGATCCACCCCCTTTTCAATGTAGTATAGCTTGCATGGTGGGGGTAGGATGAAGTATGGATCCTCCTCCTCTTCAGTTTCTACTTGTGCAACGTGTTCTTTAAAATCCAGTGGTTTCTCCAGACGTGCTGCATGAAAAGAATAATCAAAGGGATATTCAAAATTTAAATTTTAAATATTAATTTTAAAATCTTCCCTTTTAAGGTAGGCAGCTTGTAGATTTGGTTCTTCATGCAGAGCCATTGTTATCGTTTCTTGGACTTCCTCAAGCATATGATCAATGTCCTTAGGGAGCTCCATGTGTTCCTCAACAGGTGAAATTTCTCCTTCTTCTTCTTCCTCCAAGGTGATACAAGGATTGAATGAATCTGAAAATTGAAAGTTATAAGGAGTGATACTCAAATCAGATTGAATGAATTCAGAAAAATTAGAGTTCATAGAAGGATAATCTCCATGAGTTGGTTCTAGATCAATAACTTCTTCAGTTGAAAGTGCCTCTTGGATTTGATTATAACTGGATGGAGGTAGGTAATCGGTATCCTCCATAATGACTTCAAATTCTAACAATTGTGTGGGGTATTGTTTTAGTTTTTCTGGATCTTCTTCTTTGCAGGGCTTGGGGAGAACAAGCAACTACTCACATTCATTCCAGAATTTATCCAATTCTTTTTGATCTCCCACATTTGGCTCAGCAGGAAAGTCATCCTCCTTTTCATCTATCTCGGGTATAATTGGTTGAGTGAGGATGAATGAGTCTTCAAGTACCCCGACATTTACCTCCTCTGGTTTTTCAATGATAAGTGGTGAAATTTCTTCCACCACTATCTCAGGTTCTTGCTCCAGCTCTGGGTCGGGTTGCTCCATCCTTTCACGAACATAGTCCAATGCCCATTCCATTTTCCTCTCCAAATCATCCAGATTATTACTAATCCTTTCAACCCGGTCATTTAGATCACGATAATCAATTTCTGACTCTTGATATTACACATGTGAGTAATCTTCCCATGCATAATAATTGTAATTCGAATGCATCATAGAAAAATAATTTTTTTGGATTTTTTTTAATAAAAATGAAAACTATCTAAAATTTGAAAATAGGAAAAGTAAAGTAAAAAACTGATTAGCTCCCCGGCAACGATGCCAGTTTTGACGCACGCCTGTCATAGTGCGTGACAAAAGTAATTTATTTTCCTCATGCAGTACAGAGGATGACCAGAGTCATCTCACTTGAGGAGCTTTATCATTTGTTCATTTACTTAATCTATATCACATAAACTAATTATTTCTTACTATTTTTAATTAATCCAAGAATGCATTGAAATTTAAAATTCAAATTAAATGTTAAAACTAACATGCACTTGCAGAATGAAATTATCGAAGAAAGAACTTGGTCATAGGGTTGGATAACATGGATTCATTCATTATTTATTTGTTGTTTAAATTAAATTTGATAATTCATTTATTGAAACCTCATTAATGAATTACATTCCCTTGATTTATTTAGTGTGTGACTTTAGTATGCATCCGGCACACTAAACCACACCTCCTCCAATAGTCAAATAGGATAACACCTCAACCGAGAATGTTATTACTATAAGACCCGACTCCACCGTATGCCGTTTCATCCCTTATTGAATCCCCAACTCCACCATATGAATGGATTTCCTATGAGAAGGGAGGGAAAATGATTAATCAATGAAAAGAAATGGAATTTAAAATAATGTCGTAGTGGACGACCACCACACCCATGCAATATTCTCACCTCCACCACAAATAGATTTAAAATATTTTTTAATTTTGAAGTGAAACAATGAATAACGCATTGATTCCTACCCTATTTCCAAACCTCATGTTAGTAACATTCCATGGCGAAGTGTAAAGAGATCACAAGGGAAAGATGGAAGATAAATAAGAAAAATTAAAGTTATAAGTGAAAAGGGGTGGAAGAAGAAATGGTAAACACTTTAATAAAATGATTATGAATGAATTACATAAGAAATGAAAAATAAAATAAAAAAAAGGCAAATAAATAAATATAAATCCTTAATGGACCTTTTCCCTCTGCTCCATGGTGCCCCGGATGTTGTTGGGAAGGAATTGGAATTCCTTGGAGAGGAGGAGCTCCCCTCCTTTTACAGGCAGATTCTGTACGCAAAGAGTTGTCACATTTTTTGAACCATAAATGACATCCTCACACATTCAACCCTTCATCAATGTTGTTTTAAAATGTTTTTTCCGTTCACCATCAATTTTTCAGAGCCTTTTGACAAGTGATGAATGATTTATGGCCAATTTACTATGAGAATTTATTCTATCCAGTCAGAATCATCAAACCGAAAACCACCGTTTTGTAACGAATTAATGTTCCTGAATACGGCCATTTAAGGCGTGGATGCCTTAATGACACTTGTTAAAAATCATCGTATCCATCCATCCACAAAATTTCAACTCCATTATAGTCGTTTTGAGCAATTTATGCATATTTCACTGAACCTTCTTCTTTTTTGGATGAAATTTCCAGGAATCTTCCTTGGTGTTCCTGAATAATCTTCAACTTCATTGAATTGTTTGAACCTCAATATGGTCGAATCCGATTCTGGTCCAGAAGAAAAAGTTGAAGAAAATTAAATTAGGATTCTAAAAAAATTATAATCATAAAATTTGGATTTATATTTTTTGTAAATGACCAAAATACCCCTGTAGTGAAAATCTGTCCAAAATGCAGAATTTGGTCATTTTTGCATTTAAACTTAAAATACTTCTTAAATCAAAAATTGTTACATATAAGCTCAAAATGTTATCTTGGGATGTTTAAAACAATAGAAATGCATTAAAAAATGTATAAATTATAAGCCCTGTCATGTACATAATACCATGATGACGTTTAATGTCACCAATTATATTTTCTTAATGGTATTTAAATTTTTTAATTAGGAATTTTACCTCTTGGTTTTACATTGAATTTGTTACTAAATTATTAAGGGATTCTCATCTCACATTATACAACTGTGAGATAAATGTCATGTTCACTACTTAAATATTTTGAGTGCTGTATATACTAACATTTTTATATTTATCATTAATTCCCTTTCCCTTAATAGTATTTAATACTATCATTCAATATCATTATTTTATGAGGTTTATAATTTGGAAATTTTTCAAAGTTGTATGGGATACTTTAAAATGTTTAAATATTATTTTCCTCAAGAATAATCCTAATAATTTCTCAATGGAATTTATATTCGAGGAAATTATATTACAATTTTTTTAAAAAACCATTCATTATCCTCTGTTAATTCATGACCATTTTTAAGTGTTGTTACCTTGTTTCCACTCTTTTGTACTAAGATGGTTATAGAAAAATCTCATCTGAAATAAAAACTTTATGGGTCTCTTTAGTCATATAACCTGTTTTATTCTAAAAATTATGTTGTATTAAAATGTTTTCAAAAATATTTTTCAATTAGTTGGTAATGCGTTTTTAACCTTTTTTAATTTCCCAATATAATAAGGGAATATTCTTTTCACCTTCCTAATGTGTAATTTTATATCCTTTTGTTGTACAAAATGAATAATCATTTTACCTCATAGGTCATTTACAAATTTATCTGTAATCATTACCATTGAGAATCCTTATCAATGTTTTTAAAAATGTATTTTAAAAATAAGAGGATATTTTCCCCAATAATATTTTTAAATGTTAATATTTTATTTCATCAACAACAACATCCCTCTAGTTTACTCCACTTGGGATTTGTTGTGTTAATCTATCCTTATTTGTCCTCTGGATGGTTTATTATTGATTTAGCCAATAATAGTATTCACATTCCTTTCCTTGTTTTATTTTTTATTCATATTGAAATATTCAAGTTCTCCAAAAAATTAAAAATTGAATATCAACTAAATTATCTATTTAATTTTTCATGTATATGACTATTTCCAAAACTGTATACCTACTTACATATGGTGTTTTCTTTAATAGTTGTTTGATTATTTAGGGAAATATTGTAAAATATGTATTCTTTATTCAGTAATGACATTTTATAAGGTGTATTATTTTTTTATTATTCAATATGAAGAATTATTTTGACTTGCAGTGATAGCTGGACAGTAGAATTTATATAGATCATCGATGTATCGATAAGTTCTCATGAGTCAAACTTGTTTAACAAATTAAAGGGAGGATAAACACATAGTTTTAAACTATATAAAAGATAGATCATGATAGTAATAGGTCATCTTGTTCCTTAGACATCCTGTACATTGGGAAATAATTTCCCTCAGTGTAGTTTCAGTTGTTATTCATCCATGAAATTTTTCACCAACATTGTTTCCTCTAGAAATGAGGATGACCTCATTGGTTTAAGGATTAAACATTCCAATTGGTTTTTAACAGGTTTGTTTGTGGAACTGTAATCATCCAATGATTCTTTATCTATTTGGACATACTTTCCAAAGGTATGTGCACATTAGTTATGGACTGACGAGGCATAAGAATTTTCACTCGTCGAGAGGATGGGAGGTCCGACTCATCACACCTTTTTGAGGGAGATTATTGTCTACTCTAGGACTCTCTTTGTAGATTTAAGTTATGTTCGTGAATCCTTATTACATTACCAAGTATGAGAATGAGCTTTTCTTTAGATATGACAATCAATTATTGATATATAGGAGATTTAGAAAATCTTTTATATGTATTTTAGGTTCATCGTTGATAGATAATCATATTTATGTGTTTACATATTCTTACTAAATGGTATCCTTCGACACATTATATAGAAATCTCATTGTCATTGTGATATCCATACTTGTTTTAAAGCCACTCAGTCGAGCACTTGAAGTTAATTGTCATTCAGAAGGACATGGATTCTTTCAAGGTTGGGATCATACCCGAAGATGGGCTACCTATGTATCCATTGTTTAGAAAAGGAATGAAAACACACGTAGTTCGAGTAAGGGAGTATGATGTTTATGCATGATTGATGCCTCAAAGAAAGATGTCATAATTACTTTTACACTCTATACTCACGTGAGTCATGCTCGGTGTGAGAAACAAGAGGTATTGGTAAAACAACACAATTGTGCCATCATAAGAAATGATGTGGGGCCTATGTATGTATGACTACCCAAATAGATGAATCATAGGATTTACTTTAGGGTAGAAACCCGAGAATAAGGTCTATAAAGGTATATGTAATTTATCGATATTTGGATACTCTAACTTAGGGCATACTCTTGAGGAATATTTCCAAATTAGGTGGGGACTTATGATTGGGTTTTACATCTGAGAAGGAAGCCAAAATAAAAAGTAAATTATGACTGGTTAAGATAAATTATTACAGGGGTATTTTACTAAGAAGGAGGCCCATGTTAAAGGATTTGAGGATTGGGGCTTACTACTAATGAGGAGGCCTAGGTTAAGGAAATTTGAAAAAGGGGGCTTACACCTAAAGAGGAGGACCAGATTAAGGGACTTGAGAACAGGGGATTACTCCTAAGGAGGAGGCCCAGGATAAGGGACTTGAGGCTTACTTCTAAGGAGGATTCCCATATTTGATGGATTTGAGACTCGGGCTTATTCTTGAAAAGGAAGCCCAGGTTAAGAGAATTATGGTTGGGGCTTACTCCTGAAGAGGATTCCCATATTTGGGAACTTGGGGATTACTCCTAAGGAGGATGCCCAGATTTAGGAACATTGGGCTTACTCCTAAGGAGGATGCCCATATTTTGAAATTTGGAGTGGGCTTACTCCTAAGGAGGATGCCCAGGTTAGGGGACATGGGGCTTACTCCTAGGAGGATGCCCGTATTTAGGAACTTTGACAGGTGATTATTCCTAAAAATGAGGCCCATGTTAATTATTGTCTCATCTTAAAGGATGAGGTTGGATGAATGAAATCTCTGACCATAGCGACATAAAGATATTTAAATCACTAGGTTTAAAGAAATGTTCCACAGAATTCCTTTCAGATAAGGAATCTAACAAAAGGAAATATGCTATAAATGGCTTTGAAGAGGGTTATGGAGGATGGATCTTGATTAGGAGAGGTGGATAGGCATAAGAGAGGTTAAATAGGCAGGAGGGGAACCCTAAAAAAATGTGTCGTGCAAGTCCTGTGTGGGCGTTCAAGTCCTAGTCGCGCAAGTATACTTGCACAACACATAGGTACCTACGGGATGGTCAATGCTTAGGGTAATACTTAGGCAAGACTTGGCTCAAGCCCGTAGTACTACCCCTAGAGGCTTCCAAAAGTGTGGCACGAATGTTCTGTTGACTGGGTAAGGTGGCGCGCATGTGTGGCTGTTTCCCTTAAGGGCAGGCCACATAGGCGCGCTAGTGTTGATGAGTTTCAACACTTAGGCCTTACTCCCCCTCTTTAGATCTTCTATTCTAGGTAATAAATTACCTTAGATGTGTTTGAAATAATTGAGAAGAGATTAGGGCACCGAGAGCTCAAATCTGAGTTTCTGGAATTTTTTGTCTAGAAATGGGGGGCCCACCAGGGGTATTTATAGGCCATGGAAGACCCTGGTGAAAAATCAAAGAGGGTGTGCAAGTCACCAATGAAACCATTGGGTGGCGCGCATGTATACTTGTGCGACCTTGGTGGAAATTGCGTGACCCAAGGGAAAATGAATCTTTGTTCATGCCTTTGTCAATTTTTTGATGTTTCTTCAAAGGTTAAATCACTTTAGGTTCAAGGTATTTCCACTTTTTATTCATTTAGAATCTGTGATGAAAAATAGCATCAACAAAAGTCCCCCCTTAGAGTTGGATCCGAACGAAATAAGGATGTGACTCTGAGGTAAAGAAGAAAACCAAGGAACATGCGGCGCGCATGTGTTGAGCGCGCACATTGCGGCGCACAAGTGAGAGTCGTGTAGGCGTCGGTGTGCAGGGTTACGAACACTGGATTTAGGCATGCAAGGTTAAGGCCTGGCCTATATATATGCGGCCATTCCTCGTGCAAAGAAACAAATATCAAAATTCTAACTCTCACCGCGAAAGTTTCCTTCACCATGCATGTTGCTCTATTTTCCACTATTTCTTTGCTGTCGTGCTGCTTTAGAGGTATTTGGACATACGCAGTGATACCTCCATTCCAAAAACTGCGCGACACACTGATACTTGCGCGCCACTTCTGGGACATGCGCGCCTTAATGACTTAGCCATTTTTCACTTTTCATTGCAAAATTTATGAAAAATCAACTTAATTAAGAGTTAATTATTCAACTTTTGTTTAGATTAAATGGATCCCAAGAGAATCAGAATGGTTGATGAACTAGATAGCTTGCAAATTTATGGTATGATGAGCATCATTGGCCATGATTATTATACTATATACAACAATAATCTTCCAGATTTGGCTAAGTATCTGAAGAAGTATCATCTTGACTTCCCACAAAGCATTTATCAACCTCTGTATAGTTATGGTCATTTGCGTGAAGTCAGCATTCCAGAGGTAATGAACTATCTCCCACATTCTTGGTTTCAGAATAATACCAACATTACATCAGCAAATATCTCTAGTGGAGGAGCATTTATAAATACTGGTACAGTAGAGAAGTCCTATATAATGCATCATAGCCCATGTACCTCAGATCTGAAACCTCAAAAGCTTGAGTTGCAACCATATTGTAATCCTTCAATTTTTCAAATATCATAGATGGATCAATCCAAATGCTGGAAGAAGAGTTGGGACTTTCGTCCTGGAAGAGGTGTGAAGCCAACTTGGATGTGGGCATACTGGGTGAGACAAACCTGTGCAGAGTTTGTCGAGGATTTAAAAGGAGTTGCAATATATGAAGCTGTCTGCGCTTGGAAAACCTATGCTTATAGAAATGATGATTTTACGTCAGAGATACTCATCCATTGGATCCTAGAAACCAATTCTTTCCATCTGAATCATGGAGAAGTAGGCATCCGTCTGTGGGATATCCACAAGATCTCAGGGGATATAACTTTGGGCAATATTTAAGATGAATTCATCCCCACAAGGCGACTTGGAATGATTTGGAAAAGACCCCGGCATTATCTCAAGAATTGTAGAAAATATTTCACAAGTTCAAGAGTTCAGAGACCTACTTAACTCATTCTATAAGTCTTCCAGAGGAGTGGATGAATATCTTTCTTACCAAGAAGTATGAGAAGGAGTCGAAGGAGAAGGGATCGAAGGGGAAGGGGCCCAAGTAGAAGGGGCCCACCTGCACTCATCCTACCACCTACCCAAAAAATGAGAAGAGGGGTGCTCCTGGAACATTCTGGCCTACTCAAGATGTAGGAGAATTTGAGAAATGGGGATATGAAGTAAATCTGCGAATCCCAAAGAAGACTCGTCTAGCGGGATTATTGGCCTTGTGGCTTAGTGTTTATCTTCTTCAAGTTAGGGACTCGAAAGGAGGCATCAGGCCAGGGACCTTCGTTGTCCCAGCCAAGTTGGCTGAAGAAAAATGGTTGGATTGGCTACCCCCATTTTAGCAACGATTAACAGGAGCTTACTCCATGTCTTCATGGGTAAGTCTCCTTTGAGAATAGTGCGACCATTCCATGTTTTATGGGGATGAATCGCCACTCACTTCAGGACGTATAATGTAAAGAACGGAGTACAGTTCTTGAAAGTTATTTCAGGCCATCAGTGCAGACATTATATACAATTGCTCCACTAGATCTCAATTACTATGACTTGAAGGTGAGGATGATCATGTATAAGGAATTCAATTTTATTCCTTATGGAAATCCGCCAACCGAGCGGTTTGTTGATGATGGAACAACCATCCTGGAATTAAGGGCATACATGATGGCCTGCAGAGATGGTGTACTGGTCACCAGGATTGACGGAGAGATTATATGCTAGGCCTATTCTCCATATAGATTTGAACGTCAATTTAAGTATTATAGAAGACTGTTGTATCTCCCCCAATGCATGTCAGGTCAGATCAACATCTGATGGTTTCCTGACAACTATGGTTGCTGACATCTAGGGAGAAGACCAGGGTAGTGTTTGAACTACCAGTTGATAATGTGGCGAGTAACTTGACCACATGGTACGCTGAGAACTGGATAGCGTCATACCCTGAAGGGGTACTGAATCACCTGGTTTACCAGGTGGGGAAAAGAAAAAGAACTGTAGAGAAATAAACCCTTCATCTGGAAGGTGATTCTTCTACACCACCCGAAGCTGATTCGTCAGATTCCCAGGATGGGGATGATGAGGCACCACATGTGGCAAAGCGACCTCAAGCCAGATATAATCCCCCTGCTAGAATCATTAGACCAACTCCATTGATTCCATATGAGTTACTTAATTGGGGTAATTTAATCACCATTACATTATAGAGCAACAAGTATTATTCTATTATCCTTTATCTGTAGCTGCAGGAGCTAAGAAGAAGTTTAAATCCAAGATTGTAATCCCGTCCTCGCAATCTTCTGGTAGACATACTGAATATCTATGACCAGATGCTGTCCAGACATGGAGGAGTTTATACTGCAGTGCTAAAACTACCTGGCAAGATTTGTGCGAGGGGCAACACCTCCCAAGAATAGGGAATCTTCTTGCTTGCAGAGATATCTGTTACAAGGATAACCCCGATGAAGTGAGGGATTACATTAGAGAGCTGGAAATGATCATATATGCCACTGATGATTCCATTCCTGTCACCAAGAATGTGAAGGAAATGATAGATCGTGGTGCCACTGAGGGGACTGGTGGTTCCGGAGATGAGGAGTGGCACGATTATGTGGCTTCTGAAGATGTAAGTCTCTTTCCTTATTTGCATTGTAACTTGATTCTAGTTAAAGCTTTGTTGCTCAAGGAAATTATTCTCTTCATACTGTAGCTTGCAAAGAAAGGAACTGATGAGGTTCCATCACCACAGAATAGCCCTAGAGGTACTTCCATCAGAGCTAATGAATCTCCTCATGAGCCAGGTGAAATATCTCCAGGCCAGCAAGCCATGAATGAGGAGTTGGACATGGCTTTCCATTCTCCAATTCATGTACCTATAGATGATGATACAACCACTCCCAAAAAACCAAAGAATAAAAATCCTCGAAGGAGGAAGTCCACGACTAAATTATTCATCAGTAGTGGTATGTCCTTTAGATAATCATGAATCTTAACCCATGAAATGATTACTCATACTTTTTGGGATTACAAGGGATTATTCAATTTCTCCTATGAGGGAGAGAACTGAACCTCCTGTGAATACCACATAGGGTATTAGTGAACAATCACAAGTTCAGGCGGCCTTGGTTGCTTCTGGAAAAGATCCAATGTCTGTTCCAAGTATCCCTTAGTGTAACGCACCGACCCCAGTTACCCAGAGTCGGTGCATTATTATGTAACATTGTAATGATCACAAAAGATCAATTCTCAAAAGACCGATTAGTTTAGTAGCCTTGGAAACACTAGATACATTCATAAATGTTACATTACATCATAAAGTGAAAAATCACAATAACATAGTCTCCATAGTCCACACTAATATCCACTTTAGACTATCTCTGTAGGTCAGTCATAAAATATTTCTTCACATCCTCTGAAAAATAAAACATAGAAATGCGTGAGCTCAGATTCTCATTAAGGATAAGAATATAGCAGAAACTTTCATAAATAAACCTAAATATTTAAGGAAACATATAACTAAAACAAAATACTTTTAAATATTATCTTTAGCATAATATGGAAAATATAAAATGAAATAATTCTATTTACTTACTCACATAGATATTCTACTAGTAGAATAATCTAATGCAATATCAATAACCAGTATCATAATGATAGAATGCATAATGTTAGACTATCATAACCACATAGTCAAGGCCTTGTGCCAAGATTACAAATAAGATTTTGTCAAGGCCTCATTCCAAGACACTAGTTTGTCTCATGAGACATACCGATGCATGGAGGAGCTAAAGCGGGCTCCACCCGTCACTTATTAAGTCCAATGCATTCCTCATATGAATAGGTTTAAACATATCATAAACTATAACATAATCGTATCACATAAAACATGCATAAAGAAAACATAACATTTCCACATTTCAATCACAAGATATCAATACAACACATTGATATAATAAAAACATTATCAAAAACATTTTCAATAAAAAAATAAATGAAAATTAAAATGTTGTGTTTCTGTTTCATTTAAAAACAGTTATGGCTTGTAGAGGAAGCCAAAACACAAATAATGGTCACGGCGGCGGAGAAGTTGTTGTCACCGCATACGTACAACAAAAAAAAATTACTTTTTATCGTTTAGTAAAACATTAAGTATAAGAAATATTCCTTTTAAAAAAACATAAAATTCAAAGGGGTTTATACACCCTATAAAAGAAAGTTGTGTATAAAACAAAATATGCCTCAATGAATGGAGATTGAGACGAAGTACCTTTCCTCGTGTCCGAATTGACTCGATTATTCTTTAATCTCCGGAATAATAAAATAGAGTTAATTTATACTTTCGTAAGAAACTTTTTCAAGTTCATTATTCCTATTATATCACTTATTACAATGTTATGAACATTATGCAATTATTTATGATAATAGCGGTCGTTTTGTCGATCTTTGTTACTTGAGTCAAAAATAAACATCCTATAATTACAAGTTGTTCATGTGGTGAAATATCCATTATATCCAGAATTAAATTCATGATGTAGATATCATATATATCATATATATCCAGTATATAAATGCATTTATAATATAACCTAACATTTAGAGGTATGAAATGAAATGCACCATTCATGGAGACGGTAAGTCGTACGTACGCATGAACGCTACATTAGTTTCTATTTCGTATTTAATGGAATGAAATCATAATGATATAAAGCTATATTATAATTCCTGTATAATATCATATATAATATCATTTACTCCATCCTTCATACGTCCCATATATGGTATTAATGATTCAAATCACTTTGAGGGGGTGGTAGTCTGCACTTCCTAAAATGTAATTATCACGTTTACCCATAATAGAAATCATAAAGGTATGCCATAAATGAAAAATACAGAATCATAAATAAAAAATAAAAATAATATATATCATATATTAATATAGTTACATCTTAATGGCCCCCATGAGAGGTGTTACAATAAGATTGAACAATCATCGTTTGGTGAGGCAATAATTTTCCACCAACAGAAACAATATGTTCATTAACCATTAGAAGAAGGTGTGTGTAAGTGTAAATAAATTGCTTCTCATAAAAACATCCAAGTATATTGAGGATACTAGTGTCATTAAAAAAATAATGAATAAAAAGATTTTATGGGGTTTTAGAAGCAAAATAAAACAAAACAACATAAGAGAAGACATTACCTTTAAATCAGGTAACTCCCCACGTTTTGAACAAATATGGATTCTTGAAGAGCTTTATGCCTATGGTAAGGCTTCTAGGATGAAGGGAGGAATGTTGAGAGGGTATTTGGGTAGAGTTTGGCCGAGCCAAAATGCTTTTATGTTGTGAATAAGGTGGTAGTGGTGGGGGACTTTTATAAGAGGAGAGGAGGGGTACTCTTGGAATGTCATGAAATATAACATTATTATGAAATGATTTTCAGATTTTAAAGGTCCCACAATAATATATTTCAAAGATAAGGTGATAAAGGTTCGAAATAAACCCATCCAATAGGCTTTATACATGTTTATGTCTTATATTTTACCTTATCTTTTCATTTTATTTAAATCGTTCATTAATGAGGTAATCACTACATCATCATGGTGTGATAAATAAATTTATTTATTTAATGCATAAAAATTATAAAAAAATTTCCATGATTTAGGAAATATTTTTAGCTTTCCAATTAATATTTATAGTCGAAACATTAACTTATATAACCCCATTTAATAAATTTTTTCGTAAAATAACACATATTTGTGACAATTTTATTTTTACTTTAAATAAAAAGTTATTAATGTCATTTTCTTACCCATGTGTCTCCATGTGGTCCCAAAGTTGACCCATGGATTTTCTTGGTCGGTCATGACACATCAAATAAGGGTAGGACAAGTGTAAAGGTAATCTCATATTATTATAACATTATATTTACCTTCAAATACACTAATTACCTTTAATCACGATTAATAAAACTTAAAAGTTACTATTCACCAAAAAATATTTTCATCCCATTCAACCAAATTTTACTTACTAATGATAACCATGTATGTCGGATTTTTTAAAATCAATTCATAGAAGTGGTAATGTTTCATTTAAATGAAAAATTTGTTTTTTAACTACCACTTAGTGGTTTCACTATTCAACAAAAATTGATGTTTTTCAGAAAATTACCAAAAATTTACCCTAAGATTTATTTGATATTAATAATTCAAAAATGATGTCTATTTTATAAAATTCTAAACATATAAGTTGAATTAATTAATTTAATAATTAATTCCTGCTATTATAACAAATAGAATGTTTTTAAGAAACAAAATATATCAAAAGATTGACAATTGTTTATGACCAATTTCAAAGTGAAATTAATTCTAATGACCCTAATTGGATAAAATGGAAAAAATATATTCAAATTATACTTTAAAACCACTCAATCTTATAATTTATGACTATAAATTATTTTGATTAAAATAAGTTGTTTTTAAGTATTTTTTACTATTCATCGAAAATTGGATGTTCTTAGAAAAATACCAAAAATTCAACATAGGCTAATTTCAATATTTGGAATCCAAAAATGAAGATCATTTTGAAATATAAAATTTTTATAATTTCAAAAGGTGGGTATTAATATTCATAACGGATACTTTGATTGGTCGTGGTGTGTTAGAATCTCGATCTTACGTATAATGCAAGCTATTACACTATTTAAAGAGAAGTGTATCGTGAAATCATGGGGTGTTACATTCTCCTCTCCTTCAATAAATTGAATCCTCACAATTTGAAAATGTTATTTGAAAATAAAATGTTGAAGATATAAAATACCTTTGTGGAAAACCCATATCGAAAATAGGGTTAATAAAAATATATCTTTAAAAGATAGAAAGAGAAGTATAGAGGTCACCCGAGATAGCCCATACTATGATTATGTGAAAACATGGATATGGAGGAGAAACAAACAATCAAGGTCTGATGGAGAGTCATAGAAAACATGATTTGGATAAAGTTAACTAAAAGAAAATCACAAACATGTGATTGGTTAAACGTTCTTTGATTCCATAGTAGGAAAAGTTAACCAAAAACGTTTTTGTTTTAAAATACCTTTTTCATAAAGTTGAGGAACTCATTTCGGAGATTTACAAAGAACGTAAGGAGATATACCTACTTGTCATGTAGACTTTAATTCTTCACTAAATTTTTACCAAAAACCTTTCTTTCAAACCAAAAGGTAATAGAATTCATAATTTTTATATTTATCATGATCGTACAAGTTTCCAAATATTAACACATACCATTTAGATTGGGAAAACTATTTTTTTATTACTAAGGACTTATTGTAGGCTAGTGGTAGGTTATAAAGGCCTGTCGCACTATGGTTGTCGGTTCAATTCCTACAGCTTTGTCTGACGCGACGGGTTATCCCCCTACCTATAGGTTGTCCTTTTCCTTAAACTATAGTATTATAATATTCTAAAAATAATCTCCAGAAATGTTTTAAGCATAAACAATACTATCCAAATCTCAACGTATTCCATTCCAACCTTTATAGTTATCCAAAATACCTCTGTCCAGACTTTCTCTAAAAGGACTCTAAAATACAATGTCAATTGCAACATTAGATTCCCAAAATAAAGTAATGTTTCTCTTATTGTCACAAACTAAAATTATGAATACCTTCATCATATTAAAACCATAATGAAAACAAAAAGTACTATAGTGCAATCCTTATATATATATCACGTTATTATTATAAGAATAATATAGTTCTTGGGTCAAAAAACACAAAAACAATAGTTATTCCACATCAGATGTAGTAACAGTATAAGATTGGCCTTGATCCCTTGACCTTTTCTAAGGTATGTTTCCCTGACGCTTAGGAAATTCATTTGGATAATTACCCATTTCCCTACAATTGTAGCATTCAACGTTGATAGCCTCTTTCGTTCCCATGCAATCACAAGACTGGTGACATTTTTCTACACATTTATAACAAACTCTCATTCATTTTAGGCAAGTACCGGGGTGATTCTTCCCACAATTATCGCATAATGGAAAATATTTCTTTCCCTTATTCCATTTATCTGTCTCTTGTTCCACCATTATCTTCTTCTCTCTCTTTACTTTATTGTCGTAAGATTTATTGAATTCTTTTTCTGTCCTGATATAACACGAGACTATATCTGCGTATATTGAGAAAGATTGTGATACTAAATCTCGATGGAGAAATGGTTTTAAACAATAAAATAAATGATCAATCTTACTTCTTAGGTTATGTATATAATCTGTGGCATACCTTGCTAACCTTGTAATGTTGGCCTCATACTTTGCAATATTCTCATCCCCCTTTTGTCTCAGACTCAGAAATTGTGTTTCCATATCTTCTCTATGGTCATGAGGAAAGTATTTTTCCAAGAAAAGCTCTTTGAACTCCCTCCATTCCATATTTGATACTTTATCATCTTCCTTTGTGTTTTGAATCAATGACCACCATTGATCATCATCTCCAGTGAGGTGATAAACAGCCATGATAACCTTTTCCCTTTCACTACTCCCCAAGGCATTGAATATTTTCTCTATGGAATTTATCCATTTCTCAGCTACTAAGGGATTTATACTCCCATTGAATGTTGGTGGTTGTTGTCTCATGAAACGGTCTAACATTGATCCTCTATGTTGCGGATCAGGGTGCTCCATACGAATAAGGTTATTATTCATAACATGAGTGAGTTGTCCCAGTATGGTGGTAAGTTGATCAGCACCAGTTGTATCACCAGCTCCACTATAATTATCTTGAGTAGGAGGGAAATCCGTAAATGGAGTGCGTGCATTGATACAGTTTCCATTTCTTCAACTAGGTGCTATTTCTAAACAATGGCATAAACTAGATCAATTTATGAATCAAACTACATAATTCCATACTATTAAAACACATTACATAAATTGAAAAGTTTATGGATATAATCCAAAATCATAAAAATGTTTTCTTTAAGGAAGTATATACTATGAAACCCTTCATAATGGGTTGTAATGAAAATGAGAATTATCCTAAGCATATCCCCCGGGAGTGTCATAACCAAGAGTGCAGTAAGGCCCGTTGTTGTGCACTAGTTCCCGTTCGGGTCTAGCTCAAAGAGGTTTTTTTGGGGTTTATCCCTAGGTATATCTGTGCCAGAGCCACCTCTACCTGCTCATATCCAGACAAGGATGTATTGCTCGAAAAACTCAAAAAATCTCTATAATACCAAAATTCTAGTAACTTCCTCTATACTAATCCTCAAATTCTATCTTAGGGATATGTGCTCTAATCAGAGTTTTTCTAAATCTAGCTTCCAATGTTAGTACTAAACTGCCTCTGATACCAACTGTAACACCCGGACCCCAGTTACACAGAGTCAGTGCATTATTACGTAACATTAGAATGATCACAAAAGATCACATCTCGAATGACTAATTTGTTTAGTAGACTTGGAAACACTAGATATATTCATAAGTCATACATTACATCATAAAGTAAAACAAAACTATAAAAACATCTTGTCTTCATATCCCCTCATATTATCCATGCAGTTCATTCAAAAAATACATCTTCACATCCTGGGAAAACTAAAACATAGAAAGGGGTGAGCTCAGATGCTCAGCAAGGATAACAATATAGCAGAAACTTTCATAAATGAACATAAACATTTAAGGCAATGTATAACTAAAAAAAAGCCTTTTAAACTTGAACATTAGCATAATATGGAAAAAGTAAAATGAAAAAAATTCCATTTACTTACTCACATGGATATTCTACTAGTCGAATAATCACATGCAATAGCAATAACCACTTTCATAGTGATGGAATGCATAATGCCAGACTATCATAACCACATAGTGAAGGCCTTGTGCCAAGACTAAAAATAAGATTTTGTCAAGGCCTTGTGCCAAAACACTAGTTTTTCTCATAAGACCTACCGATGCATCGAGGAGCTAAAGAGGGCTCCACCTGTCACATATTAATTCCAATTCATTCCTCATATGAACAGGTTTAAACATATCATAAACCATAACATAATCGTATCACATAAAATATGCATAAAGGAAAAATAACATTTCCATATTTCAATCACAAGATATCAATACAACACATTGATATAATAAAAACATTTTGAATACCATTTTCAATACCAAAATAAATGAAATTTAAAACTTGGTGTTTATTTTTCATTTAAAAAAAGTTTTGGCTTGTAGAGGAAGCCGAAACACAAATAATGGTCACGGCGGGAGAGAAGTCGTTGTCGCCGCATACATATGACAAAAAAACATTTCTTTTTTTTTATTTAGTAAAACATTTCATATAAAAAATATTACTTTTGAATAAATTTAAACGTCAAAGGAGTTTATACACCATATAAAACAAGTTGTGTATGAAACAAAATATGCCTCAATTAATGGAGATTGAGACGAAGTCCCTTACATTGTGTCCAACATGACTCGATCGTTCTTTAATCTCCTGAATAAAAAACTAGGGTTAATTTATACATTCTTAAGAACTTTTTCAAGTTCATTATTCCTTTTCTATCACTTATTACCATGTTATGAACATTATGTAATTATTTAAGTTAATAACGGTCGTTTTGTCGATCACTGCTACTTGAGTCCAAAATAAACTTCTTATAATTACAAGTTGTTCATGTGGTGAAATATAAATTTTAACCATAATTATATTCATGATGTAGATATCATATATATCATATATATCCTGTATATAAATGCATTTATAATATTACATAACATTTAGAGTTAAGAAATGAAATGCACCGTTCATGGAGACGGTAAGCCATACGTACACATGAATGCTACTTTCATTTCTATTTCTTATTTAATGGAATTAAATCACAATTATATTAAGGTATATTATAATTATAGTATAATATCATATATAATATCATTTACTCGATCCTTCATACGTCCCACATATGGTATTAACGATTCAAATCACTTTGAGGGGGCGGTAATCCGCACTTCCTAAAATGTAATTATCGCGCTTACCCATAATGGAAATCATAAATGTATTCCATAAATGAAAAATAATGATGCATAATGAAATAATAAATATAATATATATCATATATAAATATAGTGACATCTTAATGGAGACCATGAGAGGTGTTAAAATAATATTGAACAATCATCATTTCGTGAGGCAGTAATTCGCCACCCACATACACAGTATGTTCTTTAAGAATTAGACGAAGGTGTGTGTAAGTGTAAATAAATTACATATAGTAAAAATATCAATGTATATTGAGGATACTGGTTTTGTTACAAAAGAAATAATAAATATAGTTTAGGGGGTTGGAGAAGCAAAATAAAACAAAACAACATATGAGAAGACATTACCTTTAAATCAGGTAACTCCCCAATGTTTGAACAAAACTGGTTTCTTGAAGAGCTTTCTTCCTAAGGTAAGGCTTCTAGGATGATAGGAGAAATCCTGAGAGGGTATTTCGGCAGATTTTGGACGATCCAAAAGGCTTTTAAAATGTGAATGAGGTGGTAGTGGTGGGGGCCTTTTATAATAGGATAGGAGGTGCATTCTTGGAAAGTCATGAAATGTTACATTATTATGAAATTATTTTCGGATTTTAAAGTTCCCAAAATGATATATTTCGAGGATAAGGTGACAATTAATCTCAGTACACCCATCCCAAAGGCATTATACAAGTGTATGTTTTATATTTTACCTTATCTTATCATTTTATTTAAATAGTTCATTAATGAGGTAATCACTGCATCATCTTGGTGTGAAAAATAAATTTATTTATTTAATGCCTAAAAATTATAAAAAATTTACCATGATGTAGGAAATCGTTTTATATTTTTAATGAATATTTATAGTATAAAATTTAACTTATATAACCACATGTAGTAATTGTTTTAGTAAAACAACACATGTTTGTGACATTTTTATTTTTACTTTAAAAAAACTTCATTAATGCCATTTTCTTACCCAAGTGGCTACATGGGGTTCCCAAATTGACCCATGTATTGTATTGGTTATACATGACTCATCCAATAAGGGTAGGACAACTGTAAAGGTAATTTCATATTATTATAACATTATATTTACCTTAAATTACATTATGTACCTTTAATTGCGATTAATAAAACTTATAAGTTACGATTCACCAAAAATTATTTTCATCCCATTGAACCAAATTTTACTTACTAATGACAACCATGAATGTAGGATTTTTTAAATTCAATTCATAGAAGTGGTAAAGTTTCATTTAAACAGATAATTATTTTTTAACTACCACTTAGTGGTTTCACTATTCATCAAATATTGATGTTTTTCAGAAAAATTCAAAAAATTCACCCTAAGCTATATTTGATATTCCTAATTCAAAAATGATGTCTATTTTAAAAAATTCAAAACATATAAGTTTAATTAATTTATTTAATAATTAATTCCCGCTGTCACAACAAATAGCATGTTTTTAAGAAACAATATATATAAAAAGATTGACAATTTTTTATATCCAATTTCAAAGTGAAATTATTTCTAATGACCTTCATTGGATAAAATGGTAAACATATATTGTAATTATAATTTAAAACCACTCAATCGTATAATTTATCACTATAAATTATTTTAATTAAAAAATGTTGTTTTTACATATTTTTCACTATTCATCGAAAATTGGATGATCTTAGAAAAATTCCAAAAATTCAACATAGGCTAATTTTGCTATACAAAATCCAAAAATGAAGTTCATTTTGAAATATTAAATTTATATAATTTCAAAAGGTGGGTATTACTATTCATAACGGATACTTTTATTGGTCGCGGTGTGTTAGAATCTCGAACATACGTACAATGCAAGCTATTAAGTTATTGAAAAAGAAGTGTATCGTGGAAGCTTGGGGTGTTACACTTAGGCTGATGTTGCAAGATGAGAAGAGCCTACTTCAGGTAAGTTAACAATGCATTATAAAATGTTGAATGAAACATCAACTGACTTCCATTCTTTGATACTTAATGTTGAACCCCTGCACTAGAGATTTTGGTGTCCATTGCAACTGATGCCGCTATTTTATCTGAAGAAGCTGCCCAGGGTCAGAGGCCTCAGAATGAAGGTCACCAAGAAGACATATCAAATGCTCCCACTAGTGAAATTAACCAGTATTCTGAGATTACATTGGATGATATGATGGAACTTTCCACATCTTTTGAAGATTTTTTGATCATGTTAAATTACCTTGTAATTTAGATGATTATGTATATGAGTGTTATCCTTCGTCCAATTAAAAATAACTTCTTATTACATCTCTGATCACGATCAAGTTAAATGTGCAGTTATATCTATGCATGCTGCTAAACTACCAATTCCTGAAGGGGGTATAGAAAACCCTACTATTGTAGAGACATTAGCTCAAGTGGAGCTGAACCTGGCCGAGCCTCCTGAAACACTTCTTGAAAATCCTATTGAAGTTAGGAAATATGGGTATGAGTCTTATCAAGTTACCGATCTAACGTTGGGTAAGAGATAACAATTTATTGAAACTGTACTTAATTTACAAGAGAGCCAATCAACTTTTGTCATTCTTTGAAACTAACAAAAACATTCAATTGATTATGCAGGGCCATAAATTTCAGTGGCTAGATCTGGAGGTGAAGCATCATCTTCCACCCCAACGGGAATAGAAAGTGAAGAAACATAGGTCCGGGGGAAGGAGTAGAACAGGGCACTTCCCTAAGTGCATTAATCCTGGATTATATTCCCCCCTGTGATAGTAATGCTGCGTTAGACCCGGAGATACAAAATGCCCTCCAATTTTCACGATGCAAGGCATGGATGAACATTTGGAAGATCATATCTAAAATTCCTTTACAAGAGCTGTCATCGAAGAATCCCTGACTGTTATCCCTATTCGTCATGTTGGGACTTGGTGGTTTTGGATATCAAAATATCCATGCCACGGTAAAACAAAACAACTTAAGAAGGGAGAAGGAGAATAAGTACCATCAATATTTTACCAGAGTAAGGCTGTCAGCCAATATCGGTGAATTTGAAGATGTGGTATCCCGAGATGAAGCTGATTATGCTACCAAGCTAAATGGGCTGATCTATAAAATCAAATAGAAATCCATCCAGAAGATGCATCTTCTAAAACAGTTAGATGTTGTTACTGAGGAACTTGTCTAACTTAATAATTCACTGGAAGGAGCTCAAACGAATGGTATGAAATCCATTGCTGAAGTCAAGAAGGCACTCCATCAAGCTGAAAAGAGTGAAGTTGGTCAATTGCATGAGCATCAAGTGGCTTCTGGGGAATCTTGGGATGTTGTAAATCAAATAACGATTTATGTTGAAATCCTTTTTTAATTCTTGGAAATTAGAAGAGACTCCTATCTGTGGATGTCCTTCTAACTCTTGTGTATCAAATGAAAAACACTTTCATCTTTAATCATTTATGGATGCCTTCTTTTGTTACATTATTTAATGATTACCTAAGCTAATGGGCCTAGTAAGCATAGTTTGGTTCTTTCTAGTAATATTATAAATAACCCTACAAACATTGAATCTTTTTAATTTCTCAATATTACCTAAATCATACAGAGTGTATGTTTAGTGAGCCAGGACTTGACTTTTATTCAGATTTCATTTGTCTTTTGTTGGCAGTTTAAAGTCGTGCACGTTGGAAATAAAAAGAAAGGCTAATGTTTATGGTTGAAATAACTTTGACCGAATGAATTAACATTTACTCAATTCCTTGATAATTTATCTGAAAACATATTACCATTTTCAATTATGTGGGAAAATATGTAAACGATGACTGAAGAAATTGTGAATCTGAGGAATGATATGAAAAATGGCTAAAATGCATTAAAATAAGTAGTTCTCATGAATTAAGTTACCACTATATAACAATCCTGTTAGGGGGTTGAATTATATAGGGCCACCTAAGGGCATTGGCTGCATAGTCACATAATAGCATCTTTTGGCTAACAGGTCCATTATGTAGACTAATTATGCAAAGCCGCCTAAGGGCACGTGCTGCAAAGTCGGGAAAACGAACTCTCAGAAATTTATTTTTCTATTACTAAAAAGCCAGTAGAAGTTTATGGATATTCATATTTTTTAAATCATAGAGTCTGTTGTATGGAGATAGGTACTTGAATATAGAGAAGATATTTCCAAACAAGTTTGTCTAAGAACTGGATGAATGTCACTCCTACGGAGGTCTAACCCAAGCATTGGGAAGGGAAATATAAACCATATACATGTATACTTTCAGATCATGAAAACGAGTATGGGACAAATATGTTAAGTATGACTATTTTTGGGGATCCCTACATATTTTTGATAAGAAAACTAAGGAAAAAAGAGGTTTTCTACCCACAAATGAAGTTAACATTATTTAACAAACCCATTATGGGTTTGAATTATTCAAGGCCACCTAAGGTTATTGAATGCATAGTTAAATAATAGTATCATTAGGCTGAAAAGTCTGTTATGTTGATTGTTTCTACAAGGCCGCCTAAGGGCATGTGCTGCATAGTCGGGCAAAAGAACTCTAAAAAATTGGTCATTTTTTACATGAATTCAAGAAAAAGGTTTATGAATATTTGAAAATACTTATGGTTTGGATTATGGCACATAAAAATAGGTATTCTCCAATGTACGTAGAGATACACAGATCAATGCTAACCATAATCATGTTGTGGCTTGGTCCTGAATTGAAATGTTGGGCTTCACTACGTATCCCATAAAAATGGGAATCAAGCCATACGTAGTTATTGAAATACAGTTTAACGTCATGTGGAATGAAAGTATGGGATATCTTAGTATAGGGTTATAGAGCTCGAACCGTAATAATGAATAGACAGTGTGTGTTTTCATAAGTAATTTTCAGCCAGGGGACAGAAAGTGGAATTTGGGGTTAGGCCCAAAGACTTGGGGCTAGTTTCAAGGGACACTCAAATGATCCTACATATCCCATAATGATGGGAATCAAGCCCACATAGTTCTAGAAATACCCTATATACAGATTATGTTCGTACATGTGATGGGTGAAAGGGGAATTTAGTGCAATTATGGTTTAACCCAAGATAAAAGGTTCAGGAATTTCCATGTATGCTTATAGTCTTTGGAATATAACATGATTAAAAATCAATGTAAATAATTATTCCCTCTCCAGTGATGGTATCAAAGAATGTTGTAGTTTATGGTCATACATGACAAAAGTGTAGTATAGTTTAATGTCATATATCAAGGACAAAGGTGAACCAATGTGAAGAGATTGGTTGTCAGCTTGAACCTCAAGAGGATTCCTACGTACTCATCCGGGAAAAAATGTTCAATTTCCGCGTAGTTCAATTAAATAATTTATTAGTGATCAAGTTGTTCTTGGGGACAATGACCTAAAAAATGATGTTGGGACTTAAGCATGGTTAGCAGCCCAGAGAGGGTGTTATGGTTGAAGTTTACTCTAAGATCACATGAGTCATACTCGGTGTGAGAAAAAAGAGGTAGCAACAACCTTAATGTTACATAGTTTGTTTTCATGTAGGATATATGAATGGACTACGCAATTTAAATTCTTGCAGTGAGGACTATTGGTGCTGCACAGTTTAGTGTCATATAGCAGGGAAAAAATATAGTTTAACATCATGTTGGATGTATTAAAGGACATTATTCAGTTTTACATCACATAGGATGAATAAGAAGTACAGTTTAGTGTCCTATAGCTAAGACAATGGGGAAAATACAGTTTAATGTCTTGTTGGACAAAAGGGGGACTGTGCAGTTTAATGTCCTGGAGTAAGGACAAAAGAGGACATACTTTAAAGTCATGTAGGACGTATTAGGGATTTTTTTTCACAGTTTAATGTCTTACTGAACATAAGGGACTTTTTTATAGTTTAGAATCATGTTTCTAGGACGTCACAGTTTAACGTCATGTTTGACGATGGTGTGAATTGTTTTTGTTCATATGCATACACTGGTGATGGTGCAGTTTAATGTCTTGCTGGACATTGACATAGTTTAACGTCATGTTGGACAAAAGGACTGTAAATAGTGTAAAGTCATATGGATGGAACACGACTCATGATGCAGTTTAACGTCTTTCTGGACGATAAAGAATTTGTGTTACACAAAATAATTCTTCAGAAAACTAGCATTGGTGGAAGTAGTGATGAGTGCTCCATCCATTGAGATGAAATAATAATCTCCGTTGGTGTAGACCATATGTATTGAATAATGTCCTTCCCATTTGGGGTCAAGACTGGGTAGATGGGTCCATTAAATGAATAATGTTAACAGAACAAAATATCAACTCTTCATCTGATGAAGGCTCTGCCTGATTATCTAGTTTTGGTTGTGTCGTTTGGTGGGGCAGTTCCCATTGTGTCATTTGGTGGGGTGGTGCCCATTTCATAGAATTAGATGGCATAAAATCTTCCAGAGTCAAAGAAAACATGGGATTTGACACATACTCATCTTCTTACGATTCTTCTTCTTTCTCTGAATTATGTCGTTTCTTTGAGGATTTTCCCTCTGATGAAGAGGGTTTGGATGTGGCATTCATGGAAAAAGATACAATTGGTTTCTAAAAATGTGTTTGAAAAATAGCATGAGTTCTGTTGATCAATTTTCTGACCATCCAATCATTATATTTTTGTGCATTTTTTTTCTTTACTTCTTACCACTTGCTTTCCTCATCTGGATCTGTAGTAGTAACACATGCTAACTGAGTTGAAGAACATTTAAATTTCACTTGTCCTAAGTTGACTATTTTTTTCATGAGGTCCTTGAAGACAAAAAACTCCTAAATGGGATTCCCTAACATCTGATGAAACATGCAATAGTTGCGATGGTCTTCATCTACTTCCTTGTTTGGACTCTTGGGCCTTGGAAATTGAACCAAATTATTTTCCAGAGCTGAAATGAGGTAACCAGGAACATATTCATTTTAGAAAGAGTAAACTTTTCTCTTTATATCCTCAATTTTTTTTTCATCTTTGGTATCTTTTATTATCTTGAATAAATTGACTTTATTTCTGAAGCTCTGGAGGTGGAACCCTTTGGGAAGATGAAGGTTTTTAAGTAGAAGCAGGTACAGGTGCTTATTTAAGCATAACTGTAGTAGCCTCTGCTCTTCTGATTCTCTTTTCAGGAGCTGATGGAATTACACGAGCTTTATCCTTAGTCTTCATAAAAGAACATTTAATATGTTGAGCGATTGAAGTAAGGTCTCAAAACCCTCTAGTGTATTTCATAGGGATCAACGGTGTGCACAACTCATCATGTAAATTTGCCACACAGATTAGCAACAATTTCCCTTGAGGGAGTGCTAAGCTCAGGGAATATGTTAATCCCTTCCAGCAAGAAATGAGACCCAAAACCATTTCATTCCCCCTTTTCTTATAGTTTGTAAGATCAAAAATCGTTGTCTTTCGCAAGGATGAGCTGAATTGAAGAAGAAATCTTTGGCGGAGATCCTCTCATCTGGTGGTTGATCGGGATAACAAGCTTGTGTTCCAGAAAAAGGGAGGCCCTTGTAATGATTGTATAAAAAACCCGAGCTTAACTGATTCTTGTTGCATAGGGGTTCCCATTATAGGATCTCAATGAGAAACAAAATGTGTTAAGTGTTGATATGGGTCTCCCAATCCATTAAAGATTGGGAATATGGTATTTGCAAAATTTGATGGGGGAGGAATTACATCAACCCATTTAGGGTATGCTCCTTTTTCTGGTTTAATTTGATCACGCTTTCCCTCTGTAGATTACAACCGAGCAGTTAATGACCCAATAGTAGTTATTAACTTTTGAGAAACATCCGGTTGATCTTAGACCTGAACAAGTGTAATGACTGGAGCTTGGACAGATGTAGTGGCTGGTACTATAACTGATGGTAGCATTGTCGATTGTTGTTGTAGTTGACCCATAGGATTTGACTTGTGAGGGTGTACTAATAGAGGAGGATATTCTTGATCCATCTCAGTACCCACAACAAATTCCCTTGGATGACTGACTCCAGCACGCTTAGGAGGAAAACTACCATGAAGTAGTTTAGCATTAAACCTCCTCAATTCATTCATTTCTTCCTCATGTTGTGAAACTTTTTTCTCTAGTTAGATAGATTGTCCTTCTCTAGAGGAAGGATATATAACCTGATTCATTCCTATCCCCTTGTTTGATCCCTTTCAGAGAGGGGGAAGTTAGTTACATGAAGGAACACCCAGATTCTAGGTAAGCCTTTTATTTCTTTGTATGCACACCTTCTTCATTTGTGTCTGTGCATACAACTTCTTGACCAGGAACCTCTTCATCTGATACCTCTGAGTGTGCCTCATCTAGTAGATCAGAAAAAATGACATTGATGACATTAATTGATGTGTAATGCATTGCATCCCTTCTATCGGCATTTCTGCGACATTTTCTTGTTCCATGTCTCTGATGAGACATTTCCTTTTGTTGATTTGATCCCTCAAGAACTTCTTGACGATCCATAATTTCAAGGGAATCCCCTTATAATTTGGATCTTTATTCCTCTTGGTAATTCATCCATAATCAAGAGAAGACTGAATTTCTATGAGGAATAGATTGAGGATTTGAAAAAGTCCCCATTCCTGTGGACTAGGGTTGTTCCTACTGTTCCTGCTCAACTCCTCGAATCCTATTTTTTGATTCTGAGGGTAGGGTTTAAAGAGTCCCCTGTCTGGAAAGTTGGGGTGGTTCTTGGCATGATATATCTGAGAATTTCTTGAAATATCTCTTGATCTTGCAGACATTAGTCCGGAAATTGGCTCGATGCATCAACCTGCATCCACTTTTATCACCCGGCTCAAAAGACCGTTGGATGATTTTTGACACTTATGTCACTTGATGATGTGTTTTCTCCAAATGAGAGGCCTATTCAATATACTCGTTTTCTTGATGCAGGAGTAATTAAACACATTATTCTATGTATGCTTGATTTTGAGAAGAACTAATTGAGGCATGTTCTTGAGCGAGTCATTGATTACAAACAAATCCAATAGGCTATTGCCAGCCATGGGCAATAACATTGCATGAGAGCATTTTTTGTGGGCTTTGTTGGAAGGATAGTACAATGAAATGTAGTGCTCCATGAACACCCCATCCCCTGATATGAGTAATAGATGGGGCATTGACAATTAACTAGTACAATATTCTTAATGCGCCAAGGCATGAATACTGAAGGTCTCTCTTCTGCTTTTCAGCATTCGGATATCGAGAAACTGAGAGAGATGCCAAATCAATTTAGAATTGTAACCCTTATATTATCTTGACATGATTTTCAGATTCATCATAAGATAATATTTTCTTTTTCAATTGAAAAAGAGTTTTCCATATGTTTAGAAAAATATCATTAATTTCATCTACCATCAAAATCTCTGGAATGTCATACTGAGAGTCAGCCAAAGGCCAAAACATGACTGGCACTTCACCTTTCACCAGTTGTTTTCTCATATTCAGTAATTCCTCTTTATCGTTTGATGAAGATTCTTCTACGTGATTGGACCAAAGCTGGTACTTCTTTTTTTGCATTATCGGATTCAACAATATTGGTAGAGAATTCACTGATCAAACTAGAAGATGAATGGCCGAGGGGTGGTTCAGAGAATGACCTACACCCCAGACTATCTTCTGATTAAGAAATTATTTCACCTACTAGTGGTAAATCATCAGACATGACTGGCTTCACATTTTCAAGTGCCACGAGATAAGAGGTCTTTCTCATCACTACAATGTCCATTGGTGCATTTTCCAAGAAATGTGAATTACTACTACGGAGAGGACATTCGCAGCTAAATTCATCATCATTGGGAGGACCACCATGGTGGGTTACAAAAAATGATGAAACATTTTCCTCCTTGGTCTTCTGGCCACACAGAGGGTTCTTGTAGCTCTCATATAAAGATGAAACTTCGAGATTGACCGAATTGCCATGAAGCAAGCCTCCATGAGGAAATTTTTGATGAAGACATTTAGACTTAATGCTCCCACTATTGGGAACTGAGAGACTATAATATTGAATTCCAACAAATTATTTTCTGAGGGCTTCAAGAACTCCAGAATCGAGTAAGGCCTTATCACAGATTGGCCATTGATTTATTGACTGTGCTGGATGGGTCTTCTTCTTTGAGCCCCTGTTACTCAATTTATGAAACCAGTTTTTGTTGAAATTGGTCATTATGGGAAGGTGTATGTGACTTCTAAAAAGAAATGATCATGTTAGGATGATTATCTCCACTCAAATTAGGTGTATGTGCCTGACATGGCTGTCCGTATGATATAGGGGAGTACTCCCCACAACCCTCTAGGACTGGAACAGATGTGTGTTTCTATTTCGGAGTGATGTGTTGATGTTTCACTCCAATGGTAGGGATAGATTTTCATTTCATTCCATGTTATTCCACCGAAGCTATTATAATATCCTGACAAGCATCTAGAATATGAGCAGGGATTTTCTTCTTCACTTTCACCATTGAAAAAATGTGCTTGGTGACTTCATCTACCGGAACGGGAATATATGTTCATTCTCTGCTTGGATTAGGTGTGTGTTCCTGGTCCTGTCCCCCTTTTCATGTCAGTGAATTCTGAAAGTACTCATGTGTGGGGGCAGAGAGTTGAGTCTGCCTCCTGCTTGTTGCCGGGGATTTCTGACTAACTTCTCCGAGGGCTAAAAAATGAGACTGTGGGTTGGCTTGATCAATACTGGAAGGTGTATGTGCCTTCTGATTGCACTCCACCAAAAATGGTTGATAAGCTTCCTTCAATACTGACAGAAGTGGCTGCTGGCAGGATTGATAAGTGTAAGCAGGTGTATGTGCTTGTTTACCAGTTGTCAACACATAGGGTTGGCGGGATCCATCGTATGTCATTAGATGAACCTGATGACTAGATGATGATTTATAAATAGTTGTATGTTCCTGTCTATAGTACTCCTCTAGAATTTCATAGCGGGATTGGCATGCTGCTGCCAGACGATTCTGCTGGACAGTGCAATTAAAACGAACGGGTGTGTGTGCTCACCTGTTGCTTGACACCAAGTTAGGTTGGTGGACTTCTCCAGAGATGGCAGAGATGAGAACCTGCACACTATTGACCAGATTTTGCCTCAACAGTTCGTCTTGCCTGCTCGGGTTTGAGGAACCTTATCAGAGTACCTAGAGACTATACCCTCATCATGTTGATGGCGTACTGCCGCACGAGTCTGGCGGTTATTGTTGATGGGAACTCTTGGGAAGGACTCCTGTCTCCTTGAATTAAGGTCATGAGGGACCTGCTCATTCACCTCTCCAGATTATGGGAGTGAATGGTGATTGCATTCCGAGGATAACAACCCGAAATGGTTGGAGACGGTTGTTGGCACCACCTACTTATTGATTGCTGGTCGTCGTTGTCCAGACGACAAGGTTGAATTATTGACATGGAGGGCTTATCAAACATCTTCTAGAGTCAGAATAGTATGGGTTTGAAGGTACTCCTTAACAAGTGCATCTGATACCCAGTGTTGAAGATGCTGAGTAGGTGATATCATCCTCAGAGTGGATGAAGATCCAGCAGGAGTAGAAGTAGAGGCATTCACAACAGAGACATTCACAGGTGTGAACATAAGGGAAGCCATTTCTTTAAAAAAGAAGATCTCACAACTGGAAATCCGGGCTATAGCCACAGACCTATATCCACAGTTTTATAGGTCCGTGGAAATAGCCCTTATATTGCCACGGGTAAATTTCATTTCCGTGGCTATATCAGTTTCATCGTTTTTCCCAATCTTTATCGAACTCCCCCTCCTCACCCGATCTGCAGCCTTCCTCCTCCTCCCCTGATTTTCACACCATGGTACCCTCCTCCCCAACAATGTCAACTCCTTCCTGCAGCCCTCCTCTCCTCCCCCGATTCTCACCCCTATCACCGTGCAATCCTCCTCCCTGACGGCGTCTCCCCCTCCCCACAGCCCTCTTCATCCTCCCCCAGTTCGCAACCATATCACCACACAACCCTCCTCCCAGATGATGTATCCTACTCCCGACGATCTCCCTGACGATCTCACCATGCATCCCTCTCTCACAGCGGCGCCCTTCTCCCCGATGAACTCTCCCACAGTGGCGCCCTCCTCCCTTATGAACTCTCCCACAACAGCACACCATGTACAAAAGGGATGTCCCTTTTCATTTTTCTTTCATTGTTCTCTCATTATCGTTAAGCACCCTCTCCCCAAACTCAAATTTCATCAAGTATTTTCACTTTTTTTTAAATTAATACATGCATTGTGGATCAATTTTAATGAAGTTATTCATCCATTTTTTCATCTCAAACACTGTTATATGTGCATTCATTGATTATCTCATCAATCTTCATCGAATCAGTGTTTTACTCATTCTCTATATTATTTAAAATATGATGTTGATTGAAATTGTTCTTGGTTTGATATTTACATTTCTTATTCTCAATTGAATGTTGATTAATTTTTTAATCCTAATAATTACATGACTGTTAGTCCTTTAATCTCAATATTTGTTTCCATGTAAAATGTGCTTTAAATTTATCGACAATTTGTGATCGATTATACCATGACTAACAAAACTTCTTTGGGTAGTGATCAAGAGTAGGGGGTTTTTAATCTGGTTAATTATTAATTATATTCTTCTTAATCTTAAGGAATATTAATTAGGTTAAATAAAAATTATAAATTATATTATATTAAGAAACCATAACCAAGTTATATTTAAATGAATTTCCCGGACCTAATTGATATAGAATAGGATATTACTAGTAGACTATGAAACATTATACCATAGAATCCATGCTTAATGAATTTATGATGTAGTTATCTCTAAAACACAAAATAACATCCTCATTGATATATATACTTGTTTTTACCATGATAAACTGGTGACATATTCTTTCTTTAAAGACTAAACATAGAGAACATACTGATTTATAATTAAGATCATCTTTTTTCATGAACCCAAAAAATGATCTTGATCACTTCCTTATCTCTGATCCTAAACCCAGTTATCTTTGATTTAGTTTTCCCAAAGAAAATCATCATTAGAAGATTCATGTCCCAATGGGTTCTATAATTAGATCATGTCTTCCACCTCATACCCCCTATAGGATCGACCCTGCACTGTCAAAACACTACGCCTTAATAGAAACTTTACTTTTGGAAACAATAAATCTAATATGACCATAGCCTATATGAATTAAACTATGTGTGAAGAAATGTCATTTTGAAAACCATGTATTTCTTAATAAAAACACATCTTTTATAGTTCTAGTAGTAGCTAGTTATAATTCACTTATTCTAAAATATATTACATTAATGGTGAATCTACTGACTAGTAAGTTACTTTTTCATAAAACCATAATAAAATAGTAATTTATTTTTCAATGACTGATATTTGGATCATACCATGGGTTATCTATATAATAAATTTTACAAAAACATTATGAAATTTTCAATTATTTAACTTCTAATATTGATAATTTTAAAAATAATGAAAACATGAATACAATATGTGATTTGGGATTGAACAAATAACTAATATTTGAAAATTAATAATATTGAAAAAATTGGGTATAACAAAATAAATGTGCAATAATGAAATAAAGATAAAGGTTATTGGGTAATAATATAATCACTTGGTCATATAGTTGTGAGTCCAAACCCCACGCATAAGATAATATCCTATTATTACATTCAATTTTTTCTAAAACACATTCATCATTTTTATGTATGATTTAAATCTGCAGATATCCTATATATATGATTCAACCATTTATAATGCTTGAACATCTATTTTTTATGAATACACTATTTTAATTTTTTCTAGATTAGTGGATTAGTTTTTTAGTTTCTTTAAATATTATATACTAACTTAAGAATAATTAATTACCTAATTTTAGGGATAATGTATGCTGTGTAATGGAAAATTTAGTGAGTTGGTATATAATAGCTTTAATTTTTAGCGATTGGGATTTGAATTAGTAATTGGACCTACAAAAATAAGGGAAAAATTCTCTAAGTTTTACTATATATATAATGATATTGTATGGATTTTAGTCTTTTAAAAGGATTCTATTGTGGTTTGAATCTAAAGAAAGTATATATCATATTGTTTGTTATATCAAATATCATTGCAGATTGCATAATATAAAATTATCAGTCAGTATTTTAAAACCATTAGGCTATATCATTTAAACATCCACAACTAAACTCCCATCATGTAATGTTGTTTAGAAATCGTTTTGATATATATCATAATTAATGTGAGTATATGTGATATATATGAATATAAAATATCATCAAAATAGGTGAAATAGTTTCTGTATTGTCAATAATATTAATTATATTGTTACCTTTTACAATTAGATTTTATTTATATTTAGAGAAACTACAATCCTTGTCAGTTATCATTTAAAAATCCCAATTTCACCGAAATGTTCTCACCCTTTCATGTTCATCTAAGAAGTTACAAAATTTGTTAATGTAAAAAGAACCTATTTTACATTCCATATCTTTTTACCATTTCTTACAATCGGAACAATCTATGGCCTCCTGATAGGTAATAGGTTAATCTCCTATGAACATATCCTTATCATCATTAACTATGAAATATACATGTCTCATGATCTATTAAAAAATCCCACCCCACCCTCAAGGTTCTCATATGGATGGAGTATGTTATCCTTATAAAAATCATTGTCAATTTATCTCAACCTCTATCTCTAGAGTACATCATATTTTTTTATTGATCTTCTATATGATTATCCTTACTCCTAATAACCCCTAAATTTTGGTGTTTCTGATTAATAAGAACAACAAATATCATCATGATTTTTTTTGTTCAGTTTGATTACAGAAATAATATCCCATACATTTCTTAAGATGAAAAATAAATAATAATTTTTTATATTTAAAGTCTAGTGTATAAGTATCAAATCATTTCTTGATTGATTCAAATTCATAAATTTTAATGTAATACCTTATAGGATGTTTCCAATTACATATCTTATATTAAATATCTAAAAATGATTTTTGAAAGAAAATAGTTTACTATAATTTCTGTGGATATTATTGTATAATACTAGAATAAAATAGTAATGTCTCACTAACTATCATTGATAAAAAATATCAACAAAATAGAAAATTAATCCTTTTAGATTCACCACTTCATTATGTTGTTCCAAGAGTAGTGTGTTGTGAAATTATTCCCTAATCCCTTAGAAGATCAATGAACACCAGGATCTGGTTTTCACCACCCTAATCATATATGATGATCTATAAGATTTTTCCAATTAGATTTTAGTTTTTATTACTATGATATTCATCTTCTAAAAAATTTCATATTTTTTATCATTAGAAACTCATTTAGAAACTAACTATATATATATATATAATTATATACAAAAAATTACAACTTTCTTGAGTACTCATTGGTCTATATACATTGCTATGATTGGGATCTAATATTCTACTAGATCATCCAACACTTCTACTTAAATTCTTTTTATACATATTAAAAGATAAATAGTTTTTTTTATTTTAAAATGATTCATAATTGAATGATTCTAATAATACATCATCATAGTGTATTTGGATGCATTTAGATTGCAATGGATAATGGATCAACATTCATGGCATAGAGATCCAGATTTTTTAATAATATGTGGAAGTGGTATCTTCATAGATGATTAATTAAGATTCATGGATGATGAGATATTATTCCAAAATCATGAATTTCATGTTACTTCCAATGATAATACTCATTCTTATTTATTTTTAGTTCCCATGATTCTTCATTAAATGATGAATTTCAATTTTAATAGAATATGTTACATCTTATTGATTTTTATTTTAATTTGAATGTTACAAACAGATTGATATGATTTAAATGAGAAAACTCTTTGGGAATAAATTAATCAAACTATGTGGTGATGATGTGGTGGAACATCGATTCATAATAAGATACTATGGTGAATGAACCAAAATGTCAGGTTGCATAAAAAACACACCATATTATATTTTCCCAATTTATATTCGAGAAACATCCAGCCCACACCAGCCCCCTTACACATTCATTTTAGCCCATTGCCACTCGCATTCCAGCCCGCAACAGCCCCTTTCAACCTTCGATTCAGCACGAACCATCCCCCCAACACCTACAACCAGCCCCCTTCCACCAGTATTCCAGCCCCCTTCCACCTGCATTCGAGCCCTCACCAAATCAGGTATATCGGGGGTCATCCAATAGTCTAGTCATCACAGATTAGCATTCATTTATTTTAATATTCTGAGAAAACATCCTCTCAGGCCATCCATATCATCCAATTTGAAACTAAGTGGACGATGTTGCCCCGTTGATGTCACTGGACCGGGCCAACACGCCATAGTCACGCCGCGGTCACACCACGATAATGCCGTGATTTGGCCCTACTCCGGCCACATCCATCCCACGCTAGCCCCCTTCCACCTTCATTTTAGCCCACTTCCACCTAAATTCCAGCCCGCAACAACCCCCCTACCACCTTCGAATCAGCCCGTACCATCCCCCCAGCACCTGCAACCAGCCCCCTTCCACCAGCATTCCAGCCCCCTTCCACCTGTATTCGAGCCCTCACCGAATTAGGCATATCAGGGGTCATCCAATCTTCTAGTCATCCCAGATTAGCATTCATTTCTTTAAATATTCTGAGAATACATCCT
Source organism: Viscum album (assembly GCA_963277665.1). Lineage (NCBI taxonomy): Eukaryota > Viridiplantae > Streptophyta > Magnoliopsida > Santalales > Viscaceae > Viscum > Viscum album. The sequence goes on along the minus strand of OY728150.1, from coordinate 330,367,248 downwards.
CTCATGCCATCCATATCTATCTATTTGAAACTAAGTGGAATTGATGCCCCATGACTGTCATTGGACCGGGCCAACACGCTGCGGTCACGCCGTAGTAATGCTATGATTTGGCCCAGCTCCAGCCACATCCAGCCCAAACAATCCCCCTTCCACCTTCATTTCATACCACTACCACCAGCATTCTAGCCCGAAACAGCCCCCCTTCCACCTTCGAATCAACCCAAACCATCCCCCCAGCACCTGCAACTCGCCCCCTTCCACCAGCATTCTATCCCCCTTCCACCTGCATTCGAGCCCGCACCATCCCCCAGCCACCCGCAATCCATCCCTCACCATTTAGGTCATGCCCTTTTGATGAAATAATGATGAAAATACATACCAACACCACACACATTATATCATTAATACATTCTTAGAAAGAATAGATGATTTATTTTGTTAATAACATGGTTATCAAATCTCAGTAGGGATGTGATTATTTCAAAGATCATTAAACAATATTTAGCAAGTTGCAGTAGCACAACCTAAACATGAATGTTGTAAAATGTGTTTTCAGGTTAACACTAGGGATGTTTGATTGATTTGTGGTGTGATACCATGAAATATAGTTTGAATCTAAGAAAACAAGTTCAGTTTTATCAATTTCACTCCATCAGATTCTTAAAGGATTGAGGGGATATCACTTTCTAGATATGAGGTTCTTAAAGTAGATGGCCTTATTTTTTCGAGTTCCACTCAATATGTGGTAAATCTCATAGAAAATTCAACCACGGGTGGGCCTTATTGTTGACATAAGATTTGATTGTGGGGAGTACCTTCAACTCCAACACCATCATGGGAAGGAATACCATTATGGATCAAAATCTAGTCTTATGAAGGATTCTTGCAACATATTCCCTAGGGAGAACCACTGGGGCGGAAAATTCTTGATTTGGAAAGGGTAGAACCTTCATATTGATTGATCTTTCAAGTTAGAGGATTATTTTTATGACTCTTATGATGATAAGATTTATCATGATCAAAATTTATATTTATATGGTTATGAAAATCAGGATGTATTCTCTAGGGAGGGTTACCGGAGTTTCTAGTAACAATATTTTTGAGAGGACCTTTGCAACTAAAGTTGCTTTCTTATGATGTGAAATCATCATATTCTTGGATCATTATTGAAAAATTCTTCACAGTATTAAAAAATTCAAAATTAAATAGAGTGAGTGTATAGGCTTGCTTTTATATTTTGGGATTCTATTAGAGATACTTTCTCTTAGATGATCTCCATTTGGCATTTGGGGTCGTGTGTTATGCACCACAACATTCACATATGGGATTCCACTTAAGAGACCTCATTTTTTCTTCAGAATATGTTTATGATTTTTTTTAAGGTCGAATGTAATATGGTTCTACCTTGGAGTGACCATTTAAATGGTTTGATGATCTCCAATCAGAACAACGATATGATCATTGTCCTATTTTTCATTCTTCACCAGAATACACCATTGATCCTCATGAATGGGAGTAGTAATATGTGGAAAATCATAATTATCTCATTAATCATGTTAATAAACTAATTAAATGGTGGTGGGAGGAATATTCATATCTCCCCTACTGATCATCGGGATATGGCAATAGTGGCCTTTCACTGCTACTACCAAAATAAACTATTAGTCTCACAAGGCATGAGTGGGGATATGATTCTACACATAAATTGGTTCCAGGATATGCTAACAGAATTATTTGATAGAAACAATAATATGTGAATGTTATTTAATGGGACTGGAATATAATATTTTCCTTTTCGTCCATTTTTCACAAGGATATGTCGACTGGATTCCTATGCACTGGTGGGATCATGTGTCAGCCCCTATTTGTTTTTGGTATCTATAGGAACAATTATTCATATATTTCCATTGTATAGTGTCAAGAATCATGTAATATTCTAATATTTAGTTATTAATTGTCTATATATTAAGTAGAATATGGTATTGTAAAAGTGAAGGGATACACTTGTCATCGGTTTTAGGAACGTTCTTGATTGAGGATGGTTCCTATTATTTTTTTCATGCTGCAAATCCTACTTGGGAAGCTATATAAAAGTATCTATAGTTAGGTATGTCCTGTAATTGCAGTTTGGTTAATGCAGTATCTTCAAGAATCCATTTTTCTTCATTTTTAAAGACGATTTATTCTTTGAAAAATCTGTATAATTACCTAAAGTGTGTATAGAGCATCCTTTGTTCTATCTACTATAATTTATATTTTTTGAACCTTATTAAAAATGATACTAGAGGCAGTTGTCCACCTTATTGAATCTATGTTGCTGTCTGTTAGTTTCTCTATTAAAGTATCACCTATTACTGGATTTGGTGGAAGAGGAAATTCCAATGCTTCTGTCATGATGAACAGGCTGGGTTTTTGTTTTTAGCCGGTTTGTGAGCTCGAGGTGGAGTGGAGTGGATTGGTTTTTTCTGTGGCAGTAGGCAAGGGGAAGGGGTCCTTTCCGGGTGGGGAGGGTCTACATGGCATATGGGAGGGGTGTAGGAGGGCGGGGGGTATGTAGGGGAGAGGTGCAGGGGGGATTGGGGGGTGTCCAGGGTCTGGAGTAGGGAATTTGCATGGGAAGGGGGTCTGCAGGGAAGTGGGGAGAAGTTCACGGGGGAGGGTGCAGGTGGGGGGTCTGCAGGGCATAGGGGATGGGTTCAAGAGGGCGGGGGGGGGGGGGGGGGGGTGGGGGTCTGTAGGGTAGTGGGGAGGGGTGAAAGGTGGGAGGGTCTGTAGGGAATAGGGGAGGGGTGCAGGAGGGAAGTGGGGAGGGTCTGCCGGGCAATGGGGAGGAGGGAAAGGGGGAGGGTGCAGGGGGGTCTGCAGGGCATAGGGGAGGGGTGTAGGAGGGCAGGGGGGGTATTCAGGGTACTGGGGAGGGTTGAAATGGGGGATGGTCTGCATGGCATAAGGGAGGGGTGCATGAGGGCAGGGGGGTCTGTAGCGGAGAGGTGCAGGAGGGTATGGGGGAGTTGGGGGTGTCCAGGGTTTGGAAGGGGGGTACTGGAGGGGGGAATTTGTAGGGGTAGGGGGGGACTGGTGCAGGTAGGACGGGGGGTCTCTGCAGGGCAGTTGGGAGGAGGGCGAGGGGGGGGGGGGGGGTGGGTGGGGTCTGCAGGGCAGTGGGGAGGGGTGCAAAGGGAGGTTGGTCTGCAAGGCATATGAGAGGGGTGGAAGAGGGGGGGGGTCTGTATGGCATAGTGGCTTTTACATTTTTTTTTGTTTTATTTATGATATCATGATGTTTTCATGTAAAACTCTTGATATAGTGATCATAATGTGATATTAGGAAGTAGACATGTGTGTGTAGGATTGATTATGGTATCGATAATACTGTAGTGGGGAGATTCACACTCGTCTTTTTTGAGTGAAATATATATCAAGGGATGGTGATCATTTTCATTGTTGTGAAATGTATGAACATAGAGATTAAATGGATGAATTTAGTGTGTGTAGTTGGATATTGGATGAACCATATTTGGTTCCCAGACCACACCAAAATTATCTATTTACCTATAGTGGTTGGTATAGTTAGTGTGTTATGTTAATTATGAGGATTGTATATTGGTAAATATTATATTTAGAGCATTTGTATTTATAAGATGTCATTCAGATTAATGTGTTGGGTTAAGTATCACTATTTTATATTGTAGTGGGCCAGTGCTTAACAATTCTAGTGTGGATTTTGAAAGGGATACTAAAAAGGGTTCTCTAAAGGTTGTTGAAAGTGTGTGTGGAAGGGAAACCAAGTAGTCAAAATTGTTAAAAATTTATGACATAGATTCCATAAAAATAATAATTGTTGAAAGATAAAAGGAAAGAACCAATTATCATATGTTCAGAAATAATTTCTACAAAGAAGTAATATACAATCAAGAAGAAAGAAGATCATGTACCAAAATATATTCTAATCATATTATCAAACTGGTTTGAAAAATACAAGGGGAATGAGTAAGAACAAAAGAAGGAAAATTATCTACTTTTTAAAATTGATGAACCTATATAAAATAAGAATAAAGGTGAATTCCAAAAGAATAACATGCAAAAATGAGGTTTCAATCTAGAAAATTAAGAAGGATATAGGCATGAAGATTTTTAGGTATTTTATACATTCATGGAATGAATTTTCTAGGATAAGAACAATGTCTAGTCCCTATTTCTCACTTTTAAGTGATGATGGATGTTTAATTTATTCTCATATTTTAGTGATTTTTGATTTTTGAATAGGCAATTTATGGTGATGTTTGAAAAATAAAGAGCTTTATTAATGATCATGTTTTTTAGTATTGGGATGTACATATCAATCTAAATGTTAACTGTTCATTGTTTGTTATAGATTCATGTGTCATTTATCATGTATTGTTTACACCCTGATCATATATATATATATATAAGAAGTCTTTATATCTCATTTTCTCCCACTATTTTCTTATAGGTGGTTTCTTATGACGAGACATGTTCTATCCACCACCATCGATGACAGTGAATTCAACATCAGATTTTGGTAAGGTTTATTCCATTTTTATTCATTGGCCCAATTTTAATTAGGTCATTTGAGATTTTTTGGGTTTTTTATATTTTTGAAGTGCGTTTTGGATTTCATTAAGGTGGATTCGAGACACCATTGACGAAGACTTACATGTGTATGCATAGGTAGGCATATACATATATAAGTTCCCACTTTATAAATATTCACTCATGGCAGTATGAATATATATATTGGGGCTAGGTGTGCTTATATATAGATATGAAACATGCATACATGTGTAAGTGTAAAGGGGTATATGCACGTATAAACATATATCTAAGGACCCCCTTGGTCATATTTGTCCATGAAAATATGTACATAGGGGCTTGGTGTCCTTATATATATGTGAAGTTGCATATGCGTGCAAGCATAAAAATGAAATATTCGAGTTTTCATCATCAAAAGAAGCGCACTTGAGGTTAAGGTAGGTTCCCTTTGGTTAAATAATTAATTTGAAATCTATAATTGTTTGATTGTTTTAAAAACATGTTTTCATAATTGCTTTATTGTTTTAAAAAATGTATTTCTAATAACCACTTGCTTTTTCAGGGAAGAATATGAATATAGACCTTGAACTTATTTATAGGCCTTGTTCAAAGAGGTTAACAAATTCTAGTAGTTTCTAGATACTAGAATGAGAGATCTATGAACCATAAATTGATCATCCTTAGAGACATTCTTGATTTCATTCAACTTCCCATAAAATACATCATAAAAGACCAGTACTTCATTTTAGGGAACTATTAGTTCAAATACCAAGCTTCTTGACGTCTTCTCTGGTATCATGGAACTCACTCATAATATTCCACTTGAAATATTGCATAAGGAATGGTGTGAACATATCACACTATAGGGACTGAATCTGTAAGGATACATAATTCAATTTTGGGAGAAATTGATCAACTCCACTCTAAAAATATGGAACTAATGGTTCTGAGGTGGAAGTTATATAGGATTTAAACCTTTCAATGAACTCAAACTAGTTTTATACAGCACTTTATAAAGTGTGTAGGATTCCCTTCATTTTAGTCCCATGAGACTTAACCTCGTCAAGAACATCTTTAGACATGTCTAATTACACCCTTGGAAGATTTTGGAACTTTACCTTTGAGATACAACCATTCACCAAGACCATTTAACTCAGACTTGGTAGTATAAACATCCTTCAATATTTAACTAGACCATTCACATCCTTAAGCTCTTTGAATATTACTTTAGAAACTACTTTCTGAATAGGAGGTAATGATTGGAGATTCTTAATCAACTTTGTTTGGGTAGTCGTTAACCCAACAAACTTGTCAAAATCAACCTTGGAAATAGAGGACTTCTTATGTTCTCTAATCCCATCATTAGTATATTTTAACTTCCCTTTTAGGTCATTATAATCTCTTCAAATATTATCAAACTCATTTATAATATCAGAGGCAAAATATTACATTTTATAACTTTATGAGGTCTTTTTAATAAAGGGAGATTTCTCATGCACAATTGGATGTGGTGATGGTATAGGTGGTGTATGATAATGGTCAACAGTTTTCATAACCACATCATCAGTTCGATCTTCATCAGCAAGTGATACAAGGATAATTGGATCCATTGACTGATTCCCCACCTCCGGTTTAGCTCTTCCTTCACAATTGTATTTTCTTTAGGAATAAGAATAGTTGTCTCAATAATTTTCCAGCCGGGGGGGAGGGGTGTCCAGTAGGGGGTGCAGTCCAGGCAGGGGGGAGATGTGTCCCGGGGGGATTGTCCAGGAAGGGGGGATGTCCAAGGAGGGGGAGGGGTGTCCAGTAGGGGGGGGTGATGTCCAGGCAAGGGGAGGGGGGCTGTCCAGGAAGGGGGAGGGGTTGTCTAGGAAGGGGGAGTGGTGTCCAGCAGGGGGGTGCTGTCCAGGCGGGGGGGAGAGGGGTGTACAGCAGGGGAGGTGCTGTCTATGCAGGGGAGGGGTGTCCAATAGGGGGGGTACTGTCCAGGCAGGGGGGGTGACCAGGCAGGGGGTGTTGTACAGGTTGGGGGGAGGGGTGTCCAGCAGGGGTGGTGCGGTGTAGGCAGGGGGGACGGGTGTCTAGGAGGGAGGGAGGGGGGTGCTGTCCAGGCAGGATGGAGGGGTGTCCAAGAAGGTGGGGCTGTCCAGGCAGGGGGGGTGCTATCCAGGCAGGGGGAGGTGTTTCCATCAGGGTTGGTGCTATCCAAGTAGGGGAGAGTGGTGTATAGCAGGGGTGGTGCTTTCCAAGCAGGGGGAGGGGTGTCCATGAGGGAGGGAGGGGTGCTTTCAAGGTAGGGGGGATGGGTGTCCAGTATGGGGGGGTGCTGTCCAGGCAGGGGGGAGAGGTGTCCAGGGGGGAGGGAGGGGGTGCTATCCAGGCAGGGGGGGTGTTTCCATGCGGGGGGGGGGGGGGGTGCTGTATTAAACTAAATAATGATAAGATTTTTTGTCTTTATCAGCCTATTATCTCAAAGGAAAAATATCTCAAAGTTGATCTCTTAGAGGCACCCCTCAATTTTTTTTGGCTTGAAATTAATGCTGAATACCACTTTAGACAATCAATTATCTTCCAATCTTGGACCCATTATTATTTTACATGCTATAGTTAGGGTTTCAGGTCATGATTTTTCCATCGACAATAGAACTCTCTTGAGGTGATACTTAACTTGCAATGTGTAAATAACACCCATCTTCTAAGATGTCACATGAGTGGATTTTGGCAGTTCATGATGGAGGTATTGATCATTAAACTTTTGCAGGGATGCAACCTAATCCATATATAGTGCAGACGAAGGTAAATAAGTTTTTATTCTGTATATCTTGGGTCCTCAGCACTAGTGGAAGACTTCATGCATTAGGTCTATGGAATTTCATAGATTTTTAATCACCCAGAAGGGTGTCGTACAAATATTTCATCCAAAAATTCCACTTCACCCTAAGGAATCCCAAGACCAAGCCTCCCTGCATCCAAAGGACTAATACAGATGAAATCTACCAAAATATTGTGGCTGCTACATTCCTATTTGTTGGAAAGTCATTGTCATAGGAAAAAAAACATGAAGGGCGGTAATTTTTTCTTGATTTTCAGACCCTATAGCCATGGTTTTAAACTGTGGCTATTGGTTTATTAACACGGTTTTTAACCGTGGCTATAGGCCTAATGCCATGGTTTCAAACCATGGCAGTAAAGGCTATTTTTCCTCTTGTTTAGCCACGGTTCTAAACCATGGCTATATAGATATTACCACGGTTTGAACCATGACTGTATACCTAGAGCCACAGTTCAAAACATGGAAATAGTTCTATAGCCATGGTTCCAAATCTTGGCTATAGGTCTAGGCCTATAGCCACACCAAACATACCCATTGTTCCTCAAACCATGGATATTACCTATAGCCACGATTTGAGGACCTATAGCCACGGTTTAAAACCGTGGCTATAGCCCGAATTTCAAGTAGTGTCTTGGAATAGAGTACCTTAGATATAATAGACGTAATCAAGATAAGTTTGGCCACTACATATAACGACCCATACTTTACATACATTGTTAATACTTCAAAATTGAAGCACCCTTATTACAACATATGACAAAACCACAAAGGACCATTTAGGTATAGTGTCTTTAGAAAATGGGAAACATAAACAACTGGTTTATAAATCCTCTACAGTGTCTCCCATTTATTTCATCATATCTAGGGTCCCTTTTAGCATATTATACTTAATATCCATGTTCCTGACCTGGGGAAAAGAAAACATAAAAGGGTGAGCTCAAATGCTCAGCAAGGGCAAATAAAGGAAATAAAAATCATATCATATCTTTTTGAAAATCATAACCTGCAAAAGAGATCATAATATCTTAACATGGAATAAATCATAGAAGTGAAAATGAGATCCCCATGATCATAACATGAAACTTGAAACTTTGTGGCATGAACACATAATCATAGAACATCATTTCTTGTTAGTCATGACTCATTTCCAAGACTATCTTAGTGGACAGAGTCCCTTTCTGAACCGAGTCACCCTCGTTCCAGTCCTGTTTCACTGAACCGGTATAACCTACCGTTCTAGCCATGTCTATCTCATGAGATATAAAATCTTTACCCAATGCATTGGAGGGAGATATAGGTCCCACCCATCTTATAATGAATCCTTTCTTATGTGTGCCACATAATCATAAACCATACATCATAGCGTAACCCATGTAATAAAAATGGAATTCTTAAACAACATGACATCATAAAACAATTAATATAAGATAAAGGAATTCATAAAAATATTTCCATCACAACATAATCAAATCCATGTAATAATAGGGATAAAAACAGAACCCTTTTATTATCTTAGATGGAAAATAATTTTGATAAAATACTTGAACTCCATTCTTGAGGAAAATATCCTTTCTACATCAAAAACATTTTTCCTTTCATAACATGTCATACGACTTTAAAATAAAAGAATATGATTAAAAATAAACTTCAACACTTGTAAAGGAAGCTTCTTGGAAATAATGTTTTAAAAATCCATTAATGCCGTATAAGTTAAAAAAACATTCTTCTCATACTTTTGTCAGAAAAGTCAAAAAAGTACCTCGTACGAAAAACGACAAAAGATTCCTTTCATATCCTTTACTAAAAATTTACCGAAGGGTAAAATTGAATATAAACTATTGTATAAGGATATAAATATTACATATTGAGGAATCATAGATGTGGATGATAAAATACACCCCAGTAAATGCCAAAGTATAATCAATCTCGGATAAAAATGAGATTTTGATATTTCCCTTACCTTAGGTCCGATTTGCTTTGTACGTGTCCGAAGCTCCTGTATAATGGTTTAAATAATGTTATTGACTTATTCCAGAATCATACATATTTATATGATATCATATATGGTCATATTCTTAGCTTCTTGTTAGTAATATTTCATTGTTACTTGTTACTCGGGTCCTTATTGCCTTTTGTTATTATGCGTGTTTTGCCGAATAAATTCTTATTCTTCATTTATGGTTATAGATACCTTATATCCAGAATGGTATTAGTGTAACATATATCATATTTATTCATTAAATTCATTTATATAATTACTATGTAATGATGATCATGTAGAACGAGTCGCATCACATCGTGGAGACGGTATTTCGTACGTACGCACGAGTGATGATATCGTTCCTATGATCGTGGAACTGTATTGGAGTATATATATATTATTTTAGTATCAATATTACTTTATAATAATCATAAATAGTTAATCAATACACCATTATACCCATCCTTGTAAGGTAATGGTGGAAAATAGATTACACCACGACGTGGAGACGGTATTTCGTACGTACGCACGCGCGGTGATTTCATTTTTCCGTAGGATGCATAGAAGGTGAATTAGGGTTGTTTAATATTTATAATAACATATCAGTATGTAAGTAATACTGATGTTATTAATTTATCATGAAACAACTAAATAAGAATATGTTGAAGAAGAAAGAAATTGAAAAGATCGGTAATGGATATTACCTCTTCTTTGGAACGCCTCTTTGAATCCCCCACTTAGGGAACTAAGATTGGTCTTTGAATAAGACCAGGACCTCTAGGATTATTCAAGGGAAGTGGAGAGGAGAAAATGTCAGGGGTTGGACGATCTTGAGTGCTCAAATTGGTGTGAGGAGGAGGGGGAGGAGGTGCCCTTTTATAAGGGAGGAGAGGGGCACCTTAGGAATATCTCAAAATATTATTTTATATTAAAGTCAAAATCGGTTTATAATGGTTCCAAAGGGTCTTATTTCTAAGCTAAAGTGGGGATGGGTCGCAATACTATCAACCAATAGGATTTAGACAAGTTTAGGGTATTATTTTAACCTTATCAATTAGATTTAACTCTAAGATAAATAATTTAACTTTTACCGTGTCTTTTTGTTTTCTTTCACTATATGGTTAATACACTTACTATAACATGCCAAACGAACCCCAAATTGTTTATTATTAATATATATATCCTTATCTAAGTCATTTGGCCGAACCTTATATTTTTAGGAATAAAATAACAATTAATAATATAATATTTGATTTAAAAACTATTTTGTGTCAATTTTGACACTATTTGATATATGATTATTGTGAAAGTCATAACAGAATTATATGTTCGAACCAAGTTGATTAAATAAACACTAATATATCATAGTAACCTATAAAATTAGTGGAGTTCATAAAAAGTCTCAAATTACATTTATTGTGGTGTTTATAACATCAATTATGTCAATATTTCATTAATAAGATAATTACTGCATCATCATTGTGTCATAAATAAATTAAATTATTTAATGTCTAAAAATTACAAATAAAATACCATTATGTAGGAAATATTTTTATATTTCTAATGAATATTTATAGTCATATTTATCTTATGTATAACCCCATATTAAAAATGATTTAGTTATTAAACGTTGATTTTAACTATTTTAACCCTTCTTTAAATAAATTAATAATAAATGTCCTAATCTAACCCATGTGGGCCTAAATGGTCATATTTTATTCCTAAGTTTGTTTTTGGTCGAATTAAACATATCCAATAGAATTAGGACATGTGTTAGGGTAATAGTAATATCATATTTACCCTTAGTTACCCTATTTACTATTAACCGAGGTAAAAAAAATAAAAAGTTACTATTCACCAAAAAATTATGTTTATCTCATTGAACCACATTTTACTTACTGATATCAACCATGTCTGTCGGATTTTTGAAATTCCATTCACAGAAGCGGTAAAATTATGTTTTATGCAAAATTCAGTTTTTAACCTACCACTTAGTGGTTTCACTATTCATCAAAAATTGAAAGTTTTTAGAAACATACCAAAATTTCACCCTAGGCTAATTTCGGTATTCTGAATCCAAAAATGAAGTCCATTTTGAAAAATAAAATTTATAAAATTTCAAAAAGTTGTTATTACTATTAATAACGGCTAGTTTTAATAATATTTTAATAGCATATCGTTGTTTAGTGATACTCGGTATTGCGTACGACGCAAGCTATCGAGGAAGGTCGTGATTGCGTGTAAAGTAAGCCAAGAAAGTGTGTAGTGAAAGATTCCTTTGATGATATATAAAAACAAAATATTACTCATAAAAATCTCGGGTGTTACAGTCCACCCCCCTTAAAAATAATTTCGCCCTCGAAATTCATCACTTTGTAACAAACAGATGAGGATACCTCTCCCTCATCATATCCTCAAGCTCCCAAGTAGCTTCTTCTAATTGGTGGTTCCTCCATAAAACTTTCACAAAGCGAGTGGTCTTGTTTCGTAGGACTTTTTCGCTACGATCCAGAGTCTCTATCGGCTGTTCTTCATAAGAAAGATCTTGCTCCAGCGGTACAACTTCTGAGCTGAGTACATGTGAAGGATCTGGTATGTACTTTCTCAGGAGAGATACATGGAACATATCGTGAACTTGAGAGAGATTCGGTGGAAGCGTCAATCGGTAAGCTACCTTCCCAACACGATCCAGTATTTCGAAAGGACCGATATATCTAGGGCTCAACTTCTCCTTCTTTCCAAATCTCATAACCCTCTTCCAGGGAGATATTCGTAAGAACACTTCATCACCCCCTTCAAACTCTAGGTCTTTTCTTCGGTTGTCGGCATAACTTTTCTGTCGACTCTGAGCTTCTCTTATGTGTTGTTGAATAGATATGACCTTTTCTGCCATTTCATCAACGAGATCAGGTCCTAATAGCTTTCTTTCCCCAACTTCATCCCAGCAAGTTGGAGTCCTGCATTTCTATCCATATAGAGATTCATAAGGAGCCATCTGAATACTGGAGTGAAAGATATTATTATAAGAAAATTCCACCAAAGGTAGGTGTTGATCCCAACCTCCTTTGAAATCCATAGATCAAGCTCTCAACATATCTTCTAGGGTTTGAATTGTTCTTTCAGACTGACCGTCTGTCTGGGGATGATAAGCAGTGCTGAAACTCAACTCTGTATCCAGAGTATGCTGAAGACTTCGCCAGAACATCGAGGTAAATCTCGGATCCCGATCAGATATAATACAAAGTGGTACTCCATGCAATCTTACCACTTCCTTTACATATATCCTGGCAAGCTGATCTAGAGAGAAATCCTCTCTAATAGCAATGAAGTGTGCAGACATTGTAAGATGATCAACTATGACCCAAATAGCATTATTGCCTTTTGATGTTTTAGGAAGTCCTGTGACAAAGTCCATAGTGATGTTTTCCCACTTCCATTCGGGTATGGGTAATGGTTGTAACATCCCCTTAGACTTCTGTCTCTCAGCTTTAACTTGTTGACAAACCAAGCATCGAGAGACATATTCAGCAACATCTCTTTTCATGCCATCCCACCAGAAGTACTCCTTCAGGTCCCTATACATCTTTGTGCTTCCAGGATGAATAGAGAATGATGAACTATGAGCCTCATCCAGCAGCTCCTTCTTTAATTCGGGGATGGGAGGAACACAAACCCAATTCCTGAACTTTATTATCCCATCATAATCAAGGTTGAATTCAGGAACATTTCTCACCTTCTTTTGTAACTCGAAATCTTCTTTCTGTGCCTCTTTAATCTTCACATGTATAGATGGTTGAACATTCATTTGAGAAAGATAAGATTTTTCCCCTTCCATTATAATTCCAAGATCCATCCTTTGTAAATCCATAAATATTGGATCTTTTGTGATCCTCATCATGGATAAACTAGCATGGTCTTGTCGACTTAATGCATCTGCCACCTTGTTTGCTTTCCCAGGGTGGTAATGGATTGAGCAGTCGTAATCCTTAATCAGCTCCAACCATCTTCTTTGATGCATATTCAACTCCTTTTGTGTGAAAATATACTTTAAACTTTTATGATCAGTATAAATATCACACCTTTCACCATAAAGGTAATGCCTCCAAATCTTTAATGCAAAGATTACCGTAGCCAACTCCTAATCATGTGTTGGGTAATTTTTCTCATGGATTTTCAACTGTCGTGAGGCATAAGCTATCACCATATCATTTTGCATAAGAACACACCCCAATCCCTTCTTGGATGAATCACTATAGATCACAAACCATTCTCCACTACAAGGCAGTGTGAGCACAGGTTCACTGGATAACCTTCTTTTCAAATCCTTGAAATTCTCTTCACATTCCTCTGTACAAACAAACTTAACTCTTTTCCGAGTCAACTTGGTGAGTGGATTAGATAATCGTGAAACATCTTTTACAAAACGTCAATAATATCCAGCCAAACCAAGAAAACTTCGGATCTCAGTTACTGTTGTTGGTCTTGACCATCTTTCGATAACCTCTATTTTTGCTGGATCCACAGATATCCCCTCTTTTGAGATTATGTGACCCAAAAAATGAAACTTTTTGAAGCCAAAATTCACACTTGGTAAATTTGGCATAAAGCTTCTCCTTTCTCAGGGTATTCAATATAATTCTCAAGTCATCATCATGCTCTTCCTTGCTCTTTGAATAGACAAGAATATCGTCTATAAAGACTACCACAAATTGATAAAGATAGTATCTAAATACTCTATTCATTAGATCCATGAAGATAGCAGGGGCATTAGTAAGACCAAATGGCATCACTATAAATTCATAGTGTCCATACCTTGTACGGAAAGCCGTATTTGGTATATCCTCCCTTTTAACCCTTAATTGATGATACCCTGAACGAAGATCAATCTTGGAAAAGTATTGAGCTCCGCGTAGTTGGTCAAATAAGTCATCAATGCGTGGGAGAGGATATTTGTTCTTGATAGTGATCTTGTTAAGTTATCTATAATCAATGCAGAGTCTCATTGATCCATCTTTCTTCTTAACAAATAGAACAGGTGCTCCCCAAGGTGATGCACTAGGGCGTATGAATCCCTTATCAGGATTCTCTTGGAGTTGCTTCTTCAATTCCTGCAACTCAATTGGGGCCATTCTATAAGGTGTCTTTGAAATTGCCAAAGCACCTGGTACGAGTTCAATTGAAAACTCAACTTCATGATTTGGTGGAAGACCCAGTAATTCCTCCGGAAAGACATCATCAAACTCCCGTAAAATGGGCATATTCTTAATCGTGAGTTTCTCACCAACCATTTGAGATAAATAACCTTCATTTAGTGGAATCAATACCCGTAAGATGGAAGAAATTTCCACTGGAAGGTTATGTTCATCCTTGCATTGATAAACGATCATAGATTGATCTGGAATATGAAATGTGACTTCCCTTCTTTGGAAATTGATATGAGCTCCATGTAGAGAAAGCCAATCCATGCCATGAATCACATCAAATTCCACTAAAGGAAGGATCACAAGATTTGCAGGAATCACTTTCCCACAAACATCGATCGGAGAAGAATTATAAACTTTTGATGCGACTGTTGTGCCATTAGGTGTTGTCACAGCTAACTCAACATCTAATTGTTGAGGTAATACAGTGATACCCTTAGAAAATTTTTCAGAAATAAAAGAGTGGGTGGATCCAGAATCAAATAAAACATTTGCTACTTTAGAGTGGATGGTAAGTTTACCTTTCACCACGTCGTTATCGTACTCCACATCACTGATAGAAATTGCATGTGACTTTCCTTTGTCTTTACACTTAAGATTTTGTTGACGTCAACCATCATCTTCAACCCTTGGATTTGGGCATTGATTGACATAATGCCCCATCTCCTTGCACTTGAAACATTGAAGTGTAGTAGGTTCATTCTGTGTATCCCTTCCTTTGTTTGCATCATTAGACATCTTCTTCCCATTATCGCGGCATTCAAATACCCGATGACCTTCCTTTCCACATTTAAAACATTTACTTGTCCCTTTAAGACAACTCCCTCCATGTTTCTTTCCACACATTAAGAATAAGGGAAAGCTCATCTTCTTTTCAGTGTGCTCTTTAGATTTTCCTTTGAATTCCATATTCCTCTTATTATCAAACCCATGTGACTGATGGGTTACTCCAATCTCCATCTCGAATTTGAGAGCACATCGAACGATTTCCTCGTAGCTATTGAAGTCACTTATGGCTAACGCCCTTCGAAGACTTGGTTTTAAGCCACTAAAGAATCGATCGATCTTACTCTCAAGTTGGATAATAATACCAGAAGCTTACCTTGCATGT
The DNA here is from genome assembly GCA_963277665.1 of Viscum album. Classification (NCBI taxonomy): domain Eukaryota; kingdom Viridiplantae; phylum Streptophyta; class Magnoliopsida; order Santalales; family Viscaceae; genus Viscum; species Viscum album. The sequence continues at coordinate 330,351,568 of OY728150.1, read as the reverse complement.
CTTGTAAAATTTTCTTCATAGGTACCAACAGATTCATCATCCCTTTGCGTCAGTTCAAGAAACTCTTTCTCCATCTTTGTTCGGAGAATACGAGGGAAGTACTTATGGAAAAATAAGTTCTTGAACTCGTCCCATTCCATAGACTCAATTTCATCCCTTTGCCTCGTATTCTTAATAAGATTCCACCATTTATCAGCATCTCCTTCCAAACGATACACTGCTAGGATGACTTTATCATGTTTAGAACATTGAAGAACTGAAAATATCATTTCAGTAGTACTAATCCATTGTTCAGCAACTAATGGATCAGTAGACCCGCTGAATGAAGGTGGACGCTGCCTCATGAAGGATTCAACAGAATGTTACACCTTCCTTTGCTCATTTGGAAGTCCTGCATGATTCATAGCTTGAGAAAGTTGTGTGAGGATGGCTACAAGATTTTTCATTCCATCTCCCATATCGTTTGGTTTCTCAGGGGGACGATCATTGCATTTCCCATCGCATTCCGCATTAACACGGTTCCTTCGGGTTCCAGCCATTGACTAAAAACAAGAAAAATAGTGTGAGAAGCACTAATTATAATAGGAAAACCACATAATCAAGGATAAAATTTCACACTTAAGGTCTTATCCTAGGGTATTCACGGCCATTTCTAAAACACTAAGATTGTGTTCTATGCTTAGACTTATCCTTATGGTTCTTACTAAGGCTTTCACATCCTAGTTTCCAAAGGTTGACTATACCTTTCCTCTGATACCAACTATAACGACCCATACTTTACATACATTATTAATACTTCAAAATTGAAGCACCCTTATTACAACATATGACAAAACCACAAAGGACCATATAGGTATAGTGTATTTAGAAACTGGGAAACATAAACAACTGGTTCATAAATATTCTACAGTGTCTCCAATTTATTTCATCATATCTAGGGTCCCTTTTAGCATATTCTACTTAATATCCATCTTCCTGACCTGGGGAAAAGAAAACATAAAAGGGTGAGCTCAAATGCTCAGCAAGGGCAAATAAAGTAAATAAAAATCATATCATATCTTTTTTGAAAATCATAACCTGCAAAAGAGATCATAATATCTTAACATGGAATAAATCATAGAAGTGAAAATGAGATCCCCATAATCATAACATGAAACTTGAAACTTTGTGGCATGCACACATAATCATGGAACATCATTTCTTGTTAGTCATGACTCATTTCCAAGACTATCTTAGTGGACAGAGTCTCTTTCTGAACCGAGTCACCCTCGTTCCAGTCCTGTTTCACTGAACCGGTATAACCTACAGTTCCAGCCATGTCTATCTCATGAGATATAAAATCTTTACCCAATGCATTGGAGGGAGATATAGGTCCCACCCATCTTATAATGAATCCTTTCTTATGTGTGCCACATAATCATAAACCATACATCATAGCGTAACCCATGTAATAAAAATGGAATTCTTAAACAACATGACATCATAAAACAATTCATATAAGATAAAAGAATTCATAAAAATATTTCCATCATAACATAATCAAATCCATGTAATAATAGGGATAAAAATAGAACCCTTTTATTATCTTAGATGGAAAATAATTTTGATAAAATACTTGAACTCCATTCTTGAGGAAAATATCCTTTCTACTTGAAAAACATTTTTCCTTTCATAACATGTCATACGACTTTAAAATAAAAGAAGATGGTTAAAAATAAACTTGAAAACTTGTAAAGGAAGCTTCTTGGAAATAATGTTTTAAAAATCCATTCATTCCGTATAAGTTAAAAAAACATTCTTCTCGTACTTTTGTCAGAAAAGTCAAAAAAGTACCTCGTACGAAAAACGACAAAAGATTCCTTTCATATCCTTTACTAAAAATTTACCAAAGGGTGAAATTGAATATAAACTATTGTATAAGGATATAAATATTACATATTGAGGAAACATGGATGTTGATGATAAAATACACCCCAGTAAATGCCTAAGTATAAACAATCTCGGATAAAAATGAGATTGTGATATTTCCCTTACCTTAGGTCCGATTTGCTTTGTACATGTCCGATGCTCCGGTATAATGGTTTAAATAATGTTATTGACTTATTCCAGAATCATACATATTGATATGATATCATATATGGTCATATTATTAGCTTCTTGTTAGTAATATTTCATTGTTACTTGTTACTCGGGTCCTTATTGCCTTTTGTTCTTATGCGTGTTTTGCCGAATAAATTCTTATTCTTCTTTTAAGGTTATAGATACCTTATATCCATAATGGTATTAGTGTAAAATATATCATATTTATTCATTCAATTCATTTATATAATTACTATGTAATGATGATCATGTAGAACGAGTCACATCACATCGTGGAGACGGTATTCCGTACGTACGCACGAGTGATGATATCGTACCTATGATCGTGGAACTGTATTGGAGTATATATATATTATTTTAGTATCAATATTACTTTATAATTATAATAAATAGTTACTCATTACACCATTATTGTAGAGACCCGTATCTTGACGTTCATTGACATTACATTACATTTGCGGAATACTTAGTACATTACAAAAACACACACACAAGGACCGTAATAGTTTAGTGTCTTTGGAAACTCGGACTATAATCTTCTAATCGTGGTGAAAGATCTTTAAAATCTCCCATAAAGATCTTCCTTTTTTTTACCTAAAACCTTTCTTTATATCCTGGGGAAAAGAAAATATAAAACGGTGAGCTCAAATGCTCAGTAAGGGTAAACAAAATAAATATCAATCACATCATATTCATAAGAACATAACATTTTGGAAATCATAACCTGCAAAAGAGAGCATAATTTCATAATCATGGGATAAATCATGGCAGTGAAAAAGTAATCACAATAATCATAACTTAAAACATGAAACTTTGTGGCATACACACATAATCATAGAGAATCATTTCTTGTTAGTCAAGACTAATTGCCAAGACTATCTTAGTGGACAAAGTCCCTTTCTGAATCGAGTAACCCTCGTTTCAGTCCTGTTTCACTGAACAGGTATAACCTACTGTTCCAGCCCTGTCTATCTCATGAGATATAAAATCTTTACCCAATGCATTGGAGGGAGATATAGGTCCCACCCATCTTATAATGAATCCTTTCTTATGTGTGCCACATAATCATAAATCATACTTCATCGCATAAAAATGGGATTCATAAACAAAATGACATCATAAAACAATTCATATAAGATAAAGGAATTCATAAAAATAATTCCATCACAACATGAACAAATCAATTTAATAATAGGGATAAAAACAGAACCCTTTATTATCGTAAATGGAAAATAATTTTGATAAAACACTTGAACTCCATTCTTGAGGAAAATATCCTTTCTTCTTCAAAAACATTTTTCCTTTCATAACATGTCATACAACTTTAAAATAAAAGAAGTTGATTAAAAATAAACTTGAAAAATTGTAAAGGAAGCTTCTTGGAAACAATGTTTTAAAAATCCATTCATGCCGTATAAGTTAAAAAAAACATTCTTCGTACTTTTGTCGGAAAAGTCAAAAAGTACCTCGTACGAAAAACGACAAAAGATTCCTTTCATATCTTTTACAAAAAAACTTACCGAAGGGTAAAATTGGATATAAAATATTGTAGATGGATTGAAATAATATTACATATTGAGGAAACATGGATGTGGATGATAAAATACACCCCAGTAATTACCAATGTAAAAACAATCTCGGATAAAAGTGAGATTGTGATATTTCCCTTACCTTAGGTCCGATTTGCTTTGTTCGTGTCCGAAGCTCCTGTATAATGGTTTAAATAATGTTATTGACTTATTCCAGAATCATACATATTGATATGATATCATATATGGTCATATTATTAGCTTCTTGTTAGTAATATTTCATTGTTACTTGTTACTCGGGTCTTTATAACTTTTTGTTCTTATGCGTGTTTTGTCGAATAAATTCTTATTCTTATCTTTAGGTTATAGATAATTCATTTAGAGAATGGTATTAGTGTAGTATATACCATATTAATTCATTCAATTCATTTATATAATCATTATGAAATGAAGATCATGTAGAACGAGTCGCATCACATCGTGGAGACGGTATTCCGTACGTACGCACGAGTGATGATATCGTTCCTATGATCATGGAATTGTATTGGAGTATATATATATATTATTTCAGTACCAATATTACTTCATAATAATCATATATAGTTACTCATTACACCATTATACCCATCCTTTTAAGGTGATGGTGGAAAAATAGATTACACCACGGCGTGGAGACGGTATTCCGTACGTACGCACGCGCAGTGATTTCTTTTTCCGTAGGATGGATAGATGGTGAAATAGGGTTGTTTCATACTTATAATAACATATAAGTATATGAGTGATACTGATGTTATTACTTCATAATGAAACAACCTAAGAAGAAGAAGTGGACGAAAAAATAAAGATGAAAGAATTGGTAACGGTAATTACCTCTTCTTTGAAGCGCCTCTTTGAGACATCCTCTTAGGGCACAAAAATTGGTCTTTGAGGAAGACCAGAACCTCTAGGATGTTTCTAGGGAAGTGGAGAAGAGATTTTGGCAGGGGTTTGCCGAACTTGAGTGCTCAAATTGGTGTGAGGAGGAGGGGGAGGAGGTGTCCTTTTATAAGGGAGGAGAGGGGCACCTTAGAAATATCTCAAAATATTATTTTATATTAAAGTCAAAATCGGTTTATAATGGTTACAAAGGGTCTTATTTCAAAGATAAAGTGGGGATGGGTAGAAATCCTATCAACCAATAGGATTTAGACAAGTTTAGGTTATTATTTTAACCTTATCAATTAGATTTAACTCTAAGTTAAATAATTTAACTTTTACCGTGTCTTTTTGTTTTCTTTCACTATATGGTTAATACACTTACTATAACATGCCAAACGAACCCCAAATTGTTTATTATTAATATATATATCCTTATCTAAGTCATTTGGCCGAACCTTAGATTTTTAGGAATAAAATAACAATTAATAATATAATATTTTATTTAAAAACTATTTTGTGTCAATTTTGACACTATTTGATATATGATTTTTGTGAAAGTCATAACAGAATTATATGTTCAAACCAAGTTGATTACATCAACACAAATATATCATAGTAACCTAGAAAATTAGTGGAATTCATAAAACGTCTCAAATTACATTCATTTGAGTATTTATAACATCAATTATGTTAATATTTCCTTAAAAGGGTAATTACTGCATCATCGTTGTGTCATAAATAAATTATATTATTTAAAGTCTAAAAATTATAAATAAAATATCATTATATAGGAAATCTTTTTAGCTTTCTAATGAATATTTATAGTTGAATTTATAGTATTTATAACCCCATATTAAAAATGTTTTAGTGAATAAACTTTGATTTTAACTCTTTTAACTCTTCTTTGAATTAAATAATAATAAATGTCCTAATCTAATCCAAGTGGGCCTAAATGATAATATTTTACACTAAAGGTTGTTTTTGGTCGAGATACACTTGTCCAATAGAATTAGGACATGTGTTAGGGTAATATTAATATCATTCTTACCCTTAATTACCCTATTTACTTTTAACCGTGGTAAATAAAAGTAAAAAGTTACTATTCACCAAAAATTATTTTCATCTCATTGAACCACATTTTACTTACTGACATCAATCGTGTCTCTCGGATTTTTGAAATTCCATTCACAGAAGCGGTAAAATTAAGTTTTATGAAAAATTCAGTTTTTTTAACTACCACTTAGTAGTTTCACTATTCATCAAAAAATGAAGGTTTTCAGAAAAATGCCAAAATTTCATCCTAAGCTATATTTCATATTCCGAATTCAAAAATGAAGTCTATTTTACAGAATTCATAACATAGAAGTTGCATTAATTAATTTTATAATTAAATCCCGCTGTTAAAACAAATAGCGTGTTTTTAAGAAACAATATCTATCAAAAGATTGACACTTGTTTATGTCTGGTTTAAATGTGCAATTACATCCAATGACCAACATTGTATTAAATTGTAAAAATATATTCTAAATATACTTTAAAACTACTCCAATTAATAATTTATCACTATTAATTATTTCGATTAAAAAAGTTGTTTTTTAATTATAATTTAGTAATTTTCACTATTCATCAGAATATGAAAGTTATCCGAAATGTACCAAAATTTCACCTTAGGCTAAATTCGATACTCCGAATCCAAAAATGAAGTTCATTTTGAAAATTAAGATTTACAGAATTTTAAAAAGTGGTTATTACTATTCATACCGGCTAGTTTTAATAATATTTTAATAGCATATCGTTGTTTAGTGAAACTCGGTATTGCGTATTACACATGCTATCGAGGAAGGTCGCGATTGCGTGTAATGCAAGGCAAGTAAAGGATGCGTGTTGTGCAAGCTCCTTTTGGTGTAGCGTACAACACAAGACATTAAAAAGAAAATTTTTTAAAATCTTGGGCTGTTACATTCTACCCCCCTTAAAATGAATTTCGCCCTCGAAATTCGTCGGGGTTATAAATGGTTTACTATTTGAAAGTTTCTTTAATAGAAACCCACATCGTAAAAAGGTATATCAAAACCAATCTTTAAAAACAAAAGTATGAAACGTAACGGTTACCCAAATAAACTAATCATTGGGTTTCCACATAGGTGAAAATATGGATATGGAAGAGAAATCTATCCATCATGTTCTGATGGAGAGTGGTAGAGAACATGGCTATGGAAAAGCCAATAATCACAAATCCATAAATTTGTGACGATCTAAGGTACCATCCGATTCATCAGGTATAAGATCACTAGGACAACATTTTTGGTTTTCAAGATCATTTCCCTAAAGTTGAAAATTTGAATTGGAATAAATACTTTCTTTATTTTAGTACAATCTCACTATTGTTCGTGCCTAGAACAATTTCCACTTCATCTCTTAAATAAATGAAGTTGAATTTGTTATTCGTGAAGTGTTAGCAGATCATGTGATAGAATGACGGGTCATTCCATCTGTCTCAAACAAAAGGTTAGCAAAAATTATATACATAAGTCGATCTATAGTGAGATTAATCATATATAGTTCCTAAAATGGACTTATACTTCATATATCATACTTCTTAATATAATAAAACTAGTTTCTACTAAACAGGGACTTCCTGTAGGCCAGTGGTAGGCGATAAAGGCCAGTCGCACTTCGGTTGTGGGTTCGATTCCCACAGCCTTGTCCGAAGCGATGGGCTGTCGCCCGTCCTGCAGGTTGTCCTTTTTCTAAAAATATATTACTATAACATCCCATAAATAATATCAAAAAAACTTCTATCCTTAAACAATACTAACTTATGTCCAACATAATCCATTCCAATCTTTAGTCCTATTTATAATACTGCAGTCCATTCACATAACATAGTGAAAACGATTACCAGAGATTTAATACCATCGTTGATCCCCATATATCATAAGATATATCTTGTTGGACACATTCCAAACATTCAAAGGCCTTAATCTTGTACTCTCTTGAATACCCATTGAACCTTAGTGAAAACTTGAATGTAGTTAAAAGTTAACACTTTCCACATACCAAAATCCTCAAAATTCTATATACTCAAACCATGATATCACTTAGTCCTTATATCAATCATGAGCTCATGAATACTGTTAAACATTTCATTTTCTCGTTTTCCCTTCATTATGCGCATAATATCTAAATCACTTTGAATACCACATTAGACCAATACATAAATATTCCAATATTCCATGATACAATATTATTTTGGAATCCCATTACATAAAAACTTAATCATTCCACCACATCGTTGTCATATTCAACATTGCCAATAGTGATCGCATGTGACTTCCCTTTGTCCTTTGCCTTAAGCGGTTGCTCATGTCGATCATCTCTAACCCTTGGATTAGGGCATTTATTGGCATAATGTCCCATCTCCTTGCACTTGAAGCATTGAAGTGTTGGTTGTGCGTTCTCTGCAGTGTTTGCTTTATTCACTTCATTAGAATCCCTTTTTCCATTACTTCGACACTCAGCTGCTCGATGACTTTCTTTTCAACACTTAAAACATTTTCTAGTCCCTTTAAGACAATCTCCACCATGCTTCTTTCCACACTTTGTGCATAAGGAAACATTCATCTTCTTTTCACCATTATTCTGAGATTTCTCCTTGAACTCCATCTTTCGTTTCTTGTCAAAACCATGAGATGGATATGTAACACCAACTTCCATTTCTACCTTGATAGCACAACGCACAATTTCTTCATAGCTACTGAAGTCTCTTATAGCTAATGCCCTTCGAAGACTTGGTTTTAAGCCACTGAAAAATCGATCAACTTTACTTTCAGGTTGGATGATAATGCCAGATGCATACCTTGCAAGTCTTGTAAAATTCGCTTCGTATATACCAACAGATTCATCATCCTTTTGCTTTAGTTCAAGAAACTCCTTCTCCATCTTCGTTTGAAGAATACGAGGGAAGTACTTACAGAAAAACAAGTTCTTGAACTCGTCCCATTCCATGGAATCAATTTCATATCTTTGCCTCGTATTCTTGATAAGATTCCACCATTGATCAGCTTCACCTTCCAAACGATATACTTCTAAGATGACTTTATCATGTTTAGAACATTGAAGAACTGAAAATATCTTTTCAGTAGTACTAATCCATTGTTCAGCAACTAATGGATCAGTAGACCCACTGAAAGAAGGCGGACGCTGCCTCATGAAGGATTCAACAGAATGATGCTCCTTCCTTTGCTCGTTTGGAAGTCCTGCATGATTCATAGCTCGAGAAAGTTGTGTGAGCATGGAAACAAGATTTTTCATTCCAGCTCCCATATCGTTTGGTTGCTCCGGGGGACAATCATTGCATTGTCCATTGCATTGATCAACACGGTTCCTTCGGGTTCCAGCCATCGTCTAAAACCCCAAAAGAATAGTGTGAGAGGCAAAAATCATGCTAGGGAAAACAACATAATAAAGGGGTAGTACCCTCAATATCTAACATCTTAGGTTAAATTCTAAGATCGTTAGAGAAATTCTAGGACTATAACCTATACGTATACTTAACCTTAGAGACATCCCTAGACATACCTTAGAAATATCTCTAGGGATCTCACTAACGTTTTCGCATCCTAGTTTCCAAAGGTTGACTAAACCTTTCCTCTGATACCAACTGTAGAGACCCGTATCTTGACGTACATTGACATTACATTACTTTTGCGGAATACTTAGTACATTACAAAAACACACACACAAGGACCGTAATAGTTTAGTGTCTTTGGAAACTCGGACTATAATCTTCTAATCGTGGTGAAAGATCTTTAAAATCTCCCATAAAGATCTTCCTTTTTTTTTACCTAAATCCTTTCTTTATATCCTGGGGAAAATAAAATATAAAAGGGTGAGCTCAAATGCTCAGTAAGGGTAAACAAAATAAATATCAATCACATCATATTCATAAGAACATAACATTTTGGAAATCATAACCTGCAAAAGAGAACATAATTTCATAATCATGGGATAAATCATGGCAGTGAAAAAGTAATCCCAATAATCATAACTTAAAACATGAAACTTTGTGGCATACACACATAATCATAGAGAATCATTTCTTGTTAGTCAAGACTAATTGCCAAGACTATCTTAGTGGACAAAGTCCCTTTCTGAATCGAGTAACCCTCATTTCAGTCCTATTTCACTGAACCGGTATAACCTACCGTTCCAGCCCTGTCTATCTCATGAGATATAAAATCTTTACCCAATGCATTGGAGGGAGATATAGTTCCCACCCATCTTATAATGAATCCTTTCTTATGTGTGCCACATAATCATAAATCATACTTCATCGCATAAAAATGGGATTCTTAAACAAAATGACATCATAAAACAATTCATATAAGATAAAGGAATTCATAAAAATAATTCCATCACAACATGAACAAATCAATTTAATAATAGGGATAAAAACAGAACCATTTATTATCTTAGATGGAAAATAATTTTGATAAAACACTTGAACTCCATTCTTGAGGAAAATATCCTTTCTTCTTCAAAAACATTTTTCCTTTCATAACATGTCATACAACTTTAAAATAAAAGAAGTTGATTAAAAATAAACTTGAAAACTTGTAAAGGAATCTTCTTGGAAACAATGTTTTAAAAATCCATTCATGCCGTATAAGTTAAAAAAAACATTCTTCGTACTTTTGTCGGAAAAGTCAAAAAGTATCTCGTACGAAAAACGACAAAAGATTCCTTTCATATCTTATACAAAAAAACTTACCGAAGGGTAAAATTGGATATAAAATATTGTATAAGGATTGAAATAATATTACATATTGAGGAAACATGGATGTGGATGATAAAATACACCCCAGTAATTACCAATGTAAAAACAATCTCGGATAAAAGTGAGATTGTGATATTTCCCTTACCTTAGGTCCGATTTTCTTTGTTCGTGTCCGAAGCTCCTGTATAATGGTTTAAATAATGTTATTGACTTATTCCAGAATCATACATATTGATATGATATCATATATGGTCATATTATTAGCTTCTTGTTAGTAATATTTCATTGTTACTTGTTACTCGGGTCTTTATAACTTTTTGTACTTATGCGTGTTTTGTCGAATAAATTCTTATTCTTATCTTTAGGTTATAGATAATTCATTTACAGAATGGTATTAGTGTAGTATATACCATATTCATTCATTCAATTCATTTATATAATCATTATGAAATGAAGATCATGTAGAACGAGTCGCATCACATCGTGGAGACGGTATTCCGTACGTACGCACGAGTGATGATATCGTTCCTATGATCGTGGAATTGTATTGGAGTATATATATATATATTATTTCAGTATCAATATTACTTAATAATAATCATATATAGTTACTCGTTACACCATTATACCCATCCTTGTAAGGTGATGGTGGAAAAATAGATTACACCACGGCGTGGAGACGGTATTCCGTACGTACGCACGCGCAGTGATTTCTTTTTCCGTAGGATGGATAGATGGTGAAATAGGGTTGTTTCGTACTTATAATAACATATCAGTATATGAGTGATACTGATGTTATTACTTCATAATGAAACAACCTAAGAAGAAGAAGTGGACGAAAAAATAAAGATGAAAGAATTGGTAACGGTAATTACCTCTTCTTTGAAGCGCCTCTTTGAGACATCCTCTTAGGGCACTAAAATTGGTCTTTGAGGAAGACCAGAACCTCTAGGATGTTTCTAGGGAAGTGGATAAGAGATTTTCGCAGGGGTTGGCCGAGCTTGAGTGCTCAAATTGGTCTGAGGAGGAGGGGGAGGAGGTGTCCTTTTATAAGGGAGGAGAGGGGAACCTTAGGAATATCTCAAAATATTATTTTATATTAAAGTCAAAATCGGTTTATAATGGTTCCAAAGGGTCTTATTTCAAAGATAAAGTAGGGATGGGTCGAAATCCTATCAACCAATAGGATTTACACAAGTTTAGGTTATTATTTTAACCTTATCAATTAGATTTAACTCTAAGTTAAATAATTTAACTTTTACCGTGTCTTTTTGTTTTCTTTCACTATATGATTAATACACATACTATAACATGCCAAACGAACCCCAAATTGTTTATTATTAATATATATATCCTTATCTAAGTCATTTGGCCGAACCTTAGATATTTAGGAATAAAATAACAATTAATAATATAATATTTGATTTAAACACTATTTTGTGTCAATTTTGACACTATTTGATATATGATTTTTGTGAAAGTCATAACAGAATTATATGTTCGAACCAAGTTGATTAAATCAACACTAAAATATCATAGTAACCTAGAAAATTAGTGGAATTCATAAAAAGTCTCAAATTACATTCATTTGAGTATTTATAACATCAATTATGTTAATATTTCCTTAAAAGGGTAATTACTGCATCATCGTTGTGTCATAAATAAATTATATTATATAAAGTCTAAAAATTATAAATAAAATATCATTATATAGGAAATCTTTTTATATTTCTAATGAATATTTATAGTCGAATTTATCTTATTTATAACCACATATTAAAAATGTTTTAGTGAATAAACTTTGATTTTAACTCTTTTAACTCTTCTTTGAATTAAATAATAATAAATGTCCTAATCTAATCCAAGTGGGCCTAAATGATAATATTTTCCACTTAAGGTTGTTTTTGGTCGAGATAAACTTGTCCAATGGAATTAGGACATGTGTTAGGGTAATATTAATATCATTCTTACCCTTAATTACCCTATTTACTTTTAACCGTGGTAAATAAAAGTAAAAAGTTACTATTCACCAAAAATTATTTTCATCTCATTGAACCACATTTTACTTACTGAAATCAACCGTGTCTCTCGGATTTTTGAAATTCCATTCACAGAAGCGGTAAAATTAAGTTTTATGAAAAATTCAGTTTTTTTAAATACCACTTAGTAGTTTCACTATTCATCAAAAAATGAAGGTTTTCAGAAAAATGCCAAAATTTCATCCTAAGCTATATTTCATATTCCGAATTCAAAAATGAAGTCTATTTTACCAAATTCATAACATAGAAGTTGCATTAATTAATTTTATAATTAAATCCCGCTGTTAAAACAAATAGCGTGTTTTTAAGAAACAATATCTATCAAAAGATTGACACTTGTTTATGTCTGGATTAAATGTGCAATTACATCCAATGACCAACATTGTATTAAATTGTAAAAATATATTCTAAATATACTTTAAAACTACTCCAATTAATAATTTATCACTATTAATTATTTTGATTAAAAAAGTTGTTTTTTAATTATAATTTAGTAATTTTCACTATTCATCAGAATATGAAAGTTATCCGAAATGTACCAAAATTTCACCTTAGGCTAAATTCGATACTCTGAATCCAAAAATGAAGTTCATTTTGAAAAATAAGATTTATAGAATTTTTAAAAGTGGTTATTACTATTCATACCGGCTAGTTTTAATAATATTTTAATAGCATATCGTTGTTTAGTGAAACTCGGTATTGCGTATTACACACGCTATCGAGGAAGGTCGTGATTGCGTGTAATGCAAGGCAAGTCAAGGATGCGTGTTGTGCAAGCTCCTTTTGGTGTAGCGTACAACACAAGACATTAAAAAGAATATTTTTTATAAAATCTTGGGCTGTTACAATTATACCCATCCTTGTAAGGTGATGGTGGAAAATAGATTACACCATGGCGTGGAGACGGTATTCCGTACGTACGCACGCGCAGTGATTTCATTTTTCCGTAGGATGGATAGAAGGTGAATTAGGGTTGTTTCATATTTATAATAACATATCAGTATGAAAGTAATACTTATGTTATTACTTTATAATGAAACAACTAAAGAAGATGAAGTTGAAGAAGAAAGAAATTGAAAAGATCGGTAATGGATATTACCACTTCTTTGGAACGCCTCTTTGAATCCTCCACTTAGGGAACTAAGATTGGTCTTTGAAGAAGACCACGACCTCTAGAATTATTCTATGGAATTGGAGAGGATAAAAAGTCAGGGGTTGGCCGAGCTTGAGTGCTCAAATTGGTGTGAGGAGGAGGGGGAGGAGGTGCCCTTTTATAAGGGAGGAGAGGGGCACCTTAGGAATATCTCAAAATATTATTTTATATTAAAGTCAAAATCGGTTTATAATGGTTCCAAAGGGTCTTATTTCGAAGCTAAAGTGGGGATGGGTAGAAATACAATCAACCAATAGTATTTAGACAAGTTTAGGGTATTATTTTAACCTTATCAATTAGATTTAACTCTAAGTTAAATAATTTAACTTTTACCGTGTCTTTTTGTTTTCTTTCACTATATGGTTAATACACTTCCTATAACATGCCAAAAGAATCCCAAATTGTTTATTATTAATAAATATATCCTTATCTAAGTCATTTGGACGAACCTTAGATTTTTAGGAATAAAATAACAATTAATAATATAATATTTGATTTAAAAACTATTTTGTGTCAATTTTGACACTATTTGATATATGATTTTTGTGAAAGTCATAACAGAATTATATGTTCAAACCAAGTTGATTAAATCAACACTAATATATCATAGTAAGCTATAAAATTAGTGTAATTCATAAAAAGTCTCAAATTACATTCATTTGAGTATTTATAACATCAATTATGTTAATATTTCCTTAAAAGGGTAATTACTGCATCATCGTTGTGTCATAAATAAATTATATTATTTAAAGTCTAAAAATTATAAATAAAATATCATTATATAGGAAATCTTTTTAGCTTTCTAATGAATATTTATAGTCGAATTTATCTTATTTATAACCACATATTAAAAATGTTTTAGTGAATAAACTTTGATTTTAACTCTTTTAACACTTCTTTGAATTAAATAATAATAAATGTCCTAATCTAATCCAAGTGGGCCTAAATGATAATATTTTACACTTAAGGTTGTTTTTGGTCGAGATACACTTGTCCAATAGAATTAGGACATGTGTTAGGGTAATATTAATATCATTCTTACCCTTAATTACCCTATTTACTTTTAACCGTGGTAAATAAAAGTAAAAAGTTACTATTCACCAAAAATTATTTTCATCTCATTGAACCACATTTTACTTAATGACATCAACCGTGTCTCTCGGATTTTTGAAATTCCATTCACAGAAGCGGTAAAATTAAGTTTTATGAAAAATTCAGTTTTTTTAACTACCACTTAGTAGTTTCACTATTCATCAAAAAATGAAGGTTTTCAGAAAAATGCCAAAATTTCATCCTAAGCTATATTTCATATTCCAAATTAAAAAATGAAGTCTATTTTACAAAATTCATAACATAGAAGTTGCATTAATTAATTTTATAATTAAATCCTGCTGTTAAAACAAATAGCGTGTTTTTAAGAAACAATATATATCAAAAGATTGACACTTGTTTATGTCTGGTTTAAATGTGCAATTACATCCAATGACCAACATTGTATTAAATTGTAAAAATATATTCTAAATATACTTTAAAACTACTCCAATTAATAATTTATCACTATTAATTATTTCGATTAAAAAAGTTGTTTTTTAATTATAATTTAGTAATTTTCACTATTCATCAGAATATGAAAGTTATCCGAAATGTACCAAAATTTCACCTTAGGCTAAATTCGATACTCCGAATCCAAAAATGAAGTTCATTTTGAAAAATAAGATTTACAGAATTTTAAAAAGTGGTTATTACTATTCATACCGGCTAGTTTTAATAATATTTTAATAGCATATCGTTGTTTAGTGAAACTCGGTATTGCGTGTTACACACGCTATCGAGGAAGGTCGCGATTGCGTGTAATGCAAGGCAAGTCAAGGATGCGTGTTGTGCAAGCACCTTTTGGTGTAGCGTACAACACAAGACATTAAAAATAATATTTTTTATAAAATCTTGGGCTGTTACAATTATACCCATCCTTGTAAGGTGATGGTGGAAAATAGATTACACCACGGCGTGGAGACGGTATTCCGTACGTACGCACGCGCAGTGATTTCATTTTTCCGTAGGATGGATAGAAGGTGAATTGGGGTTGTTTCATATTTATAATAACATATCAGTATGAAAGTAATACTTATGTTATTACTTTATAATGAAACAACTAAAGAAGATGAAGTTGAAGAAGAAAGAAATTGAAAAGATCAGTAATGGATATTACCTCTTCTTTGGAACGCCTCTTTGAATCCTCCACTTAGGGAACTAAGATTGGTCTTTGAAGAAGACCAGGACCTCTAGAATTATTCTAGGGAAGTGGAGAGGAGAAAAAGTCAGGGGTTGTCCGAGCTTGAGTGCTCAAATTGGTGTGAGGAGGAGGGGGAGGAGGTGCCCTTTTATAAGGGAGGAGAGGGGCACCTTAGGAATATCTCAAAATATTATTTTATATTAAAGTCAAAATCGGTTTATAATGGTTCCAAAGGGTCTTATTTCGAAGCTAAAGTGGGGATGGGGAGAAATACAATCAAACAATAGTATTTAGACAAGTTTAGGGTATTATTTTAACCTTATCAAATAGATTTAACTCTAAGTTAAATAATTTAACTTTTACCGTGTCTTTTTGTTTTCTTTCACTATATGGTTAATACACTTACTATAACATGCCAAACGAATCCCAAATTGTTTATTATTAATATATATATCATTATCTAAGTCATTTGGACGAACCTTAGATTTTAAGGAATAAAATAACAATTAATAATATAATATTTGATTTAAAAACTATTTTGTGTCAATTTTGACACTATTTGATATATGATTTTTGTGAAAGTCATAACAGAATTATATGTTCGAACCAAGTTTATTAAATCAACACTAATATATCATAGTAACCTATAAAATTAGTGGAATTCATAAAAAGTCTCAAATTACATTTATTTTGGTGTTTATAACATCAATTATGTCAATATTTCATTAATAAGATAATTACTGCATCATCATTGTGTCATAAATAAATTAAATTATTTAATGTCTAAAAATTACAAATAAAATACCATTATGTAGGAAATCTTTTTATCTTTCTAATGAATTATTGTAGTCGAATTTATCTTATGTATAACCCCATATTAAAAATGACTTACTTATTAAACTTTGATTTTAACTATTTTAACCCTTCTTTAAATAAATTAATAATAAATGTCCTAATCTAACCCAACTGGGCCTAAATGGTCATATTTTATTCCTAAGTTTGTTTTTGGTCGAATTAAACTTATCCAATAGAATTAGGACATGTGTTAGGGTAATAGTAATATCATATTTACCCTTAGTTACCCTATTTACTATTAACTGCGGTAAAAAAAATAAAAAGTTACTATTCACCAAAAAATTATTTTTATCTCATTGAACCACATTTTACTTACTGATATCAACCGTGTCTGTCGGATTTTTGAAATTTCATTCACAGAAGCGGTAAAATTAAGTTTTATGCAAAATTCAGTTTTTAACCTACCACTTAGTGGTTTCACTATTCATCAAAAATTGAATGTTTTTTGAAAAATACCAAAATTTCACCCTAGGCTAATTTCGGTATTCCGAATCCAAAAATGAAGTCCATTTTGAAAAATAAAATTTATAAAATTTCAAAAAGTGGTTATTACTATTCATAACGGCTAGTTTTAATAATATTTTAATAGCATATCGTTGTTTAGTGAAACTCGGTATTGCGTACGACGCAAGCTATCGTGGAAGGTCGTGATTGCGTGTAAAGTAAGCCAAGCAAGTGTGTAGTGAAAGATTCCTTTGATGATATATAAAAACAAAATATTACTCATAAAAATCTCGGGTGTTACACTACATATTTTGGATGAGCACATATGTTATTGATTGTTTTTTTGGACCTCTCCTTGAGTTTAAATAGAGGCCTAACAAATAATTAAAACATCATTTTAACCTTGTCAAGGATTCACGTCTGGTTCACTATTTATTATTTCCATTGGAAATGGGGATGAACTCATTGGTTTAAGGATCAAACATTCCAATCAGTTTCTAACGGGTTTTCTCGTAGAACCCGAAACATCAAATGATTCTATATCCATTTGGACCTACTTTCCAAAGGTAGGCATTCATTAGTTATGGACCGATGAGGCTTAAAAATTTTCATTGGTAGAGAGGATGGGAGGTCAGACTCATCACACCTTTTTCAGGGGAATTATATTCTACTTTGGGACTCTCTCTGTAGATTTATGTTATATTCATGAATCCTTATTACATTACCAATTATGAGAATGATATTTCCTTTAGATCTGAAAATAAATGATTGATATGTAAGAGATTTAGAGAATATTTTATATGAATTCGAGGTTCTTCATAGATAGATAATCATCTGTATGTGTTTAGAGATTCTTAGTCAATGGTATCCTTCGACACATTAGATAGAAATCTCTTGGTCATTATGATAACCATACTGGTTTTAAAGCCACTCAGTGGGGCACTTGAAGTTTATTGTCATTCAGAAGGACATGAATTATTTCAGAGTTGGGATCTTACCTACAAATGGGCTACCTACATATCCATTTTTTAGAAAAAGAATCAGAACCCACGTAGTTAGATTAAGGGAGTATGATGTTTATGCATGATTGATGGATCAAAGAAAGATTTCATAATTACTTATACACTGTAGGCTCATGCGAGTCATGCTCGGTGTGAGAAACAAGAGGAATTGGTAAAACCATACAGTTATTCCATCATAAGAAATGATGTGGGGCTTATGTATGCATGACTGCAAAAATAGACGAATATTAGGATTTACATCAGGGAGAAAACCCTGGAAAAAGGTCCATAAATGTATATTTACTTTATGGAGATTTGGATACTCTAACTTGGGGCTTACTCCTGAGGAAGATGCCCAAATTAGGAGGGGACTTATGATTGGGTTTTGTATCTAAGAAGGAAGCCCAAATCAAAAGTAAATTAAGACTGGTTAAGAGAAAATTATAACTTAGGATTATTCCTGAGATGGAGGCCCAGGTTAAAGGATTTGAGAACTGGGGCTTACTCCTAAGGAGGAGGCCCAGTTTATGGAAATTTGAAAACTAGGGCTTACTCCTAAGGAGGAGGCCCAGGATAAGTGACTTGAGAACTAAGGATTACTCCTATAACGACCCATACTTTACATAAATTGTTAATACTTCAAAATTGAAGCACACTTATTACAACATATGACAAAACCACAAAGGACCGTATAGGTATAGTGTCTTTAGAAACTGGGAAACATAAACAACTGGTTCATAAATCTTATACAGTGTCTCCCATTTATTTCATCATATCTAGGGTCCCTTTTAGCATATTCTACTTAATATCCATCTTCCTGACCTGGGGAAAAGAAAACATAAAAGGGTGAGCTCAAATGCTCAGCAAAGGCAAATAAAGGAAATATAAATCATATCATATCTTTTTGAAAATCATAACCTACAAAAGAGATCATAATATCTTAACATGGAACAAATCATAGAAGTGAAAATGAGATCCCCATAATCATAACATGAAACTTGAAACTTTGTGGCATGCACACATAATCATGGAAAATCATTTTTGTTAGTCATGACTCATTGCCAAGACTATCTTAGTGGACAAAGTCCCTTTCTGAACCGAGTCACCCTCGTTCCAGTCCTGTTTCACCGAACCGGTATAACCTACCGTTCCAGCCATGTCTATCTCATGAGATATAAAATCTTTACCCAGTGCATTGGAGAGAGATATAGGTCCCACCCATCTTATAATGAATCCTTTCTTATGTGTGCCACATAATCATAAACCATACATCATAGCGTAACCCATGTAATAAAAATGGAATTCTTAAACAACATGACATCATAAAACAATTCATATAAGATAAAGGAATTCATAAAAATATTTCCATCACAACATAATCAAATCCATGTAATAATAGGGATAAAAAAAGAACCCTTTATCATCTTAGATGGAAAATAATTTTGATAAAACACTTGAACTTCATTCTTGAGGAAAATATCCTTTCTACTTCAAAAAGACTTTTCCTTTCTTAACATGTCATACAATTTTAAACTAAAAGAAGTTGATTAAAAATAAACTTGAAAACTTATAAAGGAAGATTCTTGGAAATAAGGTTTTATCAATCCATTTTTGCCATATAAGTTAAAAAAACATTCTTCGTATTTTTTCGGAAAAGTCAAAAAGTACCTCGTACAAAAAACGACAAAAGATTCCATTCATATCCTTTACTAAAAACTCATGGAAGGGTAAAATTGGATTTAAACTATTTTAAGTGAATTGAAATAATATCACATATTTATGAAACATGGATGTGGATGAGAAAATACACCCCATTAAATACCAATGTATAAACAATCTCGGATAAAAATGAGATTGTGATATTTTCCCTTACCGTAGGTCCGATTTGCATTGTATGTGTCCGAAGCTCCTGTATAATGGTTTAAATAATGTTATTTACTTATTCCAGAATCATACATATTGATATGATATCAAATATGGTCATATTCTTAGCTTCTTGTTAGTAATATTTCATTGTTACTTGTTACTCGGGTCTTTATTGCCTTTTGTTCTTAGGCATGTTTTTCTGAATAAATTCTTATTCTTCTTTTAAGGTTATAGATACCTTATATCCAGAATGGTATTAGTGTAACATATATCATATTTATTCATTCAATTCATTTATATAATTACTATGTAATGATGATCATGTAGAACGAGTCGCATCACATCGTGGAGATGGTATTCCGTACGTACGCACGAGTGATGATATCGTTCCTATGATCGTGGAATTGTATTGGAGTATATGTATATTATTTCAATGTCAATATTACTTTATAATAATCCTAAATAGTTACTCATTACACCATTATACCCATCCTTGTAGGGTGATGGTGGAAAATAGATTACACCACGGCGTGGAGACGGTATTCCGTACGTACGCACGTGCGGTGATTTCATTTTTCCGTAGGATGGATAGATGGTGAATTAGGGTTGTTTCATATTTATAATAACATATCAGTATGTAAGTAATACTGATGTTATTACTTTATCATGAAACAACTAAATAATAAGAAGTTGATGAAGAAAGAAATTGAAAAGATCGGTAATGGATATTACCTCTTCTTTGGAACGCCTCTTTGAATCCTCCACTTAGGGAACTAAGTTTGGTATTTGAAGAAAACCAGGACCTCTAGGATTATTCTAGGGAAGTGGAGAGGAGAAAATGGCAGGGTTTTGCCGAGCTTGAGTGCTCAAATTGGTGTGAGGAGGAGGGGGAGGAGGTGCCCTTTTATAAGGGAAGAGAGGGGCACCTTAGGAATATCTCAAAATATTATTTTATATTAAAGTCAAAATCGGTTTATAATGGTTCCAAAGGGTCTTATTTCGAAGCTAAAGTGGGGATGGGTCGAAATCATATCAACCAATAGGATTTAGACAAGTTTAGGGTATTATTGTAACCTTATCAATTAGATTTAACTCTAAGTTAAATAATTTAACTTTTACTGTGTCTTTTTTTTCATTCACTATATGGTTAATACACTTACTATAACATGCCAAACGAACCCCAAATTGTTTATTATTAATATATATATCCTTATCTTAGTCATTTTTCCGAACCTTAGATTTTTAGGAATAAAATAACAATTATTAATATAATATTTGATTTAAAAACTATTTTGTGTCAATTTTGACACTATTTGATATATGATTTTTGTGAAAGTCATAACAGAATTATATGTTCGAAACAAGTCGATTAAATCAACACTAATATATCATAGTAACCTAGAAAATTACTGGAATTCATAAAAAGTCTCAAATTACATTTATTTTGGTGTTTATAACATAAATTATGTCAATATTTCATTAATAAGATAATTACTGCATCATCATTGTGTCATAAATAAATTAAATTATATAATGTCTAAAAATTACAAATAAAATACCATTATGTAGGAAATCGTTTTATATTTCAAATGAATATTTATAGTCGAATTTATCTTATGTATAACCCCATATTAAAAATGATTTACTTATTAAACTTTGATTTTAACTATTTTAACCCTTCTTTAAATAAATTAATAATAAATGTCCAAATCAAACCCAAGTGGGCCTAAATGGGCATATTTTATTCCTAAGTTTTTTTTGGTCGAATTAAACTTATCCAATAGAATTAGGACATGTGTTAGGGTAATAGTAATATCATTTTTACCCTTAGTTACCCTATTTACTATTAACCGCGGTAAAAAAGTAAAAAGTTACTATTCACCAAAAAAATTATTTTTATCTCATTGAACCACATTTTACTTACTGATATCAACCGTGTCTGTCGGATTTTCGAAATTCCATTCACATAAGCGGTAAAATTATGTTTTATGCAAAATTCAGTTTTTAACCTACCACTTATTGGTTTCACTATTCATCAAAAATTGAATGTTTTCAGAAAAATACCAAAATTTCACCCTAGGCTAATTTCGGTATTCCGAATCATAAAATGAAGTCCATTTTAAAAAATAAAATTTATAAAATTTCAAAAAGTGGTTATTACTATTCATAATGGCTAGTTTTAATAATATTTTAATAGCATATCGTTGTTTAGTGAAACTCGGTATTGCGTACGACGCAAGCTATCGAGGAAGGTCGCGATTGCGTGTAAAGTAAGCCATGCAAGTGTGTAGTGAAAGATTCATTTGGTGATATATATAAAAAAAATATTACTCATAAAAATCTCGGGTGTTACATTCTACCCCCCTTAAAAAGAATTTCGCCCTGGAAATTCGTCACTTTGTAACAAACAGATGAGGATACTTCTCCCTCATCATATCCTCAAGCTCCCATGTAGCTTCTTCAAGTTGGTGGTTCCTCCATAAAACCTTCACCAATCAAGTGGTCTTGTTTCGTAGGACTTTTTCGCTACGATCCAGAATCTCTATCGGTTGTTCTTCATAAGAAAGATCTTGCTCCAGCGGTACAACTTCTGAGCGGAGTACATGTGAAGGATCAGGTATGTACTTTCTCAGGAGAGATACATGGAGCACATCTTGAACTTGAGAGAGATTCGGTGGAAGCGCCAATCGGTAAGCTACCTTCCCAACACGATCCAGTATTTCGAAAGGACCGATATATCTAGGGCTCAACTTCCCCTTCTTTCCAAATCTCATAACCCTCTTCCAGGGAGATACTCGTAAGAACACTTTATCACCCACATTAAAATCGAGGTCTTTTCTTCGGTTGTCGGCATAACTTTTCTGTCGACTCTGAGCTGCTCTTATGTGTTGTTGAATAGATCTGACCTTTTCTGCCATTTAATCAACGAGATCAGGTCCTAATAGCTTTCTTTCCCCAACTTCATCCCAGCAAGTTGGAGTCCTGGATTTCTTTCCATAGAGAGCTTCATAAGGAGCCATCTGAATACTGGAGTGAAAGCTATTATTATAAGAAAATTCCACCAAAGGTAGGTGTTGATCCCAACCTCCTTTGAAATCCATATAGCAAGCTCTCAACATATCTTCTAGGGTTTGAATTGTTCTCTCAGACTGACCGTCTGTCTGGGGATGATAAGCAGTGCTGAAACTCAACTCTGTATCCCGAGTATGCTGAAGACTTTTCCAGAACATCGAGGTAAATCTAGGATCCCGATCAGATATAATATAAAGTGGTACTCCATGAAATCTTACCACTTCCTTTACATATATCCTGACAAGCTGATCTAGAGAGAAATCCTCTCTAATAGCAATGAAGTGTGCAGACTTTGTAAGACGATCAACTATGACCCAAATAGCATTATTGCCTTTGGATGTTTTAGGAAGTCCTGTGACAAAGTCCATAGTGATGTTTTCCCATTTCCAATCGGGTATGGGTAATGGTTGTAACATCCCCTTAGACTTCTGTCTCTCAGCTTTAACTTGTTGACAAACCAAGCATCGAGAGACATATTCAGCAACATCTCCTTTCATGCCATCCCACCAGAAGTACTCTTTCAGGTCCCTATACATCTTCTTTCTTCCAGGATGAATAGTGAATGATGAACTATGAGTCTCATCCAGTAGCTCCTTCTTTAATTCAGGGGTGGGAGGAACACAAACCCGATTCCTGAACTTTATTATCCCATCACAATCAAGGTTGAATTCAGGAACATTTCTCACCTTCTTTTGTAACTCGACATCTTCTTTCTGTGCCTATTTAATCTTCACATGTATATATGGTTAAACATTCATTTGATAAAGACAAGATTTTTCCCCTTCCATTATAATTCCAAGATCCGTCCTTTGTAAATCCATAAATATTGGATCTTTTGTGATCCTCATCATGGATAAACTAGCATGGTCTTGTCGACTTAATGCATCTGCCACCTTGTTTGCTTTCCCAGGGTGGTAATGGATTGAGCAGTCGTAATCCTTAATCAGATCCAACCATCTTCTTTGATGCATATTCAACTCCTTTTGTGTGAAAATATACTTTAAACTTTTATGATCAGTATAAATATCACACATTTCACCACAAAGGTAATGCCTCCAAATCTTTAATGCAAAGATTATCGTAGCCAACTCCAAATCATGTGTTGGGTAATTTTGCTCATGGATTTTCAACTGTCATGAGGCATAAGCTATCACCATATCATTTTGCATAAGAACACACCCCAATCCCTTCTTGGATGCATCACTGTAGATCACAAACCTTTCTCCACTACAAGGCAGTGTGAGCACAGGTGCACTGGATAACCTTCTTTTCAACTCCTTGAAATTCTCTTCACATTCCTCTGTCCAAACAAACTTAACTCCTTTCCGAGTCAACTTGGTGAGTGGATTAGATAATCATGAAAAATATTTTACAAAACGTCGATAATATCCAGCCAAACCAAGAAAACTTCAGATCTCAGTTACTGTTGTTGGTCTTGACCATCTTTCGATAACCTCTGTTTTTGCTGGATCCACAGATATCCCCTCTTTTGAGATTATGTGACCCAAAAATGCAACTTTTTGAAGCCAAAATTCACACTTGGTAAATTTGGCATAAAGCTTCCCCATTCTCAGGGTCTTCAATATAATTCTCAAGTGATCTTCATGCTCTTCCTTGCTCTTTGAATAGACAAGAATATCGTCTATAAAGACTACCACAAATTGATCAAGATAGTCTCTAAAGACTCTATTCATTAGATCCATGAAGATAGCAGGGGCATTAGTAAGACCAAATGGCATCACTATAAATTCATAGTGTCCATACCTTGTAATGAAAGTCGTCTTTGGTATATCCTCCCTTATGACCCTTAATTGATGATACCCTGAAGGAAGATCAATCTTGGAAAAGTATTGAGCTCCGCGTAGTTGGTCAAATAAGTCATCAATGCGTGGGAGAGGATATTTGTTCTTGATAGTGATCTTGTTATGTTCTCGATAATCAATGCAGAGTCTCATTGATCCATCTTTCTTCTTAAAAAATAGAACAGGTGCTCCCCAAGGTGACACACTTGGGCGTATGAATCCCTTATCAAGATTCTCTTGGAGTTGCTTCTTCAATTCCTGCAACTCAATTGGGCCCATTCTATAAGGTGTCTTTGAAATTGGCAAAGCGCCCGGTACGAGTTCTATTGAAAACTCAACTTCACGATTTGGTGGAAGACCCGGTAATTCCTCCGGAAAGACATCATCAAACTCCAGTACAATGGGAATATTCATAATCCTGAGTTTCTCACCAACCATTTGAGATAAATAACCTTCATTTAGTGGAATCAACACCCATAAGATGGAATAAATTTCCACTGGAAGGTTATGTTCATCCTTGAATTGATAGACGATCGTAGATTGATCTGGAATATGAAATGTGACTTCCCTTCATTGGCAATTGATATGAGCTCCATGTAGAGAAAGCCAATCCATGTCAAGAATCACATCAAATTCCACTAAAGGAAGGATCACAAGATTTCCAGGAAGCACTTTCCCACAAACTTCGATCGGAGAAGAATTATAAACTTTTGATGCGACTGTTGTGCCATTAGGTGTTGTCACATCTAACTCGACATCTAATTGTTGAGGTATTACGGTGATACCATTAGAAAATTTTTCAGAAATAAAAGTGTGGGTGGATCCAGAATCAAATAAAACATTCGCTACTTTAGAGTGGATGGTAAGTGTACCTTTCACCACTTCGTTATCGTACTCCACATCGCTGATAGAAATTGCATGTGACTTTCCTTTGTCATTAGCCTTAAGATTTTGTTGACGTCGACCATCATCATCAACCCTTGGATTTGGGCATTGATTGGCATAATGCCCCATCTCCTTGAAATTGAAACATTGAAGTGTAGTAGGTTCATTCTGTGTATCCCTTCCTTTGTTTGCATCATTAGACATCTTATTCCCATTATCGCGGCATTCAAATGCCCGATGACCTTCCTTTCAACATTTAAAACATTTACTTGTCCCTTTAAGACAACTCCCTTCATGTTTCTTTCCACACTTTGAGCATAAGGGAAAGCTCATCTTCTTTTCAGTGTTCTCTTTAGATTTTCCTTTGAATTCCATCTTCCTCTTCTTATCAGACCCATGTGACTGATGGTTACTCCAATCTCCATCTCGACTTTGAGAGCACATCGAACGATTTCCTCGTAGCTATTGAAGTCCCTTATGGCTAACACCCTTTGAAGACTTTGTTTTAAGCCACTAAAGAATCGATCGATCTTAATCTCAGGTTGGATAATAATACCAGAAGCGTACCTTGCAAGTCTTGTAAAATTTTCTTCATAGGTACCAACAGATTCATCATCCCTTTGCTTCAGTTCACGAAACTCTTTCTCCCTCTTTGTTCAGAGAATACGAGGGAAGTACTTATTGAAAAATAAGTTCTTGAACTCGTCCCATTCCATAGACTCAATTTCATCCCTTTGCCTCATATTCTTAATAAGATTCCACCATTGATCAGCATCTCCTTCCAAACGATACACTGCTAGGATGACTTTATCATGTTCAGAACATTGAAGAACTGAAAATATCTTTTCAGTAGTACTAATCCATTGTTCAGCAACTAATGGATCAGTAGACCCGCTGAAAGAAGGTGGACGCTGCCTCATGAAGGATTTAACAGAATGTTGCTCCTTCCTTTGCTAGTTTGGAAGTCCTGCATGATTCATAGCTTGAGAAAGTTGTGTGAGCATGACTACAAGATTTTGCATTCCAGCTCCCATATCGTTTGGTTGCTCAGGGGGACAATCATTGCATTTCCCAACGCATTCCGCATTAACACGGTTCCTTCGGGTTCCAGCCATTGACTAAAACCAAGAAGAATAGTGTGAGAAACACTAATTATAATAGGAAAACCACATAATTCAAGAATACAATTTTCATGCTTAAGGTCTTATCCTAGGTTATTAATGGCCATTTCTAAAACACTATGATTGTGTTCTATGCTTAGACTTATCCTTAGGGTTCTTACTAAGGCTTTCACATCCTAGTTTCCAAAGGTTGACTATACCTTTCCTCTGATACCAACTATAACGACCCATACTTTACATACATTGTTAATACTTCAAAATTGAAGCACACTTATTACAACATATGACAAAACCACAAAGGACCGTATAGGTATAGTGTCTTTAGAAACTGGGAAACATAAACAACTGGTTCATAAATCTTCTACAGTGTCTCCCATTTATTTCATCATATCTAGGGTCCCTTTTAGCATATTCTACTTAATATCCATCTTCCTGGCCTGGGGAAAAGAAAACATAAAAGGGTGAGCTCAAATGCTCAGTAAGGGCAAATAAAGGAAATAAAAATCATATCATATCTTTTTGAAAATCATATCCTGCAAAAGAGATCATAATATCTTAACATGGAACAAATCATAGAAGTGAAAATGAGATCCCCATAATCATAACATGAAACTTGAAACTTTGTGGCATGCACACATAATCATGGAAAATCATTTCTTGTTAGTCATGACTCATTGGCAAGACTATCTTAGTGGACAAAGTCCCTTTTTGAACCGAGTCACCCTCGTTCCAGTCCTGTTTCACTGAACCGGTATAACCTACCATTCCAGCCATGTCTATCTCATGAGATATAAAATCTTTACCCAGTGCATTGGAGAGAGATATAGGTCCCACCCATCTTATAATGAATCCTTTCTTATGTGTGCCACATAATCATAAACCATACATCATAGCGTAACCCATGTAATAAAAATGGAATTCTTAAACAACATGACATCATAAAAGAATTCATATAAGATAAAGGAATTCATAAAAATATTTCCATCACAACATCATCAAATCCATGTAATAATAGGGATAAAAAAAGAACCCTTTATCATCTTAGATGGAAAATAATTTTGATAAAACACTTGAACATCATTCTTGAGGAAAATATCATTTCTACTTCAAAAAGACTTTTCATTTCTTAACATGTCATACAATTTTAAACTAAAAGAAGTTGATTAAAAATAAACTTGAAAACTTATAAAGGAAGATTCTTGGAAATAAGGTTTTAACAATCCATTTTTGCCATATAAGTTAAAAAAACATTCTTCGTATTTTGTCGGAAAAGTCAAAAAGTACCTCGTACAAAAAACGACAAAAGATTCCATTCATATCCTTTACTAAAAACTCATGGAAGGGTAAAATTGGATTTAAACTATTTTAAGTGAATTGAAATAATATCACATATTTACGAAACATGGATGTGTATGATAAAATACACCCCATTAAATACCAATGTATAAACAATCTCGGATAAAAATGAGATTGTGATATTTTCCCTTACCGTAGGTCCGATTTGCATTGTATGTGTCCGAAGCTCCTGTATAATGGTTTAAATAATGTTATTTACTTATTCCAGAATCATACATATTGATATGATATCAAATATGGTCATATTCTTAGCTTCTGGTTAGTAATATTTCATTGTTACTTGTTACTCGGGTCTTTATTGCCTTTTGTTCTTAGGCATGTTTTTCTGAATAAATTCTTATTCTTCTTTTAAGGTTATAGATACCTTATATCCAGAATGGTATTAGTGTAACATATATTATATTTATTCATTAAATTCATTTATATAATTACTATGTAATGATGATCATGTAGAACGAGTCGCATCACATCGTGGAGACGGTATTCCGTACGTACGCACGAGTGATGATATCGTTCCTATGATCGTGGAATTGTATCGGAGTATATGTATATTATTTCAGTGTCAATATTACTTTATAATAATCATAAATAGTTACTCATTACACCATTATACCCATCCTTATAAGGTTATGGTGGAAAATAGATTACACCACGGCGTGGAGACGGTATTCCGTACGTACGCACGCGTGGTCATTTCATTTTTCCGTAGGATGGATAGAAGGTGAATTAGGGTTGTTTCATATTTATAATAACATATCAGTATGTAAGTAATACTTATTTTATTACTTTATCATGAAACAACTAAAGAAGAAGAAGTTGAAGAAGAAAGAAATTGAAAAGATCGGTAATGGATATTACCTCTTCTTTGGAACACCTCTTTGAATCCTCCACTTAGGGAAATAAGATTGGTCTTTGAAGAAAACCAGGACCTCTAGGATTATTCTAGGGAAGTGGAGAGGAGAAAATTTCAGGGGTTGGCCAAGCTTGAGTGCTCAAATTGGTGTGAGGAGGAGGGGGAGGAGGTGCCCTTTTATAAGGGATGAGAGGGGCACCTTAGGAATATCTCAAAATATTATTTTATATTAAAGTCAAAATCGGTTTATAATGGTTCCAAAGGGTCTTATTTCGAAGCTAAAGTGGGGATGGGTCATAAGCCTATCAACCAATAGGATTTAGACAAGTTTAGGGTATTATTTTAACCTTATCAATTAGATTTAACTCTAAGTTAAATAATTTAACTTTTACCGTGTCTTTTTGTTTTCTTTCACTATATGGTTAATAAACTTACTATAACATGCCAAACGAACCCCAAATTGTTTATAATTAATATATATATCCTTATCTAAGTCATTTGGCCGAACCTTAAATTTTTAGGAATAAAATAACAATTAGTAATATAATATTTGATTTAAAAACTATTTTGTGTCAATTTTGACACTATTTGATATATGATTTTTGTGAAAGTCATAAAAGAATTATATGTTCGAACCAAGTTGATTAAATCAACACTAATATATTATATTAATCTAGAAAATTAGTGTAATTCATAAAAAGTCTCAAATTACATTTATTTTTGTGTTTATAACATCAATTATGTCAATATTTCATTAATAAGATAATTACTGCATCATCATTGTGTCATAAATAAATTAAATTATTTAATGTCTAAAAATTACAAATAAAATACCATTATGTAGGAAATCCTTTCATATTTCTAATGAATATTTATAGTCGAATTTATCTTATGTATAACCCCATATTAAAAATGATTTACTTATTAAATGTTGATTTTAACTATTTTAACTCTTCTTTAAATAAATTAATAATAAATGTCCTAATCTAACCCAAGTGGGCCTAAATGGTCATATTTTATTCCTAAGTTTGTTTGTGGTCGAATTAAACTTATACAATAGAATTATGACATGTGTTAGGGTAATAGTAATATCATTTTTACCTTTAGTTACCCTATTTACTATTAACCGCGGTAAAAAATAAAAAGTTACTATTCACCAATAAAATTATTTTTATCTCATTGAACCACATTTTACTTACTGATATCAACCGTTTCTGTCGGATTTTCGAAATTCTATTCATAGAAGCGGTAAAATTATGTTTTATGCAAAATTCAGTTTTTAACCTACCACTTAGTGGTTTCACTATTCATCAAAAATTGAACGTTTTCAGAAAAATAACAAAATTTCACCCTAGGCTAATTTCGGTATTCCGAATCCAAAAATGAAGTCCATTTTGAAAAATAAAATTTATAAAATTTCAAAAAGTGGTTATTACTATTCATAACGGCTAGTTTTAATAATATTTTAATAGCATATCGTTGTTTAGTGAAACTCGGTATTGCGTACGACGCAAGCTATCGAGGAAGGTCGCGATTGCGTGTAAAGTAAGCCAAGAAAGTGTGTAGTGAAAGATTCTTTTGATGATATATAAAAAAACAAAATATTACTCATAAAAATCTCGGGTGTTACAACTCCTCAGGTGGAGGCCCATGTTTTGGGACATGGGGATTACTCCTAAAGAGGATGCCCATATTTGTAGGCTTTGAGACTGGGGCATATTACTGAAAAGGATGCCCAGGTTTAGAGAATTATGGTTGGGGCTTACTCTTGAGGAGGATCCCCATATTTGGGAACATGGGGCTTAATCCTGAGGAGGATGCCAAGATTTAGAAACTTGGGGCTTACTCTTGAGGAGGATGCCCAAATTTAGAAATTTGGAATGGGGCTTACTCCTAAAGAGGATGCCCAGGTTAGGGGACATGGGGAATACTCCTAAAGATGATGCCCATATTAAGGAACATGGACTGGGGATTATTTCTATAAAAGAAGGCCTAGGTTATGGATTCTGTCATCTTAAAGGATGAGGTTAAATGAATGAAATCTCTGATCTTAGCGACATAAAGATATGTACATCACTAGGTTTGAAGAAATTTTCAACATAATTCCTTTGAGAGTAGGAATCCAACAAAGGAACCTTGCTATAAATGGATTTGAAGAGTTTTTTGATAACTGGATCTTGAATAGGAGTGGTGGATAGGAATAAGAGAGGTGAAATAGGCAGGAGGGGCACCCAAAAAAAGGTGGTGCATAAGTCCTGTGTGAGCGTGCATGTCCTGGTCACACAAGTATACTTGCGCGACATGTGGGTACTTGTGTGATGGTCAACCATTGGGGTAATACATGGTCGAGACTTGGCTCAAGCCCTTAGTACTTCCCCTAGAGGCTTCCAGAAGAGTGGTGTGAAAGTTCTGTTGAAGGGGTAAGGTGGCGCGCAAGTGTGGCCATTTCCCTTAAGGGCAGGCCACTTAGGCACACAAGTGTTGATGAGTTTCAACACTTATGCCTTAATCCCCCTATATAGATCGTCCATTCTAGGTAAGAAATTACCTTATAGGTGTTCGAAAGCTTTGAGAAGAGACTAGGGTGTCGGGAGCTCAAATCTGAGTTTTTGGAATTTTTCATCTTGAAATGGGGGGCCCACCAGGGGTATTTATAGGCCAGCGAAGACGCTGGGTGAATAATCAAAGAGGGCGTGCAAGTCACCAGTACAACCATTGGGCAGCATGAAAGTATACTTGTGTGACCTTGGTGGAACTTGCGCGACCCAAGTGAAAATGAATCTTTGTTCATGCCTTTTTTAATTTTTTGATCTTTCTTAAAAGGATGAATCACTTTGGTTCAATGTATTTCCCCTTTTTATTCATTTAGACTCTGTTATGTAAAGGAATGTCAACAAACATATCTATGGATAAATTTCATTTCAGTACATTGATTAATGTAATGTGTTTTATTTTCATACCTATCCATATTTGATTTTCATTATCTTGTTATTTTATTGGCATGTTTTTACAGTAAGTACCTTCCCATGATTCTTATGTACTTTCATTTAGTTTAATGATTACATTGCATATGTGTTTAGTTATTTTCCTTCCCATATTAACTATTCTCATTTATTTATTATTACTTCCACTGTACATTTTTTCCCTACATAAAATTTTATCTCACCCTTATTATGTTTATTTCCCTAGGAATCCAAGAAGAGAACTATATATTCAATGTAAGAATATATTAGATTGATTAGAGTTATCTTCAAGCTATTTTTTTATTTATAAGAAAAAGTATGTTGTGATTATTGTATCTAGTTGAAATTAAATATTGATTGATGTATCTTGTTTACCAAGACTTCTATATTGATTGGTCCTTCAAGGATTTATTCTTTGTGGTCATGTTAATGTGTTTAGTAGAAAATACCGGCACCAGGATTCTGGGGTCTGGTTCGCTACATATATGGGGTGTTCATAATATGAATCCTTTTTAGGATCATGCCTATGAATTTTAATGAAAATTTAGAAGAATTATACTAATTTTCAATTGAGAAATTAGTGGAAACAACCATAACTACTAGGTCATTTACCACCCACTATCACTATATCCAACTCACCATGTATTTCATAAAAGAGTAGTAATATAATATCAATTTTATACAAATAGGATCCTCATAAATTATTCCCCATTAATTTTCCACTCTGAAACATCACTATCAAATGCCTTGTTATCATTTCATAATACAAATTATGTGGGTCCAGTTACAATGCTACATACTCCAACTTCCTACAGCTTCTAACAACATTTTTTGGAATCTATTCGTCCATAATATAATAACAGCCATATCAAAATTAATAACCATATCATCATCATCAATATATATACATTGGAAAATCATAACCTTATCTAGTGATTCTTATATCTTCTTTACATGTACCTTTTTTATTTTTTATACATTGGTTGATGCTTGTCTTGGGTGAATTTGGAGGAAATTTGATTTTTTTGGATGGGTTCTGGGTAGTGCATGATTGGCACACTGTATGAACAAACCATGTTCCCTACCCTAGGAAACTGTGAAACCCCACAAAGAGAGGGATTTCATTGTTGGTGAATATTTTTTCAAACCATGATTCCTCTTAGGAGTAACTGTGCACCCCCACATAGGAGGTGCACGGTTAGGGAGCATGGTTTTTCAAAGAGTTTTCCCCAACCCATTTAACAATGTGCACAAAATTTGAATCCTCTAAAATTTATTTTAAATTCATAGACCCCAAAGGTATTATCCTTAAATACCATAGATTGACTTAAACCTATTTATTATATTTTTTTAGAGTCTTATAAATTAATTCCAATGCATTCCAACCTCCGTTCATGACAAATCAATGATCTGATTGATGGATCTACACCTCTCCATGTATGTGATATCATCTCAATTATATTTCTCTATATCATATCTATATTTAAAAATAGAGATGGAATATTTTTTCTCCATTGGAATGGGATTGGATATATGTTTTGAAATATCTAGAACCATCTGATTATGGATCTATGTTTTGAATATAGATCTCATTATTTGTTTCTCAATTGAACATTCTTCTTCGATTTGGGGATTTTTATTCAAAAGTGCATGTCAATGATCATGAGTAAGGTGATATAAATTGAAAATAACATAGTATTTAATTCCAATTTAATGTTTGTGTTTTTTAAATTTGATTGGGCCATTTAGAATTTGAATATTGAATTGAAATAATTAAATTATTAAATAATTAATGGAATTATATGGTTATGAAATTGATGGGATATTTTTCTTACGGAACTAAACAGATAAATGGGTTATCATAACCATTTAATTTTTGAGATGTGGAATTTATTTATACTGGGAATAAAAGTATTTTTATCTTAACGTTGAAGGGTTAAAGAGTTATATGGTTAAATGATGATAAATTTATTTAATAATGAATTATTTATATTGTCCAATTTGAATTAATGTAATAAACCATTATAATTTTGATAATTGGAATTGTTTAACTCGATTTAAAATATTGATGAGATGATTAATGATGATTAAAATTGATAAATGTGATATGTTTGAACTATGATATTATTTGATAAATGGGTTGTGGGACATGGAATGATTCATTAAATACCCATGGTGTGCTAGACAAGGTGTTTTAGACCCAAATCCATTCATATGAATAATGAGTGTGGGACACTAACTGATGCTTTAAAATCACATATCAGATTGATTGATATATGGTTTGTGAGACACAGACTAATAATACAACTACCCCTGAGGCCCCATCCATGTGTTATAGGACCAACATGATGGTATTAGACTGTAATCCCAATTGGTCTTGATATTTAAAGGAAAAAATTGAAAATGAAATACTATGTGAAAATGAATTATTATTTTCTATGTGATATGGTTTAGACTCGGCAGAAGCTAATGTAGGTATTGATGGTTTGGGTGCCATCGTGAACATGTGTTATTTATGTTTTTAATTAAAGTATAATAAAATTTAATAACTATTTACTTTAAAGTATTTTATTCTTTATACAACCGCACACACATTCATTGACTAGATATTTTTTTAGACATTGTTTATGGTAGCCTAATAACTTATAATCCCACCATATCAGGGATTAAAGATCAGTACGTAAATAAACATCTTGTTCATGAGACATGATAAGGGAAAGAGCCTTGTGTTTGATGGATGACTTGGGATGGAGCATTGATGAAGGAACTAGAGTTAGTGTTGGGGATTTTGGGGGGGGGGGAGTTTTCAATGTATTTATTTTTGTTTTTTATATTTTGACATGAAACATATTTGGCATGTTGTATATACTATTTTAATTATTTTTCGGTCTCCATGATTTGGTTCATCTTGTGATATTGGTATGTATTCACCATGGTATTAACCTAGTTTTTGGTTATTATCTTTTGGTTATTATTTATTTATTTATACATTTGTGTTGCTTTGATAAAGAGGGAATAACCTATGTATGTTATATATTACACCCTCACCACAAGTTTGAAGAAACCGAAATATAGGGAGTCATACTTGAGGTTAATTAAACAAATGGATTGGGGCATTGGTGTGTAGTGACCAGTTCGAGACTTTACATCCACTACCACATCATAACCACATGACACATATCCAGTATAATAAGTTATCATGTACCTGAAGGAAATAAACCTCCTCCCCGCATCCTATCATATATGACTCCCTCCATATGTTACTACATTAACAATGGAACTAAACCACCATACCACACCCAATAATGAGATAAGGGTTTGAGGGTAGATATTTATCATTTCCCACCAACATATGCATTTGAGAAGACACCCAAATCCTAAACTAATGAGTATAAATGAGATAATATAACTAGAGATGGGTTTGAAAATAAATTAAATCATGTGTATAAATACTAGGAAATAATAAACCTAGGGTTTCTACAATATTTCAAATCAGAAACCATAACCATAATCACACTACCATCACTATAGACACTGCAACTGTTTCCACCTATAATGAGAACCTTCCCCAACTAACCACATGAAATATCTACCAAACCTTCATAGATTCGCATTTTTACCCATCATTAGACAACTAAAAACATACTTATTATCATCCAATTTAAGGTCACTATTCCATTTATATTCCATATATAATGTTAAAAATTTTCCCCCAAAACCACACATTAAGTTAATCTATTTCTATTTCAGTCGAATCGAATTATATTTCAGTAATTTCCCTTTATCAACACAATTCCAACCATTATCGTCTATCATTACAATATTACCATCTAAAATATTTACCACTAGGGAACTATAATATTTTCAAACACTACCCAAAAAATCTATCTTCATGAATATACCATGAATACCCACCTTTCCATCAAACTTGTAAACCACATCCTCATTTCACAACCCACACTAATAGCCCATTCAAATTCTGCTAATCCATTCAAAACCATATTGAAGCAAACCCCTTTATGACCAATATTTCCCCACATGAAATTACATTCTGACCAATTTAGAGCTTATGTCCCCCAAAAAATATGTACCAAAACAATTGATAAAGAATCACACTCTAATACTCAATATCTAGATAAACACTAAATAACCAATGCAACCAATAAAAAAATTATATTCAATCACTTCCATATACATATGAACAAATTTACATTTTATATTACATTCATATTCTTTTAAAATCAACAAAATTAAAAAGACACTAATAAAATATTTTTTAATGTGTATTTAATTTATTACCGTCTTTACATATTAATTTTTTTAATAAGGTTAATTCTAGTATATCAATTTCCCAAAAGAACAAGTTCTGCATTGAAACAATTATATATTTTCTACAAAAGTATCATAATATTCATGATCATTAAACAATAATGAGAAACCAAGGAGAACTCCACCCCAGGGAATATGATTACATCGTGACATGGTTCCAATAAAAATAAACATACTCAACCCATGTTAAATGAGATCATCATTTTTAGCTTTTTACCCCCAACAAATTTCATGTTCCTTAAAAAACTAAATATATTTTACTAAAACCATACATTTATACATATAACTGTTGATGAATCTTAGATTCCATAAACAACCACCATATTTACACCAAATTTAAAAGGTAGAATCAATATCTCTTTCACCTTACCACACCCATGGTTATAACATGGAAGGACCTTGATTTATATTAATTTTCTACTTCTTTTGTTGGGCCTCACATTCACCCCACATGCTATTATATCCTACACAATGACTTTTTGTGGTGCCTGTTTCGCATAAGAAAACTAATCGGGTGTTGTATCCTTCACTCTAGGTGTTTCTCTTCTCTCTATCTCCCATAGGGATAATACCCTTAGACTTCAATAGAACCTCTCCATAAAGGATGGCATAGGGATCATTAATTGTTTCCAAAGGATAACCATCAAACAAAAACACCCTATATTGTTTTTGTGTTGTAGACCCTATAGTACAACATAAGACAAAATAACTTTCTCCCTTAGCCCCATCACAATATAACTTGTTTACCATGCCATTGGGTCAAAAAGGCCTCCACCACAATAATTATTGATCTTTTAAACAATTCTATTACTTCTGAATTATAACCAAATCATGAAAAAACACACTATAAACTATCAAAAATGAAATTCCTAGAAGATTCCTTTATAATGACATGGAATAATCAAAAAAGTAAAATATAAAATAAACCAACAGAAAACATAAACATCACCAAGGAGAAAATAGCTTCTATTAGAAAAATTAATAATTCAACTCAAACATCATAGTGAAACAATTCTCTCAAAAAATAATGAAACATACCATGCATATCTTACCCACATTCCCATGTACTCTCCATCACACGACCATTACTCTAAAAAATGAACAAAGAGAATGGATCTCCAATGCATCACCTTCTCTAAATGATCCTAGATTTTAATTGGCTAGTAGAAAAACATCACATCACCTACAATATCCAACTCTCCCCAATCAATGATTAGTGATTCATTATTAAGGTACTAACAAAGCTGAAACATGTTTTATAAATTATGGATCCTATATAATTGTAATGCAAGCCCCAACTGATATCCCACCTCACCAACATAATGGAAAACCTCAAAAGGAACAATAAAAAAAGGAACGATATTACCCACTATCCAAACATTTGTTACCCATGATGAGGAAAAACCCCCAAGGACACATTTTATCCAACCCCAAACTTTATCAGTCTATACCTTAGATTCAAATATGAATTTTGATAGTTATATATTAAAATAATCTACTCTCAGATCATCTAATTATCCTTTCCCATTCACTACACCACATCTATGATAATGACTACACCCCCCACATCAATACAAAATAGTGGATAATGAAATGGTTCTCATATAACACATTAAATATAGGAATTAAAATTTTAAAGTGGAATTTTTTTGTAAGAAAACCTGACTAAGAAAAAATAATTTATCCTTGATCTACTAAAGTCCCTAATGAAAGTCTAATATATATCCTCCAGTGTCAAGATAATCCACTTCATATACCAGTTTATTTGATGATAGAAAACATAGCTATGGTGAAACATTGAGTTGTAAGAAAAATAAAACAATAACCATCCTCACAAAGTAAAATGTGGATCCCAATTAGAGATAACGTTGTTCAACAACCTATAAACCATCACCACCTCATCCACATATCGCCTTGGTAATACCTTCACAACAACAGACTCCCTAATCGATATGATATTATCTTAATTCATTAATTAATACACAATCCCCAAAATAAAACATCATCCTCCCTATGATTATTATAGTAAAATGATTAAATACAATGAGTTGTATTCTCACTTCCACATTGAAAGTCTATCGCCATCATAAAGCACCTAGGACACAATGACCAAACATTACCTCCTAAAAGGAAAGGAACCTTAAAACAATATCTGAAACTGAATACTTTATTACAATCAAAAAAATATAACCAATTAAGGAATGATACGTATTAACAACATTGGGATGACAAAACACTGTTAAGATATATAACTATAAGATAAGATCCACATGCACTACCAATAATGAAAAAATCTCCTTAAACATCATATGATTTCATATATCCTCTCACCATCCCTTTGTAGTGTCATCTTATATGATTATATCTCGCTTCACCTCTACCATTAAGTGTCCCTACATAGACTCCAACAATTATAGTATCAATAAGTGTTTTACTATCATCTAATATATAAAAACACAAATATCAACATCCAATTCATAAATATACATCACTACAAAATCCTTCATCCTTCCTCAAGAATATATAGATTTATAAAAAACATATACCCATGAGTTCCATCTTCATGCATCAATAACTATATTTATTTTCCTAGAGGTATAAGAGATTTAAAAGTCATATTCCTTGAGAAATTTCATCGACCACCACTATCACACATATATATACTAATAAGATAAAACATAATTTAAGAACTTTAAATCTGTAAAGAACACAAATCATTTACTAATGAGGTAATTTAACCATAGCTTTAGAGAAAACCCACTGTTTGGAACTCGAGATCATGTGCCATATAGTTATTCTCATTAGGATTTAACTTCCTATAACTATATTATCCGTTTTAAATATCTGGATATAACCCACGATCAAATGAGAGGTGTTAAAATCACTTATAATATTACTTCATCTATTGGAAGTTGATGAGTAGAATCAATTATAAAACTCTTCTTAAATTAGTAAAAATCATCCTCACATAAATTATTGTATATTAAATTTATAGTCATTTCAAATCCAAAAAATAAATTTGTTTATGAACTAAGATAATTCATAAAAGAACATAGGATAATAGCACACCACACCATAGGGAATTCTGACTAAAATTAAATTCATGAGTGTGTCCTAAGAAATAATATCAATCCTGGACCTCTTTTTGAAGCTAATGAATAGAAGAATTTATTAAACTCTTCTTCAGGCAGTGAAAATCTACTTGAAATAGATATTTACATAAGAAATCATGATTATTCCTTTCAAGGATGTTAATAGTGTTATAACCTAATATAATTCATATAGGAACCTCTGATGATATAACCTGAACCTATGGAATCTATAGTACACCAAAATATTTGTTAGTAGTTCCCATAAAATAATATAGCACTTAGTCCCCCTCTAAAAATAAACAGATGGGAGCATTGATCATTCTATTATTTTGGTATTAAAAAATTATTTACGTAGATAAGCCCATAATAATTTATAGTCATGACTTCGAGTATGATCACGACCTAAAAAACATAGAAAATAACTTCTTATAATATCTTTTCAAACATAAGAATATAAAAACCATTATATTGATCATATGTGCTTCCCCTAAAAAATATCTATCTTAGACATCCAATAACGTCTATAGTAAATGAGCACATATCAATGTCTCCTATGGGTACTCTTACTATACCAATCAATGATCTATCGATAAGAAATCATGGTACTTCTATGTTAATGATTTTAATAGGGCCATGACATGAGATAATTCAGAAAATAACCTCTAATAATATCATGTGACATCAGGGAAACTATAGACCTCCATGAAGTTATTGATATATTTCCTGGAAATTACAACCTCCATATTTTATGGACCCACTTTCACACTATGTTATGACACCATATGTCTAAGGATGTGAACCTAATGGATCCAAAAATTTTAGTTGGATGACATCCCATAATGTGGATGGTATAAAATTATCTGTATAATGGTCCTTAGGTGGACAAAAAGCACCACATTTTTCCTCAATTATATGAGGTTATCATTAATTAAAACAACCAAAAACTGATCAATGAACTCACATAACAGAATGTAAATGAGTACTATAAATATGTTTGTGGTATTCATGAAACTGAACAACATGATCTTGAACCCAAAGTTCCAATAAGGACATAAAAAAGTGGACTGTTATATACCTTAATCCTTTACCATCATCTGATAGAAGAACCACATATTGATTTTTGAAAACAAGTTTATCTACTAAAATCATCAAATAGAATCAATCCATGAAAACTGTTGAAGGTTATTGAATATCACTTGATTCATCTACAGGTAGTCTATACACAACCATTGGACACTACCTGCCTTCTTGGAAAACAACATAGTAGAACACCTTGATTACACACTAGGCAGGATAAAACCCTTTTACATCATATGTTAAGCCCCATTTGTCAGCTCCCATGCCTTATAATTTTTCATCTGATAAGTATTAAATGAAATTGGAGAGGTAACAGGATGGAACTACATCCCAAACATAATATCATGCTTAAGGGGTTATTCTATAATCTCCTCATGAAAATAATGAGAAACACATAAAAGAATCTAGTAATATCTACATCTTTGTGTCATACAAAGACAATGATACAATGTTTAACTAGGATATAAAATTATTAGAATATATATCTCATATCAAATTATTATACTTATTGATGAACACCACATGCAAGACCTACACTGTAGAGACCCGGAGCCTGACGTATATTGACATTACATTACATTTGCGGAATACTTAGTACATAACAAAAACACACACACACAAGGATCGTAATAGTTTAGTGTCTTTGGAAACTCGGAACGTAATCTTCTAATCGTGGTGAAAGATCTTCAATATCTCCCATAAAGATCTTCCCTTTTTTTTACCTAAAACCTTTATTTATATCCTGGGGAAAAGAAAACATAAAAGGGTGAGCTCAAATGCTCAGTAAGGGTATACAAAAGAAAAATCAATCACATCATATTCATAAGAACATAACTTTTGGAAATCTTAACCTGCAAAAGAGAGCATAATTTCATAACATGGGATAAATCATAGTAGTGAAATGAAATCCCAATAATCATAACTTAAAACATGAAACTTTGTGTCATACACACATAATCATAGAGAATCATTTCTTGTTAGTCAAGACTCATTGCCAAGACTATCTTAGTGGACAAAGTCCCTTTCTGAATCGAGTAACCCTCGTTTCAGTCCTGTTTCACTGAACCGGTATAACCTACCGTTCCAGCCCTGTCTATCTCATGAGATATAAAATCTTTACACAATGAATTGGAGGGAGATATATGTCCCACTCATCTTATAATGAATCCTTTGTTATGTGTGCCACATAATCATAAATCATACATCATCGCATAACACATGTAACAAAAATGGGATTCTTGAAACATCATGACATCATAAAACAAATCATATAAGGTAAATGACTTCATAAAAATAATTCCCTCAAAACATAATCAAATAAATGTAATAATAGGGATAAAAACATAACCCTATATTATCTTAGATGGAAAATAATTTTGATAAAATACTTGAACTCCATTCTTGAGGAAAATATCCTTTCTTCTTCAAAAACACTTTTCTTTTCTTAACATATCATACAATTATAAACTAAAAGAAGTTGATTAAAAATAAACTTGAAAACTTGTAAAGTAAGCCTCTTGGAAATAATGTTTTAAAAAAAAATCCATTCATGCCATATAAGTTAAAAAAAACATTCTTCGTACCTTTGTCAGAAAAGTCAAAAAGTACCTCGTACGAAAAAACGACAAAAGATTCCTTTCATATTCTTTACTAAAAACTCACCGAAGGGTAAAATTCAATTTAAACTTATGTAAGTGGATGGAAACAATATTACATATTGAGGGAACATGGATGTGGATGATAAAATACACCCCAGTAAATACTTACGATTAAACAATCTCGGATAAAAATGAGATTGTGATATTTCCCTTACCTTAGGTCCGACTTGCTTTGTAAGTATCCGAACCTCCTGTATAATTATTTAAATCATGTTATTGACTTATTCCAGAATCATATTCATTGTTATTATATCATATATGGTCCACTTATGACTTTATATTACCCGTTCTTTTGTAAATTTATGTTAAAGAAGTGTTTTGGGTAAAATCGTCTCATTTGTCGTTCGTGTTTTTAACTTGTAATTATTCATATGATTACTTAGATCATGATTACTTAATTATAGAATATAAAACATAATTTATATATATATATTCAGAATATACATATATAATAAATCAGTAAATGGAAAGAAATACACCGTTCATGGAGACGGTAGTCCGTACGTACGCATGAACGCTGTTTTCGTTTCCTTATTGAATTGAATGGAATTAAGTAGATGACATACATATAAATAAAAATAATTCCAGTATCATTATTGTGTCATATATTTCATTATATCTTATTATATATACTTTATAATCATTCATGAATGGTTTATCATTGAGAATGAATCTCATCGCGTCGTGGAGATGGTAGTCCGTACGTACGCACGAGCGATGATATCGTTCCCATGGTCGTGGAATTGTGTTGAAGTGTATGTATACTATTTCAGTATCAATATCACTTTATAATAATCATATATAGTTACTCATTAAACAATTATACCCATCCAATTAATGTGGTGGTGGAAAATAGATTACACCACGGCGTGGAGACGGTATTCCGTACGTACGCACGCGCGGTGATTTCCTTTTTTCCGTAGGATGGATAGATGGTGAAATAGGGTTGTTTCATACTTATAATAACATATCAGTTTATTAGTGATACTGATGTTATTACTTCATAATGAAACAACCTAATAAGAAGAAGTGGAAGAATAAATAAAGATGAAAGAATTGGTAACGGTAATTACCTCTTCTTTGAAGCGCCTCTTTGAGAGCTCCTCTTAGGGCACTAAAATTGGTCTTTGAGGAAGACCAGAACCTATAGGATTATTCTAGGGAAGTGGAGAAGGGATTTTGGCAGAGTTTGGCCGAGAATGAGTGCTCAAATTGGTGTGAGGAGAAGGGGGAAGAGGTGCCCTTTTATAAGGGAGGAGAGGGGCACCTTAGGAATATCTCAAAATATTATTTTATATTAAAGTCAAAATAGGTTTATAATGGTTCCAAAGGGTATTATTTTGAAACTAAAGTGGGGTTGGGTCGAAATACTATCAACCAATAATATTTAGACAAGTTTAGGTTATTATTTTAACCTTATCAATTAGATTTAACCCTAAGTTAAATAATTTTACTTTTACCGTGTATTTTTGTTTTCTTTCACTATATGGTTAATACACTTACTATAACATGCCAAACGAACCCCAAATTGTATATTATTAATACATATATCCTTATATAAGTCATTTGGACGAATCTTAGATTTTTAGGAATAAAATAACAATTAATAATATAATATTTGATTTAAAAACTATTTTGTGTCAATTTTGACACTATTTGATATATAATTTTTTTGAAAGTCATAACATAATGATACGTTCGAACCAAGTTATTTAAATTAACAATAACATGTTATATTAACCTATAAAATTAGTGTAAGTCATAAAAAGTCTCAAATTACATTTATTTGGGCATTTATAACATCAATTATGTCAATATTTCATTAATAAGACAATTACTGCATCATCTATGTGTCATAATAAATGATACTTATTTAATCCCTAAAAATTATAAATAAATTCCTATGAAGTATATAATTGTATTAGCTTTCTGGAGACTATTCATGTTCGAAGTTTAATGAAGTTTATCACTAGAGTAAAATTATTATACTTATAAGAATTAAGAAAGTGACATGTTGTCGCATTCTTTGGTTTTAATAATAATTAAATTATTTTTATTGAAAAAATTTAATTAAATGAATCTAATCCGACCCTTAGGTGATATGGGTCGACTTTTAGTCATCCAATAGGATTTTGACATTTGTTAGGGTAATTTTAAAATATTATATTTACCCTTAATTACCCGATTTACCTTTCACTATGGTAAATAAAATTTACCGTAGTTACTATTCATAATTTCCAAAAATAAAAAGTAGACTATTAACATAATTTGGACCCACTGATTCCAAATATGGAATCCATTTTTTAAAATTCCATACAAAGAAGTTGCAGAAATTAAATTATAATTAATCTCGTTGTCGAATAAAAACGGGTTTTTGTTTAAAACATTGCAAAAGATTGAATTGATTTAACCTACGAATTCAAGGTAAAATCAATGCTAATGACATACATTATATTAAATGGTAACAATATATTCTATTTATACTTTTAAACCATTCAATATTATAATTTAACCACATAAGATATTACGATGAAAAAAGTTGTTTTTAATTAAAATATAGCGTGTTTTTACTATTCATTAAAATGTGAAAGTTACCAGAATAATATGAAAATTTTATCCAAAGTAAATTTTTATTTATTGATTCCAAAGAAGAATTTTATTTTGTCAAATTGAACTTATAAACATGTCAACAACCAGATTTAAAGTGGATGCGCCATCCAGAGGCGGCAAAACTGCATTTTTTGAAAAATACTTATTTTACCCGAAAAATTTATTTTGTTCTTATACCATGTTCTAGAAATGTGTAAGATGAATAATAATGTTATAAAATTCAAAATTTTG
The DNA here is from genome assembly GCA_963277665.1 of Viscum album. NCBI lineage: Eukaryota > Viridiplantae > Streptophyta > Magnoliopsida > Santalales > Viscaceae > Viscum > Viscum album. The sequence goes on along the minus strand of OY728150.1, from coordinate 330,306,602 downwards.
TTAATACTATTCATAACGGCTAGTTCATGACAATATTATAATAATATAACATTGTTTATTAAAACCCGGTATTGCGTACAACACACGCTATCGAGGAAGGTCGCGATTGCGTGTAATGCAAGCCAAGTCAGGGTTGCGTGTTGTGAAAGAATCCTTCGTTGTTTCGTATAACAGAATCCAACCATATTTCATTTATACATTTAATATATATATATATATATATACTCAATGTTGCGTAGAATAACTATTATCAAAATTGTATGTAACACGATCCAAGAATAGTGTTGCGTATACTGCAAGCTAATACGGTGTTGCATATAGCACAAGGTAATCTTGGTGTAGAATACAACACAAGACATTAATGAAATTAAAATAATATTTTTCATAAAATCTCGGGGTGTTACATTCTACCCCCCTTAAAATGAATTTCGCCCTCGAAATTCGTCGGGGTTATAAATGGTTTACTATTTGAAAGTTTCTTTGATAGAAACCCACATCGTAAAAAGGAATACCAAAACTTATCTTTAAAAACAAAAGTATGAAACGTAACGGTTACCCAAATAAACTAATCACTGGGTTTCCACATAGGTGAAAATATGGATATGGAAGAGAAATCTAACCATCATGTTCTGATGGAGAGTGGTAGAGAACATGGCTATGAAAAATCTAGCAATCACAAATCCATAAATTTGTGACGATCTAAGGTACCATCTGATTAATCAGATATAAGAGCACTAGGACAACATTTTTGGTTTTCAAGATCATTTCCCTAAAGTTGATGAAATTGTAATTAGAAGAAATACTTTCGTGATTTTGGTATAGTCTCACTATTTGTCATTCGTGATGTGTTAACAGATCATGTGATAGAATGATGGGTCATTCCATCTGTCTCAAAAGTTTAGAAAAGTTATCAAAAAATACATAAGTCCATCTAAAATGAACTTATTCTTCATATATCATAGTGCTTAATATAATAAAACTAATTTCTACTAAACAGGGACTTCCTGTAGGCCAGTGGTAGGCGATAAAGGCCAGTCGCACTTCGGTTGTGGGTTCGATTCCTACAGCCTTGTCCGACGCGATGGGTTGTCGCCCGTCCTGCAGGTTGTCCTTTTTCTAAAACTATATTACTATAACATCCCAACAATAATATCGAGAAAACTTTGATCCTTAAACAATACTAACTTATTTCCAACATAATCCATTCCAATCTTTAGGCTTATCCATAACACTGCAGTCCACTCTCATAACATAGTGAAAACGATTACCAGAGATTTAACACCATCGTCGATCCCCATATATCATAAGATATGTTTTGTTGGTCACATTCCAAACATTCAAAGTCCTTAATCATGTATTCTCTTGAATACCCATTGAACCTTAATGAAAGCAAGAATGCAGTTAAAAGTTAACACTTTCCACATACCAAAATCCAAAAATTCTATATACTCAAACCATGAAATAACCTTCTCCTCATATCAGTCATGAGCTCATGAATACTATCAAACATTTAATTTTCTCCTTATCCCTTCATTATGCGCATATCATCTACATTCCAAAAATATCTGAATAACCATTCATGGATACTGGTAACATTAATCATACACTTTCAAAACTCAAGGAAATACAATAGTGTAACAATCCATAGATGTCTCTTTATTCCATAGTAGCATGAGATTACTTATACAAAATTACACATGATAAACATGTAATCATTCCACTACATTCTTAAACCATTGACCGAGCTTCAAAAATTCTTTCATCTCACACATCATTTGTAGTCTCTTCATCATCATCCACATAAATACTACCCATATGACCATACTGATTCTCTTCATGAGTCTTTCCCTTAGGGAATTTGTTTGCATAATGCCCATACATTCCACATTTAAAACACTTAACCATTTTTGATGTCGTAGCAATATCATTATCCTCATCCATGGTGTTGACCGACCCTTTTCTTTTGCACTTACTTGCTTTGTGTCCTTCTTTTCCACACCCAAATCATCTTCCAGTTCCCTTGAAACATTCTCCCTGATGCCTCTTCCCACATGATTTACATAGGGGAAATTGAACTTTCTTTCCTCTATGATCATCATGGAACTCCATCTTTCTCTTATTAGTCGAGTCAGGAAACTTACCAATTTTTACTTTATTGGTCATATTATGAGATTGCTGATTCGGCATAATAATGATGTTTGGACTTCCAAATCCCATTTCATTTGGTTTCTCATGAAGAATATCATTCCATTGTCCATCATATCCTCCATTATTGTGAATCATTTTGTTTCCAGCCATTTTCTAAAACCCAAAAAGAATAGTGTGAGAGGTAAAAATCATAATAAATGGGGAGTAACATAAATATCTAACATATTTGGTTTAATCTAATATCGTTACCATAGTTCTAGGACTATATCCTATACGTATACTTATCCTTAGGGGCATCCCTAGACATACCTTAGAAATATCTCTAGGGATCTCACTAACATTTTCGCATCCTAGTTTCCAAAGGTTGACTAAACCTTTCCTCTGATACCAACTGTAGAGACCCGTAGCCTGACGTATATTGACATTAAATTACATTTTCAGAATACTTAGTACATAACAAAAACACACACACACAAGGATCGTAATAGTTTAGTGTCTTTGGAAACTCGGAACGTAATCTTCTAATCGTGGTGAAAGATCTTCAATATCTCCCATAAAGATCTTCCCTTTTTTTTACCTAAAACCTTTCTTTATATCCTAGGGAAAAGAAAACAAAAAAGGGTGAGCTCAAATGCTCAGTAAGGGTATACAAAAGAAAAATCAATCACATCATATTCATAAGAACATAACTTTTGGAAATCTTAACCTGCAAAAGAGAGCATAATTTCATAACATGGGATAAATCATAGTAGTGAAATGAAATTCCAATAATCATAACTTAAAACATGAAACTTTGTGGCATACACACATAATCATAGAGAATCATTTCTTATTAGTCAAGACTCATTTCCAAGACTATCTTAGTGGACAAAGTCCCTTTCTGAATCGAGTAACCCTCGTTTCAGTCCTGTTTCACTGAACCGGTATAACCTACCGTTCCAGCCCTGTCTATCTCATGAGATATAAAATCTTTACCCAATGCATTGGAGGGAGATATAGGTCCCACCCATCTTATAATGAATCCTTTATTATGTGTGCCACATAATCATAAATCATACATCATCGCATAACACATGTAACAAAAATGGGATTCTTGAAACATCATGACATCATAAAACAAATCATATAAGGTAAATGACTTCATAAAAATAATTCCCTCAAAAAAAATCAAATCAATGTAATAATAGGGATAAAAACAGAACCCTATATTATCATAGATGGAAAATAATTTTGATAAAATACTTGAACTCCATTCTTGAGGAAAATATCCTTTCTTCTTCAAAAACACTTTTCTTTTCTTAACATGTCATACAATTATAAACTAAAAGAAGTTGATTAAAATAAAACTTGAAAACTTGTAAAGGAAGCTTCTTGGAAATAATGTGTTTAAAAAAAATCCATTCATGCCATATAAGTTAAAGAAAACATTCTTCGTACCTTTGTCGGAAAAGTCAAAAAGTACCTCGTACGAAAAAACGACAAAAGATTCCTTTCATATTCTTTACTAAAAACTCACCGAAGGGTAAAATTCAATTCAAACTTATGTAAGTGGATGGAAAAAATATTAAATATTGAGGGAACATGGATGTGGATGATAAAATACACACCAGTAAATACTTACGAATAAACAATCTCGGATAAAAATGAGATTGTGATATTTCCCTTACCTTAGGTCCGACTTGCTTTGTAAGTGTCCGAACCTCCTGTATAATGATTTAAATCATGTTATTGACTTATTACAGAATCATATTCATTGTTATTATATCATATATGGTCCACTTATGACTTTATATTACCCGTTCTTTTGTAAATTTATGTTAAAGAAGCGTTTTGGGTAAAATCGTCTCATTTGTCGTTCGTGTTTTTAACTTGTAATTATTCATATGATTACTTAGATCATTATTACATAATTACAGAATATAAAACATAATTTATATATATATATTCAGAATATACATATATAATAAATCAGTAAATGGAAAGAAATACACCGTTCATGGAGACGGTAGTCCGTACGTACGCATGAATGCTGGTTTCGTTTCCTTATTGAATAGAATGGAATTAAGTAGATGACATAAATATAAATATAAATAATTCCAGTATCATTATTATGTCATATATTTCATTATATCCTATTATATATACTTTATAATCATCCATGAATGGTTAATCGTTGAGAATGAATCTCATCGCGTCGTGGAGACGGTAGTCCGTACGTACGCACGAGCGATGATATCGTTCCCATGGTCGTGGAATTGTGTTGAAGTGTATGTATACTATTTCAGTATCAATATCACTTTATAATAATAATATATAGTTACTCATTAAACCATTATACCCATCCAATTAATGTGGTGGCGGAAAATAGATTACACCACGGCGTGGAGACGGTATTCCGTACGTACGCACGCACAGTGATTTCCTTTTTTCCGTAGGATGGATAGATGGTGAAATAGGGCTGTTTCATACTTATAATAACATATCAGTATATGAGTGATACTTATGTTATTACTTAATATTGAAACAACCTAAGAAGAAGAAGTGGAAGAATAAATAAAGATGAAAGAATTGGTAACGGTAATTACCTCTTCTTTGAAGCGCCTCTTTGAGACCTCCTCTTAGGGCACTAAAATTGGTCTTTGAGGAAGACCAGAACCTATAGGATTATTCTAGGGAAGTGGAGAAGGGATTTTGGCAGAGGTTGGCCGAGCTTGAGTGCTCAAATTGGTGTGAGGAGAAGGGGGAGGAGGTGCCCTTTTATAAGGGAGGAGAGGGGCACCTTAGGAATATCTCAAAATATTATTTTATATTAAAGTCAAAATCGGTTTATAATGGTTCCAAAGGGTCTTAATTCGAAGCTAAAGTGGGGATGGGTCTAAATCCTATCAACCAATAAGATTTAGACAATTTTAGGTTATTATTTTAACCTTATCAATTAGATTTAACCCTGAGTTAAATAATTTTACTTTTACCATGTATTTTTGTTTTCTTTCACTATATGGTTAATACACTTACTATAACATGCCAAAAGAACCCCAAATTGTATATTATTAATACATATATCCTTATCTAAGTAATTTGGCCGAATCTTAGATTTTTAGGAATAAAATAACAATTAATAATATATTATTTGATTTTAAAACTATTTTGTGTCAATTTTGACACTATTTGATATATGATTTTTTTGAAAGTCATAACATAATGATAAGTTCTAACCAAGTTATTTAAATTAACAATAAAATGTTATATTAACCTATAAAATTAGTGTATGTCATAAAAAGTCTCAAATTACATTTATTTGGGCATTTATAACATCAATTATGTCAATATTTCATTAATAAGACAATTACTGCATCATCTATGTGTCATAATAAATGATACTTATTTAATCCCTAAAAATTATAAATAAATTCCTATGATGTAGATAATTGTATTAGCTTTCTGGAGACTATTCATGTTCCAAGTTTCATGAAGTTTATCACTAGATTAAAATTATTATACTTATAGGAATTAAGAAAGTGACATGTTGTCACATTCTTTGGTTTTAATAATAATTAAATTATTTTTATTGAAAAATTTAATTAAATTAATCTAATCCGACCCTTAGGTGATATGGGTCGTCTTTTAGTCATACAATAGGATTTTGACATTTGTTTGGATAATTTTAAAATATTATATTTACCCTTAATTACCCGATTTACCTTTCACTATGGTAAATAAAATTTACCGTAGTTACTATTCATAATTTCTAAAAATAAAAAGTAGCCTATTAACATAATTTAGACCCACTGATTCCAAATATGGAATCCATTTTTTAAAATTCCATACACAGAAGTTGCAGAAATTAAATTATAATTAATCCCGTTGTCGAATAAAAACGGGTTTTTGTTTAAAACATTGCAAAAGATTGAATTGATTTAACCTACGAATTCAAGGTAAAATAAATGCTAATGACATAAATTATATTAAATGGTAAAAATATATTCTATTTATACTTTAAAACCATTCAATATTATAATTTAACCACATAAGATATTATGATGAAATAAGTTGTTTTTAATTAAAATATAGCGTGTTTTTACTATTCATTAAAATGTGAAAGTTACCAGAATAATAGGAAAATTTTATCCAAAGTAAATTTTTATTTCTTGATTCCAAAGAAGAATTTTATTTTGTCAAATTGAACTTATAAACATGTCAAAAACCAGATTTAAAGTGGATGCGCCATCCAAAGGCGGCAAAACTGCATTTTTTGAAAAATACTTATTTTACCCGAAAAATTTATTTTGTTCTTATACCATGATCTAAAATTTTGTAAGATGAATAATAATGTTATAAAATTCAAAATTTAGTTAATACTATTCATAACGGCTAGTTCATGACAATATTATAATAATATAAAATTGTTTATTAAAACCCGGTATTGCGTACAACACACGCTATCGAGGAAGGTCGCGATTGCGTGTAATGCAAGCCAAGTCAGGGTTGCGTGTTGTGAAAGAATCCTTCATTGTTTCGTATAACAGAATCCAACCATATTTCATTTATACATTTAATATATATATATATATATACTCAATGTTGCGTAGAATAACTATTATCAAAATTGTATGTAACACGATCCAAGAATAGTGTTGCGTATACTGCAAGCTAATACGGTGTTGCGTATAGCACAAGGTAATCTTGGTGTAGAATACAACACAAGACATTAATGAAATTAAAATAATATTTTTCATAAAATCTCGGGGTGTTACATTCTACACCCCTTAAAATGAATTTCGCCCTCGAAATTCGTCGGGGTTATAAATGGTTTAGTATTTGAAAGTTTCTTTGATAGAAACCCACATAGTAAAAAGGAATACCAAAACTTATCTTTAAAAACAAAAGTATGAAACATAACGGTTACCCAAATAAACTAATCACTGGGTTTCCACATAGGTGAAAATATGGATATGGAAGATAAATCTAACCATCATGTTCTGATGGAGAGTGGTAGAGAACATGGCTATGGAAAAGCTAGCAATCACAATTCATAAATTTGTGACGATCTAAGGTACCATCTGATTAATCAGATATAAGAGCACTAGGACAACATTTTTGGTTTTCAAGATCATTTCCCTAAAGTTGATGAAATTGAAATTAGAAGAAATACTTTCGTGATTTTGGTATAGTCTCACTATTTGTCGTTCTTTGGACAACTTCTACTTCATCTCATAAAGAAATGAAGTTGAATTTTTCATTCGTGATGTGTTAACAGATCATGTGATAGAATGATGGGTCATTCCATCTGTCTCAAAAGGTTAGAAAAGTTATCAAAAAAATACATAAGTCCATCTAAAATGAACTTATTCTTTATATATCATACTGCTTAATATAATAAAACTAGTTTCTACTAAACAGGGACTTCCTGTAGGCCAGTGGTAGGTGATAAAGGCTAGTCGCACTTCGGTTGTGGGTTCGATTCCTACAGCCTTGTCCGACGCGATGGGCTGTCGCCCGTCCTTCAGGTTGTCCTTTTTCTAAGACTATATTACTATAACATCCCAACAATAATATCGAGAAAACTTTAATCCTTAAACAATACTAACTTATTTCCAACATAATCCATTCCAATCTTTAGGCTTATCCATAACACTGCAGTCCACTCTTATAACATAGTGAAAACGATTACCAGAGATTTAACACCATCATCGATCCCCATATATCATAAGATATGTTTTGTTGTTCACATTCCAAACATTCAAAGTCCTTAATCATGTATTCTCTTGAATACCCATTGAACCTTAATGAAATCCTGAATGCAGTTAAAAGTTAACACTTTCCACATACCAAAATCCAAAAATTCTATATACTCAAACCATGAAATAACCTTCTCCTCATATCAGTCATGAGCTCATGAATACTATCAAACATTTAATTTTCTCCTTATCCCTTCATTATGCGCATATCATATACATTTCAAAAATATCTGAATAACCATTCATGGATACTGGTAACATTAATCATACACTTTCAAAACTCAAGGAAAGACAATAGTGTAACAATCCATAGATGTCTCTTTATTCCATAGTAGCATGAGATTACTTATACAATATTACACATGATAAACATGTAATCATTCCACTACATTCTTAAACCATGGACCGAGCATCAAAAAATCTTTCATCTCACATATCATTTGTAGTCTCTTCATCATCATCCACATAAATACTACCCATATGACCATACTGATTCTCTTCATGAGTCTTTCCCTTAGGGAATTTGTTTGCATAATTCCCATACATTCCACATTTAAAACACTTAACCATTTTTGATGTCGTAGAAATATCATTATCCTCATCCATGGTGTTGACCGACCCTTTTCCTTTGCACTTACTTGCTTTGTGTCCTTCTTTTCCACACCCAAAGCATCTTCCAGTTCCCATGAAACATTCTCCCTGATGCCTCTTCCCACATGATTTACATAGGGGAAATTGAACTTTCTTTCCTTTATGATCATCATGGAACTCCATCTTTCTCTTATTAGTCGAGTCAGGAAACTTACCAATTTTTACTTTATTGATCATATTATGAGATTGCTGATTCGGCATAATAATGATGTTTAGACTTCCAAATCCCATTTCATTTGGTTTCTCATGAAGAATATCATTCCATTGTCCATCATATCCTCCATTATTGTGAATCATCTTGTTTCCAGCCATTTTCTAAAACCCAAAAAGAATAGTGTGAGAGGCAAAAATCATAATAAAGGGGGAGTAACATAAATATATAACATATTTGGTTTAATCTAATATCGTTACCATAGTTCTAGTACTATATCCTATACGTATACTTATCCTTAGGGGCATCCCTAGACATACCTTATAAATATCTCTAGGGATCTCACTAACGTTTTCGCATCCTAGTTTCCAAAGGTTGACTAAACCTTTCCTCTGATACCAACTGTAGAGACCCGGAGCCTGACGTATATTTACATTACATTACATTTGCGGAATACTTAGTACATAACAAAAACACACACACACAAGGATCATAATAGTTTAGTGTCTTTGGAAACTCGGAACGTAATCTTCTAATCGTGGTGAAAGATCTTCAATATCTCCCATAAAGATCTTCCCTTTTTTTACCTAAAACCTTTCTTTATATCATGGGGAAAAGAAAACATAAAAGGGTGAGCTCAAATGCTCAGTAAGGGTATACAAAAGAAAAATCAATCACATCATATTCATAAGAACATAACTTTTGGAAATCTTAACCTGCAAAAGAGAGCATAATTTCATAACATGGGATAAATCATAGTAGTGAAATGAAATTCCAATAATCATAACATAAAACATGAAACATTGTGGCATACACACATAATCATAGAGAATCATTTCTTGTTAGTCAAGACTCATTGCCAAGACTATCTTAGTGGACAAAGTCCCTTTCTGAATCGAGTAACCCTCGTTTCAGTCATGTTTCACTGAACCGGTATAACCTACCGTTCCAGCCCTATCTATCTCATGAGATATAAAATCTTTACCCAATGCATTGGATGGAGATATAGGTCCCACCCATATTATAATGAATCCTTTCTTATGTGTGCCACATAATCATAAATCATACATCATCGCATAACACATGTAACAAAAATGGGATTCTTGAAACATCATGACATCATAAAACAAATCATATAAGGTAAATGACTTCATAAAAATAATTACCTCAAAACATAATCAAATCAATGTAATAATAGGGATAAAAACAGAACCCTATATTATCTTAGATGGAAAATAATTTTGATAAAATACTTGAACTCCATTCTTGAGGAAAATATCCTTTCTTCTTCAAAAACACTTTTCTTTTCTTAACATGTCATACAATTATAAACTAAAAGAAGTTGATTAAAAATAAACTTGAAAACTTGTAAAGTAAGATTCTTGGAAATAATTTTTTTTAAAAAAATCCATTCATTCCATATAAGTTAAAAAAAACATTCTTCGTACCTTTGTCGGAAAAGTCAAAAAGTACCTCGTACGAAAAAACGACAAAAGATTCCTTTCATATTCTTTACTAAAAACTCACCGAAGGGTAAAATTCAATTTAAACTTATGTAAGTGGATGGAAACAATATTACATATTGAGGGAACATGGATGTGGATGATAAAATACACCCCAGTAAATACTTACGAATAAACAATCTCGGATAAAAATGAGATTGTGATATTTCCCTTACCTTAGGTCCGACTTGCTTTGTAATTGTCCGAATCTCCTGTATAATGATTTAAATCATGTTATTGACTTATTCCAGAATCATATTCATTGTTATTATATCATATATGGTCCACTTATGACTTTATATTACCCGTTCTTTTGTAAATTTATGTTAAAGAAGCGTTTTGGGTCAAATCGTCTCATTTGTCGTTCGTGTTTTTAACTTGTAATTATTCATATGATTACTTAGATCATGATTACTTAATTACAGAATATAAAACATAATTTATATATATATATTCAGAATATACATATATAATAAATCAGTAAATGGAAAGAAATACACCGTTCATGGAGATGGTAGTCCGTACGTACGCATGAACGCTGTTTTCGTTTCCTTATTGAATTGAATGGAATTAAGTAGATGACATACATATAAATATAAATAATTCCAGTATAATTATTATGTCATATATTTCATTAGAACTTATTATATATACTTTATAATCATTCATGAATGGTTAATCATTGAGAAGGAATCTCATCGCGTCGTGGAGACGGTAGTCCGTACGTACGCACGAGCGATGATATCGTTCCCATGGTCGTGGAATTGTGTTGAAGTGTATGTATACTATTTCAGTATCAATATCACTTTATAATAATCATATATAGTTACTCATTAAACCATTATACCCATCCAATTAATGTGGTGGCGGAAAATAGATTACACCACGGCGTGGAGACGGTATTCCGTACGTATGCACGCGCGGTGATTTCCTTTTTTCCGTAGGATGGATAGATGGTGAAATAGGGTTGTTTAATACTTGTAATAACATATAAGTATATGAGTGATACTGATGTTATTACTTCATAATGAAACAACCTAAGAAGAAGAAGTGGAAGAATAAATAAAGATGAAAGAATTGGTAACGGTAATTACCTCTTCTTTGAAGCGCCTCTTTGAGACCTCCTCTTAGGGCACTAAAATTGGTCTTTGAGGAAGACCAGAACCTATAGGATTATTCTAGGGAAGTGGAGAAGGGATTTTGGCAGAGGTTGGCCGAGCTTGAGTGCTCAAATTGGTGTGAGGAGAAGGGGGAGGAGGTGCCCTTTTATAAGGGAGGAGAGGGGCACCTTAGGAATATCTCAAAATATTATTTTATATTAAAGTCAAAATCGGTTTATAATAGTTCAAAAAGAGTCTTATTTCGAAGCTAAAGTGGGGATGGGTCGAAATCCTATCAACCAATAAGATTTATACATGTTTAGGTTATTATTTTAACCTTATCAAATAGATTTAACCCTAAGTTAAATAATTTTACTTTTACCGTGTATTTTTGTTTTCTTTAACTATATGGTTAATACACTTACTATATCATGCCAAACGAACCCCAAATTGTATATTATTAATACATATATCCTCATATAAGTCATTTGGCCGAATCGTAGATTTTTAGGAATAAAATAACAACTAATAATATATTATTTGATTTAAAAACTATTTTGTGTCAATTTTGACACTATTTGATATATGATTTTTTTGAAAGTCATAACATAATGATAAGTTCAAACCAAGTTATTTAAATTAACAATAACATGTTATATTAACCTATAAAATTAGTGTAAGTAATAAAAAGTCTCAAATTACATTTATTTGGGCATTTATAACATCAATTATGTCAATATTTCATTAATAAGACAATTACTGCATCATCTATGTGTCATAATAAATGATACTTATTTAATCTCTAAAAATTATAAATAAATTCCTATGATGTAGATAATTTTATTAGATTTCTGGAGACTATTCAGGTTCGATGTTTCATGAAGTTTATCACTAGATTAAAATTATTATACTTATAAGAATTAAGAAAGTGACATGTTGTCACATTCTTTGGTTTTAATAATAATTAAATTATTTTTATTGAAAAAATTTAATTAAATGAATCTAATCCAACCCTTAGGTGATATGGGTCGACTTTTAGTCATCCAATAGGATTTTTACATTTGTTAGGGTAATTTTAAAATATTATATTTACCCTTAATTACCCGATTTACCTTTCACTATGGTAAATAAAATTTACCGTAGTTACTATTCATAATTTCCAAAAATAAAAAGTATCCTATTAACATAATTTGGACCCACTGATTCCAAATATGGAATCCATTTTTTAAAATTCCATACACAGAAGTTGCAGAAATTAAATTATAATTAATCCCGTTGTCGAATAAAAACGGTTTTTTGTTTAAAACATTGCAAAAGATTGAATTGATTTAACCTACGAATTCAAGGTAAAATCAATGCTAATGACATACATTATATTAAATGTTAAAAATATATTCTATTTATACTTTAAAACCATTCAATATTATAATTTAACCACATAAGATATTACGATGAAAAAAGTTGTTTTTAATTAAAATATAGCGTGTTTTTACTATTCATTAAAATGTGAAAGTTACCAGAATAATATGAAAATTTTATCCAAAGTAAATTTTTATTTCATGATTCCAAAGAAGAATTTTATTTTGTCAAATTGAACTTATAAACATGTCAAAAACCAGATTTAAAGTGGATGCGCCATCCAAAGGCGGCAAAACTGCATTTTGTGAAAAATATTTATTTTACCCGAAAAATTTATTTTGTTCATATACCATGTTCTAGAAATTTGTAAGATGAATAATAATGTTATAAAATTCAAAATTTTGTTAATACTATTCATAACGGCTAGTTCATGACAATATTATTATAATATAACATTGTTTATTAAAACCCGGTATTGCGTACAACACACGCTATCGAGGAAGGTCGCGATTGCGTGTAATGCAAGCCAAGTCAGGGTTGTGTGTTGTGAAAGAATCCTTCATTGTTTCGTATAACAGAATCCAACCATATTTCATTTATACATTTAATATATATATATATATATACTCAATGTTGCGTAGAATAACTATTATCAAAATTGTATGTAACACGATCCAAGAATAGTGTTGCGTATACTGCAAGCTAATACGGTGTTGCGTATATCACAAGGTAATCTTGGTGTAGAATACAAAACAAGACATTAATGAAATTAAAATAATATTTTTCATATAATCTCGGGGTGTTACATATACAATACTAGAAAAAAACACTGCTATTTATGAAATAATTAGTCATATTCGTAGTGTACAACCAACCTAAAAATAGAATCATTTAGTGTTATATTAAGCATAAATACATTCATATATGATTTTTACCTCCCATAATTGGCTCAAAACACCAAAACACATAAAAAATATTCATCTGGCCCCCATCTAGTGTAGAAAACATCATAGGCACTGGGGAAATGTAAAAATTAATTCCCAGGGAACAGATGATGTTTGGTTAAATAAAGTTTTGTATTTCATAAGAATATAAAAAACATAATCTAGAGTATGAGTTAAAAATATGACACCTCATATGATTTTTGGACCTTTATGCACTGGAACATCCATATCATGAAGCTATCTACATTCATATCCATTGCGTCACAAATGAAGATAACCACCATGAGAAACCTTATACTTTTTTGCTTAGTCTGAGGAACATCAAGGGGTTATCATATTCTTGCACCATCTCATCTTGACATAAAATAAACTAGCTACAACTATTGAATGTATTGATAACCACTGTTATTGGGGATGATAATGGATGTAGATTCCCACACGATTCAAATCCCTAGTAATGGTAAAATATAGAGAACATTGATATCCATATCCCTAATATGAAACAAAAACTAGGGAAATTCTCTCACTAGGGAATAGTAATTGTTATCCTTTGATAAATGTTATGAATAAAATACTATGTCTAAATCTTGGTCAGCTGAATCCTTAACTCCCATCATAACTATGACCCACTAAAAACATCATCGATGCTCAAGGAACCCTAAAGGGCCCCCGATCAAGATGACCTAGGTTGAGTATGCATCCTCTCAATCACCCATTACTTATTCTAATCCTCCACTTATTTTGATCAAGCATATGGGATGATCATATACAAAAAAAATTATAAAGTACATCCTCTAAATGTATATATCTAGACTCTTCAACAGATAATAGATCAGGGTTGAAGATAATCAGGTTTTTAAACCTAATTCCATGGTCCCAGAACCTCATACTCTTTTTATAATGAAAGACAATGTCATATCAGTTATCCACCTTCAAAGTTTATGATATAAATTTAGTTAAAATATACCACAAGAAATTAACACAATAAACAAATTCCTCTTTTTCCATCCAAGGATACATTATCCATAACTATAACACTACTCAACACATCTCACTAGAAGCCAATAGAACATAAAAAATAAGACTAATCTCTAATTAAACTTATGGATATCTCAGTCTCCTCATTCCATCACATTGGTTCCAGATCAATGATTATCCCATCAAAAGTAGTCATACCATAATATTTGAACTAATATATTGTATACCTCTATGAAACAACTTTTTTACCCTGGTCAACCCTCCTATATTCATATATGTCTGTATTCTAAACCTCATCAACCTGAATCACATGTGGATGATGACTAGTTTTTATTTCTAAAAATAATGGATAAAACTATTATTCTTGGTAGAATTAAATTCATTTATTCAAATAAATTTAATTCTATTCATTTAATTTCAACCAAAGTACCACATTTCAATTACAAGGTAAAAATTCATAATGCATGTACCACTTCTAGGTCTCTACCATAGAACACTTACTATTTCATTTGGTAATACAATAAACTCATTTCCTTTTAATTTAATCGTATAAGAACATAAAATACAATGTCCTAGTAGATTTCACTATTCCATGTCATGAAATATTTTTAGATCATATAGTTTTCTTTTCTAACCAATGTATTTATCAACTTTCCATAAACCCAATCTTTGTCTACTTTCAATCAATATCTATCATAACAATATATCTTTCCCGTCTCCCAATAAAAACATCTATTGTTCCTATATTTAATATGAGTATACCCCTCAGGAACCCCTCCAACAGGACTAATGTTATTAACTAGCACTAAGAGAATAAAACATATATATTAGAGGTTGTTTCCTCATGAAACCTAATAATCTAGAAAAAATATGTTATCAACAATTTAATAAAAATAGCTATGATATATTCTAATCTATAATTCATGAAATACTGAAAATTCAAATCCCAAATGAAATATCAATAAAAATATTCAGTTGTGAATCTATAGAAAAAACCAACCCTAAAGAAAGCGTTGTCCAGATATTTCACCAAACTCACCATAGAAACCTGAAAATTACTTTATATTTATATGGGGTCATCATAACATGGATAATCAGTAGCATCATAGTCAACACCTCCTGTGAAAATGTAGACTAACTATACTAGTTTTCCATTGAAAAAATAGTAAAAAATTAGTACTTACCATTTAAACGTCCACAAAACTCACCATAGATCACTCATCATGTATCGCATATAAGATTAATAACATAATATTGAGAGTATACAAACAATAACCCCACAAACACTTCCCCATTAATTTCCCACTTTTATAACCTGAACGATGAAGATCATATGTTCACTCCCTCAAACTTGTTATTTTGTTTTGGTGGAAAACATACCCACGTGAACCTCTTAGAGGGTCTAGAATATGGTGATTCCATCATTCCATCCATAACAATCCAAATCCATAGCATAATCCACAACAACATCATCATCATGAATTTATATCCTCTACCACAACTCATCTACACAAGACACATCTAGTGTAGAAATGAATTTTTAACTCGAAGTACATCATCGTTTTCCCTCCTATTACCATTAACAACCCCTATAATATAAAAGAACATCAACCACATTATCAATCCAATCTACCACGCCTATTATGAAGAGTAGGGGAGAGGGTACTAATAAATTCATCCTCACTAAAACACAATACATTTGGGTGTTAGTAGGGGTATTTTACTTGGATGGGGTACATTATGAAATCACAAGAAAATAAATCATATGTATATATAAAACAAAAAATCCCTACATTGAGGTCCTATGTCTTTTGAAATAAATCAAAACCAATAACCATAAATACACTACCATCATCAAAAAAAATCTAGTTCTTGCACTTATAATACAAAACAACCCCAACCAACCACTTTAAATCACTACAATAATCCTTTATAAATTTACATTTCAACACAACATTAAACAATTAAAAACATAATTATTATCAAAAACATTCTTTATGTTCTAATAATTTTGTATTTAATAAAAAAATCCCTACCCAATAAATCCCAAAGTAAATTTAAAAGTTTTCATATCATTAATTTTTTTATATTTCCTTAATATCCCATTGTCTACTCAATTCATGATAGGTTCATTTATCGTTACATCATTTCCATTTATATTTTGTACTATTAGAAAAACTATTATAAGCTCCTACACAAACCAACCAAGCTATCACCCATAATAACCCACTCATAACTACATTCCCACAAAACTAAGAAACTGTATCCATTTCCTATAACCCATAGTAGAAACCCATGATATTTGAATCAACCACTAAATACCCATCATGTAATAAATGATATGCCAACTCAAGTAACTCTACTATATGTCTCATTCCAACAATCATGTCCCCTCTACCAATCACACAACACCTCTGAACCAAATCAAGAGAGGCTTAACATACAATTATTAATAGCCACACAAATACAACCAACAAACCCTATTATTGTGAAGATATTTGAACTCCAAAAATAACATATTAATATAGTATCATTTTATATTAATATCATATTCTCTCCTAATAACATTATTTAGAATCCCCTAAATAATTAAATTATCAGACAAAAACGATTCATTACCATCATTGAAAAATAAGTATTTCTATGAATTGTGATTTCCATATCTCAAATCCATTAAAGAGGAAATTATACACATAAATAATTATATTATATAAATTAATTAAACAATAAATTAATCTTCCTGGCATAATTATATGGACTTTGAAAAGAAAATTTGAAAAGAAAAAATTCCAAATTGATTTATTTTAGTCACATTCACTATATTTCATTAATTTATCTTTTCCCATCCACACAAAGGATCACATAAGAATATGATTCCTGAATTTAAATAATTATGTGAAGGTTCTCAAACACTCTATATAGATATGAATATTTTAAGCAATCACCACAAAAAAAATTAAAGAACCAATGATTAACCACAACATAACATGAAGAGAATCACGCTAAAAATAAAACGTAGAAACCCACTATCAAATCTTGATCAAACCTTCACGCATATATTATATAACTCACAATAGAATCATTCATAAATAAGAATTATAAGAAGGTATAGATTAACAGGGAAAAGGGAATACCATATATCAATGTAAATTAATCCTGATGAACCAACAGGTTGGATACCTCAAGTAACATTACCATGGAATGTTAAAAAATTTCTACAGTCATCTATTGTTTGTAGAAGGAAATTATATTCCAAACCAAGGGGATCTTAACCTACTATTTATTTATAAGAATGAACGTTCTGCCACTATAGTGAAGGGTCCACCAAAAAACCCATAATGGAGCCCATTTAAATAATATCTAATTTTCTATATTTTAAACATCATAATTTCATACTCCTTTAAAACAATATTAAAAATATTTGACCAGTACCTTGAATCTATCCACAATATGTATTATCGAATTTCAATGCCCCAATTAGAAACCTTGGTTATCTAGATGGAACACAGAAAAGTCTCTATCCATGTCACACTGACATTCTCAGGGTTATTATATGGAGACATATATCTCATTGTTTCCTTCCTACCTCATGTTTGTAACATCATCTCAACCTAACACACCATGACACTATTCACAATGCATTTTACTATTAGAATTTTTCCACAAGTAATATTTTTTACTGACACATCCTCTACAGTATCTATTTCATGGCAACCCATTTCCCAAAGGGTGAACACCCCCCAGATTCAAGAAGCACTACACCATTCACTATCGTGCATATAACATCCTTTTTCCCACCAATGAACCATTCCAAAAAAACACACTCTGCCATGGGCTTCTCAGACCTCATGGTAAACCATAAGAAAAAAATATCAATTTTCTTCATCCTCTGCTAAATAGTTACTAACTTATCATACCTGTAGGGCCAAAAGAGCCTCCACCATAGCTTAAAACATTATTTATTAAAACCCATAGACTTAAAAAAACATAACTCCCACCTCTATAGAACCTCCAAAATTCATCTTGAAACCCTCAGTTCCCAAAACTTAAAAAGGAATGATCATATAAGGATTAGTCCATTAAATGATTTTCTCATTTTATTGAACTTGATAAGAAGTGTGTATTCACATATAATTATAGCCTTATCGCATATCATTTATTTTCATAACATAAAAGGTTGTAAGATCATCAAGACACTCCTTACCTATGGTTTCCTTATGATAATTGTGATTTTATAGGGATCATACACATTCAAATGTTAATATAATAAAACCAATCAATCCCCCTTTATATTATCAATAGAGGCTAGATGTTCCACATTAATTATATCTCATTTATAGGATGCTTTCTTCTCATTTTTTATAGTTCTCGACAATAATTATATGGTAACACCATGTGATCCCTCAAAATTTCATCACTTTTTATTCCATGATAATTGGTAGTTACATGAATATGATAATTACTCAAAGATATTTTTTAATTAGAAGAGACTTACATTGAAACATATTTAAAATTAACAAAAGGATCATGTGGCTGATCAAAAAAATGAATTATTTATATTAAATATCTATTAGAAGGTCCATTATTAGAACACATATCATTATTTTTAAAAGATTTGTTATATTTGATATTTCATAGTTTTTTTCAAATGTGTCCTCAAAAACATTTTTTATATTTAGATTATTCATTTATAAATTACTTTTATTTTATTAATTAAAGTCATCCTGGCCACTTAACTAGTAGAAAGGGAAATAAGACCCAATAATTTATATTTGATAGTAACAAAAAGAGTCCCCAAAATCCAAACATATAATAAAAAACAAAGTCAAATTTTTATATTCCATGTATAGATTTAAATTATTATTGATAATAAATATTAACACATGATTAATCAGTTAGAATTAATGATTAAATTCTACCAAAACCCCCATGTTTTTCTCAACTCAAGAACATTCAATTTCATTGTCCATTTTAACTTTAATTCTTATTGATTATGAAGCATCCCTCTAAAACGTTTGATACTAGTATATCCTAGTATGTATAAAAACACTAAAACATATTTGTGAATTATATTTTTTAGCATCATTTGGGTCAAAAGGCTCATCCTGTTCTATAAATAAGAGAGAAACTTTCTTGAGAAGCATTGAGCTAAGATTCTAGGTACACTAATTTTATTTATCACATGGGACGATCATGTGGATGAATCTGAACTCCGTTAAGGTCATCTTCAATCCTATAAATCACCACAATGTAATAATTATTCTAACTAAATTATAAATTTTCTTTGTATTTTAAAATCTTGTTAGGATAACTTGAGTAATAATTAATTCTTATAACAATAAATCATTTATGAAATGATTTTTTTATTTAAAACATGTTTCATTGTACATATATTATTAATAACCTATTGTGTGGTGAAATAAATAATAGATACCAAGGTACTATCATTAATAAATATCTTTCTTATTTCATATTCATTCCATTCCAAAAAGTTATCATAATCATTATAGCATTCCAAAATCTTTTTGTTGTGATTTATTACCTCAAACTCCAAACATCCCAAATGATTATGTCAAACTCCTCACATAAAATTTTGAAATATTACATCACATTAGATCTAAATATATAATACAATTAGACAAAATTTATACCCCATTCCCTAATAACCATAATTCGACCTGACATTATCTGACATAATTCATTGTAACAGCTCGACTCTTGTTACCTAGAGTCAGTGCAATGTTAATTAAAATTGGCATGAAGAAAAGGGATAGTGTATCGAAATATGGATTATTTTAGTAGCCTTGGAAGTACTAGATATATATATATATAAGTTATGCATTAAATCATGAAATAAAAAACAACATTGGGTCCCCTTTGGACACACTCATATCCATTGGCCTATCCCTGTAGGTTAATCATAATATACATTTTCACATTTAGGGAAAAAGAAAACATACTAAAGGGGTGAGCTTAGATGCTCAATAAGGATAACAATATAGTGGAAACTATCATAATTCAGCATTAAAATTTATGTTAATGTATCAGACTAAAACAGAAACCTTTTAAACATAAACATCATCATAATATGGAAAAGATATATCAAATTGTCCCACTTACTTATTCACATGGATATTCGACTAGTTAAAAAATCAAATGTAATATAAATATCTAATTTCGTAATCATGGAATTCATAATGTTGGACATCATAACCACATAGTAAAGGCCCCGTGGAATGACTAATAAAAGATTTTTCAAGGCCTTGTGCCAAGAGACTAGTTTGTCTCATGAGACCTACAGATGTATCTAGGATCTATAGTGGGCTCCACCCAACACTTACTAATCCCAATGCATTCCTCAAAATAAATGGTTTTAACGTAACATAAATATTCATATTAAAACTAGAATACGAAATGTTAATACAATAACCATAAACCATTATTGGTTTAAAAATAACACCTAAATAGTCAAACATATCAAAAAACCTTCAATACAATATGGAATATTGTATTGTAATAAATCAACTTCAAAAAATTGAAAAATATATCAAAGGATATTGATGTAGATGAAATCAAAACAATTTGATAGAAATATGTCTTTCTATTATGAAATAATTTAAAAGTTAAATAATTATAAACAAAAACATTTATCATAAAAATATTCTTATAATCATGTAAGGAAATCTTTGAAGGAGTTATAATAGTGGAAAATATATGCACCTCTCATACAAGTTAAAAAAATTCTTAACTTAATTTGTCGAAAAGTTCATAAAGTAGCTTATTTTAAAAATGAAAAAAATATTACTTTAATCACATTTTATAAAAATTTAGAAATGAGTATAAATGAATTTAATCCATATTAAATAAATCCTTTAAAAAATTAAATATATTTTTAAGAAAAACGGATGAGGATGATAATGATCTCACAGTATATGCTTATGTGTAAACAACCTCGAATAATAATGAAATTGTAAAATTAACCCTTAACATGAACATTTACTTAGTCGAGGGTATATTAACATTATCTATAAAATTTAATTTATTGTTATTAATTTATATATGAAATACATGCATAAATATGATATCATATAAGATCTTATAATATTTCTTTGTTAATAATATTTCAATAGTATCATAGTTTCGGTTGTTAACTGATTCATTTTCAATTATTTTTTAACTTAAGTAATGTTTGATATGGACATAATGTATTTGATTATTATAAAAATTGATATTAAGTTCTGGAATACTATTTTTAATCATGAAATGGAAATTATTTTTGAATAGTTATGATGGGGAATGAGTCTCATCGCATTCGTGGAGACAGTAATCCATACGTACGCACAATAAACAATATTATTCTATTTATGGTGAAATCATATATAATTGGATGATATATTACATATAAAGAATCATTAACTTGTTATATTTATTATTTACATCAATTATACTCATTATTATACCCATCCAAAAAATTAAGTGTTTAATAAGAAACTACACCACGACGGGGAGACGGTAATCCGTTCATACACACGTATGGAGACTTTGTCATTCATTGGATGGATAGAATAATTAATATGGTTTGTACCATATTTATAATAACATTATAGTATGTACAAGGTACTGGAGTTATTATTTTGGTATGTAGACAACAAAGAAGATTAAGTGGAAGAAAAAAAGAACATTGAAAGAGGTGATGGAATTATTACCTCTTCTTCAGGTTCTTTATTTTTAATTTCACCAAAAGGGCTCCATAGGTTGGAATTATGAAAAAAGTAAGGAATCTAGGATAAAGTTAGGTTTGATTGGAATATACTGGTGTCAAATTTCTCTGAGAAAAATGGCTTTTGAGATGTGATTTTGAGAGAAGGGGATGTACCCTTTTATAAGATAGGTGAAGCTTACTTTAGGAAAAGCTTGAAATATTATTTTATTATAAAATAATTATTGGTTTAAAATGTCTCAAAATGGATTTATTTTTAGTATAAGGTGGGGATGGGTCTAAATAATCTCAACCAATAGGTTTTAAACATGTTTAGGTCACCATATTAACCTTATATGTTTTATTTAACTCTTAGTTAAATAGTTTAACCATTATAATGCCTTCTTGTATTTTTATATTACTTGGTTAATAAACTTACAATAAAATTCCAAGAGAACCTCATGTGGTTAATTAATGACACATCTATCATTATATAAGTCATTTTTTACAACCTTAGATTTATAGGAATATTATATCATTAAATAATATAGTATTTGTTTTAAAAACTTTTTATGTTAATTTTAAACAATTTAGTATTTGGTTTTTTACAAGTCAAAAAAAATGATTACTTCACAAAAAAATACATTAAATCAGTCCTAAAATGTCATATTATCCAAGAAAATTAGTTTAATCTATCAAAAGTCTCAATTTACACTTATTTGGATGTATATAATAAGTATTATTTTAAACATTCATTAAATGGGTGATTACTACATGAACGAAATCCTAATCCCAGAGATTAAACGGGTTCCCTTAATGCCATATCCTTCGTGGATGTTGCAGTGGGTTGTACTACTCATGCTAAATCAGAGGACTCCGATAGCATTGCTCCAAAAAAATATAGACATCAAGGTCTATCATCGATTTCATTCTCCATCGATGAGGTATGAATTCTCTCTTCAGATCTTAGCTTTATTTTCATTGGTAAGTTTCTCAATCGTTGACCTTCAATGGTGTTTCTATGAAAACCATGGAGAGTATAGGCTTCATGAATTTTTATATTGGACTAGTGAATTCATGGAATGTTTGTTTTTATTTTTTCCTTGGAGAATGACTTTTATAGATTATAGACCCATGGTTCATGGGATTTTGGAGCATCTCTCATGAAAGTCTTCAAATGGACACCAAATTTTGATATAGGTTACAAACCCCCGTCGTTCATATATGGATTGGTTTCCTTGGGATACCTCTTGATCTCTTCAAACAAAAAACTTTATTTCCCATTGCTGAACTATTCGGACACCCAATTAGGTTAGACACCACCACTGCAAATCTAACAAGTCCTTCAGTCGCTCGGATTTGTACTGAAGTTGACATCTCCCATGAATTGGAATCACAATTATGGCTTCAAAATAGTGACAATGGGTATTTTCAAGAGGTTTTATTTGAAAATGTTCCAGATTACTATAAAAAATGTTCTATAATTGGCCATCTCAAGAATGGTTGTGTGGTTAAAAAGGATACCTCCTTATATCCCCCACACATTATGTCAATTTGGGTTGAAAATACTGGTGCATAGAAAACTACTGATAAACCTATTGAGAGCGGCCATGTTTTAATTTCCATAGCTGTTTCTAATGCTTCTCCTGATACATCAGCTTAGGAAGTAAATACTCTTAATATTGAGAGTAGTGATGTTATTGAGGAGGGTGAACCCTCTAGTGTTAAACCTGTGCTAGATCAATTACCGGAATCATGCCCTACACAACCTTCCTGCACACCCTTTCTAGAGGCTGAAGATAATGCTACTCAAATTGAGAAGGACTTCTTAAAATCCAGCTCTAGAAAAGGTAAAAAAATAAATGGTGGATGCCGATGGATTCATCACTCCCAATCCCAAAAAATCAAGTAAAAGAAGGGAATAATCTAACCTTGGATGAACAATTGTGACAATAGCACTCAATGCTTCCCAAAAGGAGAACACTGAGATTACAATAGAGAAAGTGCGGTTGATCTTACTGTTGTCACTTTTGATGCTTCTTGGAAAATTGTTTCAGATTCTCATATGCATTTAAGGTTGTTCCTATTTAACCTCATGAGGGGAGTTTGATTGAAGACTCAGACCAGACTGTTGAAATGGCATATCAAAGGCTGAGAACTGGTGAAATCATTGCGGATACTTATCTCGACATCAAGCGCCAAATGATTAACAAGAAGTTGATGAAAGAGTCCTAAATAATTCTCTAATTTTTTATCAGTGCTGTTGTGTTTTTTGGTTGTCTTACACTCTTATGTCATGGTCATTCATGCATGTCTAATTTCATGGATTTTGTTGCTTCATATATTGAGGTGCTGGAGTGAATTCAACAAGACAATATGGATGGAGCCCTCTTGAAGTGGATATTCCTCCTGAAGGAGCTAATCTTTTTCTTGAAGGCATGGTTTGTACCTGTTTTCTTCTTTGTGATCTACTGATAGAGAATTATTGCTACACCCTCATGTATGTTTTCAATTTTGAGCTGGTGTAAACTCATTACACCTTGAACATGCATTGTAACTCATTTTATTTAATAAATTTTTTGGGGGCATGAATTGGGTGACCAATTCATGTCTCCACTTGTATCAATAAAAATTTGTCTAATAATTAAATTTAATTATTTAATATCTAAAAATTATAATCAAAATACCATGATATAGGAATTTTTTATATATTATTAATGATTATTAATATTCTAATTTATCTTATGTATTAAAATATATTAATAATGGATTAGTTATTAAAATTTGAATATAACACTTTTAACTCTTTTTTAAATAAAATAATAATAAATATCCTAATATAATCCATGCAGATAAAAAAGGATCCAATTTTATGAACATTATTGATTATTTCTGAAATAAACTTATTTAATAGAATTATGACATGTGTTAGGGTAATTATATTATAATATTTACCTTTAGTTATAATATTTACTTTTAACTGTGGTAAATAAAAATCAAATGGTTTTTATTCACCAAAAACAATTTCATCATATTAAAAAACATTTTACTCACTATTGTCAACCGTGTCTCTTGTATTTTTTAAATTCAATTCATAGAATTGGTAAAATTACATTTTATGAAAATTTTCAAATGTCCCTAGATGTTGGGTTAAGGCGTTAAATATTTCAATAAAATATTATATATCAAATCATATTATAAAATGACTCCAACGCATTACATTGAAATAATATAGGTATGATATCTATTTGGACTTTAAAATAGATTTTAAAAAATAAATTACTGTTTAAATAAAAGAAGGTTTAAAAAAATGTATTGTTTTTCATTATTTATGAAAAATGTAAGCTTTCAGAAAAAAAAAATTAACCCTATACTAATTTTGATATTCTAAATCAAAAAATGAATCACATTTTGAAAAATAAAATTAATAAAATTTTAAAAAGTGGTTATAACTATTAATAAATATTTTTCTAAATGTCTAGTTTGATTAGTCATGTTGTGCTAGAACTCGAAGTTGCGTACAATGCAATCGATTGTATTATTCAATGAGAAGTGTACCGTGGAAGCTTAGGGTGATAAATTCATACAAAAAGGATCCCTAAAAAATCCATTATTTCTTCCTAAGGCTTATTACCACATGCAGGGTTACAACACTAATAAAAATCAACACACTCATACATTTATACATACACCACCATTATCACATAATGCATTATACCCTATTAAGCTGTCACTATACGAATATTCACATCCCTAATGTTGAATAAAAAACAAGCCAATACACAAATATATGGCCATAAAACCATTATAACTCACATGGAATATAATTTGAAACATATATCTAGTTTCTATCTAGGGAATTAATCATTTCATTAAAGGATTTTTTGATATTATTACCTTTGGAAAATGTCTCTCTTCTTTGTTGTTCTTTCACACTCTCATATTCCAATATAATATGGTAATATAATTCTCATGTGATCAATGGACTAAGACATTCATGAAACAATCCACAAGACATTAGAGATAGTAAATCCATTCATCTATTGTGAACGGAAATGGAATATGTGTGTAATTGATTATATCCACTATAAACTATACAAATAAGAAGAAAATAAAAATTCATTTGATAATATTTTTCATTCAATGATAAAAAAATATACTTATTATTATATTTCAATATTTATTAAAAATAAATGATCATTATTTACCTGAATTATTTTAATTGATACTACTATAGTGCAAAACATTCTCTAAATCCATTGAAAATCCATTATTTCCAAGTAGATTATGATCAAATGTGAAAAAATTACTATTTATAAAACAAAAAATCATAAGATGGGCCCAAAACTATTGTAATTTGATATTAAATTTTAAGTGAAACATCTTCTTATGACACTATTATGTTTCAATAAATTTTACAAGATTTGGTATTAAAAGGATAAAGGGGGAAGTAAAATTTATTTTTTTGGTGGAAATATATATTAAGATGTGATTCATGTTATTTACCGTGTGGGATATGGTTCTGGAATGGTTGGGTCACTACAGCCTATTGGTCAGATTTGGATGGTTTTTTTCTTTTGGAATAATTAAGTCATGGGGTGTGGGTTAGGATGTGGAGACTTAGATGTTGGAGATTAAGTAGTTCCTCCAATTTCAGGGTCACTATACCATAATTTTACGCTATGGAATGTCCATCTTCATAGATTAAAAATTATATAGCTTGGTGGTACCCATGTGAAATGGTTTCCTTTTCCTAGTTTATATTATATAAACATTGATCATGACACTGTTTCTGGATATTATATTGACCAAAAGAATTGGGTAATAGTCCCCGGGCATTAACCATAGTTTTGTTTAGTTCCTATCCCATTTTCATCATGGTGTATGGGTTGTCTCAAAGTGAAATACTTCACAGTTTTCCCGATAAATTCATGATTCCCTCAAACACAACCTCCTCCCACGCATTCCTTTTGAACCTTTGGAAACACTATTTCTTATTCAATATATATTCCATACCTAAAACTCTTGGATTTATCCTAAACACTATTGGATCAACTCTTATTTATTCTATTATACATTTTGTGGTGATTTTTGGTTCTTTATATGGATCCATGGAAAACAGACATGATCCAGTTGGTGCAAGGGATTAAGTTTGGTGTTGGATTTTGTAAAATATTGTCATTTATATTAACAAATTTGTGGTAGGGATTAATTTACTTGTTATGTCTTTGTATGGAGTTGTTTTTAATGTCTGGTAGTATGTGTGGGGCCTATTGTTTTGTTTTTTTATGAAGTAAATTGTTGAGTATTTATAGGTTTTGTTTGTTAATGAAAATTTATGTTTTTTTAAATTAATTTGGTTGAATAACAGAGTAAAAATTTATATTAATTTTTTTTAATTTTGTAAATGCTTAATATATTTAATTTGAATGATGGGACTCTAAATATATTCAGAGTAATTAAGAAGATATTAATTTGGGGGATAGCAAGTTGATGAGTAATAGAAATGTAGGATTTGGTCAAAAAACAATACCATTATCAGTATTAGTAACCACATGGATAAAAATCTGGATTGAGGATCGCCTATATCTCTTTTATTTTTGGTGTTTCCATGGTTTACATGGGAATGTAAAAATATTTTTTAGTTTTCTATTGTGTGAGGACAAGGGATTAGGTCAATTATTTCAACATGTTAATAACATGTGATGTCTACACTATTTACCCATCATATTCTAAATACTCACAATAACTTAATAAAAATTGATTTTTTTTGAAATTATTAATGTATTTTTTAATGTT
Source organism: Viscum album (assembly GCA_963277665.1). Lineage (NCBI taxonomy): Eukaryota > Viridiplantae > Streptophyta > Magnoliopsida > Santalales > Viscaceae > Viscum > Viscum album. Next base: position 330,278,533 of record OY728150.1, on the reverse strand, counting down.
TCTATAGAATGGGTTTAGAATTATGAATTTCACAAGTAAAATTTTCACTTGTACCCAAGTTTTACACATCCTTTAGAAGCTATTTGTGATCATTTAGGGAAATATTATGTAGTATGAACTTATAATCATTGGTACCATTAAATTTTAATTGGTTTTTTCCAATGTTTTCAATATAGATTTGAGGGGAATAAAGAAATACTTATAAATTGAATAGGCTAAGACATGGCATATAAATTGAACCTTCTCAAACTAATTCATAACCACCTTTAACATTTTCGGATAACAAATTTGAATATAGATATATAGTTCAAATGAACTAATAATGGGAAGATAAACCCTAATAACATTATCAAACACGAAATGTTTTTTCAATTTTTGGATAAAAATTATATTATTATACTATTATATTTTGATGTATTTTATTTAATTTAAAAGATTCCTTATAGATAATAATTATAACAATGATTCTAACTCTATGCCTTAATTTATTTATGAAATGTTAATGAAAATTTATTGAGGAATTGTGGAGAAAAATTGAAAAACTATTGTTTTTTACAAATAGGAGACTGAAACAATAACATGGAAGCCATAAATTAAATGATATCAATCAAATACACCCCTACCCTCCAAAAAAACATCACAATATTTTCTAACCAAACCCATTTGACCGATACCATTGTATAAAAAACCTTAACCACTCAATTTAATATTTCCCCAAATATTTTAAAATAACTTAACCATTATAATAGTTATATAGTCTTAGTAAATTATTAACATACGATAATTTTTATTTTTAAATTAAATGAAAATAATATATATTACAATTTAATAATTCTATTTTTTTGAACATATAAAAGCCGCTAAAATGGATATGTTTCCAAAAATAATGACAACCACATCATATTAGCCATTTTATTTCAATATTATTATAACTTCAATGCCAAAAATGAATCAAATACATCAATATTTGAAATATCAACACATTCAACATAGGGACCTCTCCACTGGATCACAATAACTCTCCATGAAAAGAAGATTAAACATACTAATACCCTTACATTTAACCCCAAATATTTTATTTGAGGAAGTACTTAAACATAGATTTAATCCATGTTAAATAAATTCTATGGTTCACTACCCATCTCCCTTTTATTTAGAGAAACTTATATATACTGCCTAAACCAAGCCATTAATAATCTTATAACATATAATGGAACCAAAAATTATATAAAAAATTAACTATGTCCATTGACATTTTACTAATTTAAACATCTAATAAATCAAACATTATCTAAATGAGATTTTATTTACATGGTAATTTCTATTTAATACTACCTATTATATCAATATGATTCATTGAATATAAATAAAGATATATTTAAATACCATTTTCCATTCAACCGTACCTATTTGCACCTTCATGAAAATCAACTAATTTTGATATCATTATAAAATCTTATATGTCTATTTCATATATGATATTCTCAAATAGGCCCTTAAATCACCATTCAATGAACCTATATTTTAATCTATTAAATAATATATCAATAAATGGTCATTATATTAAAACACATAATGATGATTCTTTTACTAGAACAAAAATCAAATAAAATTTATAATAATCATCCATAACGTTACAATCATAAAAATCACCACTAATTTTGTGATGGAAAATAAAACATAATATGAAAAATATGTCATTAAAAATTCTATTTTATTTTAATAATTATTTACAAGAAATATAATAAAAATTATTAGTTCTCAAAAAAAATTTCAAATTTTGTTATATTAAACACCTTTAACCTTATAATAACCTGAATATACTAGTGATCATAAATATCAATGGGAAGGAGCTTGAATAAATGATTAAACTATTTTTTAAAAACATTAAATTGGATATTCAACTCAATATATAAAGTTATTCTTTGATAGATATTTTTGAATGATATATATAACTACCATAATCATATCATATGCTATTTTAATGAATTTAATGAAAATAAATGTGAAACACGATTATTTTTAGTGTTCATAACTCAAATTGAGATATTAGTACTTAATGCAGATGGAGTGAAATATTACATCTCAAAATTATTGTTTCTATCAATGTAAAAAAATATGAGTCAAATATGATTTTAGACATTATAATTTTTTCTCTTAATAATCCTCTTGTAAATTCCAAAAAATTTGAATTTAAAAAAATAACGAAGGTGAAATTTAATTAGGCCCTAAATTTCTTGTAACATTGAGATATTTTTTATTCTAGTGATTTGTTTGATGTTGATGATAATATTTACATCTGAATACTTTTTTTATATCTCCCCAATCATATTTTTTTAATCAAAAAAATAAAAGAGTGTACGATGTTCACCTCAATTATAGAATTATTATCCTAACTTTATTATGGGATTTTCCTTCAATATGAGTATGTAATGGTATTAAATATAGATTAAACTATATCATGTATTTATCAGGAATATATTACATACCTTTATATATATTTGATAAATTATAATATTTCAACCAATATTTTTGAGGATGTATTTCTCGACAATATTTATTTTGGTTAAAATAAATCATGACGATGAATGATAGAGTTTATTGACAATGTATAATGAAAATGATGTATTTTTTTTTTGATATTGTGGATGAATATAAATAAATTTTTTTTTGTCAGAGTTAAGAATGATTATGTTGATAATTAGAACAAGAATTGATTGAGGGATCATGGTAAACACCCATTAGATATGTCATTAGATGTGTATAACTAAAGGATAATGTGATAACCAGGGATATGTTGATATGAGGAGAGTTTGAGACATAGTGGATCATGAAGGAAGTTTAATATGGTTCTCTTAAATGTAAACAATTATTATTAATGGAATAATGACATTGAAATTCATAGAACTGAATTATAAAGATGATTATAGTAATACATATAAGACAAAAAGATGAAACATGAACAATAATATCTTAATCAGGTTTTGAGGGATGAATTAATGACGTAATATTATATATTCAAGATAATCATGAAATTAGAGAATAAATAATAAATCATTGAATCTTTTGGAGAAGGATAGAATGTGTTTGGTGAAGATAAAATAAATCACATTTTAATGAGTAGATGACCAAATCATGTTTTACTGAAACTCAACGAGCAAGTCATTATGCTAGAAATTTTTTTACTTGCTATTTAATTATATGTTTTGAAGAATATCTATTTTACATAGTTTAATTAATTATTCAATAGTAAATAGCCATGGTGGATATGAATCTACTGTTATAGTTATTGAAATTGAAGGAAAATGGGATTTTAATTGTACACCATACCGTTATATGGGTCAAGGTTCTTCAAATAAAAAAGGAGAATGCCAAAATGGGTAGTTAGTGTGGTTGTAGTTTGAATAGATACCAAAGTGTAATAAACAGAATATAAACCTCCAATAAATACATAATTTCCTTCATTATTACAAAGGAATCATGTTCCTAATAACATTATACATAATTCTCCAGAGAACGTAGAAACATCAGTCATAGAATTATATATCAAATAAACTATTTTAAACTTAAAAATGAATTCATATCATATATAATATTGTTTCCCCTTTCTTAACTCTATTATAATGATTATAAATTGAATTTTTTATTATTCTTACTCATATATAAATCCTTTAAAAACAATTAAAATTTTTGTAATGGTAATAGAGATATCATTATTGAGTTAAAAAAGAGAATAAAAACATTTTACCTTAAATTATATGAAAAAAATAACTATAAATTAATTACATAGTTCAATACATTGACCCTATGAAATAACAAAAGTAAATTCATTATTGAAATCAACTATAACTATAATTTCAATATTTTATAAATAGGATCATAAAAAAAATGCATATGACAACATATAATATATATGTGTCTTCCTTGAAACATCATATTACTATCACTCATAAAAATATATAAAAACCAACAACTTATAAAATTCTCCCCATAATACATCACAACCCAACGAATTTGGTTGATATAATATTTCAAACTTACCCATCATCAAGTATAATTACAAAGAATCGAAATGTAAGAAAAGATTATAATCCTACACTTGATTTAAAAGATATCATCATCAATGTTGAACCCAATGAATCAAATTAAATGGATTCACTAACTTCATATTGCGATGAAAATGAAATAGAGTAACATTGCTAACATCTGGATAAATGAAGTAAACGTTATATTGAAACTATGTTTATGGATGTATTAAAATAATATCTATTAAAATTAATTTTTAACCATTAATGTAAATCCCTAATATTTTATGATGTATTTTTAGAAAATAGATTAAATTTCCTAAATAAAAATTGTTACACAAAAAATAGAGTTTTAATGAACATTGATATACAATTATTTTTTAAACATGAACTTAATAACATATCCATTAATCATGGTGGTATGAATAGGAATGAAAAAATTTTAAATATTAATTAAAATTCCTTCTCAAAATGAAATAATATTGATAAAATTTAAATGATTTATAGAATTTTTTTTATATATTTTGGAAATAATACTTTTTCAAAAAATATTTTTATTTCTTTTTGTGAAAAAATAATATATATAATTTTTCAAAATTTTAGAAAATTAATTTGGAAAAATAAGCTTTATATTATTAAAATAAATTTAAAAACAATATTTTAATGATTTTTTAATAATTTTAAATAAATACTAATTTTTCAGTAAATACTAAGAAATAATTATTTTTATCAAAAAATTCATTTTTAAAGCATTTACTATGATTAGTATTATATATAAAACCTTTAAATAAAAATTAGTTCAACAATATATTTATTAATCTAATTAATATCACTTAAATAAAATTTCTTATTAAATTTTTAAGTAAAAATATTTCAGACTTTTAAAAAGTTTCTCAGTGAAACCCTCTTTTTTATTACGTCTATAGGTTTAATATCAAATTATAATTTTTTAGTTCTACCAATGGATTTTGGAAAAATGGAATCCATATTGAAAATTTTCATAATAAATATTATATAATAATCTCAACAGAATTTTTTTAACAATTTAATAATAAATACATTAAAAATAATTACTATGGTTCAGGTTAAAACAGGTTTGATTGGGGGTTAAACTACAAATATAAGTTAAAAATGACCTTGAAACCTTTAAAAACCCCATTTTATGTAGATATTTAGACCTCAAAACCTATATATTTTTATAGTGACCCTTTTTGGCTTTTTTTCTTTTAAAAAATGTGGGTATATATAATTCTTCACAAAAATATCATGTGTTTCCCCTCCCCAACATATAAAAGTCCTCCCCCTCTCCTGTCCAATTCACACATCCAAAAACATTTTTCGTCCAATAACTAAAATAATGTCACCCTTAATTACCTCCCAATATACTAGATTCATTTTTTTGTTAGGAATCCTTCTAGGAATGATTTAGTTATAAACCTAAATGTTTTGTCTATTGGAGAGGTACAATCCTTAAACATGAAATTTCATTTTCTTTATTCCTATAACTCCTTCAAATATTATTCAAATAAGTATAAATAACAACCAAAATATCTCCAATTTATATTATTTTATTTATTTAATTTAATTACCTATATCTATCTCGTATTCCATCAAATGAAAAATGAAATATTTGATCATGTTAATGGTGGACTACCGCCTCACGAATTGATATTACTCATTTTCCATCATCACCTCTCACAGATGTATTTAATTTTTTATTTATTATTTCTATATTATATATATGATATTATTATAACATTGTAATTATTATTTCACATCAATCTTATTACCTCTATCCCCTTTTGAAAATAATAATGTCTCTCAAGTATAAGGTGAACTATGGCCTCACGAAATGATGTGATGTTTTTTTCATTAATATTTTACATAGATGGTAGTAAAGAAATATTAAATAAATATATATTATATTATTAAAATTTTCAATCTTCTTTAATTATAATATCATATATATTTTCTTACTTTCCATTCTAGGTGGGATATGATAATGTCATTTGTATGTATGACAGACTATCTCCTCACGAAGTAATTTTATTCATTTTTTACTAATTTTTATTATGGAATGTAGGAAAGATAAATTTAGAGAATATTTTTCATATATGTGATAGAAAAATTATTCTATAACTTTAATATATGTTTTACCTTTATTTCATTTCATAATTTTATATAAAAGGAAACAGTGTACAAGTGTATGTATTGTCTACCATCTCACTGAATGCTGTGTTTTATTTTACAAATAAAACATTTATGTATTATTATAAATGCATATATAATAAATATATATTATATTTATATCGTGGCTAAACTTGAGTAAAATATTCAAAAATGTACAAAATAACAGTACTGAAAATATAAAATCAAAACATACATAAAAATGCAATTATTACTTATAATATGATTTTAACAATTAATTTTTAGTAAATGGGTATGAAAAGTGCATAATTATAAAATATATGGTATGATATATAAAATTATAGTAATATAATATATTTATAATTAAACAATACCTATTATAATGTAATTTATAATTTTAATTATGTATGCTTATATTTAAGGAAATATATTCATAATCTCTCTTTTATTTTTGGGAGAGTTATGACAAATTCACCAATCATTTATTTTGTGTATTTTTTAAACTAATACTATATCATAAATTTTATTATTTCCATGATATTTAATGTTTCATTCTATTTTATAGTTTAATGGGGCGTATGATTCCAAATATTAAAAAAGTGTAATGGGATTTATGTCTATTTTTTTATTCATTAAGATATATATTATGTTATACACTTATCTATTTTAGGAAGTTTATATATATCCCATTCAAAATATAATATAGTAATTTTTTTTATTCAGTTGATTCTTTATTTTTTATTTAATGTTTTTATTTTGTGGTTCTTATGATTCAATTTTACAAAAATGATTACTATTTTATGTTACAATCTCATCATTTATAGGTACTCTTTTTAATTAATCTTATAATGATGTAATATTATGTTTTATATAGCAAGAAACTAGATTATTTTATTCTCCTATAGTTATTTCTTGATAATTAATTTTTTGATTTCAGTTTTCTATTTTAATGGATTAAAATTTCCAAAATATTTGTTAAGAAAAATTGTCGTAGTATATCTCATGGGTAAAAGACCCTTTTTCTCTCATATCAATGTTTTCTAAAATCTATTTCAATTTTTTTTAACATTATAAAAAGGATTTATTGAAAAAAATTACAATTTTTTATAAAGAGTTTAAACTAAATATTCATTTCATGCTCTATACAAGACTCGTTAGGATTTTATAGAAAATGAAAAATTAATATTTATTATAATATGAAAATCATAAATAGAAATTCATACAATCAAGAAAAATAAATGTTTTTATAGTTTCTTTTATAATATTATATTGTTACTTCATAAGAAAAGTATTTAAAAAATATTTTATAAGTTTTAAAATGTCCTTTTCAAAGTGGAAAGTATATTTTTCTCCTGAAATGTTATAAATTATATTTTAGGATTCATTAATATGATTCCAATGTTATTTTAAATGAAAATATTTCAAAAATGCATTAGGAATTTTTTGTTTTGGAAATTTATTCTTAAATTGGAACGGTGATTTTCCTCAATAAATGTTATAAGTTATCTTCCAAAATCATTTTCTATATAATATAACTAACTTTGATGACAATTATGCTTAAATGGGATATGATCCTAGGATACCATTATTGTTAATTAATATAATGGTTTATGTTTATTATGAATGTATGTTTATGAAACAGGTTTATCTTTCATGGGGTATACCTTGATTGAATTATTATGAAACCTTCCTTTTTTTCAAAGTGTTATGCTATGATCAAATAATGAAATGATTTTGAAACCTATTAATTTTTTGAAAGATCTTATATGAAGGGATTTTTATGAAAACTATTAATTAGTTTTTTTTAAATGTTGAATATTTTATGATACGGTAGAATATGTATATTTTATATTTATTATGATATAAGTGGGACATATATACCCCTACAATTCATTGGGTAAATATTAATATATAACGAAATAAACAAGACTTGAATGGGGAGATAAACTAATTTAGTTATGGAATTTTTCCATTATGGTAGTCTTCGGAGTGAACCCTGACTAATATAATGGTTTGGATAGATAACACATTACAAAATTATATCCTTTGAAAAAATCCTTGACTGAAATGAATTTATTTTATATTTATATAGACAGGCTAAAATTATATGTCTTATGTCACTGTTATGCTCACCTAGTTCTTGTTTTTTCACTTCCTTAGGATTAATGTCTTATTTACCACTAATCATTATGCCATGACTCAAAATTTTAATCTTTTATATGAAGGGTATGGTTTTTATATGTTACACTCATGTTCCCATACACTTATGTTCTTATTATGTTTATGTTGTTCCCTTGTCTACCCTTACCTAGCATATGATATCATCATTTATTATGTTTCTGTTTTATAGTTTATTATGATAGGTATTACATGTGATATGTCTGTGAAAGATTCTGTTTATGATGAAATATTTTGGAGATGATTCATAACACTTATGGACCAATTGTTTATATTTCCAGGTTTCCTAGAGGAATCTATATATATGATCACGAGGAATGTATTTGTTCAATTTAATTAATAATCATCTGAAAATATGCAATATCTATATAAGAAAATCGCAGGTCTCTATAACTGGTATTAGAGGATATGTTTAGTTATCCATTAGAATATAGGATGACTAAAAAATTATGATATCTATTGGGATATGTCTAAGGATAATTCTATGGATAATTCTATATACTGAAAAATATCCTGGAATATTAGTGAAGGATAAATCTAGTGTTTTCCTACAAATAAATATGTATCTGGATAATAAATGGACATGATTGTAGAACATATATACCTTGGGGTAATAAATATAAAAATTGCATATCATGCTTTAATCGAGTTTTTCCTAGTAGATGATAATTGACCTTACAGTGCACCTCAGTTGACACTCCTGGGGGATATGATTTGTAAATTTTAAAACTCATTATGAACTATCATGATAAATTCAAATAGATGATGACCACGAATAGGCTAACTTAAAACTATTGTGTCATATATTTAAGGTATGGTTTCTTGATTTTATACCCTTTAAGTGATTTTTTCTGGATTACGTGGTTTTCCTCTATGAACATTTCTTCTACCATATTAATTTATTTTTTTAGTTAATAGAGGGAACTACAAGGAACATGGTTAACATTTAACATGATAGACAATGTGTTGATGAGAATTGAAATATGATGATGAATAGAGTGAATGATATTTTTATTATTTTTAATCAATTATTATGATATATTATTAATAATTTACACCATAAACAACTATCAGGCTCACCAATGAAGAGAATAATATAGTTTATTGACATCTAATGTGGTGGATACCATGAATGAATGAATTTTATGTTTCCTATATGTAGAGAATGTGGTAAGATTCACTCCAGGGAATATCTAAAAAAATGAGAATATGTTTTTTATGTGGACAATAAGGGAACGGATTAAGTTATTTCCAAGTGAAAATGAATAGTAATGTTAACATAGTGTATAAGAATAATGGTTTTCATAATGAATAATCATTGGTTAAATGTTATAAATGTGGAATGAATGAGAATTTTTAAAATCTATTTCCATGGGCGGAAATCAAGAAGAGGTCCATGAAGGAGGTAAAAGTAATTGTATTATTTTTTAATGTGGAGTGACTACAAATGAAATATATAAGGAAGTGTGTTTTAAGGAATAAGATGATTAATCTTAGTCAATAGATTATGAATGATGTAGAATGGTTAAAGTGTTTATGTATAGGATTTTATGAATTATGAAATATATAAAAATAATATAATTTTTTCCTCAAATTTGTTCAAGAATATGTTAAAATGTACATTTGATCTAGAAAATTGATTTAATTATAAGGTTTTATTTAATAAAATTCATTTGATTAGGGAAATGAAACCCTTAATATGATCTAGAATCTGAGATAATGTTTATGAGATGAAGAGTTGATTGATATGTTTTGATTATATTGGATAGTATTGATGGCCATATAAATGATTAATTATTTTATTAACATAGAGGTATATATTATCATTGATAGAGTTTAGTTATTTTTTGAATTTATGGGATACATTATTAATTTTGGGTTTTTATTTATGCAATAATGTATCATATATTTTTTTATTTCTGTTATATTTAAATTTTTGTTTTTACCATCCTTTAGGAAAATGTACTACCAAGCTATTATAATATTTTGTTTCTGACAATTAGGATCTAATTGATTAGTTTTGTGGATTAGTGTTATATTGATTTTGGAAAATTTAGTGATATTCCTTATAAATTTTATATTTGTAAAGGGTTGTAATGTTAACAAATAGTGTAATTGTTTATGCTAAATATTAGTTGAGGTTTTATATATTTATTTATTACATCACTTTATAAAGATTCATGCATATTTTATAAACTATGCTGAAAATTTTATTATGATAATAACTAGAGATAGTAGGAATGAATTATAATTATATTATGGATCTTGAGATCCAATGGTACTTGGGTCATTACAAATTCATATTCATTTATTAGAGTAAGAGATGAATTGAAATTTGATTGAAGAACCAAAAAAGGTAAAACAATTCTTATTATAAAATGAAAATATAATCCCATTGAATATCAGTCCCTTGTAAATTATATATCATTTTGTGATGGTATCCAATAGATTGGTGCTTCCATCAAAACTCTCTCAAGTCCATGATCTATACAATGTATCTTTCCTGAGAACGTACATACCAAAACCCTTCACATGTACTCAACATATAGGTCATACCACTAGAGGATGATATTTATTGATGAATAACTTGTCAATATTCTTGATATAATATAGTATATTCTACAAAACCATAACACTTACATGGTCAAAGTTTTGTGGAAAAACAACAATTTTGAGGAAACTACATTGGAACATGATGACGTAATTAGGTTGAATTATCCTCATATTTCGTAATCATAGTAATGGATTTCTAGGGTGAAATTACTTTTCAGGGGTGTATAATGTAACACAGTAACATTTTTTGAAAAAAGTTATTCAAATATGTAACACCCCAAGCTTCCACGGTTTTCTTCTCTTTGAATAATGTGATAGCGTGTGTTGTACGCAACATCGAGTTCTAACACACCACAACCAATCAAACTAGCCGTTATGAATAGTAATACCTAATTTTTGAAATTATATATATTTTATATTTCAAAATAGACTTCATTTTTGGATTCGGAATATCGAATTTAGGCCAGGGTAAAATTTTGGAACTTTTCGGATAACACTTATATTTTGACAAATAGTGAAAATTACTAAATTTTAATTAAAAACAACTTTTTTAATCAAAATAATTTAAATTGATAAATTATGAATTTGGGTGGTATTAAAGTATATTTATAATATATTTTTACCATTTAATATAATGTTGGTCATTGTACATAATTTTACAACTAAACCGTACATTAACGGATGTCAATATTTTGATAGTTATTATCTCTTAAAAACACACTTTTTGTTTTAACAACGAGAATTAATTATAAATTAATTTCCGCCACTTCTGTGTTTTGAATTTTGAAAAATGGATTCCATATTTGTAATTAGGATTTTCATATTGTGTGAATTGTTATCTTTTACTTTTAGACATTTTGAATAATTACTGCAGTAAATATTTTATTTACCATGGTTAAGGGTAAATCTAGTAAATAAGGGTTATAAAATAATATTATACTAATACTAAATTAACCATAAAACGTGTCCTAACCTTATTGGTGGATACATGTCTGACCATGGTAATCTTTGGGTCGATTTTAGGATCCCATAAAGCCACCTGTAAGTGATAGGGTCACTTTATTTTAATTAAGTTAAAATGAATACAAAAATGACACAAGCATATATCTTTTATAAAAACAATATTTACATAGTGCTATATATGTTGGAATTTCAAATATAAATACTCATTATAAATATAAAATAATTTACTACATAATAATATTTTATTTATAATTATTATACATTAAATAAGTTATTTTTTTTATGACACAACGACGATGCAGTAATTACCGTAATAGTGAAAAATTAAATTAATTGATATTATAAATACCCAAATAAATATATTTTGAGACTTTTTATGAATTAAACTAATTTTATAGGATAATATGACATGTTAGGATTGATATAATTAACTTTTTGAGAAGTAATCATTCTGTTATGATTTTTACAAAAATCAATTATTGAATAGTGTCAAAATTGACATGAAAGAGTTTTTAAAACAAATATTATATTATTAATTGATATTAAATTCCTAAAAATCTATAGTTCGTCAAACAGACATATATAATGATATTTTTATCCTTAATGGACCACTTGGGGGTCTCTTTGATGTATATTCTATGATTATTAACTGTATAATATAAAAATACTATGTGACATGGTAAATGTCAAACTAATTAACTAATAGTTAAAACTAAAAGATAAGGTTAATATAATGACTCAAACCTATCTAAATTCTACTGGTTGAATGATTTTAGACCAATACACACCTTAACCGTTAAATAATCAACTTTTGAGCCATTAGAAACTGAATATGATTTTATTATAAATTAATATTTCTATCTTTTCCAAAGGTGCCCAACACCCCTCTTATAAAAGGGCACTCCTCCTTCTCCTTTCTTCACACCTTCAAAGCCTTTTGGTTTGGCCAAACCCTGGCCAAAAACTCTCTCAACTTCCCTCCCTACAACCTAGAGTCCTTGGTTTGATCAGAAAGCCATCCTAAAGAGCCCTTTTGATCAAATCAAAATGAAGAACTCGAAGAAGAGGTAATGTTTTCACCACCCCTTTTGATGTTCCTTTCTTCTTCCACTTCTTCATTCTTTGGTCTTACCACTAAAAAATAATAAATACAGTATCTCCTATATACAGTAATATAAATATAAATATGGTACAACTATATTCAGTATTATATCCACCCTTTGAATAACATGTCACCATACGTGCGGACGTACGGCTTACCGTCTCCACGTCGTGGTGTAATTGTTATTTAATAAATTATTATTTGTATGGGTATAATAATGATGTGTAATTCATGTAAATAATAAATATAATGTGATAATTATTCTTTATATATGATATAACATCCAATTATGTATTATTATAATATCAAAATAATGATATTGTCGCTCGGGCAAACGTACGGACTACCGTCTCCACGAACGCGATGAGATTCATTCTCTATCCTATCCAATCAAGTATAATTCTAATTTGACGATTAAAAATAATGTATAAGGACTTGATATGATTCTGTATATGAATAATATACATCCCATTAATAACAAATATGGCTCACATAACAAATAATATAAAGTTAAATGAACCCGTTAACACCCAAAATGACGATAATTCTAAGATATTATTAACAAATCAATGTTAAAAGATCATATATGATATGATATTAATGAATATGATTCTTGTATAATTAAATAACAATTATTTCACCATTATAAATGAGGTTAACCTACCTTAAACCATGGAAAAAGTACAATGTAAGGGGTTTCTTATCTCACTTTTAATTGCGTGAGAATTCCATTATTCACCACTTATTTATTGCATGTGTTGTGTGTACTGCCCATGATTGTATTAATTGTGTAATATTATATAATTTATGGATATTTACATCATCATTGTATTATCCTTCTTTCATGGGTGCATTTTTTGTAAGTTACCAAATCGATAAGGGAATTTGCAATTTCAATTTCCATTTATTCGGCTTTACACAAACATCATTGATTATATTACTCCAAGATTATGTACGGAAACACTATTAATTTGATTATGTCATAATTTCCACTCCCCTTTCTATGGACATACTTTTGATACACATAATCACTCCATTGATAATTTCTAAAGTCATTCATATGAATTTGATAAGAGTAATTTTAACTTATTTTCCATTTGTGGAGTAAAACATCCAATTCATTGGTGTTGTTTTTAAAAGATTATGTGTGAATGTCCTTTGATTGTTTTACACTAAATATCCAATCATATTTATTGTATTTATATTTTTCACACATAACTATGTCATTTATTTATCATTAACCTAAGGATACGGCCTTTATGAGAGATTTCATCTCAATTTTTGTTCCATTGAGACTTCCTTGTTGTTATACACCAAATCACTTTTATATGTTGTGTATAATGTACTTTGACATAGTATATCATGAATTCCTTTATTCTCATGATATTACAATGTTTTGATTACCTCAATTATTTGTATTCAAGTGTCTCTCTTTTGGATAGAAACTCTAACTAAAATACCATTTTTAAATGTTTTAAAGACTTATTCTTCTAAATCTTTCTCATTAATGTCCATGTTTTAAAAAATGGTTTTAAGGATTTATTTATATGGACATTAAAGTTTCAGAATTAAAACATATTTTAGAAGTTTCAAAGTGGTATGAGACACATTGAATCAAAAATCTATTTTTAAATGGTTTCTTGACAAATAATGTGACTTTAAATGATTTCAAGAAAAAGGGGGATATTTCTCTCAAATAGTTTTGATGATTATTTTCATCTATGTCAATATCCTTCATTATTCTCGATTGAGGCTAATATGATACAATACAATCATCCATATTGTATTGAATAAGTTATGTTTGACTGTAGATATGCTATTTTTATACCACTCATGGTTTGTGGATAAAGTATTGACATTTCGTATGATAGTTTAATACGAATGTTTATGTTATGTTTAAAACTTTTCATATGAGGAATGCATTGGACTTAGTAAGTGACGGGTGGATCCCCCTATAGCTCCTCGATGCATCGGTAGGTCTCATGAGACAAACTAGTGTCTTGGAACAAGGCCTTGAAAAAATCTTATTTGTAGTCTTGGCACGAGGCCTTGGCTATGTGGTTATGATAGTATGGAATTATGCATTCCATCATTATGAAAGTGGTTATTGATATTGCATGTGATTATTCGATTAGTAGAGTAACCATGTGAATAAGTAAATGACATTATTTCATTTTTTTTTCATACTATGTTGAAGTTCAAGTTTAAAATGCTTTTGTTTTAGTTATAAATTGCCTTTAGTGTTTATGCTTATCTATGAAAGCTTCTGCTATAATATTATCCTTACTGAGCATCTGAGCTCACCCCTTTCAATGTTTTATGTTTCCCAGGATTATGAAGAAGTAATTTATGAATGACCTGTAGGGATAGTATGAGGGTATATGAATAAAAGATGTTTTTTATGATGTAATGTAAAACTTTATTAATGTATCTAGTGTTTCCAAGGCTACTAAACTAATCGGTCTTTCGAGACTTGATCTTTCTTGTGATCATGCCAATGTTATGTAATAATGCACCGACTCTGGGTAACTGGGGTCAGGGTGTTACAATTGGAATCAGAGGAAGTTTAGTACAAACCTTGGAAGCTCGATTTAGATAAACTCTGATTAGAGCACATAGACCAAAGATGAACTTTGAGGATTAGTATAGAAGAACTTCCTAGAATTTTGGTATTTTAGAGATTTGTTGAGTTTTCCGAGCAATACATCCCTGTTTGGATACGAGCAGGTAGAGGCGGCTCTGGCACAGAAGTACCTAGGGGTAAAACCCAAAAACACCGCTTTGAGCTAGACTTGAACAGGAACTGGTGCACGACAACGGGCCTTGCTACACTCTTGGTTACGACACTCCCGGGGGATATGCTTAAGATGATATACATTTTCATTACAAACCAATTTGAAGTATTATATATATAATATGAGAGTAAATCACCATGGTTACTCCTAATATGTTTCAAATTGAGAATATGGTGACATGTTAATCTATAAATGATATTACGACTAATGTTACTCACACAATGCTTTCTGGTTTTAGTCAATGGATGGATTCCAAGGAAGTCATAGTGACTTTGAGAATGATGTACGATGTGGGAACGGTGGTGGCAATGAGCAACAAAATGGAATGTTGATAGGCGTAAAAGATATCATCTTTATGCCAAATCAGTTTTCCAAAAATATGATCAATAACATATATATTAACCAACTCCCAGACTCAACAAGGAAGAGAATGTTGATAAATGATAAGAGCTCCAGTAATGGAGACCATGGAGAAAAGAACCCCCAATTTCCATCATGCAAGAAATGTAGTAGGAGACACCCAGGAAAGTGTCTCAATGGGACCAAGAAATGCTTTACATGTGGGAAGGAAGGACATAAAGTGAAGAATTACCGAAGCAAAATGAAGAGTACTATGGAAGAATATAAAAATGGTCCCAAGAGTCTATTTACAGTCATTTTCCGTAAATTTAGGGGACTTGGCCATTTCCCGAGTGAATACCCTATTCTATAAGATATTTTCTTGGTCAAAGAATAAGCTATGTGGAAATAAATGGTTGGAGATATGTTTAAAAAGTATTAGTGATCCTTGTTGATGGGTTTACTTTGGAATAATTTTCTCTTGTATTTGTAACTCTGCAGTTTTCCATATAAGAATGATATTTGAGGAAGAATTGTATCTTCTCTTGTGGATATAGGTATAAATAAAAATTTGGTTTTATATGATCATTCCGGTTTGAGAGAATTATATGTTATTATAATTTGGGATGAAAATGCAAGGTATGATATAACATTTGTGGTTAAATTATGTTATGGTAATATTATAAAATATAGTTTTTGAAAAAGGACAACACGTATACCGTGTGACAACCCGTCGCGTCGGACAAAGCTTGGGAAATCGAACCCACAACCAAAGTACGATTGGGATTTATCGCCGACCACTGGACTACGTGAAGTCCCTGGTTAGTGTGACTATTAATTTTAATTAAATGATTTTATTGATCAATAATAAGTTGATTTGGGTTCTTATGTCTTATCAAATGAATACCCTTAGTATAGGAAAATAATTTGGTGATTAAGTGATAAATGTTATTTTGGAAGATGGTCACTTTGTTTGGAACACTATATGTCCAAGGAAAATAGAATACTATGGGATTTCATTAGAGGAGTAATGGTGGATTTTTATCTATGTTTTTATTGCGGATTCATAGTGATTTGGGTTATTTATGGAAATGATTAACCTATAATAAAGAATATGTGATTAGGTTAATTACTTTTAAGTATGTGACATTAAGAGTAGATGATGTCATTTGGAGATGCAATTTAACGTGGAACACTACATTCTTATAAGTTTTGTGTTTCAATATTAGTTTGGATTATATTGAAGGATTTTAAGGACAATTTATTATTGAATGGTATTTATTTAGCTTTGGGGTATTGTTGGTTTAATTTTTGAAATTAAGATTTGTATTTTATTTTTCTAATGCAATATACATTTGGGGGATCATCAGATCTTATAATATCCATTTTGGTTTTGATTAATCTCTAAAGAAAAGATAAATATATAGTTTATCCTACGTGGATCATGTATTTCTATTGAAGTTTATTCTAGCTCTTCCATTGTGACCAAGTCTCCTTGAATACTCATTGTTCAAAAAAAACTGAGTTAGTGGTAAAAAGTTATTAAAGAATGAAACTCTACTTAAAAAGTATGTACATCTCTTTATGTTCTTAGTCAATATCATAAATGAATTCCTCGTCCTTATGTAATGTAACTTAAAACAAAAAAGTATTGACCGTTTACTTTTCTTACTGGGAGACTAAGGACCGTTTGTCCCAACCCAAGTTTGTGATTTTCTTATTGTTAACTTTCTGCTGATCAGATTTTCTATCCCTCTCCATTAGAACTAAACACTTAGTTTATCGTCCATATCCATGTTTTCCTATATGGAATCCTAGTATGGGTTATCTTGGGTGACCATTATACCTCTCTTCCTTTCTTTTAAAGTGATAGTTTTATTGACTCTTTTTTCGATGTGGGACTTTCCATTATATTCTCAAGACCAATTTTTTAATAAAAATTGCGAGGAGGAAATTTATTTAAAGAGGGGAGAATGTAACACCCCAAGATTCCACGGTACGCTTCTCTTTGAATAATGTGATAGCGTGTGTTGTACGCAACATCGAGTTCTAACACACCACAACCGATCAAACTAGCCGTTATGAATAGTAATACCTACTTTTCGAAATTATATATATTTTATATTTCAAAATAGACTTCATTTTTGGATTCAGAATGTCGAATTTATCCTAGGGCGAAATTTTGGAACTTTTCGGATAACACTTATATTTTGATGAATAGTTAAAATTACTAAATTTTAATTAGAAACAACTTTTTTTAATCGAAATAATTTATATTTATAAATTATTAATTTGAGTGGTTTTAAAGTATATATAGAATATATTTTTACCATTTAATATAATGTTTTTCATTGTATATAATTTTACAATTAAACCGGACATAAACAAGTGTCAATCTTTTGATAGTTATTATCTCTTAAAAACACGCTTTTTGTTTTAACAATGCGAATTAATTTTAAATTAATTTCTTCCACTTCTGTGTTTTGAATTTGAAAAAATGGATTCCATATTTGGAATCAGGATGTTCATATTGTGTGAATAGGTAACTTTTATTTTTAGGCATTTTGAATAATTACTGCGGTAAATATTTTATTTACCATGGTTAAAGGTAAATCCAGTAAATATGGGTTAAAAATAATATTATAATAATAATAATTACCTTAAAACGTGTCTTAACCTTATTGGTGGATACATGTCCAACCATGGGAATATTTGGGTCGATTCTGGGACCCCATAGAGCCACTTGTAAGTGATAGGGACACTTTATATTAATTAAGTTAAAATGAATACAAAAATGACAGAAGCATATATCTTTGAGAAAAACAAATTTTACATAGGTTTAAATATGTTGGATTTTTTACTATAAATATTCATTAGAAAGATAAAACTCTTTAATACATAATTATAGTTTATTTATAATTTTTAGACATTTAATAAATTAATTTATTTATGACACAATGATGATGCAGTAATTAGCATAATAGTGAAAAATTAAAATAATTGATATTATAAATACAAAAATAAATATAATTTGAGACTTTTTATGAATTAAACTAATTTTATAGGATAATATGACATGTTATAAGTTATTTAATTAACTCTTTTCTAAGTAATCGATCTATTATGTTTTTTGAAAAAATCAATTATTGAATAGTGGCAAAATTGACATAAAAGAGTTTTTAAAACAAATATTATATTATTAATTGATATTAAATTTCTAAAAATCTAATGTTCTTCCGAGAGACTTATATCATGATATTGTTAACATTAATGGACCACTTGGGGTGTCTATTGGATGTATATAGTAAGATTATTAACTATATAATATAAAAATACAAAGTGACATGGTAAATGTCAAACTAATTAACTAAGAGTTAAAACTAAAATATAAAATTAATATAATGACTCAAACCTGTATAAATTCTATTGGTTGAATGATTTTAAACCTATACACACCTTAACCTTTAAATAATAAATTTTTGATCCATTAGAAACCGAATATGAATTTATTATAAATTAATATTTCTAGCTTTTCCAAAGGTGCCCCTCACCCCTCTTATAAAAGGGAACTCCTCCTTCTCATTTCTTCACACCTTCAAAGCCTTTTGGTTCGGCCAAACCTTGCCCAAATACTCTCTCAACTTCCCTAACTAAAACCTAGAGGCCTTTTTTTGATCAGAAAGCCATCCAAATGATCCCTTTTGATCAAATCAAAAGGAAGAACCCGAAGAAGAGGTAATGTTTTCACCACCCCTTTTCAAGTTCCTTTCTTCTTCCACTTCTTCTTTCTTTGTTCTTCCCATTATAAAATAATAAATCCAATATCTCCTATATACCGTAATATTATTATAAAAATGGTTCAACCATATTCAGTATTCTATCCACCCTTTGAATAACATGTCACCATACGTGCGTACATACGGCTTACCGTCTCCACGTCGTGGTGTAATTGTTATTCAATAAATTATTACTTGGATGGGTATAATAATGATGATTAATTCATTTAAATAATAAATATAACATGATAAATATTCTGTATATATGATATTCCATCCAATTATATATTATTTTAATATCAAAATAATGATATTGTCGCTCGTGCGTACGTACGGACTACCGTCTCCACGAACGTGATGAGAATAATTCTCTATCGTATCCAATCAAGTATAATTCTCATTTGATGATTAAAAATAATTTATAAGGACTTGATATAATTCTGGATATGAATAATATACATCCCATGAATAACAAATAGGGCTCACATAACAAATAATATAAAGTAAAATGAACCCGTTGACACCCGAAATGACGATAATTCTAAGATATTATTGAAAAATCAATGTTAAAAGATCATATATGATATCATATTAATGAATATGACTCTAGTATAATTAAATAACAATTATTTCACCATTATAAAGGAGTTTAACCTACCTTCGACCATGAAAAAAGTACAAAGTAAGGGGCTTCTTATATCACATTTAATTCCGTGAGAATTCTATTGTTCACCACTTATTTATTTCATGTGGTGTGTGTACAGCCCATGATTGTATTCATTGTGTAATATAATTTAATGTATGGATATTTACATCATCATTGTATTATCCTTCTTTCATGGGTGTATGTCTTGTAAGTTACCAAATCTATAAGGGAATTTGAAATTACAATTTCCATTTATTCGCCTTTACGCAAACTTCATTGATTATATTACTCCAAGATTATGTGTGGAATCACTATTCATTTGATTATGTCATAATATCCACTCCCCTTTCTATGGATATACTTTCGATTCACATAATCACTCCATTGATAATTTCTCAAGTCATCGATATGAATTTGATAAGAGAAATTTAACTCTTTCTCCATTTGTTGATTTAAACATCCAATTCATTGGTATTGTTTTTACAAGATTATGTGTGAATGTAATTTGATTGTTTTACACTAAATATCCAATCATATTTAGTGCATTTATATTGGTCACACATAACTTTGACTTTGATTTATCCTTAACCTAAGGATACGACCTTTATGAGAGATTTCATCTCAATTTACGTTCCATTGAGACTTCCTTGTTGTTATACACCAATTAACATTTATATGGTGTTTATAATGTACATTGACATAGTATATCATTAATTCCTTTATTCTCATGATATTACAAAGTTTTTATTACCTCAATTATTTGTATTCAAGTGTCTCTCATTTGGTTAGAAACTCTAACTAAAATACCATTTTTAAATGTTTTAAAGACTTATTCTTCTAAATCTTGCTCATTAATGTCCATGTTTTAAAAAATGGTTTTAAGGATTTATTTATATGGACATTAAAGTTTTAGAATTAAAACTCCTTTTAAAAGTTTCAAAGTAGTATGGGACACTTTTATTCAAAAATGTATTTTTAAATGGTTTCTTGACAAATAGTGTGACTTTAAATGATTTCAAGAAAAAGGAGGATATTTATCTCAAATAGTTTTGATGATTATTTTCATCTATGTCAATATCCTTTATTATTCTCGATTGAGGCTAATATGATACAATACAATCTTCCATATTGTATCTACTGTGTTATGTTTGACTGTGGATGTGCTATTTTTATACCATTCATGGTTTGTGGATAAAGTATTGACATTTCATATGCTAGTTTTAATACGAATGTTTATGTTATGTTTAAAAATTTTCATATGAGGAATGAATTGGACTTAGTAAGTGACGGGTGGAGCCCGCCATAGCTCCTTGATGCATCAGTAGGTCTCATGAGACAAACTAGTGTCTTGGAACAAGTCCTTGACAAAATCTTATTTGTAGTCTTGGCATGAGGCCTTGGCTATGTGGTTATGATAGTCTGGCATTATGCATTCCATCATTATGGAAGTGGTTATTTATATTTCATATGATTATTAGATTTGTAGTGTAACCATGGGAATAAGTAAACGACATTATTTCATTTTATTTTTTTGACATACTATGTTGATGTTCAAGTTTAAAAGGCTTTTGTTTTAGTTATAAATTGCCTTAAGTGTTTATGCTTATCTATGAAAGCTTCTGCTACATGTTTATCCTTATTGAGAATCTTAGCTCACCCCTTTTAATGGTTTATTTTTCCCAGGATTATGATGAAGTAATTTATGAATGACTTGCAGGGATAGTATGAGGGGATATGACGACAAGATGTTTTTTTATGATGTAATGGAAAACTTTATTAATGTATCTAGTGTTTCCAAGTATACTAAACTAGTCGGTCTATTAAGATTTGATCTTTCTTGTTATCATGCCAATGTTATGTAATAATGCACCGACTCTAGGTAACAAGGGTTGGGGTGTTACAAAATATATTTAATTTCATTGATATCTTGCATTACAAACAATGTCGAGTTTAACAAACTGTGATATACTATTAGTATTACTTTTTAACTAAACCTTTATAACCTATCCATTCAACATTGAATTATGAATTTAAGTCGATAAAATTTACATATTATCTATAATGGTTTAATATAATGAAATCATATTAGAAAATGTACTTAATTTTTAGTGAGCCTTTTGATGTTACGAAAATATTATTTCCCCAAAATTGTATTTATTTCATTTTGTGAAAAAATTAAATTGAATGTTATTTTGGAATATTTCAGACACATTGTTTAATCAATTAAAATTAATAATAGAAATATAAAATTTAATTTTATCTTTGAGTAAATTGTTTATCATTTTCTGAAATGATTAATTTTTTCGTGAATAGTGAAAATTAATGACTTGTCAAAAACTGTCATTTAATATAATGCATTAAAATTTCCCTATTTTTAAAAAATGTTTTAAAAGTATAATATATTAAATTATATATTTATTATTCCAATTTATATCTTTTGAATAAATTTAACATTAACGTTTTATATATAAATTTTATAAACCTTTGAAAATTTTCTGTTTAAAAAATAGATTTTTGTATTATCGATGGGTTAAATTTTAAATTCCAATTTTGGTATTATGTTAATGGAATTTTCAAAAACGTAATTCCATATTTGGATTTTGAAAAATAAATATATAAATAAGGTAACCATAATTTTTTTGTCAAAATAATTAGTAAAAATAGTAAAAAATAATTACAATGGTTAATGTTAAAACAAGTTTATTGAGGGTTAAACAAATATAGTAAGGGATAAAATGTCCTCGTAACATTTCCCAAGCCACTTTTATGTACATATTTGGACCTTATAACCTATAAAATTCTATAACAACCAATTTTTTCCCTTTTAAAATTTTAAAAAATATGGGTAAACTATATTTTTTTCTATCATATAAGCATAATTTCAACATTTTGTTTCTTGAATAATTTTCCCATTTATCACTTTACTCCATGAAATTAATAGCCAAAATGAAATTTTGTACCTAAATCACTAAAATTAAATTTTAACATGTGATAATATCTATAATAGTAGGAAATATTTTACATATGCCTCTAACTCTATTCCAAATCCAATATTGTTAATACATTATTCTCTAAGCATAAAATTTAATACAAATGGTTCATCAATAATAATTATTCATCAAATTTTAAAACTAAAAATAATAACATAATAACTATGATACCGCAATGGTAATTAGATAGCATTGAGCATTAGTCGTCCTTCAAGTGTTGTTCGAAGTCCTATATCGATGCCAGATGTGATGGGTTTTCACGCTACACATGGGTTGTCCAGTTTCTAAAACCATATTAATATATTACCAATATGGTTCCCAAACAAATTTAATGGAAATAATTTAAATTTAATCATCAAATATACTTTTTATTATGGTTTTTAATATAATATTTTTCCTATAAATTGTAATAATCATATTTTTATATCAAAACAAAAGGTTATCAATAAATTTACACAGGTGTCTATAGAATGTAAATGCATTATTCTTTAAATAACATTACCACTAATTCATATTATTTTAATAAATATCCCAATATTTTTCTTTAATCTTGTTAGACTCTCATTACTTAAAACCTAAAATTATATTTTTAAGTCATTGAACTTATATTCAATCTTATACTCATTAACCAATGATGGTATTCATAACCCTTATTTTATATTTTTACACATGCGGTTTTAATATTTCACATTATCCTTATATGTTTCATGAAAAATATAACCAACACAATTTTGGTAGAAAATACATCTACAATATCATTCTTGAATATAAATACATAACTACATCTTCTATTTTATTTCCCAATAGGATCACCATGTGTCTCTCTTTTAGCCTATGTCATTCATTTTCATCATCCATATTTCCATTATAATGGTTTGAGAAGAAAATAGGAATTATCCAAAGAATATCCCCTGAGAGTGTAAAACCATATCCATAGTATGGACCATTTTGATGTTATAATTTATGCTTAAGTAAAACCTTACATTCACTTTTCTTAGTTATTACGTACAGTTAAATATATGGAAAAAACACATCCACTTTAATATCCAGTGAGGGATTTATTTCGAGGAAGTCGCAAATAATTTATAACTCACCTAAATATTTTTATTTTATTATATTATTTTCAGTAATGTCTATATTAGAGTTCTATTACCTAATCTATGTTTTAAAAAATATAGTTTATAAGGTTTTTACTAAACTTTCTCTAATATTAACTATAGAAACCCTGACCCCAACAACCCAAATTCAATGCTTACTTCCCTTATATTGGAATATGATAAAAGGAAATCAAGTCCAAAGGGACTAAAAAATTATTAGTCTTGGTAAACAAGATTAAAACATGAGTGTTATATTATAGATCAATACACAAATTACAATATGTTTTTTCTTTCATAGAATAAATTTATTCTACCTAGAATATCCTTGTATATATTTCATAGTACATTTCTTATAATCATGGGTATAGGAAACCAAAATAAGGTTCATTTAATATGATTGGAAATGGTTTTTCTAAATAATGATTATGTATAATTACTAAAAAAATAAATCAGTTAGCATAATCAATATGGAAAGTTAAATAAATGGTCACACATCCTATTAAATTTAATGGATAAATAATAAACCAACATTTCATGGAAAATAACAGAGAATACATGCTATAAAAATATTTGGATACGAAATAATCAATTTTTAAAGGTAAATAACTGGGAACAAATTCTATTTAAATAAATGGAAAAGGCATAAATAATAAGGAAAACAAAATAACTGAGAACTTGTGACATTTAAATAATAAGGTATGGAATAATCAATATAGATTGGTCAATATCTATAAACCATTCCATTAAAACAATAAACTTTTAATCAAATGAATTCATAGATTTTTTTAATTGTGAAAATATCAAGGATAACAATAAATAAATCCAAATAAAGGAAATTCTTAATTATTGGATTCCATGCTTCCATGGTACATAGATCCATTAATATTAATACATTTCCATATAATTTTAAAAATATATGGGTAGAAAACAATTTAGCTTCGGCCACCTAGGTGATTCATCTAATGAGATAACTGATGCATTTAGTGGATTACTTTAAATGGTCCCTAGCCCATTTTATACCTATCCAAATCATTCCTCATATATCTAATAATCATATTAAAACATAAAATATAAACGTTATCAAATTTATATATTGAGTAAAGAATACAGAATTATCAATATTTCAAAATTTAATAAAATATGGGTAAATGAAAACACCATATGTAAAAATGTTATATGGTTCAGGAAAGAATCATACAAATGATAAATAATATGTCTATTTTTAAGAAATTTGGTTGTTCAACGATAACTGGAATGTGAATCACTCAAGGGGATGGTAATTAATAAAAAATATTCAATGAAGTGATTATTAAAATTATCCTTGGTAAAAATAATATTTAGACATTTAGAGGTAAAAGATGGTATCAAGACTACATATATCCATACAAGTAAAAATACGGATATCGGTCATTTATTGAATAAAAAAGATCATTAAAAACATTCTTGATGTAAATACTATTTTAATTATGAAATCATTTTCAAAATCATTTTATTTGAAAAAAACTATTAATAAAAATTTTCATGAAAATTATCTATGTAAAATATAAAATTAATCATCAAATAAATGACTTTGGGTAATTATATATAAGTTAAAAATAATATTCCATTTACATTAAAAACTGGTTATGAATGTTCCTTATTAGTTAAGTGACAAGAAAAATCCATTGAATCAAATTAAAAAAATGGGTAATAAATTAATTTTATTAAATTATTTTTAAAATGATAAATAAAAATTTTTTATAACTTTTTTTTCAAAAGATTGTTTTCTATGAATTGAGATTGTCAACTAAAGAGTGGAATAAACACATATTTTATTAAATCATTTTCTCAATAATTTCAAGTATGAAAGTGTGGGAAAATGGTACTATCACTTGAAAATAAACAATAATACCCATAGGAGAATAATATTTAATGTTTTATTAGAAAGGCAACATGTAATTTTATTCAACTGATATTCAAGAATAAATCATCTCAGTTATAATTATATTGTTAAAATAATGGCATAAAATGATCTTAATGTTGAAGTGAAGATTAATTAATGAATAAATTATGAGTATCAAATGTTGATACACATAATAAAATTATAAATAGAATTATATATAATAAAAATTAATTACACTAATAATAATATAATTTTAACGATCATGAGGATGTAATTTATCCCCATCAAAACGAATTGGGTTATGAAATTATTCACCCCATGGTAACATTTAATTCAAATCCCAATTGATGAAATAGTTCAAATTGAATCATTAAATAACTAGATGAATGAAATATTTATCATATTATGTCATGAACCAACCTGGGTCGACCCTAAACTAGTCACCCAAACTGATCTACAGAAAGACCTTAGATGTGTTCCCGATCCTAATCGGCTAGAGACAAGCGACATGGCACCAACAGAGACAATGAGAACAATTTCACCCAATACAAAAAAAATAAAATAAGGGGAAATAATAAAAATCAACAAAAAATAAATAAACCAAATAATGTGACTAAAATAGAACTAATTAAAGTAAAACTAACCAAACATGACAACCCCTATATCCATGTGACCTCGTGGGTCACTGTCCAACTCATGACCAAACTCCACACAAGGTGAACACACCCATGATGGAACCTCCACAAGAACTAAAAACATAAAAAGAACTATAGTTTTGAGTATAAAAACTCAGTATTCTAGCCCGATATCTATTCCCAAATACACTACCATTAAAATAAAGGAAACAACATTTCCAGTTACAGAAAAAATTTATAAAAACCGGTTTTTGTATTTAATTTACCAAATATAAGTGTATGAACCATTTCCCTTAATAATTTTCAAATATATGTTTTTTAATTAGTGAAAAAGACATTTTTAGAGGTAATGTGATGTTTACATTTTTCCTATTTTTACAAAGATGATAAAACAGTTTCATTAGAAAACCATTTAAAGAAATCCTATCTAAAAGTTAGTCACAAATATCTATGGAAAACAATATACAGAAAATGAGAAATATAAATCGGACAAAAATGAAATGTAGATATACATATGACCACCATATTAATCACTTAAGAAAATATAAAGGCAAAAGACATGGGTGAACCTAGGAGATTTATAATAATTCAGAAGGCACCAATAAGTGAGACCTCATCCTCATTTACATGACACAAAAAGTAAAATCATAATGCTCAAAATGCTCGGCTAACAATTCTATGGTAGGGAAAGGGAATATCCAATAGAAATAGACCCAATACATCCACCTACGATTTTCCACTACTCAGTACCATAGCCTACCAATGCGACAACCATTTTTAGAGTATTCTCTCAATATGAATGATTGCCATCTGACAATTATTTCATAATGGGGAGAGCCAACTAATGCTAGTCGAGCATCCAATCACATTATATAGGTCTACAATAGTGTACAATATGTCTCAACCCAAGTCTCCCCTAGGATGATTCTCATTCCTTAAAATAAAACAATTATAATGAGTTCCAACAGAAGATCCCTAACAATGGACCCCGAGAATCTCTTACCAAGGACCTCGCACCCATTCCATAGAAATGAGGAATGAGAAAAATTCAACAAGAGTTTACATAGCAATCAATTTTCACCAATTTTATGAAATAAAAAAAACAAACCCTTAAATATTAAAAAAAACCCTAATCTCAAAATAAAAACACTTTTCAAAAGTGGTGTCAGGAAAACTATTTACACTAAAGACATTTATAATCATCCTTCAACAAATTGTTTTTGCAGGTTCAAACAAAACCTCTTTACCTGATCATGCCATCCAGGCCAAAATTCAACATTTCACATCAAAACAATTTATAATCCACAACTAATCCATTTAATTTTAAATTATTTAATTTTTTTCCCAAAACCCAATTTTACCAACACACACATGCACTTTTTTATAAAGCAGTGAAAATACACCAAATCAATATAAAGAAAGAAACCCATTTCTTTATAAATTTCAAACCATTTCTGAAACAATATATTGAATCCCCAAGTCAACATTTCTCATGATTCAAACACAAAAATTTATACAAATCTAATATTTATTAAATCACACTTAACCCATAAAATCCTACCATACATTTTACAAATAACAAAATTCCACATGTCATGAAATATTTTCCAATAAAATTAATATTTAATACTATGAAAAATATAAACACCATTTTCATGCATTATCATTATTTGAGTTTTTGAACGATGTTTAAAATATCACAAATCATGTGTGAATTGTTAACAAATAATTTATCAGATATGCAGTGCGCACGATTTTAACAAAACAATGTAATTCAACACAAAACATGGGATAAAATATCATTCTACATTCTATAAAATTATTTTCATAATCAACCGATGATGATCAGAACCTATAGAAGATAAAAATATCATGATGCGATGAATCATAAATTAAAAAGGTAAGTGCAAGGGGAATGAATACCTCGAATCCAAGATGAAATGAAACGATGCACTTTAAAAACCACACAGTAAGGTCCAACGACCTACAGATTAAATAATAAGGTCCCAAAACACAAATAAAACCACAATTAAAGTATGAAAAAACAATAATTATAGAGAAACCCTCACCTTGAATCCAAGGGGAAGTGACAACGTCCACTAAGAATCATCCAGCATGGGTTCTAAAATGTTAACTCTACAAAATAAAAACCTTAATCCAAAAATCCATCTAATAGAAGAAAGTAAAAATAAATAATAATAAAAATAATGATGATATATACACACCCCAAGGGGGAAAAGGTATAATGGGGGAGGTAGACGCTAGAATGAGGGGCTGCGACTAGAGGCGGGCTGCCGGAGAGGGTCTCTAGAGGTGTGCAAAGGTGATGGTAAATAAAGGGGTCAGCCAAGGGTGTTGACATCTAAAGGAGGGCTGAACGTGTGTGTTTTTGTTTGTAAGAGGTCTAGCTCAGGGTGGTTGTACCAGATACACCACCTAGTAGGGGAGTCGAGGTTCACGATGCAGGTCTGGAAGGAGGATGCCAGACAGGGGGAGTGGTGCCGGCTGCACGCTGAGAAGAAGTGCGAGGGGGGTTGACCAGTGTTGGGTGCACTGGTAGGGGAGGACATAAGGTTGCAATGGTGTCGGTGCATGTATGAGAGGTATGATGTTGGGATTCTGTGGGGTGATGGGGCACACTACAAGGGAGGTAGATGAGGGTCGAGGCATCTTTATCGGGGGAGGCAGTATTCAGAGGGTCCAACAGCGGGGAGCTTAATGGGGAGTCAGATAAGCTGGGACCTGGGTCACGCCAAACACACACACTGAATGGGGGGGGGGGCTAATTGGAGATAGAATAGTGGCATTTCAAATCCCTAACAAAAAAATACATCCTAAAAAATAAAAAATCACGTTAAAAATTTAATGAATTAAAAATAATTATAATAAAATGAATAATAAAAATAGTAATAATATCATGATGATAAAAAAATAATAAAAGTATTCATTTATTTTATTGATAATAAAATCATTAATAATAATAAAAATATTAAATGACAAATATTAATGTTTTTATTAATTATATTTTTAATTATTTTGATTTTCCAAGAATGTAAGGTCATATTGTTTCATGGGAAAAGTTGTGTGTCTTCCAAATCATGCTCTGCCCTTGTGCCCAATGACGTTGACACCAGAAAGCACACTTTTTAATATAACTCAATGAAATAAATCCATCACTGAAGCTGAACCCCAGACAAAATATTTAATGGTAATAAAATAATAAAAAACCCAAATACACAGGTTGGGGTGTGACAATTCTCCCCACATTAAAGATTTCCACCCCCAAAAATCCACAACACTATCCAGCCAATCGACCAACACCAAAGGATTTCACAGAAACATAATCTAACCTCTTAATCCAAGGACATCCTATCAACCACCAATGGGACTCAACCACATTTCCCAAAATAGATCACTAGTAGAATGGTGGCCTGAGTGAACTCCCAACCATAATAATTCAACTAGCATCTGACAACCTCTTAAGAGAAAACCCAAAGAGACACACGATGGTTCTCCCCACCAAAAAGAACCAACATATACATGGGAAAATGGAAAACCAAATTAGACCAAAACTGGGCCTTTCTCATGCTAAAAGAAACACAATAAGAACACTTAAACCATCAATACATTTTTTTACATAAGTATGAATAAAAACCAATACCTCACCCGATTTACATGGATGGTCCATGCAACTGCATTGAACGGAAACTCGCATCCAAAAAAGGTAATATTACAAACAATTCATGAGTGATAAGTCCCTCACACTTTTTGTGATTGTAAGAAATTTACAAAGATAGCGAAACCACAACATAATGGCTAAAACTATCTCCCTGCAATGATAAAGGTGCGACCTTAACCAAGATCATTAAAATCCCCTCAGGGTTCCTGACTATGTGCCAACTTCACTCCAAGGCCTTTTGGATGGAGATCTCATTGGTTATGAATCTCATGCCTCACAGTCTTGTTATGATAATCATAATACGAAACGTAAATACGTTGATATGATAGATGAAAGGACAAGATTGTAAAATAAAAACCACGATGTCATTAAAACCAGAGTTTGTCAAAAGTCCCAAGAAATTCCCATACATTTCAATAACCAAAACAACATTAGTACAACTACAGCGATAAAATATCCCTTACACTTAAAAGAATCATACACAAGAAACATTAAACAAAATCCCGTAAGAACAGAGCTTCTAAGAACATCCTCCATGACACTTTCTAGTAAAGCCCCTACAAAATCACTATCAGTGACCAAAACATCGACAAGAAATACTGGGCTTAAGAGTACATGGGAATGATAGCCTCTTGTGAACCATCATTCCACACTAATAACATATGAATATCTCTTTATTTGAAGAGTTTTATAAATGATCTGGAGGCCTTTTAATTCCACAACATGCCCCATAGACTTTCAATCTCTTACTCATCTTCTTGATCGAAGTCCCCCCACTACTCCTAGGAATTTAAGGAGGGAGGACTACCTCATGCACTCTTTCAAACACAGCTTCAACATGAAGGGGTTTCTTCAACCACATCGGCAAACAAAATTATGTTGGACGCTGATACCATCAATTGATGATCAGGACGGAGGCCCACCTTGTAACGTCGAGTCTTCATGGAGTCATTTGTGTCATACCCTAAATCATAAGGGACTATCTTCACAAATCACACGAAATACTCCAACATGGATCCATAACCCTTCATCAAATAACACATCTCCACCCCCTTTCTCAACCATTCATTCTCAGAGAAATACTTAAAAGTTAAAAAATATTTGAAAAACCCCAGGTAAGCTCTAGATGGGTCTTGTTTTGACACAATGACCTCCACCGCATCCATGGTAGAAACTAAAGCATGATGGTTTCAAACA
The DNA here is from genome assembly GCA_963277665.1 of Viscum album. Classification (NCBI taxonomy): domain Eukaryota; kingdom Viridiplantae; phylum Streptophyta; class Magnoliopsida; order Santalales; family Viscaceae; genus Viscum; species Viscum album. The sequence goes on along the minus strand of OY728150.1, from coordinate 330,246,528 downwards.
TAACCTTTAACAATCTAGGAAACTCAATGAAGATAAATTCCCATTTTATCTTTTGCATCCACTCATCCAAAATAGAATGGTCTTCTTGACCATAAAATAGAGGTGTATCAAGCTTCCAAAACTCAATCATAAAATCCTATGGTTGATAAAAAGTAATATGATCACCCATCAAAGCTTAAAGGGGACAACCAATGGGAAAAAAGTCAAGAACCCAGTCAATATAAACTTAATAAATTAAATCCCCATGAAAAAATTGCACATGTTAAAAGTTCTAAACACAAGAAAAAACTATCATAACATCAAAACTTTTCTTTTGAAAACATCTTTAATTCAAAACAAGCATGGTTGGACAAACCCTCACCATTGGTATTCTTTAGAGTCTAACACACATGCATGTTTTAGTTCCACCTTAGGCATCTATCTTCTATACCAGAGATCTGTTAAAATTATATCATACCCCTATGAAAGAGAGGACCCATAGGAACAGTGAGGTCAAAACAAACAACTTTATTTTCAAAAAACAAATCTTTCATCCCATTTATTTTATAACAATCCATAAATTAAACATGTTTCTTGAAAAAACTTTTTTGAAACCTATTTTTTATTCAAACAACTTTTAGAAGTCAGAGGACACACGAAACAACTCAAATAGAGAACTATTGTCATATGGTGACTTGAAAAAATGGTTAGAAGACATATACGAAACACACCACTGACAAAGAGAGCCTTTTAAGACCATGAACCCAACCCCACATGGATTTCCAGGCTAGGAGAATCTTGAGGAATATTTCCCCAACTCCCTTTTTCATATCCCAATCGAAAAACATATCCTAAACCCCCAAGGAAACTAATTATACTGTAATTCCCATAGAAACCTGAGGATCAGAATGAGAAAGAGTCCACGACGTTTTTCCCACAACTACCCCTCGAGTCCCGACAATCCTACTCCATCAACCTGGACATTCCCAAATTATAATGGGTGCTCTGAAAATAAAGGCATACTAAGAGACAACCTCCTCTAATACTATTTCATCATGAACCAACCCGGGTCGACCTTGAACCGGTCACCAATGTCGATCTGCAATAAGACCCGAGAGGCATTCTCGATCCTCTAGGGATAGAGACAAGCACTATGGAATTGACAGAGATGGTGGGAATGATTTCACCTAATACAAATCAATAAATATTGGGGGAAAAATTAAGAGAATATCAGAATATATATTCCAAATAAAGAGACTAAAAAAACTAAATAAAATAAAACATACCAAACGTGACAACCACTATGTAACACCCCAGGTAAATAAGGAATATGACATTTTTTATATTTATCCATATTTGTGAATAAACTTTTAATATGACTTTAAAGGGGACGCTATGCTCGATGGCGTACCCAACACGCAACAAAGTGTTTCTTAGGAATCTTACGTTGCACTCTAATAATAAAATAATATTATTCTAAATGGTAGTTACCATGTAGCCGTTGTAATGGTGGGAATGGATAGAAATAACTAAAATATGATTATATATGTTCTTAAATATTTTTACATTTATACAATAAAAGATAAAGGCTTAAAATACGCAAAGAATTCAATTTTAGGCGTATATGCCCTAGATTTCACTAAAGGTTCACTTATCACCTTTTGATGGAGAACCGTCATTAAATATAGTTTTGTTCACTCTTAAAAATTCTTTTGGACCAAATAAAACTCTTATTAAGAATCGGGACATCAAAATTTACTTTGTGTAAATATTTGGTATCTTTCCGATAAAGTTCTTTTTTTAATGAATAGTGTAAAATGTTGTATTTTAATTCAAAACCACTTTTTAATATAATTTATTTATATGATTAGATTATATTTTGAATTGGTTTTAAAGTGAAATTAGAAAATATTTTTACCATTAAATCCAATAGTGGACGTTGGAATCAATTTCACTTTGAAATCAGACTTAAACTAGTGTCAATCTTTTGATACTTATTGTTTCATAAATCACGCTATTTGTCATGACAGCGGGAATTAATTATTAAATTAATTAATGTGACTTATATGTTTTGAATTTTGTAAAACGGACTTCATTTTTGAATTCAGAATATCAAATATAGCTTAGGGTGAATTTTTTGGATTTTTCTGAAAAACTTCAAATTTTGATGAATAGTGAAACCACTAAGTGGTACTTATAAAAACTGATTTTCCGTTTAAATGAAATTTTGCCATCATTGTGTTTTGATTTTCAAAAATCCAACATAAATGGTTGTCATTAAGAAGTAAAATGTGGTTCAATGAGATTAAAATAATTTTTTGGTGAATAGTAACTTATTAAGTTTTTAATCGCGATTAGTGGTAATTAGTGTGGTTTAAGGTAAAAATAATGCTTTAATAAAATTAGATGAGCTTGACACATGACTTAACCTCATTGGTTGTATCATGGCCGACCAAGACAAGCCATGGGTCAACTTGGGGACCCCATGGATCCACTTTGGTTGGGAAATGACATAAATAACATTTTATTTAATGTAAAAGTAAAATTGACACAAACATGATATGTTTTACTAAAACAATTGTTAAGTGAGGTTATACAAGTCATCTTTTTGATTATAAATATTCATTGGAAAGATAAAACGATTTCCTACATCATAGTATTTTTTTTTAATTTTTATACATTAAATAAATTAAATTATTTATGACATAATAATGATGCAGCGATGACATCATTATTTGACGATTTAAATAAAATGGAAAGATAATGTAAAATCTATGAAATACACATGTCAAAAACTTATTGGATGAGTGTAGTTCGAAGCCTTATCACCTTATACACGAATTATATCAATGTGGGACCTTTTGAAACCGAAACACATTTTCAAATAAAGTAATATTTCTTTACTTTCCAAAAGTGCTCCTCCTCTCCTCTTATAAAAGGCCCCCACCTCTACCTCATTTAACACACTCCTCAAGCCTTTGGCTCGGCAAACACCTGCCCATTTACTCTCTCCACATCCCTCTCCTCATCATAGAGGATTCCCTTTGGGAAGAATCCTTTCAAAGGAAGCCTTTAGGCTCAAATCAAAAGGAGTTACACTTTTAAAGGTAATTCATTCTCTCATGTTCATTTGTTTTATTTTGCTTCTCCAACCCCCTAAAATCTTTTTATTTACTTATTTTGTAACAACACCAGTATCTTAAATATACTAGGATGTTGTTATAAGATTTATTCGAGCTACACTCTCACACAACTACATCAAATGGTTAAAGAACATACGGTTTCCGTGGATGGTGAAATTCTGCCTCCCGAAACGATGATTGTTCAATACTCATTTAACACCTTCAACGGTGGCCATTATGATGTCACTATTTTTATATATGATATATAATATGTTTATGTTTTATTTATGCTTTTTTATTTTTCATTTTTGTCTTAACTTTATGGCTTCCATTATGGGTATACGCGATATCTTCATTTAAGGAAGTGCGGACTACCGCCCCCTCAAAGTGATTTGATTCGTTAAATACCATATGTGGGACGTATAAAGGATGGAACTATGATATTATATATGATATTATACTGTAATTATAATATAACTTTATATCATTATTATTCCATTCTATAAAATATGAAATAGAAATGAATGTAGCGTTCATGCGTACGTACGGCTTACCGTCTCCATGAACGGTGCATTTCATTTCTTACCCCTAAATGATTATGTAATGTTATAAATTCATGAATGTACTGGATATATATGACATATATGATATCCAAATCATGAATATTATTCTGGATATAATAAAAATTTTACCACACAAACAACATGTAATGGTAAGAAGTCCACTTTCGACTTAAGAACCAAATATCGACAAAACAAACATTATTAACTTAAATGTTTACATAATGTTTATAACATGAAAATAAGTGATATAATAGGAATAATGAAATATAAAAAGGTTCTTAATAAAGTGGAAATTAACTCATGTTTATTATTCAGTACGTTAAAGAACGATCGAGTCAAGTCGGACCCGAGGTAAGGGATCCTTCTCTTCTCTTTCTTTTTAAGTACACACTTTTATGTCATTCCTTTTAAAGCTCATCTTTCTTGTTATTGGGATGATATTTTATATTAATCCTACTGTAATTTTTATGTTCATGTGATGAGAGACCATATTCTCTTTCATCAATCCATTTTGGAAGTTTTGATTGGCGCCGTTAGGCTGCCGAACTTTCGTAAGAGATCTAACTTATCTCTTTCTTTTTAAGTACTCTCCTTTATGTCACTTCTTTTAAGCTCCTATTTGTAATGTTGGGGGATGTTATTTTATATTCCTATTGCTGTAAATTATATTGTAATGTGATGAGATACCCTATTTGATCTCATCAATCCATTTTCGGAAGTTTTCTGTGGCGCCGTTAGGCTGCGGAGTTTTCGTGAGGGATTTTTCATCTCACTTTTAATCCCGTGAGATTTATGCTACATTTGCCACAAATTCCATTGAGTGGTGTATGTTCTGCCCATTATTCTACTCTTTGTGTAATATACTTTCGTTTATGAGTATTTACATCAATTACCTATTGTCTTTCTTTCATGGGGTGTATGTTTTGAAAGATACCCAAGTCGGTAAGGGAACCTTTCACCCTCCTCTTTTTAAAAAGACTTCTTTTATAGGGTCTTTTAATTTACATATTTTTATGTTGGGATATGTTCTCATACATCCTTATTGATTCAAATTTTATGTCCAAGTGATGAGATACACTTTTTATCTCTCATCAACTCATTTTGATGTGATGCCGTTAGGCTGTCAAGGGAACTTTTTAACCCAATTTCGATTTCTTTGGGTTCAACTTGTAGTCATTGAATATGTCATCCATTGAATGTGTGTGAATGACCTTTTATTGTTTTACACATAATATCCACTTATATTGGGTGTATATATATTTTTCACACATATTTTTTGAGATTTATTTGTCCTTAATTTAAGGATACCTTCTTTATAAGGGATTTCATCACATTTGACATTTCTATTGAGGGCTCATTGTTGTTATGCACCAATTCACTCTTATATGGTGTATATACTGTCCTTTGGAGTATTATATCATTAATCCTTTTATTCTCATGATATTATAAAATTCTGACTAAATGTTATTCCTCGATTATTGTATTCAAGTGTCTCTAATTTTTGTAAAACCCCTTTAACCAAAATATCTTTTTAAATGTTTTAATTATTTGTTCTTATTAATATCCATGTTTTCAAAAATGGTTTTAAGGATTTATTTATATGGATATTAATGGTTTAAAATGTTAAAAGCTTCAAGGTGGTATGGGACACTTTGATTCAAAAATATCTTTATTAAATGTTTTAAATGGTTTTGGAAATGGTTTCTTTTTGAATGGATTCATTATTTCAATATCCTAAAATGTTATATTGTGATTGAAATGTGGAAATGTTATGTTTACTTTATTCATGTTTATGTGATACTATTATGTTATGGTTCTTGGGCATTGTTATGAAGAACGGGTGGTTCCGTGATAAACTAAGGGCGGGTGAGCCCGATATAGCTCTCCAATGCATTGGGTAACGCGATGGAGTGAAACGTTATGGTTTCTCCGAAGAGATTTAGGGAATATACTTTGATGGGTATTCCAAACGTAACCAAGAGGGTTACTCCCTACGTAAGAATGTTATGAATGCCTCAAGTTACCTTTATGTCTTATGTTTTCTATGATTTATTCATGATTTGATATGCCTATGTTTTATGGGTAAAGTATGATTTCATTCTTATGTATTTATGAACTCATGTTTCCTTTCCATATTTTTATAACCCTTACTGAGCTTTTTATGCTCATCCCAAGTTTTTGAAATGTTTTTCACAGGTCAAGGGAAAGGTACATGATGTGATGATAGTGTCAAGGATGTGTCAAGAAAGAATCCGTGTTTTATTTTAAATAGGTTTCCGTTGATGGGAAGAATGAATAGTGTCTTTTATGTAACCACTTTGTTTAAATGTGGAATGTAATGCAAGTTTCATGATCTAATTCTCTAAAACTCTAAACCTGAAAAGATCCTCAATGTGTAATCTTGTAATAACTCAAGATTATGTACGGTTTAAGGCTGGGGCCTTATAGTTGGTATCAAAGGCCGGTTTAGAAAACTTTAGAGGTTAGGGTATTCTTTAATCATAAGTGACATTACCATAATGGTTAGGATTTCAGAAAGATTCCTAGTTTTAGATAAAGTGAATGAGTAAGTATATCTTAGTGTTTACCTTCCTCGTTAGTACATGATGGTTTTGTTGATATACTCACACTGACCTTTTTGGTTTTAGTAAATGGATGGATCTAGCTGGCACCAAAGTGACAATGGGTTTGAAGGAAACTGTGGTAGTTCTCTGATTAAGATACTCGATGAGATGGGGGATTCAATGAGGAATCTCATGGTTTTTCTAAACCAACTATCAAGGATTCATGATCAACCACTTGAACCTTGGTGAGTTCTCTAATGCATCATGTACGAGATGGCCAACTCGATGTGGAAATTCAGGTAATAATTATTAAGGTAACCATTAGGGTTTATATGATCCTTACTTTTGAGGTAATTATGGGTTATTATATGATATGATGGAAAATGAAGGGAATGAGATAAAATTGAGGTTAAAATATGTTATCATTATTCTTGAAGATTTTATCTCATTTTGGGGAATGTTTTAAGAATTATATAGTTTTGGAAAAAGGACAACACGCAGACCGTGTGACATCCCGTCGCGTCGGACAAAGCTGCGGGAATCGAACCCACAACCAAAGTGCGACTGGTATTTATCGCCTACCACTGGACTGCGTGAAGTCCCTGGTTAGTTTGACCGATTCTTTTTAGTTATATGATTTTATGAATTAAGAGTAAGTTGATTTTGGAGGATATGTGATTAGGATAATTACTTTTCAATGTGAGACTTTAGGAGCAACTGATGTTTTTTGGAGATAAATGTTACGATTTAACTTGGTAGACTATGTGACTAAATCCTTCAAATATTTGGGTTTCAATCTTAGTTTGGTTTACTTTGAAGAATTTTATGGACAAATGGTCCTCGTTGAACTTTGGGTTTTGTTGGACAGATTTTGGAGATTAAGAATAGATTTTCTTTTTATAAATGGTTATCCTTTTCTGGATTATCTGATCTTGTACTAGCCTTTTTGGTTTTGGTTTTGGTTAAAGACATGGGAAGTATATAGTTCTATTTTGTGGATTAGGTGATTCTCTAGAAGTTGATTATAGTACTCTTAATGTGAACAAGTCTTCCTAAATACTCGTCTTTTAGAGGAAATATGAGTTTGTGTAAGGAATCTAATAAAAGTTGAATGTCAGTATGATAAGTGATTATGTTTCCTTATGAATAAATTCCTCAATAAAAATTAACTTAAAACAAAAATGTTGTCTATTAACTTTTCCTACTGGGGAATCGAATACCGTTTAACCCATCACAAGTTTGTGATTTTCTCGTGGTTAACTTTCTCCTAAACATGTTTTCTATCACTCTCCCTCAGAACATGACCCTTTGTTTTTTCCTCCATGTCCATATTTTCATACTTGGAATCCTAGTATGGGTTAACTCGGGTGACCTTTGTACTTATCTTTCTTTATTTTAAAGTGATTTTTTTTACCGACTCTTCTCCGATGTGGGACGTTCAAGGATGTTTCCAAGCGCAATTTTAAAATTGAGAGGACGCAATTCCCAAAAGGGGGGAAGGATGTGACACCCCAGGTAGATAAGGAATATGACATTTTCATATTTATCCATATTTGTGAATAAAATATTAATATGACTTTAAAGGGGACGCTATGCTCGATGGCGTACCCAACACGCAACAACGAGTTTCTTGGGAATCTTACGTTGCACTCTAATAATAAAATAATATTATTCTAAATGGTAGTTAACATGTAGCCGTTGTAATGGCGGGAATGGATAGAAATAACTAAAACATGATTCTATATGTTCTTAAATATTTTTACATTTATACAATAAAAGATAAAGGCTTAAAATACGGAAAGAATTCAATTTTAGGCGTATATGCCCTAGTTTTCACTAAAGGTTCACTTATCGCCTTTTGATGGAGAACCGTCATTAAATATAGTTTTTTTCACTCTTAAACATTCTTTTGGACCAAATAAAACTCTTATTAAGAATCGGGACATCAAAATTTACTTTGTGTAAATATTTGGTATCTTTCCGATAAAGTTCTTTTTTTTAACGAATACTGTAAAATGTTGTATTTTAATTCAAAACCAGTTTTTAATCTAATTTATTTATATGATTAGATTATATTTTGAATTGGTTTTAAAGTGAAATTAGAAAATATTTTTACCATTAAATCCAATAGTGGTCGTTGGAATCAATTTCACTTTGAAATCAGACTTAAACTAGTGTCAATCTTTTGATACTTATTGTTTCATAAAACACGCTATTTGTCATGACAGCGGGAATTAATTATTAAATTAATTAATGTGACTTATATGTTTTGAAATTTGTAAAACGGACTTCATTTTTGAATTCAGAATATCAAATATAGCTTAGGGTGAATTTTTGGGATTTTTCTGAAAAACTTCAATTTTTGATGAATAGTGAAACCACTAAGTGGTACTTATAAAAACTGATTTTCCGTTTAAATGAAATTTTTCCATCATTGTGTTTTGATTTTCCAAAATCTAACATACATGGTTGTCATTAAGAAATAAAATGTGGTTCAATGAGATTAAAATAATTTTTTGGTGAATAGTAACTTATTAAGTTTTCAATCGCGATTAGTGGTAATTAGTGTGGTTTAAGGTAAAAATAATGTTTTAATAAAATGAGATGAGCTTGACACATGTCTTAACCTCATTGGTTGTATCATGGCCGACCAAGACAAGCCATGGGTCAACTTGGGGACCCCATGGATCCACATTGTTTGGGAAATGACATAAATAACATTTTATTTAATGTAAAAGTAAAATTGACACAAACATGATATGTTTTACTAAAACAATTTTTAAGTGAGGTTATACAAGTCATCTTTTTGATTATAAATATTCATTGGAAAGCTAAAACGATTTCCTATATCAAAGTATTTTTTTTATAATTTTTAGACATTAAATAAATTAAATTATTTATGACATAATAATGATGTAGCGATGACATCATTATTTGACGATTTAAATAAAATGGAAAGATAATGTAAAATCTATGAACTACAAATTTCCAAAACTTATTGGATGAGTGTATTTCGAAGCCTTATCACCTTATCCACGAATTATATCAATGTGGGATCTTTTGAAACCGAAACACATTTTCAAATTAAGTAATATTTCTTTACTTTCCAAAAGTGCCCCTCCTCTTCTCTTATAAGAGGCCCCCACCTCTACCTCATTTAACACACTCCTCAATCCTTTGTCTAGGCCAACCCCTGCCCATTTACTCTCTCCACATACCTATCCTCATCCTAGTGGATTCCCTTTGGGCAGAATCCTTTCAAAGGAAGCCTTTAGGCCCAAATCAAAATGAGTTACACTTTTAAAGGTAATTCATTCTCTCATGTTCATTTGTTTTATTTTTCTTCTCCAACCCCCTAAACTCTTTTATTTACTTATTTTGTAACAACACCAGTATCTTCAATATACTAGGATGTTGTTATAAGATTTATTCGAGCTACACTCTCACACAAATACATCAAATGGTTAAAGAACATACGGTTTCCGTGGATGGTGAAATTCTGCCTCCCGAAATGATGATTGTTCAATACTCATTTAACACCTTCAAAGGTGGCCATTATGATGTACCTATTTTTATATATGATATATAATATGTTTATGTTTTATTTATGCTTCTGTATTTTTCATTTTTGTCTTACCTTTATGGCTTCTATTATGGTTATACGCGATATCTTCATTTAAGGAAGTGCGGACTACCGCCCCCTCAAAGTGATTTGATTCGTTAAATACCATATGTGGGACGTATAAAGGATGGAACTATGATATTATATATGAAATTATACTGTAATTATAATATACCTTTATATCATTATTATTACATTCTATAAAATATGAAATAGAAATGAAAGTAGCGTTCATGCGTACGTACGGCTTACCGTCTCCATGAACGGTGAATTTCATTTCTTACCCCTAAATGATTATGTAATGTTATAAATGCATGAATTTACTGGATATATATGACATAAATGATATCCAAATCATGAATATTATTCTGGATATAATAAACATTTGACCACACGAACAACATGTAATGGTAAGAAGTCCACTTTCGACTTAAGAACCAAATATCGACAAAACAAACATTATTAACTTAAATGTTTACATAATGTTTATAACATGGAAATAAGTGATCTAATAGGAATAATGAACTAGAAAAAGGTTCTTAATAAAGTGGAAATTAACTCATGTTTATTATTCAGGACGTTAAAGAACGATCGAGTCAAGTCGGACCCGAGGTAAGGGATCCTACTCCTCTCTTTCTTTTTAAGTACACACTTTTATGTCATTCCTTTTAAAGCTCATCTTTCTTGTTATTGGGATGATATTTTATATTAATCCTACTTTTATTTTTATGTTCATGTGATGAGAGACCCTATTCTCTCTCATCAATCCATTTTGGATGTTTTGATTGGCGCCGTTAGGCTGCCGAACTTTCGTAAGAGATCTAACTTCTCTCTTTCTTTTTAAGTACTCTCCTTTATGTCACTTCTTTTAAGCTCCTATTTGTAATGTTGTGGGATGTTCTTTTATATTCCTCTTTCTGTACATTATATTTTAATGTGATGAGATACCCTATTTGATCTCATCAATCCATATTCGTAAGTTTTATGTGGCGCTGTTAGGCTGCGGAGTTTTCGTGAGGGATTTTTCATCTCACTTTTATTCCCGTGAGATTTATGCTACATTTTCCACAAATCCCATTGAGTGGTGTATGTACTGCCCATTATTCTACTCTTTGTGTAATATACTTGTGTTTATGAGTATTTACATCAATGACCTATTGTCTTTCTTTCATGGGGTGTATGTTTTGAAAGATACCCAAGTCGGTAAGGAAACCTTTCACCCTCCTCTTTTTTAAAAGACTTCTTTTATTGGGTCTTTTAATTTACATATTTTTATGTTGGGATATGTTCTCATACATACTTATTGATGCAAATTTTATGTCCAAGTTATGATATACACTTTTTATCTCTCATCAACTCATTTTGATGTGATGCCGTTAGGCTGTCAAGGGAACTTTTTAACCCAATTTCGATTTCTTTGGGTTCAACTTGTAGTCATTGAATACGTCATCCATTGAATGTGTGTGAATGAACTTTTATTGTTTTACACTTAATATACACTTATATTGGGTGTATATATATTTGTCACACATATTTTTTGAGATTTATTTGTCCTTAATTTAAGGATACCTTCTTTATAAGGGATTTCATCACATTTGACATTTCTATTATGGGCTCATTGTTGTTATGCACCAATTCACTCTTATATGGTGTATATACTGTCCTTTGGAGTATTATATCATGAATCCTTTTATTCTCATGATATTATAAAATTCTGACTAAATGTTATTCCTCGATTATTGTATTCAAGTGTCTCTAATTTTGGTAAAACCCCTTTAACCAAAATATCGTTTTAAATGTTTTAATTATTTGTTCTTATTAATATCCATGTTTTAAAAATGGTTTTAAGGATTTATATATATGGATATTAATGGTTTAAAATGTTAAAAGCTTCAAGGTGGTATGGGACACTTTGATTCAAAAATATCTTTATTAAATGTTTTAAATGGTTTTGGAAATGGTTTCTTTTTGAATGGATTCATTATTTCAATATCCTAAAATGTTATATTGTGATTGAAATGTGGAAATGTTATGTTTCCTTTATTCATGTTTATGTGATACGATTATGTTATGGTTCTTGGGAATTGTTATGATGAACGGGTGGTTCCGTGATAAACTAAGGGCGGGTGAGCCCGATATAGCTCTCCAATGCATTGGGTAACGCGAAGGAGTGAAACGTTAAGGTTTCTCCGAAGAGATTTAGGGAATATACTGTGATGGGTATTCCAAACGTAACCAAGAGGGTTACTCCCTACGTAAGAATGTTATGAATGCCTCAAGTTACCTTTATGTCTTAGGTTTTCTATGATTTATTCATGATTTGATATGCCTATGTTTTATGGGTAAAGTATGATTTCATTCTTATGTATTTATGAACTCATGTTTCCTTTCCATATTTTTATAACCCTTACTGAGCTTTTTATGCTCATCCCAAGTTTTTGAAATGTTTTTCACAGGTCAAGGGAAAGGTACATGATGTGATGATAGTGTCAAGGATGTGTCAAGAAAGAATCCGTGTTTTATTTTAAATAGGTTTCCGTTGATGGGAAGAATGAATATTGTCTTTTATGTAACCTCTTTGTTTAAATGTGGAATGTAATGCATGTTTCATGATCTAATTCTCTAAAACTCTAAACCTGAAAAGATCCTCAATGTGTAATCTTGTAATAACTCAAGATTAAGTAAGGTTTAAGGCTGGGGCCTTATACACTATTTCTGTGTAACCTCACAGATCACTCTCTATCTCACAATCGAATGTCTCCCAATGAAAATTCAACCATGATGGAACCTTCATAAGAACTAAAAACCAAAATGAACTATAGGCATGAATATTATCACATAGTTGGCTAGCCTGATATCTATTCCCCAATGCACTACCTTTAAAATAAAATCAACACTATATCAAGTTCAAACTACCATATATAAAATTACGTTTTTGTATATAATTTATTTAAATTCAATTTACAAACCATTTCCCTTAACCATTTTGAAACGTAGATTTTTTCCTTATTTATAATGACATTTTTATATGGGAAAGTGATGTTTACATTTTCATATTTGTTCGAAGAGGATAAAACAGATTAATTTGAAAATCATTTCTTGAATACCTAATAAAAAACATCTCACCACATTCCAAGAAAAATAATAAAGAAAAATTCACAATAGAAATCACACAATAAGGGAAATATAGATATATATATGATCACCATATTCATCAATGTAGAAAACTAAAATCTTAATGACATGGGTGAACCTAAAAGAATATGAATAATTTATAAGACACCTATACATGAGGCCTCATACTCGTTTACATGTAACAAATTATGAAATCAAAATGATCAAATTGTTCAGCCATACTTTCTCAGGAAGGTCGAGGGAAAATCCCACAGCTATAAACCAAATACATCCACCTACTATGGGTAACAGGTCAGTACCATAACCTACAAGTGTGGAAATAATTCTCCAAATATTCTATCAATATTTCAGATTCTCATGTCTCAAGTATTGAAAAAGGGGGTGAGATAACCGATCCCATCCAAGCATTCAATCATAGTATATATAATAATGATAAGGCACAAGAGGTCTCACCCTATGTCTCCCCTTGGACAATTCTCATGCCTTAAAATAAAACAATTATAACAAGTTCCAACCAAAGAAACCTTGTAATGGATCTTATGAATCCTTTAACAAGGACATCCTACCCATTACATACAAATTAAGCATGAGAAATATCCAACAAAGATTTTTGTAATAATCAATTTTCACAAATTTAACGAAATAGCCAAACGGGCATTTAAATATTCACAAACAAACACATAACTCAAAAATAAAAAACATTTCAAAAGTCTTGTCAAGAACGCTGATTCCACTCAAGAAAAATTTCCAATATTCTTTAAAACATTCATTTCTCAAATTCGAAAAAAATGCTATACACGAACATTTTATATGGTCCACAATTCCACATTTCACATCAAACAGATTTCAAATCCACAACTACCACTTTTTAATTTAAAATCATTTAAAACATTTTTCACAAAACCCAAATTGACAAACACAAACAATCTCTTATATAAAAAGGGGTTCTAACACACCAAAACTCCTTGAAAACTATAACCCATTTCTTTATAAATATCAAACAATTTCAAAAACCATATTAGGAATTCCCAAAAAAAACATTTCACATGATGCTGACATAATAATAAATCCAAATCCAAGCGGTAAGGTTAAATACACTACAGATTAAATACTATGTACTCAAAACCCCAAAAAAACCAAATTAAGTTATATGAAACCAGGCAGCAGGGAGAAACCCTCACCTCGAATACAAGTCATAGTGACAACGTCCACTCGGAATTTCCCCGTGCAGGTTTTAAGTCACTGACTCTACCAAATAAACCCCTTAATCAAAAAACCCTCTAAAAACACAGAGAAAATAAAATAAAAATAATAATGAAGATAGAAACACCCTCAAGGGGGGGAAAGGTATACTGGTGGGCTTTACACACCGAAAGGAGGGGCTGCGACTGAAGCCAGATTTCCAGAGAGGATCGCATGAGGTGCGAAAAATGTGATGATCAGAGGAGGGGTGGTCCAATGGGTGTTATTAGCTGTAGGGGAGACAATCAGGGGCGTTTCTAGCCGAATGAGGGTTGGCTGAGGGTGGAGGAACCAAAGACGCTACTTAGACGGGGAGTCAGGGGTCATGATAGATGTCGAGTAGTCATAGGACGAACAAGGAGAGCGGTTCCAGCTGCGCACTGAGTAGGATGGAAAAGGGGGTCGGTTGTTGTTGGTTGCGCCTGTAGGGAGAGGACGTCACGCTGCGGTGATGCTGGTGAAAGAAGAAGAGCGCATGATGTCAGGCTGTTGTAAGACTTGGGGGCGCGGAGCAAGGGAGGGAGTTCAGGGTCAGGGTGACACTACATGGGGAAGAGGTGGCGTACAGAGGGTAATGCAGTGGGGAGCACAACATGGAGGTAAAAAAGATGGGGCCTGGGTCATGCTTCACAGATACACACAAAATTTAGGGGGGCATGTAATTGTAGAGAGAAAGGTGGGTATCAGAATCCATAACAAAAATAAAGCCAACAAAAAAAAGAAAAATTAGTTAAAATTCTTGTCACTTAAAAAAAATAATAATAACATGATGATAAAATTAATAATAACAAAATTATACATATATTTTATTGATAATAAAATATTAAACAATAATAAAAATATTAAATAACAATAATTAATGTTTTTCTTCATTACAAAATTCAATTATTTTCATTTTTTGAGAACAGATGGTCGCATTGTTTCCTTGGGAAATCCATGAGGGTTCTAAATCGTGCTCCGCCCATGCACCCGATGATGTCGACACCAAAAGGTAAAATTTTTAATATAACTCAATGAAATTAATATAGGAGTCAACCCGAACCCTTGCAAAAATATTTAAAGGAAATAAAATAATAAAATAACACAAATACACAATTCGTGGTGTGAAAAATTACTTTTCAAGGTATAGTATATATAAAATATAAAATTAATTATTTGAATAACATTACAATATGCCTCAATGAACTGATAATGAAATGAAATCTATTACCACTTGGTAACAATTGAATCATAAAACCCATGAATGAAACAACTTCAAATGAAAATTTAAATCACATGAAGATAAATTTATTCATGATATAAAATAATGTAGGGGTAGTATATACACCCTGAAAAATAAATAAGTGGTGAATATGGCATATTCCTTGTATAAGTAAATGTAAGACAAGAATCTCATTCCTCACACTTAGCTTTTGGACGTACATGATTTAACCTCATGTGTAGTGTTTATAAAGAATTTATTAAAATATAAAATTACAATATTAATAATTATAGTATCATATATGACCTTTTTATTACATTTTATTACTTATTTGTTATTAATATTTTATTATTTTCATCATTTCAGGTAATAACTTTCTTTGTTTTTTGAGTTTGTTTTGAGTTGTAATTTTTCGTTCCTTCTATATAGATAATTATTTAATAATATCTCGTACCAAAATCATTAATTAAATTATATATACATACTTTATATATGTATTTTTAGTAATCCATATAATTTAGCAATAGGAAATGAAATACACCATTCAAGGAGATGCTATGTCGGATGTATAGATTTCTATTGCATCCATTTTATTATTGTATTATACCAAGAAATTTAAATGATATATATGCATATTATCCTTATAGTATAATATTAATTTCATTTAAATCACATATTTTTATTAAATCCATCTTTTATAAAATATATGTAATGTGTCAATGAATCACATCGCTTTGTGAGGAGGTATTCTACCGTACATAATAACAACATTATCGTATTTCCAAAAAATATAAATAATGAAGTTTCTTGTCATATAATAGTAAATAAAGCATAAATAAATCATAAATATCTTATATATCACATATAAATAGTATCTCTATTATTATTTCCAATTGTGATAGATGGTGATAGAAAACTGAACGATATCGGTTTGCGAGGCGGTTATTTATCATACACCCGAACGAAGAGTTTATAACCCATTGAATGGATGTGTGTGATATTATTGGTTATAATAATAACATAAAAACAAATAATTATATTTAATATATTGAATTTATTTTATATTTATGATATAAAAATAATTTAAGGGGATGGATGAGGAAATAAAATAATTTTTTTTAGAAAAACATTACCTCTTCTTTAGGTATCCTCTTTGGATTGCACTAATGTCGTCCTAAAATGGATTTATGACCAAAACATGGATTATAAGATGATTTTAGAAAATTCATTTTGGTAAATTTATTGGTTTTGGATTTTACTAATTGCTTGGGAGGTGTGAATAAGTTTGGGGAGTGAGTGCATGTTTATAGTGGAGAAGGAATGACATTCATGAAAATACCAAAAAGTAAACACTAATGGGATGTATCTGATATCTCATGTTCCTCCAATAATGAACCATTTTACATAAAATATATTATATGGTATAAATATGTCAATAAAATTGGTTTTTTTAAATGTTTTGGTATATTTACATACTTTATTGTTAATGATTAACCGGGAATTAAACACATTTTTACTTTAATTAATGTGATTAACATTACATATTTTCTCTAATAACATCTATATAAAATTAATTTGATGTAATTATAAATTATAAATTATGATGAATCCAAATATGGAATACATTTTTACAAATTCAAATGAAAAAACTAGAAGAAATTAATTGAAAAAAAATCATGCATCCTTGGTGAAAAGCGGGTTTCTAAAGTGAATATGTTCAAAAATTTGAAATATTATTATATAAAAATAAATAATGAAAATAATTAAAATCACATAAATAGGATTTATATGTGTATAATTATTCTGATTTAACTTTAAAGCAAATTTTAAATGTAATTTAACATTGTAAACTATTGAAATGAAAAGGTAGATTTCAAGTTGAATTCAGTATTTTCACTATTCCTCAATAAATAAAACTTCATAGAAAATACCAAAACAATCATACTAATATATTGCAAAAATTAATCTTTTAAAATTGAATTTTATATCTTCAAATATAATTTATATAAGTTTCAAAATTTATTCATAAAACTATTGTTCTATTAAAAGTAGGAAACTGCCTTTAGAAAAATATAGTTTTTTAAACATAAAATTTGATTTTTCTTATATTATTACTATAAAATATTTCAGGATAATGTAAAATAATTTATTTAATATAAAATATATGAATTATAATAAGATAATATAATAATATTAATCAATTTGATTTGTTATTATAAAAATATTCTGGTGCATAAAAACAGTTTTTCATAAAAAAAATTACGTTATATTTAATTAGCCTTTATATTAATTTGTAATTAATCGGTAAAAAATGAATTCTTCCATATATTTTTATAAGTTATTTAATACTATTCATAATATACAATTTAATGTCTAGGAGATAATTTTTATTTTATATAATAATATATATATATATATTTATTTAGTAAAAATCGATCTTGTTTGTAACAACATCATTTGAAGGAACTTTTTATTTCGTGTAACACAAGCTAAACTTGGTGTTGCATTCACTAAAATATATTGAATATTTTTATTTAAAATGTTAAATATATCATAGGGTATCCGAATTTTATATTCCATTATACACTTTTTGATTAATATAATGTATGTTATTAAATAAATTTTTTTTCATTTAACATTTCTGGTGTTCCAATGATATCATATTTTAGAAAATATTTTTTACGATTCATATATTCTTCACGAACTATGCATAAATTTGAATAATTTTAATGTTATATTTTTATAAAAATGTTAAACATAAATCAAAAATTTAATAATCTCTAAAAACCTAGTATCACTTTATCGCCAATATTATCTTTATGTCCCTACCTTTTACACTTTTTATGTTGTGTAATCACCGTGTATACTTTTGGAATTTTTTTTATATTCATTTTGGTGTAAAAATTATTTTATTTCAGTTGGATAATATTTAATTGATATTTTAGTTATATTATCATGTGAAAAACATCAACAAGTTTCTATAATTTTTATCCCATTTAAATTAATAATATAATAATAGGAAATAAAATTCAATTTGATGTCAACCTCTTAATTGAAAAGAGTTCAAATTTTTTAAAAAGTATACAACCAAATTAAATTAACCTTTTAAAATAGAAATTAAAAATAAATTTAGATTAATTATTTTTATATGATTATATTATTATAAAATTTTCTATATGAATGTAGATAAATGTATAATAATTAGACACTGAATGCCTCTTAAACTCGAAATCTAATTTTAAAATAGGTTCACCTATTCTAATAAAACACTACACACATTTAATTAATCAATTATAATTTAAATATAAATATATATATATATCTCTATATTATAATTACATGTTATATAACTCTCTAAATGATTTTGTAACTTTTTGAAAGAAATTAAATAATGGTATCTAAAGATCAATTCGAATAGAAAAACTAATTTTTTAAAAATAACATTATTTTTTGGCATCCAATAAAAAAGAATTTTAGTATTTAAACACTAAATAATAATGATTTACAAATATAATATTCTAACATATTACATATATTAATCATTTTTTATAATCTATTTTTTATATTTATAAATTAATCAGTAATATTAATCAATTTAAAATTGAATTCCAAATTTTTTAATCATTTTCCAATGTATCGCTCAACTTATAACCACGCTAAATTCAAATATTAATATTGAAAATTAGAATTTAAATCTTTAAAATCATAAATTACATTCAAATTATCATTTATAGTAATTTTAAATGTGTTTTTAATCAAAAAATATTACCATATGTCTCATTTAATACTTACTCCAATTTCTTTTTCTATAAATTTTTAACAATGTATTTTTTATCTATCATTAATATAATCATCTAAATGTGAAAATAAATTTATTTAAATCCATAAACAAATATAAAACATTATATTTCAAAGTAAAAAATAACAATAAATTAAAAATAATATTTGATTTTATAAAACTAATTGAATATATATATATACATATAATAGTAATATGGTTTTTAGAATATATCAAAAGAAGAAATCATTTTATGGGATTAAAGTTTTCATAAAAATAAAACATCGTTTATGTAAGGAAGTAATTTTAATAGTTTTAAATATATATTTAGTATCTAATTGAACATATATCATCAATTAGGACATAAAATAAACATAGATTATATTTTATAAATAAATATAATTTAAAAAACAAAAAAATAAAATTTATATGTTTTAAAAAAAGACCTCAGTTGCCATACATGGTCTTGGAGATTGAATATGATGTCAGGAGATTTTATTATCCATGTCATAGTACATGTCGTCATGGTTTAAAAATCCTTATCTATCATGATAGACATGAAATAATTTTAATGGGTGATGTGGTGGTTGAAATTAAAATGGAAGGGTGGAGTCCATAAATGTTATAATAGATTCCATAGTGAAGTATAATGCTTTCTAGATATAATAAAAATGATTAGGATTGTATTTATGATCATCTTGGTGAATTTTTTTTATCTAGTTATAAGATGATATGCCCCTTTTAATGGGATAGAGAGTTTTACACCATAGTTGATAAAGAAAAATAACCATTTAAAGTGTTAAATAGTACATCATTTTTTAATATATAGAAGGGTAAGTCATGATTCATGTATTTTAGATGATAATATGAGCATCTATACGTCATAGTGATGTGAATAACACATCTTGGTGAGTGATGATTTAGAAAAATAAAATATTCAATTTGAATTCAAGTCAAAGAGATATTGTTGATTTTTAGAGGATTAATTAGATATAATTAATGTATTTTACAACATTAAAATATGTATTCCACATGGTATAATCTCTATAATTTAAGTGTGCCTGAATTCCTCTAAAAAAATTATTAGAGTACATAGTGAATTAGTAAATTTATAAAACCCACTAATCTAGAATTGGATAATGGGGAACATCACCAATACATCTAGTTTTACATCAGGAATAAATCCACGAACAAAGGATTTGTTAGTACATGAAAAAATTGGACCATGGATGTGGAACTTCATTGATTATACCATGATAGTTGGAGAATAATATGAAATCAAATAATATATAATTTTATTTACAAATTATTCTTAATATAGAGTCATATATTACTATATTAGATTATTCTTAGAAGATATTTATTCAAATTCAACAATGAGTGGTTTACCAATGATGGATTTATAGAAGAATCATAGTAAATATGAAATGAATCCTAAATTTTTGATATTTACGATACAAGGAGTTTCAATTTAAAATGCTAGTAATAGAGAGAGCATCTTGGCTATAAACTATTGATCAATTCCTTGAAATAGTGAAAGAAGGAAAAATATTATATAATGTCCTTTGGGAGGTAGTCTTCCATCCCAAAATATTTCATAAAGGTTGTTATCCTTGGTATAGAGTGAAAATACCCAAAACATATCTCTTTTAAATAGCATATTTAATGTGTAATTTGGTACATTGATACATCATCATGTGTATTCTACTTATATATATCCTATTTTGGGTGAAACTTATAAAATCCATGAATTATTTTTTGATTTTAATTTTATATTTATGTTTTATATTCAATTTGATAAAAATAATCGGAGTAATATATTAAATTATGTTCCATATAACAAGGTAACAATATATGATGACAAGTGATGGTTAAAGTTTGAAAATGTTTTATTTATCCAACATCCAAATTTATCTTTCTCTAATGGTGAATCGAGACTCATATATTATCCCTATTGTCCAAAAACATTGTATCACGGAACATGGTCTCTGATCGGGAATATAATCTATTAAATCTATTTTTGAAATTTATTTATCATATGAAATAATAAATATAGCTTTATTTTTTTATTTATACTAACTATTACTGTTGGAAAAATAGATGGTTTAGTTTTTATTATCTTATAGTGATGATTTTTTCATTAAATACTTAATGATTAGTATTTAATGAATCATGATGGAATACTTCATGATTTGAAGATATAAATTTATTTTCCTAGTGTATATATAATTCGGAATAGAAAAAATACACCTCATTTTGATATTTCCTTATGTTACAAGAAATAATAGAAAATGTTTATGGAAAATTTTCAAAATAGAATTTTATTGTAATAATATCCTCAAAATATGACACCAAACATAATTATGATGAGTCTTAGATTTATCTAGTTAAAAAATTGTATAATTTAAAATGGACTGATGTGTGGGAGTAATAAGAAGAAATCCTTCAAGAGGAAGGATATACCCATCATGGTAAGAATGGTTGTTTTTATCAATAAATATTAAACTAATTATTAATTAAAAGCTATATTAACGTAAATAAATTCATATTCCACTATATAGGATGAAAGAATATATAAATTTCATGAATAAACTGGCAATTATATCTACTAATTAATTAATTGATCATTCTTTTAGCCATCATGTAGTGGTCAAACCATTACAGAAATATGAGGACCAATTTAAAATCATCACAAGAGTAAATTATGATATAATCGTAGAATTAGGTTTTGGATAATAATGGGTGATGTTAGAAGACTTTTGTTTTGAATATTTAGTTATAAGGATGTGAAAAAAGATTAAATTTTAAAAATATTTACATAGAGGGATTTCATATAATTTTAAAGAACAAAAAGTCAAGGAGAAGGTAATTAATGATCTAAAATACATGAATATAAAATAAAATCATGAAATAATCCTATTAAATGATAGATTAAATATTAAAAATATTTACTTAGAGGGGTTTCATATAATTTCAAAGAACAAAAAGATAAGGAGAAGGAAATTAATGATATAAAATACATGAATATAAAATAAAATCATGAAATAATCCTATTAAATGATAGGTTAATTTGATTTCTAAATAAAGGAGAATGGTATAATAACAAATTCAGTGGAAAAGATGTGACAATCCTCAATTGGAATGATAGATATTACATGAATGGAAACCCCAATAATTAGACATCACAATTATAAACATATAAAATTAGTGAGTATATAGGAACTTATTTCTAAACTAGGTATAAATATTGTTCTATAGAAGCTAGAATTTAATTTTCACTAATCTTGAGTTATTAGATACACCATGTTTGTTATCATAGTATCCAAAGGACTCAATAATGGAAGGGAATTTTCAAGAGAATCTCAACTGAGGAATATATATATATATATATATATTATTTTTTCATTATATTTAATAGTTTTTTAAAAAAAATATTGTGAGGTAATTTAGTATTATAGGTAAATAAGGCTCTAACATGATATCCATAAATCTTATACCAAAACATAAAGAAACTCAATTTATAGAATAATACATGAGATTAAAAAATCGATTCATCACGTTGAATGATGGTGATGCCCAAAATCAATAAATTGTTCACCATAAACTATTGGATATGTTCAAACGATAACAATAATAGATATATTGAAATAAGATATAAATTATGAATGATAATTACACATCTATATAATTAAAAAATAATGAATGACTAAAGGAAAACATATCGAGGATGAACGATTCAGTGGAAGAATTAAAGTTTATTTAAGAGAAGAATAATATAGAATGCTTAAGTGGTCACAGAAATAAGATATTAAGGAAAGAGAGGAAGGATAATGGAATATCCATCTTATAGTAGAGGAAGAATGAAGAATTATTCAAAAAAAATTGAATAAATATAGGGCACAAGAAAAAGTTTATTTTTTCTCATAATGGAGATGAAGGACAAAAACATATTTTATAGGATTAAAATTCAAGTATTCATAAAATATTATTTACATGTTTTATAACTCAAATGATAACCACTAAGAAGAATACACATTAATTTTCTTGCAATGGTTATATTAAAAAAAATCCAACCACATTCTTCTATAAGATGATATTTGGGAAGAATCGTTATCCCCATTTTTTTATTACATATCTTTATTATAGCGATTTAGTATTAATGGGGAGAAATGATCCATGGAGTGAATTAATTTTTAATTTATACATGCATAAAAAAATGTGGATAAAATACATGTGATATCAAGGATTTATCATGAAACATAGTTAGGATCTAAGAAATTTCAATTAGATTCAGAGTATAATATGGGAAAAATTACAATTGATATATTACATAATTGGAGAAAAATTAATAATTGGATCATATCAATTGGTATCAACCCATAATAAAGAATTACGAAATCTTAATATAGAATCAGTAACCTAAATGAATTTCATGATTTATGTTTTTACCTGATATGTGATATTATCTAATTTTTGTTTATAATATCAAATGATGCTAATGATAAATTACTCCCATGATGTGTATGAATTGAATAAATTTTTAAATGAAAAAATATATTATAGGCAGGTGTTTTGATAAAATAAAATGTATTTTGGACACATTAATAAAAAAATATTGGTTAGATATGGTCATCAAAAAAATAATAGATGTCAAACTGGATATTCTTGATGGAATTAAAAGCCTCATCTTATATAAATTTATAGAATTAAGTGATTGAAATGGACGGTATAAATGTTTGTAACTTTTATTCTTATTTAATATACTTATCATAGACTTATATTGGCTTAGAGTATATGATATTAAATCTTTTATATGTGGTGATTTCATGCATTGAAAATCTATTTAATGGAAATTGTAGCTAAAATGGTTATTTGAGTTTTAGTGGCATAATAATTGGAATGAAATTAAAAATAGTTGAAATTATATCAATGTTACAGTTCAAACACCCTAAATGTAGAATATATATTTAGATCTATAATTTATTCTTCATAAAAGGTTAAAAAAATTAAATACAAGATTTAGATTATGAAATCCATGAATTATTATAAAAAATTAAGCTTAGTATTTCAACATCTATAAATTAAATACAATTTTATGTGGAAAATAAGTTGGTGATACCCTAATGCATTTTAGGGGAGAAATGATAAAATAAATAATATATAGATAAGGGACCTTTTTATTTTATTGAAAAATGGGGGAAGGTAAAGTTACTAAATCTATGCATCTATTGAAATGGGAGGAAGGAAGTCTATAGATTTAAAGATTGGATTGAATGTCAAAGGGATAGGGAAATATCTATACGTTTTGATGATGAATGGATTTTAAAAGTATTATCAATAAAAGTAAAAAATGAATAATAATGAAACCAAGAGGTTGAATGTTTAATTTTTTGGTAATAATAGTTTTGTTGACAATCAACCATGAAGATAAAGGATATATTTTATAAACGGTCAATGTTTAATTTTTTTTGTTATTGGAAATTATATATATATATATATTAATTGTCATGTTTTTTTGGAGTTTATAATGATAATAACTAAAAAAGGGAGAAAGTTAGTAACCCAATGGTTTTTTTATTAGAAGTCTATAATGAAATTATATTTTGAAAACCATACAGATGTTGGAATGGGGAGACATGTATACTTGGTGATTCATAAAGGAAGATGAATATGTTTCTTTTACATCAAACCCATTCTTTGTTATAGAACCAAGACATTGACATATGATGTGGAATTATTTGAAAAAATTATTTTAAAATAATTGTTTCTAAAAAAGTAATGATTTTTATTTTTAAATGGATTTTTATTAATATTTATTATGTCATTATCATTTTATACATAAAGTTAATATTTTTAAATAGTTTCATTCAGTTGATTTCCATTTTTAGTCTAATAAATTGATATCTTATTTCTTTAATATAATTTTTTTAGAAAATATATTTGAAATTTTATTACTTCATTATTCAATGTATTTAATTTTTATGAAATTTAATTTATAATAGTTTTGGTATTAATAATTTTAAGGTTTCTTTATTTAATTTTCATATTTTTTATTAGAATGAATTTCTATTTATTTTATAGCTTAGGAATTTACTAAATAATAATTATATTAAATTTGTATTATCAATTTATTTTAATTTTCTTTAAAGGTTTTATTTTTTTGATTCAGTTTTATATAATATAATTAAAAACTAAAAAATTGAAAATTTTTTATTCAACAAAGAGTTCTCAGGAAACCAATATAGAGTTCATTTTGAGCAGTAGTTTTTATAAAAAAATAGAAATGTCACCGATATAGAGTACCTATGTTTGGTATATTAAATTGATGCATATTGTTATTATTTTGTCAAAGAGTTTCATATACTACTCATTTTACACTTATAAACATTTCAAAAGAATACATAGATTTTTAAATCATTGTATATTTTATCACTCACCCTGCAGTCAATATAGAGTTCCACGCTGAGTTCAAAGACACTGATATAGAGTTCCCATCATTTGTAAAAATATAGTCATATAACTAATTAAACAATGATAATAATATAATTTACTAATAAAATAGAAGCTAATATGATCCTAGTTGAAGAGAAACCTTTGGAGGTTCACTATATCAATAGAATAAACTAAATCCCATGCTTTATCCCTCATCAGATAATGTGGATGAATATTGACTTTTGTGGATATAAAATAAATATAAAAAATGTTATGTAGAGAAGATTGTATATTTGATTTCTCAATTGAATATTTCAAGATAGGTTGACTGAGACTAATAGGGTTATATTACCAATCATTAATTCTATTTAATTCAAAATATGGTAAAGATATATAGGATTTTCAATTAAAAGATTATATATCTTCCAAACCAGGAAACCTTGTACTGGTTAAATGATGATATAAATTATGATGTTATGAGGGGGAATACAAGTAGTAGGTTGAGACTAAATTTTAGGATCTTGGGATTTGATTAATTAGTTGATGTCAATAATTATTAATGATTTATAGTTAATATATTATTTTCACAAAAATAGAGGCTAATGAACAACCACATTGGATCTAATTGTTCTCTTTGTTGGATTGTTTATTAATGATTATGAGACGTCATGAACATAAATTCAAAATTTTTGAGTTTGAAAATGAATACGCAAAAAAGTCACCATGCAATTACTCATTGACCTAATGTTGGGTGATATTTTAATATGTTGAAAATTTATTTAATGGGTGGAACTTTTGAAATATTCTTGACGTGATTTTTCTTTTGTCGAGCTAAGATAATCCGATCCCATTTTTTTATTTTTGTTTAGTACTGTGGGTTCTTGAAGGGTGGTTTGAGAAGGAGAATTAATGAATTGTGATTGTTTTAGAGTTAAGTTATAATTCATGATGTAAATTCAGGATTCATGTAATGTGTTTTTGGGGAATAGTTTAAGAGGATCTAGCTTTAAAGGATTCATAGTGGGAATAAATTTTTTCATAATGTGAAATTATTCTTTCTATTTAGAATCTAGATATAGATTTTTTTAATAGATAAAAACCATAATATACTCACATAGTGAACTCAAGATTCACAATGTGGATGTTTCAAACCGCAACCTATCGATAAATACACAACCCCTATAATTTTATTCAGTTTATATCCTTTACTCTGGAAAATTATGAATTTTCCTTGATATTTTTAGATAAATTAACTCTCTTAATTTTTTGTTCATATCCCTAGAATTATAAGCACATTTATTTTAAAATAAAATATTTTTGGGATATTCTTCAATGATTAAATTCTAGAATATCTTTAACAAAATCATCACAAATTCATTCTTCTCTAGAAATTGATCAAACTATAAAGAAGGGATTTGCAATTAATTTGTTTTAATATATTTTTTATCTTTCAATCATGGATATATTATGTACATTTAATAATTCGTTCTTATCTTTTCTTGGCCCTACAAAAACATTATTTTTGGCCATGGAATATTTGATCTGTCAGAATTCACCCATTATCTTTCTGATTGTTAACCCTATGATCAGTGAAAAAATAATGAAAATTTTTAGTAATATTCAATTTTTTGTTTTATATATTTTTCTTCCCACACTAATTATTTTTCACTTTATCATCATCATATATGGTCAGTGATTTAAATATTTTATATCATTTTTAGAATGATCGGGCCTTCAAATATGCACTATAGATATGTGGATGTTGGATAAAACCATGCTGATATTATGTTTCATAACTAGTGATGATCTTGTGGAATATAGTAGTATTTAATGGGAATTTAAGGATTATATAGATGGATTAACAAATGAGAAACAAATTTTGGATGAATATTTAGGGATGCAAATAACTTAAGATCAATGTTCCCAATGAATGGTGACCAGAAATCGGTGTCTGGTGAATGGACATGCCTGGTAGATGTATCTTGAGGGGTCCTTAACTGAAATATATGTAGGAGGAGTTGTTTTATGAAATAATGTTGGGAACTTGATTTTTTGGAGTTCATGTTCACAACATGAAAAACATTGTCATGTCTGGAATATCCAAGCATGTATCTAATTCATGTAGTGAATTTCACATTCACTCCCTATATATATTATACAAGAGGTGATTCCCTGTATATAAATGACATCATATTTTCAACTTATCTAAATCATATCCGAGACAATATTATCATATGTTCATTTCAATAATTCCATTTAGACGGACATTAGGGTTCAGGTGTGATTATCATAGATGAAGCTGGGATTGATACTCCCTTGTGTATAGTATTCTTAGGGAATTGTTCTCCAATATCCCATTTATGCGTAGAGATTCTACATTCAGTACTAATCAGGGAATGGGTCCTCTATCCACAAATTTGGTACTCCCCCATCATTCAGATCATGTGTGAAGAAACTCCAATACCAGAGTAAAAAATCTATCAGCTAAGGAATGTAAAAGTGAGGTATAGGTCCTCTATGATATTTTATTGAGGATTATTTTCGCATTTTGTATTTTTAATATTATTATCTCATAGAGATACGGTGGAATAATTGTTCCTTACTTACTATGAGTATCATGTTTTTCCTCTCTTCGATTGGGGTATCTTTATGTGAATATTTTTATATTTGGGTTTCTACCACCACATTTATTTACGAATTTACCTATATTTCACATTTATAGTTACTTTATATTTATTAATGAATCATAATGTGTATTTTTATATTCACCCTTTTAAGGAATTCACCATCAATTAATGTTTCTTTTTCATATGAAAATATAATGGAATGATACTTTAGCTGTCTTGGTGTTGGAAAAGCATAGTTTTACTAACATGAATTGAGTGTTTTTTGGTGGTTAGATTCATAGAGTGTGACCAAATTTCTCTCATGTTTTTCTTACAATTAGGCTGGGAAACTTCTTTGTTGGGTGTTTAATTTTTTCCATTTTATTAATTATATCTCAATGATTTAATCGTGTGTATTTCCTAGGGTTCATTACATTAATTTTTAAAACACTAGGGGTTCAAATTTACTTTTATTACTCCACATTTTTGCATGGTTCTTGGTGTGTGTGTGTGCGTGTGTTAGTGAATTACACAACGGAATTCCATTTTAGATATTCTTACTCAGTATTTGACACTAGACTATTTTATATTTTTGATGAGTCATGGATGTCACACTCATCTTTCCATACGACCATGAAAGGCCCTTGTGGGTTGCATTAATATAGAGTTGCATCAATGTAGGCTAGTCTTAATAATGGTTATTGGAGATATATGCTTCATTAGGATTGGTTTAGGAATTTATGTAAACGGTGTTAAGGTGTATTGAGAATGTATATTGAGATGGAAAACCCAGTGATGGTACCATGGAACCATATATACACACTAGAACTTTGATAACTCATTTATCCACATGGTACACTAAGAAATAGGTTACAATGAAACCAATGGTAATTTATTCATATATGAACGAGTCTTGACATCTATGTACTTGATTTTACTCCTTGGATATGTGTATGTAAACGTGGTATGTATTGTTAAATTTGTTGATTCCTCTATGATGATAGCCCCTTAGGATTCTGATCCAATTTCATAAAAATGAAAATTTTAGGGATTAGGTCTCAGTATAAGGACCTATCGATGAGTTTTTTCCTCTTGGATAGAAAGGATTAGTGCTTCTACCTATCTACCAATGTGTAAGTCTGCCAAAATTAGTTTACGATGTCTTTTTGCTACATGTTGATAGACTCGTAGTCATAGTTGTATAGGATAATGATACATGATGGTTTCTCATGATATTTGAGTTTATTTGGTTGAGACTTCTTGAGTTTCATGCCAATCCAGACCCCTGAGAAGAAGAGAAATATCTAGATTTAGTGGTCTGAGTTTTTTGATTCTTGTGTAACTAGGTCGATCAAATGGTTTTTCTGGAAACCAGTCTTCTATATGATGAACCAAGGAACTAGTGGGGTCTATCCATTCATACCCATGATTAGATAGCACTCTCATTGATAGAATTACATAAATTGTTTCATAGGGAGTATTATCTATCAATATTGTGGTCCATGATAATTCAATTTGTTATTATAGTTAAGTATAGAGATATTTCAGTTTATGTGTACACGTCATTTTTTACGGATATCACATGAAAAATTATTGAAATTATTTGAGATGGATACTTCCAGGTATGGAAGGTTGATAAGGGCCTCCATACGGATAGTCAAGATGGAATTTCCACTCTATGCATTCCCACATATATCGAAGTGATGGAGTGGGATATGATGAGAGATAAATTTATAACAGAGGATCATTGAGCATATAGATTAGTTAGGGCCCATTGTGGGGCTGAGTCAATGAAGTAGCTCATAAAAATCAATAGTATGTGTCAAAATGGAAAAGGCAATGACATCCTCATAACAATACACAGTGATCTTAGAGATGGGATCATAGAGAGGATAAATTTCAACACCATGAGAATTTAAAAGAACAACATTAGGGTTTATAGAATATACCACATGAAACACAGAGCATAAAAACCCCAAAGAATATATTAATTAAACATGAATACTATAAACTACAGTCTAAATTCACAATTGTGAATAGGGATAAATAAATAATTAAATTTATAAATTTCAAATATAAATGTAATAAAATCATTTTTTATCAATTGATTATAAATAAAAATAACATTAATTTTAATATAAAATAAATGCTTTCCAGAAAAACAATTTTTATACATGAAATATATTTTTCTCTAAATAATTTTAATTCAAAAAATTTAGTTATGGATTTTGATAAAATTTATATAGTATATATTCAATAAAAAATCTTATCCGTCATCTCATATTTTTACTTGGAAGTGGATAATAATAAATCCACATTTATTCTTAATTATTGTATATTTTTAAAAAGTGATTTGGTGATGATTTGAAAAATTATTTCAAAATTATTTTTAAAAAATTGTAGATTTTTTTCTTGAAAAAAAGGAAATTATTTTTGAAATCGTTATCTAAAATTTATCATAGAGTGATGTTTTGAAAATTTTCATGAAGGATGTTTTTATGAACAAAAAAATATTGTTTTAAAAAAATAAATTTTCATTTAAAAACATTAAAAAAATATTTATTTTTTAAAATGGTATAAAAAAATTAGTTTAATTATAATTATATTTATTTAATTAAAATATATTATGAAAAGTTATTTTGATGAATAAAATTTTCACACTTTGGAATCATTTTTCTTTGGGAAACTTTTTTTCATCACGTCTTTGAATTTAATTATAAATTAAAATTTTCCTCTAATAAGAATTTATTTTAAAAAAATGGAATAAATATGTTTAATCAAAATAATTGATGTTATATAATGAGGTCAACTTAACCTGTTTACCTAATGAATAATAAAAATATTAAAAATTAGTTATCACGGTTATGGTTAAAATGTGTGTACGAGTGTTTAAACTGAAATGGTAATAGTTAAAGTGACTGATAAACATGATTAATTAATATTTTATATTTATATTATGACTTTATCTCATCTAATATTTAACAATTATCTATTTTCTTTCCTTTTAGAATTTCAAAAACATTGGAACAATATATTTTTTTCTAAAATTACAAGTGTGTCCCCACACATATAAAAGGTCACCCACTCTCATTTTCTCTCTAAACATACAAATATCATTAGTATAATCATAAACTAACCAAATACATTTCATAAATCCCTACCTATGACGATAT
This sequence comes from Viscum album, assembly GCA_963277665.1. Taxonomy (NCBI): domain Eukaryota; kingdom Viridiplantae; phylum Streptophyta; class Magnoliopsida; order Santalales; family Viscaceae; genus Viscum; species Viscum album. The sequence continues at coordinate 330,215,111 of OY728150.1, read as the reverse complement.
TCCTTGGTTTGATAAAAAAATTAAAAGAAGTAGCTTGATATAAATGAAAAGAGGTTATCAAAAGAATAAGAATAGTTTTTAACCACCTAATTTCATTTAATTTCATCCTTTAACAAATTTTATTATTCCTAATCATTTATAAAATAACAACACTATTAAAAATCATATAATTATATGGTATTATGTAAATTTCATTACCTATATCCATCTCTTCCTCAATCAAATGGAAAAATAAACTGTCGATAATGTGTATGGCAGACAATTGTTTCACAACCTTTTGTAATTCGATTTCAATCACCAACTATCGTGATCTTTGATCCATAAATTTAGACCCCTTTGACATTATCATGCATTTTCCCTATCAATAAAATATCATTACATTGGATTGAAGGGTGATAATATATTATATTAAAATAATACATGATATTATATATATATTAGTGTAGTTTTTTAATTTATTTATAATAAATATATATTTATTATACAGGGGATCAAATATGTATAATTGCAATCAGACATGAGGTAACAATTTATTATCTCACTTTTACTTCTGTGATACATATTTCATAATTGCCACTTATTTATTTTGGGTGGTGTATATACACATATTATGATATGATAAATCCTGAATATCTTTATATTTGTGATATTTTATGTTTCAATTATTGTTATTAATTTAATGGGGTTATAGTAAAAAAATTTCCAAGTTGTAAGGGTTTTATGTTTAAAATATCATAGTTTATGGGCATTGTTTTATATTAGGGTTATGATTATTAAACCTTATAATATATCTCTTCAAAAACACATGAATTTTCATCTCCTATGGTTATTCAAGAAATTTCATGTAATAGTAATATTTTCCAATATTTAGTACATAAATTATCTGAGAAAATGTATTTGATAAATGTTGAATTTATTTCCCTCTTCGGTCAAACATCATATTTCTTCCATATCCATGTTTTCTAATAATATTTTTCTGAAAAAAATTCTTTATCCAATTTATTTATTAACTAATTATTACTCCGGTTTGAATTTTTTAACAAAGTTTATAATGTTTTTTAAGGATGAAGAGACCTCTTTTATAAAAAGAGAGAAAAAATGTAGCTTAAAAGAGTTTAGGAAAATAAAGAAAACACTTAATTAGTAACTAATTACCGATATTTTTCAGTAGTTGTGATCCTAGCCTCTTTTCTTCTTCTGGAAGAGCATTCTAATGAACACTTCCATGACTGTGCCCCCGGCCTCATGATCACCCCCTACTTAATGTAAACGATTGAATCCTTTGGTAAAATGTCTCTACATCAGTGCTTTTTGAATCAATGTTGTCCGCTTGTAGTTCCTCTCATTTTTAGGGGGAGGTGGCTTTTTCCACAGGCATTACCTTTATTTGAATGGCAATTGATTTAATTAGATCCATAATCTACTAGTGATTTTTCTCATCAGTATATGTTAGAGTTGAATCCTAATTCTTATAGTCACTTATAATCTATTCAGATAAAGGGTAGGTGTTACATGAAATTGAATTATCAACCACCACTAAAGTGGAAGTTAGGGATTTCTCCTTCTTTTAAGAGACCTGTTGAAATCATTCACTATCCACAGCAGGCTTTGAATGTTTAGAAAGAACTGGCGAATCAGATTCAATAATGTGCTTACGTTTTTGGTTACCTGAAACATTCAACTATTCCTATTAGAGCTGGTGATCCACCACTAACTGGACTTCTTCTTCATTCTCTAGATCACACATTAATACATCACCTTTATAATATGAACAAGATTGATTATGCTATAATGACTCACCCTTTATTGTGTTACCAGTATCTGTAATGAAAACATTCACCTCTTCGAAAAAGATATCATCCCAAGTTTTCATCTGGTTTTTATAGGTGGAGGCATTTGGGTGGTATTCCTTTTAAGGGACAACACCCTGCCCCTCTTTCGTCTGCTCATATCCCATTTTATAATCCCTATTATAAGGACATTGTAGCTGAGGAATAAATTTAGTTTTCTAAGTGAGATTTTTTCTTTTTTTTAGACTCTTTCTCAGGTCATTTCCAAACAAAGAACAGAAGCTGCAAACTATATATCCCCTAAAGGATGATGGATCATGACCAATAACATTGCATTCCTTACATAATTTGGGAATTTTTTCATAAATAATACTCATCTCAATAATATCATCATTAGTTGAAAGAAATACCTTTTCAATAAGAGTGGACTTTAGTTCAACCTCAACCAAGAACCTAGAAATGTTCCCAAAATGAGGAACATCAATTTCCTTTTAAATTTTGAACGGTATGCTGATGGATAGGGAAATATCATACATGTTTTGTGGGTTCTAGAGAATCAAACATAAAAAACAAACCTGTACCCAAATTTTAGTAGTTGAGTTACTAACATCAAAGGGATTAAATTTTTTATCCCATTCATGCAAATAAATAAGCCCAGTTTTGAGCACTATCGAACTGAATCCACAGCCTCAGACATTCAATTCTTCCTAAGGGAAGAGTATATGGAAATATACTCTTCCTAGATATACACACTTCCAGGATGAAAAACCCATATCTATGAAATTAGTACCTTATGATCATGAATTTTGAGAGACTGAGAGCCTTTAGGCAGAAATAAGTGAGCAATAATTGTGAACTAACCCACCTTGAGTCACTTAGATACCACAGTATGATCATCTTGGATGTGTACAATACTCCCTTTTCTTTGAATGGAATGATCACTCACTCCTTTGAAGCTTTCAAAAGATCGATTAATTGGTGAACCGTCATCCAAAACACCATGGGTGAAGATTTCATGTGCAGTTTCAGGAGGTGACTCGACCCCATCATCCTTTGTTGTAGTATCTGTGACTTCAATTGAGTAACTTCAACCATCCTCACATTATAAACTAGGTCTTTTAGGTCTTGTAGGCGCATCAGATGTATCCATTGCGGTTCGACCTACAATCTCAGTAGAGATAAACTACCCACCTTTACATTGGGGCCTAGATTCCTTAAGAGCATCACATGTAATCGAAGCCATTTACATCCCATCCCCAATGTCTTCTCGCTGAAAATCACTTTCCACAGGTTCAGAAGAAACAAATACCATCTCTAAGACCCCTTGCAACTTTTCTCAAGCCTCAAATGAGGAGATCAAAATCCCTTCCACTAGAATGGGGTCAAAGATCCAAAATCTAATGGAACCATTGACATCATAATGTGGGTGTCATCCTTGGTGTGGCATAACTTTTTTCACTAAGAGGAATTTTAAGAACAATTATCATGAGCGAAGGTGACTAAAATAAGTAAATTATTTAATAACTTTTTTTATGTAATGACCATGTTTTATACAAATAAATTGGTATATCTATTTCCACATGGTTGGTCATTAATCATTCGATACCTAGATACAATTTAATGAGATAATTTTTTCTGAATAATGGCAGGTCGGGATTAGATCAATGATCGGTGCACCAACAGAGTTCGTGGATCCCATCAATAGTGGCAATGCAGAATGATTTTTAATAATCGATTGATCTATACTCCAGGTAGAATGTTGATTTTTTTCTATCCTTTTTTTTAATCCTTGAATAATTTACATAAATCGTTTAACATAATTTATATTCATGTCATCGGTATATTAAAATAAATGGAATTTTATATTTCATTGAAATTTATTTCTGTTCATTCATATTTCTCTATGACAAATAATCAAGGACAAATGAACAAAGAATGAGTTTCATTCCTGGAATTTCGTAGATTTTGGATCTCTTAACCAATTTCATTAGTTGATCATCATTGGTATTTTGTTTGTACAATGGTTAGAACAATACCCAATATCGAGTCATTGTGTGGACATTAATTGGTGCAATATATCAAAAACATGAGTATGACATATGATGGAGGATGGGATTTTTGAATTTATGATGGTGGTGGATGGTCAAAGTTATATTATAGGGATTTATTATTCCTCTTTATACCAATTTTGACACATCATAATGGAGGGATTGATGAGAATTTCATAGAGAATATTCAAACTTCAAATTTGGCTATCGATGATGGAAGGGGCTGACTGAACAAATATTTCTTGTTTCTAGTGAATACGGAGGCTCATGAAATGCGACAAATTACATAGATAAAGGTCAAATTAAATCTAGAAAATCATGATACCCACGACATATATTTTGTGATTACTTTATATGTGGTACCCCCAAGATTCAATGCTAGGGTTTGGTTGGAGTTTAATATCACACATCATGTGACCCATCCATGACTTCTCTACATATAATTTGTATGGTACATAGTTATTTCCAAGAGTACATGGTCATAGAAGAATCGTGTACTTGGAAATGTACATGGAATGGTCTATATAGTCTATTAATCAAGAATGGATTGCAGTACATAAACATATCAAGATTACATGGAGGGTTATATACATAGTGAGGCATTACCATACAGGAAGACTTGGGGATAACTAGACTCACCCTGTGCCCTTATTACTCACTATCTGACAACATAAAGGGTGTTTTTATACCTTATTTTATTTATTATGGATCAATATTGGTTGAGTGTGTTTGATTCATCTGTTCCCATGAGGGTACACTGAGGCATTACATCAATATCATAGGATTGTTATCCACTTGGTATTATGTGTCCCAGATAGAGTCTGTGGAGACCCTCTATGAGACTAGAGTGTGACTGTCTATCATAATTATACCCTAGAAGTGGTTTTTCAACTTGTTGTGACCACCTTCTATTGTTCATTAATTCTCCATCTAGAAGGTCATGTCAGGACGGATCTGGGTATTATTGGCATAAGATCCTTTGCATTGTGGGTATATCCAGATTGATTTGTGGTATCCCCTAGTGGTTCAAGGAATGACCTATTATCTGACTATCATGGTCTTCTGAGAGTATTGATCTTTCATGGGTGGGGCCTAATGTTCTGGACCACTTGGATTATTTTCTCAAGTTATTTCATGGATCATGGAGTTTATTCTCGCAGAACAGGAATTCCTTTGAGAAGAATCTAATGGATGAATGTTGGTTATGACCTCCTAGTGGTGAGATTTCCTTCTAGAGTATATTGGTGATATTTATATTATACATTTATTATTATATCCTTATATAAATCATAAAATGCTTTATACTTCATGTTTAGTGTATTAGGGGTGTCTTATTGTGTATTGTTATACTCACCCGTGCATGGGATTGTCACATACCTATGATGCCTTATGAAGATGATGGCTTGTATCAAGGTTTCTTGGGAGGATACAGAGTGCATAGATCGTAGCATGAGATTTACAGTTCATGGTTTCCTCTAGACGTTTTCATCTAATATTTTCAATCATCCTTGCAGAAGGGTACACTCTATATAGTTTTTGTTCATCTTGTATTTTGACCATTTTCGACATTCAATAATTTACTATCCTACTCAAGTTAAGGGATTATAGATGTATGTATGCATTTTTTTTCTATTCATTTCCATTTCAACATTTTTTGTACATAGATTTGTGTTCATGTGTACAGGTATATAGCCTAATGCCTCACATTTGTGGGATATACCAAATTGGCACTAGTCTCCAGCACTTAGCTAGTGGAGGCAGGCTTAGGGTAGTTACAAGTTGGACCCTTGAGGGTTGGGCCATGACAGTGTTGTATTAGAGTGGTGAGTTATACCTTAGGATCAGTGATAGTGATATTTCTTTGGGGATATATTGTCTAGTGTTTGGAGATTATCATTCATTCTAAGGACTGTATTTTTGGATTATTGGATGATGTATGAAAACACCATGAATCTGATCAACAACCTCTAGACTCATTATATGAAAACTTAGTTATATGAAAAATATTTATACAAGCATCTTATTGGAATGGGGTGATTTTTACACTTCTTTCTTAGTCATCTCATCATATATACTCCATGATAGTGGTAGATATTGTTTCAGGATTCATCCATGCATACAATTATCTTGGATTCCACTACATGATCACAAGGATGATTCTCCAAGTGATGAGGCTTTAGTAATGGGGAATATACCTGAGATAGCACCTACGGGTTGTTTACTAGCTATACGACCACCTATTTAGCATTATCTAGTGATGGTAGTTCTGAAGGAGGATAAAACCAAGCTATATGCACAGCACAGGTTCGAGAGGTAGTGACCTCCCAATTTTTGGGGACATCAGATACCCATGTGGCTTAGGAATGGATGGAGATAGTCACTCATGTTTTCCACCTTATGATGAAATCATCATAATAGATTTCGGTCCATGCATATAGTATTCTTCAAGTATTTCCTGGGAAATGGTGCAGCTTAATGACTCATTCAAATGATGATACATCTCTCCCCACCTATGACATTGATCATATATTCGGGGAGGAGTTCTATCCATTCACATTGTGATTACTACACATACATGATCTTCTACATCTATAAGTGGTAAGTTTGATCATGTAAGAGTACTCAGTGAGGTTTACTGATCTCTCACATTACTCCTTGGATTGGGTTTGGGATCTGTTATTCAAAGAACATACATTGAGTTGGGATTGTGCTTGAATATCATGGATTTAGAGATAACCATTTGTATTCTCAATTAGGATGGTGTGTTTGAATGAGACATGATGATGGAGAACATCATAGATGATAAAAAACCATCAGTTGGTGCTTTTAGTGGGAAACTATGAGCTGGGGCCTTAAATGTAGGTATAAGATGGCAGTGACAAGGATTAAAGTGTGTCTGATGCTTCAGGAGGTGATCCTACGACACAGGTTTAGTTTTTCATGTCTCTTAAGATGGATCTAATTATCTAAGGGTTATACAATATTTCTCCTACAATGTTCAGGGAAATATGGATCGAGATTGTCTAACCCATCATACAGTTGATCTAGAGAAGACTGTGGAACCTCCATGGAAGAGACTAAGGAGAATAGTGGTTCACATGGAACTGGATGTGGTAGGGGGACCGAAGTGCAGCTAGAGGTGGTTGGAGGTTTTACCTATTTCCACCACCACACATAGAGGGTCCCCACCATGCTCATAGAGATAGGGGTTAGGGACGAGGCCAGCTACATGTTACAGAGGCCTTTATCCACAAGGCTCTAAGGATAAAACAATGTATGATCCATGTCTTTACAAAATTATTTGTAGTATTGATATAAATTGGTATGATTCATTCCCTCCATTAAACATTTCTAATTTGAGATATAGAGATTCCAATTGAGACATTGGCACGACCCTTGTGGTTGGAGACTCAAAAATAATGTTACTTAGTTATTGTTCACTTATGTCAAAAGTGTTATCTGATGCTTAGATGTGAGAGTTTTTTATGGAATCTCTTTGTATCAGTGATAATGACTTACAATATCATATTAGGAATGTAATGGTTATCTATAATTCATTCCCCGATCGACTTTTTTTAGAATATGATATAGTGTGTTTTTTGTTAGGGGATGAGGTTTTCCTTTGTGGGTGAATGTGAATCTTTGAGAGAGCATGACGCACTCATACATAGGAGAGTGAAACTGATCACTCACTAGTTTTCCAGTATGTCTCTTGGAGAAGTGGATGTTATGGGCTCTCAGTTCCCTACAGAGATGGAATAGTATAATGATATCTTTCCTGAGGATGTGTAAGGAATACCTCCCCACTGAGTGATAGACTTCTATATTGAAATAAATCATGAGATGAACCTTATATCTGCACCATCATATCAGATGGATCACACATAGATCCATCATATGAGAGTGTAGTTGGTGATCTTATAGGAGAAGGGATTTTTTATACTAAATGCTTCCCACTGGGTATCCCTAATGACATTTTCTGATATGAAATAAAATATATTGAGATTATATGTGGATTACCATTAATTGACCCTTGAAACTATGAATAATATTAATCCACTACCGAGTATCGAATAACACTTCGATCAGTTGAGATATGCATGATGATTCTAAAATATAGACCATATATCATACTATCAACAGCTATGAGTAAGTGATGGGGGTATACTGGATGCAACAGTGAGATATCTCTATGTTCACTACGAGTACTTGGTGGTGTCATTCAATGTGAATAAAACCCTAGAAGTGTTCATGTGAGTCATTAACTGGATCTTCCTTCTATTCTTAAATGACTTCATGGTTGTTATCATCGATGATTTTGCATTTCACTCAACATCCATGAAGGATCATGCGAGACACCTGAGGATGGACCAAGTCACACTCTGAGAACAACACCTATAGGGGAAGCTCTCGATGTCTTATTTTTGAATTAATTACTTCCACATTATATGCCACATAATCTCTTAGGTAGGAGTAGTAGTGGATATCGAGATGGTTGAGGTTTTTTATACATGGTATCCACCCAAGAGTGTTACTAAGTTATGGATTTTCCTTGGGTTGGAAGGGTACTATTGATGGTTTTGGAAATATTTGTCTAGAGTCGAAGTACCCTTGACAAGTTTGATCAAAAAGGGGAATCGATTATTGTAGAAATAAAGGATATAATAGTGACTTCAAGATTTGACATAGATGTTGAAGAGCTCACCCATCTTGTGATTCCTAGAGGATAGTGTCAAGTATGATGTTTCTTGTGATGCATTAGGGACTGGACATGGTTATGTTTTGATAAATTATCATGTAGTGATATCCTATAGTCCACATCAGTTGAGACCACATGAGAGGTACAATTCTCCCCATTATCATGAGTTAATATTTTCAGACTTCGAACTGATTATTTGGTGACACTTCTGGATGGGAGAGCGGTTTATCATCTACCTTGACTATATGAGTCACAAGTATATATTCTCTCAAAATGACATTAAATTCAGACAACATTAATAGATAGAGTTCCTACAGGACAATAATATATAAATTTTATATACTTATATGTAGGGGAACACATTGGCATATGATCTCAGCAGAAGATATCATTCTTTGTGGTTTGGTCAGGGGAGTAGGGAAGTTCTCCGAATATTAGTTGTCCTTAGTGGGCGTGAATAGTGCTTCAAATAATCATTTAATGGTTATTACCCCCATCACATTTAAATTGCTAGAAGGATTCTTTTCATGGAGACACAAACTGTGGGACCTTACATACTTAGATATCTAATGTACATGATCTTGAGAAATATTCTAAAGGTATGGAGCACACTATCATTTATGAGGGAAGATGGTGGTACCTTTGGAATTGTAGGAAGAGGTGATGTGGGATTTTCATATTTCATATTTTTTTAGTATGTCCTAGAGTGTAAATCTTGTACCAAGACCTCCAACATTTGTTTTTGTGGCCAGTTATGAAGTTTCTTATTTTAATGTCTATCTCTCAAAGCCTCACTTGTCTATAGCTGAAGGCTGGGAACCATCTTCTAGAAAGTTTATCTCAACCACTTGAGGTGATTGAATGGAAGTGGGATGCGATATCCGTGGAATTCATGATGGGGTTACAACTTATGTCCAATGGATGAGATTCCATCTATGTGATAGAATACCAACTCACTATGTTATCACACTTCTTAACTGTTTGATAGAAGAGTACAATGGAGATATTGGGAAGACTCACATGTTGGAGGTAGTTTGACCACATGGAGTTCTCTTGATAATAGTTTTATAATATGAATATCACTTGACATAATGATTATGTAGATTATTATATAAGGCCTTTAGTAGTTAGATACTTTTCAGCAAGGAATTTCCCACTAGAGTGATAGCTAGACTATGTGTACAATTTATGTCATAGGGGACATATTGTGGTCTTATAGTTGGGACTTTGGCCATAGATGGTAGGATCACATAACACTATTATAGATTTTATTCAAAAAAATCTACCATTCCTCCTTTGGTTTAGAACCATTATAGACATATAATGGGAGACCCTACAAGTCACCATTTTGTTGGACTGAACTTGGAAAGTCAAGTGTTATGGACCTGGATTTAATGGGAGCTACTAAATAAGTGTTTCAAATCATCACAGAGTGCATGAGGACTGCACAATTCCATCATATGTGTTATGAGAACTGATGATGGAGACTTATGATGTATAAGTACGGAGTCAATATGTTCCTGAGGTCCTCACCTCAAAATGGATTGATGAGATTTAGTCCTGATGGAAATTTATCTCTATGATTCAGTGGTATTTTCCAACTACATCATAGAGTGGGATAGGTGGTGTACCTATTACATCTATCACTATTGTTTAACAAGATACATGACATATACCATGTGTCTTATATGATGACATACGTGCATGACCTATCACATATTATCGGCTGGGGTGAGCTACACACTGATGATGGATCATTCTTTGCTGATTACCCATTAGATATTGAGAAATATAATTATAAGATACTTCATGGGTGGATGATGCCCCTAGTGTGTGTCTAGTTGTATGATGAGAATATTTAGAAGAATACAAGGGATTTGGAGACCTAGATGTGAGCCCAGTACCCTCATATTTTTTAGCATCTTTTCTCTTTCTTCATAATAAAATATCATAAGCTAGGGAGGATGTAATGAAATTAATTTTAAATGTATTTTTTTATATATAATATGGATTATTTTTAAGACCATTCACTAATACATCATGTGTTTCTATTGCCACAAGTTCCCATAATAAATTTTTGAAATATGATAAATATATTAATAAAACATTTATGAATATCTCTTGAAAAATTGGAATAACTCTTGAATGGGGGCTTGTATCACAAAGCTAGTGTAATTTTTATGATATGCGTGACCTAACCTTTGTCAGGGTCAGGCTTTTAAAAAAATCATGGGTAGAAGTGAATAAAATAAATATATAAATATATTCATTTGTTAACATATTGAATAAGTCACATATAAATTCATTCTTATAGATTTTTTCTTAGGGTTGGCCGCTAAGCCCTGCAGACTATTAAACTATTTTAGGAGATAATTATTCGTGAATGATGACATATTATGATTGGATCGAGGATTTTTGTTCCAACAAAGATTGTGGATAACATCAGTGAAGGAAACTCAAAACATTTATTCATCAATGATCAGCCCAAACTCTATGATGGATGTTGATTTGAGTTTTCCATTATGTTACCTAATCCCATAATAATGTAGATAAATTCCATGAATATAATTAATGTGTGCATTTCTAGTAGACTGAAATTGATGAAATTGTATTTGTTCATTGTGGTTTATTACTCTGCATTTTTCGTTATCTATGACAATGAATTGAGGTTAAATTAATGATGGACAAGGTTCATTGATCTCTTTTCATTGTTTTTGGATTTATTACCATTTTCATTATTTAATCATCATTTGTATTTTATTTGTCCAACAGTTCAAAAAATACCAGGTATAGGGTGGTTGAATGACCATTCTTTTACAAAATGGATCGATCTCGTAAGAATGTATTAGGATAATAAATTAAATTTTTAAGTTGAAAATGGTGGTAGATGATCATAGATGGATTGAACTGGTTTATCATTCTCATTCTTCTAGATTTTGACTCACAATAAATAATTGCTTGATGATCTTTTTTTGAGTGGATTTGAACACAAAATCTTAAAATAAATGATTCAAAGGGCTGGCCAACCCCATATCAACAGTTTCTAGTGGGGATTGAAAATACAGTGATGTAAAATATGATGAGGAGGAAGATATTGACGGAGTTTTAAAACACTGATACACACAATTTGTATTTTGGGATCACATGTTGTGTGGGACACCCATGTTGTGTCTCTAGGGTTTCAACTAGAGTTAAATATCATAGGTTTTGTGACATGGTCAGAAGACATGTCATTCCTTCATGATTCTCAACGTGTACTCCATAATGTACTTGGGCACAACCTAGAGTACATGTGCATGGAAATTACATATACTTGGACCCAAACATGGCCATGTTTATCCAGGTAGGTACATGTGAATGGGTAGCAGTATGCGGACACAGACATACAACATGGGTACGGTTATAGGAAACCTCTACAGGACATGCATTTCACTCAAATGTAGTTTATGTTTAGGTTTATATGTCTTATGAGGTATTACCACATGGTAATACCTAATGACATATGGACAGGTCATGTTCCCTCCCTACACACCATGTACCCCCTTCATGGGCATTTTTGTCCATTTATTTCATTATTCAAGACCAATTATGGGTGAGTGTGTTGCCATAGTCCATTCCCTTGATGGTACTATGCAACATTACATACATATCATGGGATTTTTAGCCCAGATTAAGGATGGGTCTCCTATAATGTTCTTCATGTCCCTCTATGATACTTGAGTGTGATCCTTTATCATATATATACCCATGGTGGGGCTTATAGAATCAGTGCGACCTCCTAGAGTATGGGTTTGATTGTATTTATAGTATTTAGTTTCAATAAGGTTCATGGTGTCATTGGAATATGATCTCCCATGTAGTGGTTTAATTTAGATTGGGCTTTTGGTGTCCCCCAGTAGTTCTGGGCGTGACCCCCATCTGAGTATGAGGATCATATGAGACTGGTGAGAATTCTAGGGTGGGTCCGAATGATCATGGCCTCTTATATAATTGTCTCTAGTGATGTAATGTATCATGCAATATATTCTCTTATAATGATAATTATTTAGAGAAAAATGAAGTGTCTACACTTGGTTGTGACTGACTGGTGGAAAGGTGTCATTACTCAGTATATCTGGGTCCTAGAATATAACATCATAATGTTTGGTTATGGTGTATATTATCTTTTTGTCCTACAAATATATCCTTTTCTAGATAATCTATGTTTATTTGTACCTATAAAATTTTTATCTAGGGGTTATAACATTAAAAAGGGTGCATTTTCCATTGACTTGATTCTCACCGGGTTCATGACAAAGGGCCTTACTGGGAACAGAGTTTGACATACCCTAGGAGACACTTCATCCGATTTATATTTTTTTACAATCCATCATGAGGTTTTTGAGAGTATTTTTCTTATTAAAAAAATCCCAAATAAATTACATTCATGTTTTTGAGATTTTTTAAACATAATGATTTAAATTTATATTATGTGTTTCACTAATATTGGGATTATATATTATGTTTTAAAATGATATGGTCAAATCTATTTTTTTATTCTATGAAATGGATCATTGTGAATGGAATAGAAATATATTCATTATCTAAGTCAAAACCCTAATCAATTTTTAACTCCTATATATAGGAAGGGCCTACAGTATAACAATAATTTAAGTAAAAGGGTTGATTTATTTTTGTATTGAGATCCAGGAATTATGTTGTCAAATAAGTTTTATCAATAGTATTCTAGTTTTATGATTCATGAATGTATAAGGGTTTTACTGTATTATGTTTTAATTATTTGTTTGAAAGAATATGTTGAATGGTATTACTTACCATGAAAAGTTATTTAGTGGTAAGGTGACATTTTATCAGAATTCATGAATTAGGGAAATATATCCCTTAATATTATATGAATTTTGAGTTAATAATTCTATGTTGGGATATTCAAAATATTATCATTAAATGGGTTAATGGGATAGTATTGGTGATATTGAAAATGCATAGATATTTAGTGATAAATTATTTTATGATAGAGTATACTATATTTTAGGATTCAAGTAAAATACTCAATAAAAAGTCATTTCATTAAGTTGTTATGGTGATTAATGTTACTAGTGTGTTTTGATAGAATACATGATCATGTGTTAATATGTTTTGTATGTGAATTTATGAGATACTATATTCTATTTTTTTTGTGAAATGTTTAATAAAATCATTCATATTATGTAATTTCAATTTGGTCAGATGTATTTTTGATCAATCGTATGGTTTTCTATTTATGAAATATATTAGTAATAAATTTGGTTGTAAGGTTGAAGTTTTTAAAACTAATATATTATATTAGAAAACTTGTGCTACAAAATGTTTTTGTAAATATTTAGAGACATAAGGAAGGATGTTTCACTGTTCTATAGATCATATGAACTATAAAATGTTAATTTTAGTGATTTGGGATAAAAAATTAATTTGTTGTATTCATTTATTATAGTAATTACTGAACTAGAATTTGATCAAAGAATAAAAAAATGTAAACTTATTCTTATGAAATAGAAAATATCACATAAATATATATTCTAGTATTCTATATTTTGATATTAAAATAATTACTCAGATTTTGGATAGGGATATTGAGATACAATATTTACTCAATTAACTTAATTTTTGATAAATAAATATTCTTTTCCCCCATCACATATTTACTTCTGTGATACATATTCCATGTTCACCACATATTTTTTATAGATATATAATTTCCATTTGACATGTTATATCATCAATTTTTTTTGATATTATATTTTTTATCTTAATTTATTTCTCTCATGAGGATTAGGATTCAAAAGTTAATGAAGTTGAAATGGTATTATGATTAAAATCACATTTTTTAAGATTGTTTAGGATTTTGTTTTTGATGATGAGATATTCTGAAATTTATATCCCGAAACTCATGAATATTATTATTCTCTTATTTTTAATGACATATTCATGTAATATTACAATTTCCCCCTCTTTGTTAAATAAAATCATTGAGAATTTGTTTTAAGAAAAAGTTCATTATTTATCTCTTCTGTTGAAAATTTTATTCCTTATATATCCATGTTTTCATAAATATTTTTTGAAAAATTATAAAATTCTCTAATTTGTTTAAATAATTTTTTACCCATGTTTTATTTTTTAAAATAGTTTGAAAGGAATCTTATAATAATTTTCCAAAAGAAATATGTTTTGATATTTTTACCAAAATTTGAAAATGAATGATTTGTTAACTTATACGGCATGTATAAAATAACCCGCTATCAAGATTTCTCACTATTTTGAAGCCTCTTATACATGTTTACAATAATATTTTTTACAATAGTATTTTTCTTAATATTTTAGAAATTTTTTGTCTTTGAAAGTGACTTCTAAAGTTTAATCGGTATTTTCCTCATGATTTTTTAAATACAATTCTTATGGAATTTATATTCATCAATTGGAAACCTCATTTTGACTTATTCTTCATTTAAAATAGCTATTAATGGTAAAATCCATATTATTTATATGGGTTTTTTATGATCAGTTTGACTAATATGTACTATTTTGATACCATTAATAATTTCATTATATATATCTTGTGATTATGTTTGTTTATTGGGGAAAGTATTTCCATTATTATACAAGTTTTTCAATAAATATTTATTTGTTCAATATATTTATTAATTGTGGAAATTATAAAAAATTCTTAATATAGTTTTTTTAAATGAATATATAATTTGATTATATTTATCCCCATTCATATGAGGAATTTAATGGACTTAGTAAGTGATTAGTGGGGTCCACTATAGCCCCTTGATGCATTGGTAGGTCTCATGATATAATCCAGCTTCTCTATTTGGATGGGGACTTACCCATTTATATAATATGTATTGATGTAAGTCCTTGATGGTATGGTTATGATGTATCAGATTAGGAATTCCACATTTATGAGACTATTTTCTAATGTCGATGTTATTATTCGATTAGTTATAAAATATATGGATATGTTTCAAAAAATATGTGATTATTTATAAGGAATTATTTTGATAATCATTTATTCCTACTATATTCTTATTCATTTTGAAGTTATTGATTAAAATTCATTTTTCTTAGTTAATTTCGTTTTCACATTGATTATAAATTACTTTTTATGATAAATTCCATTGGGATAATACCCTTACCAAGGATAAAGACCACCCCTTTCCTTTGATTCATTTTCCCAAGATTTCAAGAAGTGTATTATGATTGATATGTCGCGATATACAGGAGGGAATAATGGTGTTATCCAAGAATTTTTTATGTTGTATTTTATGATTTTTTCTATAATATGTGAATTGAATTTTTATTTAGTTTTCCTATAATTCTCAACTATTTAGTACATTTAGATTTGATCACCTGTATCCAAAACAGGTTTAATAGGTTAAACACCTCATATGGGATATTATGGTCTTTTTCATTCTATTATGTTAGTCTAAATATGGAAAATTTTATTTATATGATGTTTGGTGTAAAATGGAGTATGATTTCATGACTTAGTCTACTGTAGATGTTGTAAAATTAGTTGGGTGTCCTATATTGAAGACATAGCATAATTTTTACGGACCTCCCATGGTTGATCATGGTGGCACTGAGGTAAGCGATGAACATATGGAGGCTCAAAGAGTCCTAGGATGAGAATGTGTAGGTAGAGGATAGTGTTATAACATACCACTACCACCACCGCTAGGTGGGACTCTTCATTCTCTAATATGTTTTTGTCAGTGCATGGTTAGTTGTAGGCTCTGAAAGGATATGATCAGGTTGTGTATCAGAAAATTCAAGATAAAATATATTTCCTCTCAACAATAACTCCAATACATGTGGACATATTTTTGAGTCACTATTTCATTTTTGTATCCCTCTTATAGAAGATTTAAGAGACTTGTAGATCTATTATCTTATCTTTTATAGCTAAAGGTTCCAATAGATTGTGGTTATTCTATTTCACACATCTGTCAATTGTGTAAGATGGTTCTTAGTAGAGGTAGTTTCTTGAGGGGCCTTAAGGTTTTTGTGATGAAACTATATAGTGTTATATTATCTATGTACTGGTTATCTATGGTGAATTCCAATATATACTATCACCATACGAGTGTTAGACACTAACTGGATGGTGGGATGATATTTACCTTTTATAGTATAGATGTTATAATAAAAGAATGAGTGGGACTTGTAAGCCGAAAGCCACTACATCACATGACAATTTAAAAGTGTATTCCTCGACTCAAGTTCCTGGATTTCATCATAAGTAGAACAATACATGAAATTCATCTCAATATATTTTATTTGAACAACCACTAAGGTGGGACATCTACCTATACATAAAAATTCACTACAAAACCACATTGATATATAGTGTGGAAAATTGGATGACCCCTACTGAGGTCTGGGAGATAAAGGTTCAATTAGAGGACCCTCTTAAGATGTTATTCATCAAACCATGTTTTCCAAATAGTATTTTATTTTGTTGTTCATCCAAAAATCAAATGCGACGATGGGAATACACATTGATTATCATCACATAATTTAGGTTAAAAGAAATAATATATTCCCCTTATTGATTATTGATGAACTATTCAACCACATCAAATGTGAAAGATGGATCTCAAATATTGATAAAGGTAGGGGAATCCCGAGTTATTGTTTAACTAGTAGTACATATAGGAAATGGTATTCTGATCATGTTATAGGCATTATGGGTTATTTGTAAACCATGTTGGAGTGAGAAATAACCCTATAGTTTTCATGGAACATATGAACCCAGTATTCAAGACGTTCTTTGATTGATTTATTATTATCATTATTCATTGATTCATCATTTACTCTACATCTATGGAGGACCACAATGAGCATTTAGGCTGGTCCTATACATACTTATGGACTGCCAGTTTTATGGTGAGTCCTCAGAGGGTTTGTTCTATATTTTAGAGGTTCACTTTTGGGGCATATAATTTCCTTGTATAGTGTGGTTGTAGACTAGATAACTATATATTCAGTGCTATATTAGGAACTATCCAATATTGTTTCAAAGGTGAAGAGTTTCCTCATGTGGGAAATATAATTTTCAGAGGTTTTTGGTAGAATTTTCTAGAATTATTGTCTTGTTTATTTCATTGTCATAAAAATGGTAGTTATTTTCTTGGATTTTGTAGTACGATATAGCATTTGGCGACATATGGTAGAGGTTAACCAGTGCTCTAGTTATGAGAATAACATTAGAGGGTATTGAGAATATGTTGTTCTTGGACACCAATGATGATTTTCTCAGATATGTGGAGATATAGGGGTAAGTAGTGATTATTTATAGGATATAGAATCTAAGACTTTGTGATAAGATCTTCACAATACATGATTTGGAGTTGTAATTAGTAGAAATTTCACGTAATATGTGGAGGAATTATCTTTTGTGGGAGCAATTTGTATATTTTTAAGAAACTATATTCTCAATTATAACTTTTCCAAAAGATACCCCAATTTCACACATCAGAGCTAGTTTGAGTTCTTGTGAGCCTATGTCATTATGATAGATTATGTGATAGGAATGGGAAAAATGGTGGAAGAATACCTTATTATGGAATCTAAGTATATCTTAGTAAAAGATCTTTCTAATCGGTTTCTCTCTACGTGGCTAACCATGGTGGAGGACAGAAGTCCAACTTATATAAAATAAATTGGGGTAACCACAGTACTTCTCCAGCATATAGAAAATTCTCACCTTGGAGAAATTGAATGTGAATTTTCTCTATGCTCATATATCTTTAAGAGATGCCCCAGGTGGATTTTTTATGAAGGGGAAAACATCACCCTTTTCGAATCGATATATGGTAGTTTAAGATGTGTTGCATGAGGATGTGTTTATGATGTTCCACACCTCCCCATTGGTAGAACACCTTGAAGTATAAATACCTTACATGACCTTCAATGGTAATTTTTGTTCCATAGTGTGAGGTGGAGTGTTTCCAAATTCATTCTCAGATGTATCACATGTTATTAGGTGAAGGTAAAATAGTAGGTTCTAGGACTGTTGAATCATCCTTTTTAGATACCAATGTGTAAGTGGGATAATTTATTAAGGGATTATTTGATAATGGTTCCATTAATATTGAAATCCAATGTTGTTTTCTAGGTTATTTTCAATCACCTTACCAATTTGTCTCACCTTATTTCTATCAGGGAGTATATTACAATTGAGAGTTTGAAAAACTATATGAGTAGGGGATCATATAGCTTCATTTGGTACCCTTAATGATTGTCCCAAATTAAGATGCTTGGATGACATCAATGTTATAGAGATTATTTTAAGAGGATTTCAGGACCTAGTTATGGATGATTAATGGTTTCACCCTCTAACAAATGTCCACACATAACCAAGCATTCATATCCTATATAACATATAGAGAAACCATATTCTTGGATTTGGATAGAGTTTTGAGGATCCCTTTCCCCTCATCTATTTTTCTTATAACAACTTCTACCACTCCACTATCATCAGTTCACTATTTATGGATCTATATGGAAGACCTAAAAAGTCACCCATGTATTGTGCTGAGAATTTTGAGGAATATATTATTGGACTAGAGCCGGTCTAGGTGATGATGGAGATAGTTTAGGAGATCCAATAGAATATGAGAATTACTCATTGTTTTAAAAAACTATTTTATTAAATGATTTTATAGAACATTGGAGGTTAATAAATGAGACCATTATTTACTAAATATCTCTTTACAAATAGGATTATAGTGGTTTTATTAAGGTACCAAGTTATCCTTGAGGTTTATTGGGTCATTCTAGAAACTAAGTAGTGTTTTTGATATTTCCTACCACTTGACATTACCACCCCACCACCTCACAAAGTTGGTTCAAGTTCATGAATCCTTATACTTGTTACAACATATAAGATACCTTCATGGACTACTACAAAATATTGAATGGGGTGATCTAGAAGTAAAGGATGGATCCATATCTTCATAGTACCTTTTGGATATTGAGGGTGGATTTGTGAAAACCATTTTTGGATGATTTACTGCCTTGGTAAAAGTCCTTTGGTGGCACAGTAATCTTTGAAAAATCTCATGGGAATGTTGAAAACATATCTCAGTAAAATACCCTCGACTTTTTAGTTGGTTACATTTTTCTGGGGAAACAAATCAAAGGTGAATAAGATGTGACAACTCTATTTTTTATGGATGGATCCTCTAAAAATTTGTTGACTCCACCCTTTTTTCTTTTGTATAAATCTATGACCTTCCTATCATATTTGTTTATATAATATTGGTATTATGGATTATTAGTGGGTGGAGAAGAAGAATGATCTTGTTGATTTGTTTTTAGTAGTAAGTGTAAATTCACCACTTGAATACATGATTCAATGGACCATTTTTAGAGGATGATTTTTTGGATGTTATAGCTTCTATGTATTCATGTCTTGAATAAAATTTATCACATTTTAAAATAGGTTTTAATATCATGGATATAGTGATGATTTATTCAATTAATATATATCTCATATGGTTTGTGGGTTTGATCTACAAATTCACTCCATATATGGGTCAAAACTGATAATGTCTAAAATTAATCAAGGCATCTAATTTTATTCATCTTAACTTCGTTCCACTTTAAAATTTGGAATTTCTGCGATTATTTTCATATATCATCATAACCTTGATTCTTCTCATTGATCAGTATCATCCAAAAATCAATTAAATGAAATTTAATGGTTTTTAGTCCTTACGTCGATGGAGAAATTGTGAAATATCACTAATGGAATCATCATGGATTCCTTCTTTATTATTGATCGATTTTATGATGCAATAGTTCTTATTTATTGAATAATTTTACCGTTTTATTTTTAATTTTTATCATTTGTATATTATATTCTTCAAATTATTTGAAATTAATATTTCATGGAATTGCATAAAAATTATTGGTTGTTGAATATGTGATGTGTCAAAAATATCACATTTTTTATTTCCAACCCTGTAATCATGGGCCAAATCATGATTGTTATAGGTGCTATTAACATTGTTACATAGTGGATTTCTACCCTAATTATTTCCAATTTTTCCACATTATCCCATTTGTTAAGTGACTAAAATATGTATATATAGTTTTGAGTATGATAGGACCTGAAGATACATGTTATAGATATTATACTGTTGGGATAAACCATTTCGACATGGGGATCCATTGTTGATGTTGATATCTTGACATGTAGCAGCGTTGAATGGGAATGCATGGTTGATATGGATAGATCCAAGAAAAAGGAAATAAGTGATAGATGAATGATTTCCAATGTTAATGATTGAATATAACTATTTATGATAATGGAAAAGCATAAATGGGTTTATAGTGATTGGGTTTCTATTTGATACAACATCTGTGGTACTCAAAAAAAATATGTGTTAGAGTAGTTAATGTATTATAAAATATTGAAAGTATACAGTTCAATAGGTTCATTTCACAAAATAAAAAAATTTATAACATCATGAATATTATAGAATAGATGGGACTCATGTCATGAATTCCATTTTCATATTTTGAATGTCACCACCCACTATTGTTCGGTCATGTAGGTTGATGACATGATGGGGTGGGAGTCACTTATCATCTATGAGACTAGATAGGAATAAATTTATTTATAGAGTACCATTTAATCCATTGATTGGGTCCATGTGTTATTATCGATGATTACACTTAGATTGGTACACCATTAGTAATAGTAATATTAAGGTGTGGTTATATAATATCCTATATATAGGTATATTGAGTACTCCTCATACTCATTATATAATGGGTCCTCTATATTTGGATATGGTACTCCACCATCAGTGAGCTCTAGTGGGGAGATATTCTTCCACTATACTTTGAACTTCCTTGGATGAGGAATCTACCAGTAAAGTGTTAGATCCCCATTATATTTCAGTGGGTCTTGCATTGAACTTATAAAAATGTGAACATACTATCTCATGGAGAATTGAAAAACTCATTGTTTTTTTATTTCCTAGGTGTTCATGTTTTTCCTCTATTTGATTGGTGTACCTTTGTGAGGATATTAGTATTTTTTGGTTTCTACCACCCCTTCTATTCATAGGTTGAGATATCCATTACCATTAGTATTTTTCTCTTTCTAACTGGGTATGTTTATATTCACCCTTGAATTGGATTTTCTCTCACGTGATGTGTCCTATGTAGATGAAAGACTAATGGAAAGAGACCATGGTAGAGCTGGTGTTGGATGAGTATAATAATAAATGGAGAAATTGACTTTGTTTAGTGGTTAGGCTCAAGGATCGTGATCTATTCTCGATCTTATATTTCCATTTTAGCAGTCAGGTAGGAAACATCCCAGTTGAGTATGTATTTTCCCTTTTTTACTATATATAACTCATTTTTTACTCTTGTTTCTTTACTATAGTCCACTGCATGTATTTTTTAAACTAAATAGGTTTCATATTATTATTATTAACTTGATTTTTAATATAGATCACAATGGTGTATATGTGTAAGTAAATTAGGATACGGTCTCCCATTATAGTTATGAAAAACTCAATCTAGTAACTATCCCATAGCACATTGATGTCTAGAATATGGTGTCACATAAGGATTGTTATCAATATATGTGGGCCCCCTGTTGATTGATTTGGAAAAAAATATCGATAGCATTGTCTTATGTGTTTAGTTTCAACTAATGATTATGTCAATGTTTTAGGTTAAACTCATCATGGGAAGAGTTCATAAGTGATTGATGAATTTGGTTCACGGTTCTTTTTATAAATGATAATGAGCTTAGTTGAATCTAATCCAAAACAATGGATTTCATCCACTGTGATTTTTTTCGATGGATTTCATGACCATTCTAATTTCATGTTAATTAGTACCTACTTTACAAGGGAAGAAAGTCACTTGGATTCTTACAATGACATATTATAAAATTTGATGGAAAAAAAGGATGTAAGGTTGGACTCATCACCCCATTCGGTGGGGGATTATTTCCTACTCTGGGGCTATCTTATTGATTTCACATGTGTTTTTGAATCCTACCGAAATACCCTGGTGTGACTAGTTACCCCTATTCTAATGATATAATTGATACCATGTGCTTGTTGTAAACCTATATATGCACTATAGGTTCGACATATTCTATTAATAATTCTTGATAGTTTGGTATAAATACATATATTTTGTATCCTTGGAGTTTATTATCAACAAGAGAGGTGGTAGGTGTTTTGGAGTTGGTATTGAACCTTGAAGAGGCATCCTACATATTCTATGAAAGCTAGAATAACACCCTACATTGTTATATGGATTGGGTAAAGGGAATATAAAGTTGGGTTTTTACATCAGTGATGAATCCTATGTATCCTTCTATGAATAGTAATCATAGCTCACATTGTTTAATGGAATGAGTAAATTGGAAATGATATTTGTTTTGGACATCAAAGTGGCATCCTATATATCCATTTATGAACCAGAATAAGATCCCACATACTCTAATGGAATTTTTAGGTCTTATACCCTTGCAGGATCCCAATAATGGATGCACATTCATAGTTTAGATGAGACGATCATCCTAGACCTTTAATCCTGTGTGAGTTATGTTCAGTGTGAGAAATAGGAGATAGTTTTTGATTAGTCACATTGCATGAGATAACACCATTATATTTGAAAGGATGGTTTTTGAATTGAGGGTACCTGGAGGATATTTATGTGTCATGAATGGTAGAAACTAGGAAAAAAGTTTAGTATAGCACTTGAGCTTCCATAAGATACCTGACCTAGCATGTTGGTCATTTAAGGGTGTGTTTTCAGACTTATACATAGTATGATTCCCATATTTCTTGAAAAAAGAGGAGTATATAATCTCATGGGGATTATGTTTTGGTTTGGTCTTACTCCTAGGAGTATGCCCATGTTTCTGAAAAATATATAGAATCAAAACTCATTGTAATTAATGGTTTACATAAGTCATACACCTAAGAGGATTACCATGTTTATGAAACCATAAGGAGTATCTCGACTCATTGTAAATAAATATTTCTATCCATGAAGATTATATCAACTATTTATTAATAAATATTTTTATGGGGATTATACGTAGAATGATTCTTGTATGTATGGTTCCGGGAGTAGTATATTTAATCATGGTTATTTTGGGGATTGCACCAAATAGTATGTACTTGTTCCAATTAGAATTAGGAGAATATCAAATCATGGTAATAAGTGTTTTAATGGGGAATACACATAAGAGGATTCACAAGTTTCTAGAACCATAGTGATTGTCTCAACTTCGGAATGAGGAATATTTTTATAGGGTGTATACCTAGAATATACATACATTTCTAGAACCATAGAGAGTATATTTAATCAGGGTGATTAAGGTTCAGTTGGTTCTTACACCAAATAAGATTCCAATATTTCTAGAACCATGATGAGTATCTCAACTCATGGTAAATTAAATGTTTATATAGGGCTTAACCCCATGAGAATTCCCAATTTTATGTAAACATGAACTATATCTCAAATTATGGAAAATTTATTTTTTTATCCATGGAGAGTATCTTCATTCATGATTAATAAAACTTTTATGGGTTTTATTCCTATTCGTATGCCTTTATATATATATATCATTAGGATTATCTCAGTTCATAGGGCTTTCGAATTAGAGATAGGGTTGTATTTGTGGTAACCCAAAACGTCCTGAACCGGACCAAACAAATTCATGGTGTGACTCTACATTAGAGGGGTATTTATGGTAGTTAAGGGACTGGGTCAGAGGACCATGGCCATATCCTAACACTGATCTTGAGAAGGGGTTGTGGGGTTGTATCCTATATGTCAAGGACTATTAGAAGTGATAGTTTTCGCAAATAGGTGTATATGGATAGATGTGTATCATTTTCTACATTGGGATGGCCAAATAGGTTCATTAGCATAAGAACTCATCATTGGAAATTTTAATAGGTATGGTTGCATTGAAATGGCCAAATGGAAACATCATGAAAGCTGACCACATAAAAGCTTCATAAAGTAAATTCTGTATAGAAACGTCAATAATTGATTTATTCTTTATGTTACAAGTCATACCATAAATGAAATAGGGTTTTCATATAATTTTGTGTAGAATTATAAATGAGGATGTTAATTTTAAGAGGCACTTCATGTGATGTATTCGAAAAGGCTATCACCTATTTGAAATTATGGAACATTTCCCATCTAATTATTGTAAAATGGATTCAATCCAAGACTTATAGATACTATGTTCCTACCTTGTATGAATTCTTTCTCCAAAATAAACACACTAAACATCCTATTATTCCCTCTCACAATGTCCATATTTCTTATGTGTCTCTTGGTATTAATATATAGCAATTAATAATTTCATTTATAGAAATAACATCCACATAGAAACAGGTGGCCTCATAGTGTTTCAAGGAGGGAGGTTTCATAGAAGTTCTACAGTTTAATAACCCAAAGGGATTTCCAAAAGAGTGTTTCAATAAGTAATTTCATCTTTATAAAGGGGTAATAAAATAATTCCTTGGACTATAAATTACTTTACTTAGTGAGGGTTTTGAAATCCACCACCCTAGATGGAAACAACTATAGTTTGATGGATGAAATTTTCACAAACTGTGTGAAGTTTTATATGATCATAGAAAAATTCTATTTAGTCTGAGAAAATTTTTATGTAGTTGAAAAGAAGTGTGTTACATTGTATTATATAATTTCTCAATTTTTATTCTTTCTAAAATTAAACTTGACTTCTAGGGACATACCTTTTGGAATGTAACTTCATTTAGGTAATACGAGCAGTAAAATTAAATCTTATAATGAAAACTATGACCCTGTGATTTGTTTTATGAACCCTAGTATAAATTTTCACCAATCCCCAATATTGGGTAAAATTTATGAGTAATACATATCCCTTGGGGTATGATAATAAATATTGAAAATGGAAACTCAATCTTCTTCTTCTTTTCCCAAAGAGAAACTTTTAGACTCAAACTTGACATGTGTTGTCCAAGTGATGATAGTTTCATGGATCATGTGAAAAAGATAATATAATGAATTCATTTATTAAAATATTTATATAATTTTTTAATTATTTTTTACTTAATGGGAACATAAAAAAGTAATTGTATGGTTGTAAGACCTATGATTGCCGAAACATGAAGCTCCTAGTTGAATTTTACAATGGAAATTAAATTTTAGAAATTTTAATTGATTACGGGAAAGGAGGTCTTACTTGATTTTATTTTTCATATTACTATATATGCTTGATCATGATTACAAAGTATAATAGGTTTCATCATGAATTTTATTTTACACCCTGAAGTATGAATGGGTGATTAGCTACCGGAAAGTCATACATATTTGGGCTGCAATGAGATAATAACAAGGTTACTAACGTCAGTATTTATGTGATGTTTGAAAATTGGAAGAATTTGTTACATGACTTTATTAATGCTAAAGGGATAAAATTAGAAGGTAAAATTAAATAAAAATTTCATGTTCTGATGAGGTGACCCAAAAATTATCATACATAAATATTACATCTAGTTATATGAATAATCATTACATATCATTATGATTGGCACCAGAACCACAAAGGTTTAGTGTCATTTATAATAAAAAATAAAAATCTATAACATAAATGATTTAAGTCAACTCCCAAATTGATCCTCAAAACAATCATCCTTCCTTGATATATCATACTCAAAACCATTCTTCATAACAAAGAGAAAGGGAAACAAAATAAATGGTGAGCTTGGATTCTTAGAAAGGGAAAACATTTATATATATATATATCAATTACCATATGTAATCATATCATTAGAAAAATGGAATGAAAATATATTCTTTAAATTTGAAATTCATACCCATCAATTCAAAAAGCATAACCATGAGGCATGGGGTAAATCATGGTAATTCTTATGACCTTAATAAATAAGGAATAAAATAAAATGATCTATGATAGATTCTGATTTTCATAAAATCATGACATAAATGTTTTTATATAGTAAATAAAATCACAATCATTTAAATCATATTTAAAGGCTACCCACTATGACATTCAACACATGTTAGGATTGAAAAAAACATGTGTGTACACACTCTTATTCTTAAGATAACCTCCCATTTAACCTTTTATATCATAAAATATTCAATTTTACCCAAAATATGTGGTTTATATCATTGAAACCTATCAGATAAAAAGAATACATTCATATTTATGTCATAAGATCATGAAAAATTTTACTTTAACTTCAATGAATAAATTCTTGAAAAAAATGGGTTTCATCAATATTTATTCATCCTAATCATAAACTATCTTGACAAAAAAATAATCATTGTAACATTAGGTCATATATCTAGTTAATCATAGGATAAAACCATGTATGTTTTTATAGATGAAAATTCCTTTAAAAGATCATTGCAACATTTCTTGAGAATGATATGTATTACATTTGGAAAACAATTATTTTAAATAAAAAATATTATAAAATATTATTGAAAACAACTTCATTGAAAATAATCATTTAACCATTTAATGTAATCTTAAAATAGAATATTATTAATGAAAGTTGTAAAACTCATTCATATGGTTTACATTAAAAAACATTATTTGCATATTTTTTTGTAAAAGTAAAAAAATACCACATTCTGAAAAAGATAAGATTAATTTAAAAAAAATTGATATCAAAACACAGGTAAAATTACTTTACACCATAAATGGAGAGTTATTACAAATAGTATTGAAAAATATTTTAAATAAAATATCGATACAGAAGAAAAATATCCATGATCGAAGAGACAAATAAAGTCAGTTTTCCTTAAAAGCATTCATTCAATCTCTTGAATACTTGAACAAGAGAAAATTAAAAGAAAACATGTAACATCTAGAAATATATGTTGTAGATGAAAAAATATAATATTTATGAGATATATATCATATAATTTCATAATTGTAAAATTAATCAGAAATAATCCCGGTAAAATGATAGACTGTAACATGAATACCATACATCAATTCTAACATTAATTATAAACACTAAAACATAATATATAATAAATTAAAATATATTATAATTATATAATAAAACATTATTCATACCTATAATATCATATATGTTCTATATATATCATTTCAACATTTATTTATTAATTATTATTTATTAAATTTTTCATTTCTTCGTGTCAACTATTTCATTTCTCATGAGTGTATATGTCCTGCAGTTATGGTCATTAATGTTTGATCGTAGTTATATAATATCCAAATTATTTTTCATTTCATGTGTATAATATTTAAAAATTGTATAATTTTTTTACCATTCATATAATGTGGTGATGAAAAAAATACGTAACTCACTTCGTGGAGACAGTATTCCTTACATACACATGAGTGTTGTTTTACATATTTTGATGAAGATAACAAAACAAAGGTAAATAATAATTCACCAATAAATGATAATTATATTGTCATAAATATAATATGAAATATATATATACACATTAAATTCATTATGATATCCATCCATGAAGGATTGTGGAGGAAAATGAATCATATCACTACGTGGAGGAGGAAGTCCAAATGTATGAATAAGAAATACATTCATTTAACATTTAATGGATTATAAGTGGTAAATTGTAGTAAAATAATCATAATAAAATATCAATATTTTTATTATAACTGTAATTGTTTTTAAATATTCAGTAGGTCTAGAAAATGTGATCAAACAAATTATGTTGAACTGGGTTAGTTATGATTTATACCTCTTCTTTGAGAGACCTCCATTATATTACACCTTAATAAATTAAATATTGGTCTTTGTAGAAGACTAGTGGATATAAGATGAAGGTAATGAATATTTTAATGTACGGTATTAGCTAATATAGAAGTATCAAGTAGTGTGAAACATGAGGATAAGAGGTTCCAATTTGTAATTAGTGCAGGGACAAACTAGAAATTAAATAAAATATTTCAATAATATAATGTTAGATTAATATTAAATATTTTCCAATTTGATATTAAATATAATTTAAAATAATATATGGTTGAAATATATTCAAAAATTAATTATTAAATAAATTATAGTTGGCATTTTTTCCCTTAATTCAAGTATACCCCCCCTCGATAAACTAGTTTAACCTTAACCGTGGAAACATAATTTTCTATTATTACTCTTCATTAGGGAAAAAATTAATTTGAATGTATATATTTATATGATTTATTATATTTAAGAATATGGATTCCATTTTACCATATTAAATTTCTAAAAATTACATGATTTAAATTTAAATAATCTTGTAGTGGGCATCAAAAAACCAATTCTAGAAAAAATGAATTCTTAAGCATAAAAATGAGTTTAATTCCATTTTATTCCTTGTCACAGTAATCATAAAAATGTTAAAATATTTTAATATATATATAATCTATAAATTTCATTAAAATAATTAATCAAAATATATTCATTTAATTTATTAAGAATAAAATAAATTGTTCAATTAAAATAATTTTTAGAAAAAGGTATTTTTAGGCACAAGAAAACTTATTCCAAAATCATGTGTAACACTGATTCCCATGTAATTTAATAAATAATTTATAATTTTATCATATATAATTAACATTTTGAACAAATAAATTATATCATGGTACTTTTAATTATAGTATTTAATGAAATGAAATTATAGTTTTACAAAAAAAATTATGTTTCTCATTATCTATTAAAAAAACTCATCTCAAAAAAATATAAAAAAATCACCCTAATATAATGTTAGATTTCATATTTAAAAATTATTATTATTCCCTAAAATTAAATTTAAACATTTAAAAAAAATTAATTATAATTTTTTTATGTAAAAATCTATAAAAAAGTGTTTTTGATGGAAACATATTTTTGAAGCATAAAATTACATTACTAATAATAGAGTAATTATTTATTATGAATAAATAAATAAATTTTAAATATTTTAAACTTCTATAATTATTTTTCATTATGTGGTTATTAATATTAATACATTATAATTTAACTTCCAAATTAAAAATAATTGGTATATGATGATTTATTTAGACATGGGGTTGTGTTTAATGCAAGCTATCAAATATATGATTTTTATTTCAAAGGAAAAAAATAAAATATTTGGGTGTAAAATTGTAGGAAATTACAAAACAATTATATTTTCGTTTTATATCACATTGATAAAAAAAATAAAATATCTTTTCATCATCTCATCCTTGCATTTCCATGTTGTTTCATTAGATATATTATTCCTATAAATAACATTAACCAGATGAATAATCTTGATTTTTAAGAATTTACCTCTACTGTGCAATATTTATATTCGTTATTCCTTATAGGAAGTATCATGAACCGGTTCTAAAACAAATTATTCTTTTACATGTTAAGGATTAGGTATGTACTTCCTCAAAATAGATTTGTAGAACACATAATGAACATGATAGAGGTTTGGTGTAAGTACCAAGTGATACTCTATATTCCTTACTTGATCAAGAATATAAAAGGGTCCAATATACCTAGGGATCAGTTTTCAATTATTTTAAAATATCATAAATTTTATCCATATATAAATTTGTTGAAATACCTTCTCTCTAACTTCTAATTCCATATCTCCCTGATTATTGACATCATAACTCTTCTATCAAATTGGAGCATCCTTGATGCATTTTGTAATAGATATATCCTTACCTATCATTTTATCTGTTTATTATATCTATATTTATTTATTTATCAATATTTATCATAGTATATTTGGTTTATTCAATTCTTTCAATATAGGGATTCATAAAGATCAATCTAATTTCATGAGTGAAATCAATTTTTGTATGAAAAAATGATTAGAGAAGTGTTTTGCTCCCAACCACTTTTGAAATCCAGAGAAAAAGATCTCAAAATATAACCTAAGGATTTAATGGTCCTAAAATACTTACATTATATTTTAGTATAGTAAGCAGTAATGAAACAAAACAATGTACGTAGATCTTACTAAATACCTTACCGGTATTTTTTACCTCATATCTCAATAAAATACAATAAAATATGGTACCCCAAATAACCTTAAAACATACCGAATATATATCCTATAAATTTGATCAATATAGATATCATATTTTAAAGAAATGAAATGTGATCACATAATTAAAAGATAAATAACAATCCAAAAAGAATTATAGACATTAGATATTCTGGGGGTTCATTCAATGAAATCCACGAGGATGTTTTCACACTTTCAATATGGTATAGTTAATGATTTAACATCTCCTTAGACTTATTTATCTCAGATATAATTCGTTATCATAATAAGAATTATTATGAAAACTCTAAAATATCTCTCATTATATTATATCACCAAAAATAATCTTTCATATCTCAATAAATTTTTTTACATCCATGATAAATAAATAGGAATGAGGTATGAGATTATTCTAATAGATCTTTTGTTTAAGTATTAGTAATTATGGAAGTGTTCCTCAGTTTCAGAATGTTATCATTCCATAAAAATTAATGATTAACTCATCAATATTTATCACCTTCTTATGAAACTCTAATTTAGAAATATAGGTTTATTTTATATATTTATATATATACATTTTAATATTCAATTAACTTAATGTTGAATTTTTATTGAGTTTGAAAATAGGAAAAACAAGGCCACAAACCCCCTCAAGGAGGGAAAAATGATGCAGACAAAGGGAATTCCCATTAATTTGGTGAATGAACATCAAAACCCCTCATAATGACTTTCCCATTTAGTTCTCTTAACAAACATACCCTACTTAAAACAACTATCTGTTACCTATAAAATGGAAACATAAGAAAGAGTGTTTTTAGATGCTCAGTATGGGTACACAATAGAGATATGTAAGCATTGTTATGTTAGTTAGGGTAATAAAATATGGTTAGAGGGAGTGGGTAGACTATAATAAAATATTAAAAAATTGATTAACTAAAATAATTATCAAATTAAATTATTATGCTTAACTAGTAGTAGAAAATGTAATGAATATAATGATGTTTTTTATTGTAGTCTGGTATGATGTGGGCCCATTTATACTCTTATACCTCTCTACTCTATGAGAGATATGTGTCCACAAAAATGTGTTTTTATGGGGGATCATAACCAATTACAAAATCCTTTTCTAGTGGAGGGATAACCATGACACTGAATTTTTATGGGTAGTCACAACCCTTACAACCTAACTTTAGATAATGGGAGTCACAACTCGAACTATCCTAACATTAGATATAGGGAGTCACAACACTTATATACTGATGATAAAATCTATGTGTCACAACTGAATGAAACAAAATAAAAAATAATTATTTTTTATATAAAATCATAAACATAATAATAGAGTGCATGTAAGAGATGGGAATCAAGTGTTACAGACGTAGAATAAGATGAATGAGAAGATAAAATATTAAATCTCATGTATTTGTTGTTTAGGATGAGATATTTTATTCTCTTCATCGGAATTGTATTTGAAGAAAAAGAAATTCATCCCTTGAGAGATCATGTAGGTGATGAAACTGACTATTATAGGATGTTGAAAATACAGAAAAGATTCAATGTTCTAACACTTTCTCTTAAAAAATAATGTTTCAATAATGATAACCTGTGTCATGAAAATTTTATCTTTCTATATTTTTTTAACCTAAAATAGAGGAAGATATATATATATATATATATATATTATTTTCAAAAATTATAGCATCTCCACTTCCTTTAAAATTTCAAAATAATATTAGTCAATATCATTTCTAAATATCTTTAGAAAACATAGCATTGTTTCCCCTTTATTTGTATCTAACAAGTCACAGAAAAAATTATCTAAAATAATTTGAATAATTCATCCAATAAAATATTTAGAATAATAAATATGTTCGATGATTTAAAATACCAATTTTACTACATTTAAACATAGTAAATAAAGTTCCGAAAAACTAACAGCACAAGCCAAATGTAAATTAATGTATTTCAAAATAAATTAACTTGAAACCACTAATTTTATTGGAAAGTAACATTGAATTAATTTATTAAATTTCCTCTTTAAATATTCCCCCAAAAACATTATCATATATTTCATAATAATCCTTATTTTTAATGTGAATTTTTATAGCATAAACACTTTTGAAAATAATCCATTTATATATAAAAAATAAAATTTCAATAAAAACGAATGGATTGAATATCAACATCGGGAATTAATAGTTACATTATGTAGGGTATTAACAGTAATGTACCATAGTAATGATGAACATTACTCTAGGGTTGATGAATCTTACTTTGCAGAATGAACATTGATATAGTCTAGGGATGATGAACATTAACGTAGGGTCGATGAACAATACTTTTCACTATTCATGATCAGTAATATAGAGTATGGATGATGAATAGTATTGTAGACTTGATGAAAAATAATTTTCACTATTAATTAATAGTAATGTATTGTAGAGATGATGAAAAATAACATAGCGTTGATGAACTATACATAGTGAAAAAAACCGGACAATATAATTTTACAAAAATCTATTAATTTTTAACGGCTCTAAATAGAAAATTTAGAATTTCAAAAGAAGACCTATTTTTATAAAAATGTATTATCATTAAAATTAATCAAAAATCATAAAAAAATCATAATTTAATATTCCAAATATCACCAAAAATAAGAGCAACAATATTTTGGAATAATACCAGTTCTGAGAAATCATATCAAAACATAATGCAATTTTATCACCATTCATACAACCTTTTTAGACTACTATATAGACTATTACAATAAATATAAACATGTTGGATTTCTATAAAATTATTTTTCATGGAAATAAAAAATATTTTTATGTTTAATTAAAATAACTACATAAATTTTTAAAATCAAAAAACTATAGTGTTTCTAAAAATGCAGCAGCAATTTAATTATATTTTTTAAGTAATAAAATTTCACTTTAATACTTCTTCAAAAACTAATAATTTTAAGATAAATATATTATATATCACACTTGGTAAGAATCATATAAATCCATACACATTATTTTAATAAATCATAAAAATACTGATAGTTTTTTAATAAATGAATCACATGTAATCAAAAAAGTAATCAATCAAAAGAGAATGAACATGAACAAAAAATCTCCCCCTTTTTTATTCAAAAACCAAATCTTTTAAACACTAAAAATCAATATAAAATTATTTAAAACCAATTTATTATCCCTATTTATTCCTCCACATTTTCTCACAAAATACTACTCACCATTTTATAAAAAAACAAAAAGAAAAAATAAACTCCCTCTAATAAAATGCATAAAAAAAGTTAAAATTCCAACATAATGTTGATCCAATAAGGTTTTCCTTATGACTTTTCCATTCCTTATTGTTTGAAAAATCACAAACACTTTATCTTTAAGGAAAATTTCTTTTATAAAGAAAATCGCTTTTATAAGGAAAATTTCTTTTATAAGTAAAATTGCTTTTATAAGGAAAATTGCTTTTATAAGGAAAATCGCTTTTATAAGGAAAATTGCTTTTATAAGTAAAATTTCTTTTATAAGGAAAATTGCTTTTATAAGGAAAATCACTTTTGTATGAAAAATTATTCATGTCATATTTTTATTATCCATATATTTCTTAAGTATAAGATTCGGATTCATTTCTATATTCTCGGAATCATTTGAAGCTTTGATATGAAGCATTCTATTTTAGGTTCCGAATTTTGGATGAGAACTATAATGAAGTTTCACTCCGAATTCCAGATGAGAAATGAAATGAAGTTTCATTCTGAATTCCGGATATGAACTATGATAAAGTTCTACTCAAAATTCTGGATACGAATTCTCATTACAAATTCTGATGACGAATTCTCATTCCAAATTCTCATTCCGAATTCACCAACTAAACAGAATCTGATAATCTTTTGTTTTATACACGCCGAATATATTTAGACTCTGAATATTATTTTTGTTAGACTCCGAAACTTCACTCTGAACTTTTGTGTTAATCTTAAAATGATGTCGTACATTCTGTTACACTTGTTTTGTTATAAAACGATGTCGTCTATTCTGTTATAAACTAACCGTTGGTTAAGTTACACGTGTACAGGTCCCTCCGATTTTTAAGGAAAATATGACCGTTGGAAAGGAGGCCAACCTTGCCTATAAATAAGAGCTCATTTGAAAGTGCTCAAAACAACATAGAAGTTGATTGATCTAGAGACCACACACTGCTAAGGTGATTTCTAGAGAGAAATCTTTTCATGCCTTAGGCGTACTGAACCGCTCATTCAAATTTTTTCTTTGTGCGACTCTGAATGTTGGTTATTACATTCGAGGACTTCCAGGTATAGGAAGACAGAGGTGCCGACTACCTTGAAGTTCAAGGGATTCCTTACTGAGGAAGACGTAGGTTCCAACTACCTTGAAGTTGAGGGATTGCAGGGATAGCAAGATAGAGATTCCAATATTCATATCGAGGGCTTACCTTGGTGTGGGAAATACAGACTTGCTTGAAAGTATAAATCAAGGGACCTTTATCCAAGGTTGTTCGATACCCTTCTCTTTGGGTTAAAAGACTTATATTTTGTAACTTGTAGTTTTACCACTTGTTTGTTTCTGCTGCATATTGTATTGTAAGGAAAGTATAACTCCCTTATACTTTCTTACTTGTACTCTAATAAGTTTAGATTCTATACGCTTTAAGGTAGAATCTCATATTGTAATCTTTAGTTAAGTTTCAACTTCCGGAACCATATTTCTGGAACCTACTTTCGGAATCTCTTTCTAGTATTAAGCAAGTACATAGAGCTTGAAGTT
The DNA here is from genome assembly GCA_963277665.1 of Viscum album. Classification (NCBI taxonomy): domain Eukaryota; kingdom Viridiplantae; phylum Streptophyta; class Magnoliopsida; order Santalales; family Viscaceae; genus Viscum; species Viscum album. Next base: position 330,179,716 of record OY728150.1, on the reverse strand, counting down.
CATAACTTCATTCATTATTCGAATTTTTCAATTGGTGTTAGAGGTGTTGTGAATTTCCTTAGTTTAACTTTGTTAAACTTAGCTCTTTCCTTTGTTTAGGGAAATTTATAAAATATACAATTCACCCCCCTCTTGTATATTGAGCATCTACATCATTATTTCGATCCTAACATTGGTATTAGGGCAGGTTTCTGAAAAACTTGTACTCACGTAAAAGATTTTCTTGCTCACTTCCCATTCCGAAATTTCTCATTCTGGAACTCTGTCATTCCGAATTTCGTCATTCCAAACATTGTTATTACCAAAAATTTCTACTGACAAGTTTGTTTGCCAAAGATTATTTTAAGTATGGCAGGAGTTAATGTTGGTTCCATTAATAATCTAAATCCTACAATACCACCAATATTTGATGGTAATGACTATGAGTACTGGAGAGATCGAATGAAGTCTTTTGATATCAATACTAGAGTTGATAACTTTGTTATTCTTACTGGTGATTATAAAATTCCTGAAGAGGAAGTTAGAACTTTTACTAACCAGGAAAAGAAAGAGTATCAACTCAATTATAAGGTACGCAATACCTTACTTGGTTCAATGACCAGAAATATATATAGCCAAATTTCTTCTTGTGAAGAATCTAATTATATCTGGAAGAAGTTAGAGGTTACACACTTTTGAACTTCTAAAGTGATTGATACTAGGAGAGCTATGCTTAGAGCTGAATATCATGTCTTCAATTTTTCTTATGGTGAACCGATTTATAATGTTCAATAGAGGTTTATGAGAATAGTCAACAGTTTACAGTCTATGGTAGAGAAAGTTTTAGATGATGAAGCACTTGTGGATAAGATAATTGATATCATGCCCAATGAGTAGGAATCCAAAAGAACTGCTATTGATGAGAAAAGGAGGGTCACCCAAATTTATCTTGATTAGCTATTTGGAACTCTTCTTCAACATGAGACAAGAATGAAGAGAGATGATGACAACATCAAGAAAAAGAATGGAAATGGAACTGTTTCTTTTACGACAACAACAAATCAGATGAAAGCTAAGACTACAGAGAGAGTAACTAGATCCAAGAATAAGAAATTTATTTTCCAATCAGATTCTAGTGAAAGTGAAGTCTCTGAGAATGAGTTCGAAAATCTTTCTCGAAGGATGAACAAGATAGCTGGCCAGAGAAATTTCCAATCCAAGTATAAGAAAAAGGAAAGGAAGGACAGGAAAGATGGAAAAGTCACTTGTTATGAATGAAAGAGAGCGGGACATATTAGACCAGATTGCCCTTTGCTCAAAAAAGAATGAAAGGAAAGAAAGGCATTCAGACAGGAACAGAAAGAATTATTATAAATCCAAAGCTAAGAATGTTTTGAAAGCTAGTGATACCTGGAGTGACAGTGGTGGTGACTCTTCAGATGAATCTTCAGATTATGAATCTTCAGGAAAGAAGAAACATGGTCTTATAGCCAGACTACCTATTAATAATAATTTCTTTATGGCTAAGGTATGAAATTCTGAATCATTAACCAATTTATATTTAAATTCTAATGATAGTAAGTATTATAATTTTTCTGATGAAAAATCATCTTCTGATGAAGAAAATACTTTACCTACTTATGAATAAGTTTCTATGTTTCATGAAATTCTTGAGATTGAGAACTCCAAAATCAATAAGAAACTTGATAAGGCAAACTCTAGGAATTCTATTCTTACGAAGAAATTTTAGATCTTTCTAAAGATCTTGATAAGAAAAATGCTGATTTTGAAAGTATTTAAAGAAATCTTGAGGAGGTAAGTTCTGAGAAGAACCAAATTTCTAAAGAATTAGAAAAACTAATTTCTAAGAAAAATGTTTTCGAGCCTAGCTCTAGTTCTAAAACTAATGATTTTGAGGATAAAAACTTGGTTATAAAACTCAAGTAAAATAATTTTTTCCTTAAAGAAGTTTTTATCAAACTTTACCCATGGTAAAGAAAATTTTGATAAAATGTATTCCCAAATACGACCTTTAAGAAATATATCTGGATTTGGTTATACCCATGAAAAACCAAATTTTAGTAAAAATTATTTTGTTCATCAAAGTGCCCCATTTTGTACCAAGTGTCAATGTGGTGGTCACTGGGAAAATAATTGTTCCTTAAACAAAACACAATCTCTAGGATTTCACAATGCCTACTTTTCTAAGAAAATATGGCTACCTAAAATTTTATTATCTGGAAATCTCAGATCCAAACAAGTTTGGATTCCAAAAGTCTATTTATCTTCTTGATATCAGGAAAATAAAGAATGTACTAGCAGCAACACATGGTATATGGATAGTGGATGTTCCCGGCATATGACTGGTAACAAAATCTATTTCAAAAAGATTATCAAAATGAAAGGAGGAAAGGTAACTTTCAGAGATAATGCTAAGGGAGAGATTGTTGGTATTGGTAATATTGTTCTTCTTGGTAAAACTTTGATTTAAAATTTTCTTTTTGTTAAGGGTCTTAAGCACAACCTCATTAGCATAAGTCAATATGTGATTAAGGATACCTTGTGAATTTTAGGAATGATAAGTGCATAGTTAAAAATTCCAAGGAAGAATTTATTCTCTCAGCCAATAGGCAAGAGAATGTTTACACCTTGAATTTAGAAGACCTTAGGATCCAAGATTTACCTTGCCTAAGTGCAATGGAAGATCATTCCTGGTTATGGCATAGAATACTGGTCACTGTTACCTTAGAAACTTATGTAAAATTTCTAAGAATAAACTAGTTTAGGATCTAGTGGAGCTTAAATTTGATTCTTCTAAAGTTTGTGATCCTTTTCAATATGGAAAGAAACATAAATCTAGTTATCAATCAATTAGTGAAGTCTCAAAAACTAATGCATTACAGTTAGTGCACATGGATCTTTTTAGTCCAACACAAACTGTATGTATTGGAGGCAAATACTATGTGTTTGTTCTAGTTGATGATTACACTAGATTTACTTGGGTATATTTTCTATCAAAGAAGTCTGAAGCATTTTCTTATTTCAAAAGTTTTAGAGATCAAGTTAAAAATGATAAAAACCTTCCATTGAAAAATATTTATAGTGATCATAGAGGAGAATTTCAAAATTCTGATTTTGAAAATTTTTGTAGTAGAAAAGGTATTACACACAATTTTTCAGCACCTAGAACTCCTCAAGAGAATGTTGTAGTTGAGAGAAGAAATAGAATTCTTCAGGAGATAACTAGAACCATGTTGGGTGAATATTCTATAGCTAGACATTTCTGGGCTGAAGCTATAAGTACTACTTTCTATACTATAAATCGAGTTTTGATTTGACATTTTCTTAATAAAACCCCTTATGAGTTATGGAATGGTAGAAAACCAAGACTTTCCTACTTCAAGGTTTTTGGATTCAAAGTATTCATTTTGAATACTAAAGATAACCTACATAAATTCACACCAAAATATGATGAAGGATTTTTCTTATGTTATTCCACAACTTATAAGTCTTATAGAGTATTTAATAAAAATACATGTACTGTTGAATAAATAGTACATGTAAAATTTGATGAGTCTAATCCTTTTGTTTTTAAACCATCCCAACCTACGTCCTCGGATGTGTTTTCAAAAACTGATTGTCAACCTTTGATAGAAGAACCTTAGAATAAAGAAAATGTTCAAGAAGATACTTCTGAAACATTTACCCCAGAAGACTTTCTACCCTATGTTGATGAACAGGTTTTACAAAATCCAAATCAGGTGTTTCTTAAGAATCATCCCAGTGATAGTATCATTGGTGATGTAAATCAACCTGTAAGAACTAGAAGTTCCTTAAGAAATGAAATAGAACATCTAGAATTTCTTTCCCAATTAGAACCAAAAAGAACTGATGAAGCTTTAGGTGATGATGATTGGATCAAAGCTGTGCAAGATGAATTAAATGAATTTGAAAGGAACAAAGTCTGGATCTTGGTTGAAAGACCTAAGAAAACTTCTGTTATTGGAGTAAAGTGGGTCTTCAAAAACAAATGTGAAGAAAATGGAGTCATAATAAGAAATAAAGCTAGACTTGTTTCTAAAGGCAATAATCAGCAAGAGGGGATAGACTATGAAAAAACCTATGCTCTAGTAGCTAGACTTGAATCTATCCGTATTCTACTTGCCTTTACAGCATTATTTAATTTCAAAAATTTTCAAATGGATGTGAAATGTGATTTTATTAACGGTTATGTTCAAGAGGAAGTTTTTGTTGAACAACCTCTTGGTTTTGAAGATAAAAACATCCTGATCATGTTTTTAGACTTACCAAAGCTCTGTATGGTCTTAAACAAGCCCCACGAGCCTGGTATGATAGACTCACTGGATTTTTAATTCAAAATAACTATGTTAATGGAAATGTAGATCCAACCCTTTTTATAAATAATGATAAGAATTTTTTTTATTGTTCAAATTTATGTTGATGACATCATATTTGGTTCAACTCAGCAATCCTTAACCGACTCTTTTGCAAGTCTAATGAAATCTAAGTTTGAAATGAGTATGATGGGTGAGTTAACTTTTTTCCTTGGTTTCCAAATTTCATAAAAACCAGAAGGAACATACATATATCGATATAAGTATATTAAAGATCATCTCAAAAAGTATGGTTATGACAACACTAAGAGTATAAGTACTCCCATTAGTACCCCAAATTATTTAGATCTTGATGAAGCTGGGAAACAAGTAGATCAAACATATTTTAGAGGTATGATAGGAAGTTTACTTTACTTAACAGCTAGTCGACCAGACTTAATGTTCTTAGTATGCTTATGGTCAAGATATCAATCCAATCCTAAGGAATCTCACTTAAAGGTAGTAAAAATAAATTTTCGCTACCTTAAGGGAACCATGAATCTAGGATTATTTTATACTTCTGGAAATGATTTTGTTCTAAAAAGTTTTTTGATTATGACTTTGGTGGATGTATAATGGATAGAAAGAGTACATATGGAACTTGTCATTTCATAGGAGATTCATTAGTCTCTTGGTCCTGCAAGAAGCAACATTTTGTAGCACTTTCTACTGCTTAAACTGAATATGTAGCAACTGGAAGTTGTTGTGCTCAAGTGTTGTAGATGAAACAAACACTCATAGACTATGGCTTGGGTTTTTCTAAGACTCAAATTTTGTGTGATAACACAAGTTCCATTTCCCTAGGTAAGAACCATGCACATCACTCTCGTGAAAAACACATAGATATTAGGCATCACTTTCTTAGGGATCACAAACTAAAAGGAGATATCATTCTTCAGTTTATCGAAACTCAAGATCAACATGCTGATATTTTCAAAAAATCATTGCCTTCTAATAGATTTGAATACATTAAACAGAAGTTAGGAATGATAACCATAAGATAATCATTCTTCATTGACTTCTTGTTGAAAAATTCTCCTAACAGTAATAAACTCCTTTTCATAGGGGGAGTACATTTTATTATTAGACTAACTAAATCATTCAAAGTTAGTTTTTCAAACTTTTCAGAACTAAAATTTCCGGAATGGAAATTTCAAGAACTAAAATTTTTAGAATGGATATTTTCGTATAGAAAAATTCTGGAAAGGAAATTTTCATATTGAAAACCTCCAGAATGGAAAATTTCGTATTGGTATTTCCATAATGAGATTTTCGTACCGAGATTTTCATAATGAGTTTTTCATTTTCAAACTTTTGTAATAAAATTTTCATGCTGAAAATCATGTAATGTTTTTTCGTTTTCTTTGTTGAGTTTTTCGTAGTGATTTTTGTGAACTATGTATTATCATAATAATTATTTTTCGTAGTTTTTTTTCACTTTTATCCATTACAAATAATCCTCTAAAGCCAATCTGAAAGGTATGATTTCCTTACTCAAGTTTTCGTAATCATACTTTACTTGCTAGTATTTTCTTATATTTTGTTTTCGGATTATAGTTTTTACTTAAATCTTTGTTTTAATAAAAACCTCAAACGATTGGATTTATGTTTTCTTGAGAATTGGTTTTCAACCGTCAGATCTGATCTCATCTTGTCACAACCGTTCTATAAACCAATGAAGTTGAACCGTCTTCTCGTTGCCTATATAAAGGGGACCCTAAATGGTTGTCCCACATCATTTTTCAAGATCCAGTGTCCCGAAGCTCTGCCTCTCTATTTTAAGGCCATTCTGAACTTCAGTAATCTCTGATCAAATCATCACATAGGTCTTCAGATCCGAATGTCTGTGGAAGCAGCTTCTCAAGACATGTCTTACTCTAAGCCGATTTCCAAGTGGATAGTATATAGAGAAATGTTGGTTCATCCTGATTTCTTCAACAAGTATGATTCTCTTATATCCAATAATATAAAGCTTAACGGATGGGAAGATGTTTCTGTGTCCAAGGCTAGAAATCAATATGAAGTTTATTCAAATTTGAATATAGAATTCTATGATACAGTTTCATTCTATAAGGATGATGGTAGGGAGAAGTTATCTTTTAAGTCTTATGGTAAGACTTATAAACATTCTTATGCCAAGGAAGCCAGCTTAGTATGGTTGAACAATGAAGGAGAAGCCGAGTTCATTTCTCATGTTTTGACAGATTAAAAGGGAATCTTCAACAAGGAAAAGGCTTTGGAAACTCTCAGACTGGCAGATTACAAGGCTCTGAAGATTGCTTCTCTGTATACGAATTTTCAAATTCTACAATTATGGGTACAAGGTCTTATCGTACTGAGGAAGGGTGTCAGAGATAGTCTGAAGAAGAGTGAGATCTACATCCTAGATTTTCTGATAAATCTGAGGAATTTTAACCTGATGAAACACATTCTTATGACCATTGAGAATGATAAGAAAGGGAATTTGAGATCACAGATCATAATGTATCCAACAATCATCTCAAAGTTAATTTTCCAGTGCCTTGAGTCTTTCAAGGAAGCTTTCATGTGTAAGCTGAGAGTGTGCATGATTATGTTGGTGAGTGATGGTACTCTCAAAAGGATGGATGTTTCCTTTGACAAAGAGACTGGTCAGTGTGTTGATTTACCTGCTCAAGAACAAATGGTTCCGAAAGTTTCTGAACCTGAATCCTCTAAGACAATGAAGAAGAGAAAGTTGAAAGAAGTTGATGTTGAAGCAGAGAATCCCAAATCTAAGGAAGTTCATTCCGAACCTCCAAAACCGAAGAAGAAGAAAGCTTACACAGATGAGGTAGTTACTAAGTGGACGGAAATCAAAGAGAAGAGAGTGCAAGGGGATCCTCAGTTTGGCTTGGATCCTATGGAGGATAAGGCCTTGAAAGATAGGACAATAGATGAACTAGAAAAAAAAGTGAAAGAAAAGAAGATTAAGAAGAAGATGTCAGAAGCTGAGGTTGCTCAGGCTTTGTTGATGTTTAATGAGATGACTTCTGCAAACATTCCTGTTCCGAAATCTTTTTCTTTGGAATCTATACCTGAGACTCCAGGAAGAATCTTTGTCACTCCGAAAGAGGTAGTTTCTAAACATGTTGAGGAATTTGAGAAGTTTGAGCAAGTAGAAGAGGTAGAAGATGTTGCTGAAGCTATTGGTGAGACTGGAGATATTTTGAAGTAGGTTGATGATTATAAGGGGACTCCTTCGGAACATTTGTCACTCCGAACTTCAGAAGCTGACTCATCTAAGCTAGTTACTCCAGGGAAGGATGAGGAGAAAGGAGAAGAAGAAGTATCTTATCATGCAGAGGAAGAACAACTTCTACATGATATTTCTCAAATGGAGAATGTAGAGGATGGTGCTCAAAAAGTTGCTGATGATGAAGACAATGTGGTTCAAGAGTCTGACAGTGATAAGAGAACTCCAGAACATGACTCCATTCTGAAAAGGGACAAGGGAAAACAACTTGTTCTTGATACCCCGAGCTCAGTGGTAATAAAGAGAAGGGAAGTTGGTAGTTCTTCAAAGAGAAATCTTGAGCATATTGAATATGAAAATTCTCCAAGCAATGTATCGGATTCGGAGTCATCTTCGATGGGGAATGACTTTGTTGTCCAGTCTTTAAAGAAGTTGGTGGGTACTATTCCGACTTTCTCATGTATTGATTCAAGATTCCAGATGATTTAACATTATTTGAATCAGAAAACAGAATTCGTATCCATGGTTATGGATAAATGTGTTGAGATTGAGGCTCAGTTCAAATCTTTCTTTGTCGGCTATGAAGCCCACAGGAGATATTGCAAGAGGATGACTAGTTGGTCAAGGAAGAATGTAGAAGAGATGAGACTCTTTGATGAATTCCAAGATAATGTGAAGGATGACTTTGAGACAGAAGGTAGGAAAATAAATTAACTTACTTCATCCTTCGAAGAAAAGTTGACAGATGAAAAGAATTTCCGGATTCAAGAAGTCAGAGATCTGAATGGGAAGCTGAATTCTGTTTCTCAAAAATAGAAGTTTGAAAGGGATTATCGGATTTAGTTTGAATAAAAGTTGTTAAAACAAGAACAAATCTTGAAGGCTCAGTAAGAAAAGCTTCAGGCTCAGGAAGAAAAGCTTCAATCCGAGGAAGAAAAGATTGAAGCTCAAAATGAAAGGATTGTGGTGTTAGAAAAGCAAGCTGAGGAAGATTATAAAGACATTAAGAAGATAAATACTATTCTTAAGGGACTCATGGTGAAGGAAAAAGATCCAAAATAGACAAATCTGAACTATTGTTGTATCTTAACTTCCTTGTTGTTGAATTGTCAAACTTAATGAAAATTGTGCATGCTCGTTTCTTTTCTTGTTGCTACAAATTTTTTCAGGTACATTTTTATATTTTCCATTCTCTCGAATTATTTTTGGAAATCACAAAGGGGGAGAAGGAAAAGAACCCTAATAAAGGGAAAAAAGAATCTTAACAAAGGGTGAGAATGAAAACAAACTCTAATAGAGCTTATCTAAGGGGGAGTTTTTCGTTAAAGAATAATTTCTTATTATTAATGAAATATCATTCCGGAAATCTAGAATATGATCCTTAGAGTTTCAAAGCCTAAGGGGGAGTTAGTCGTATTCATAAACATTCATATGAAAAGGGAGATAATCCTTAATGTTTTCTTTCTTCATAGAATTTCTTTTTTGTAAAGATGTTTGTGCTTTCAAAAAAGGGGGAGATTGTTGAGTCAATAAGGTTTTCCTTATGAATTTTCCATTCCTTCTTGTTTTTAAAATCACAAACACCTTATCTTTAAGGAAAATTGTTTTTATAAGGAAAATCACTTTTATAAGGAAAATTTCTTTTTTAAGTAAAATTGATTTTATAAGGAAAATTGCTTTTATAAGGAAAATTGATTTTGTAAGAAAAATTATTCTTGTCATATTTTAATTATCCATATATTTCTTAAGTATAAGATTTGGATTCATTTCTATATTATTGGAATCATTTGAAACTTTGACATGAAGCATTCTGTTTTAGGTTCCGAGTTATGGATGAGAATTTTAATGACATTTCACTCCGAATTCCAGATGAGAACGGTAATGAAGTTTTATTCCAAATTCTGGATACGAACTCTGATAAAGTTCAACTCCGAATTATGGATTTGAATTCTCATTAAAAATTCTGATGACGAATACTCATTCCTAATTCTCATTCTGAATTCACCAATTAAATAGAATCTGATCATCTTTTGCTTTATACACTCTGAATTTATTTAGTCTCCGAATATTATTTTTGTTAGACTCTGAACCTTCACTCTGAACTTTTGTGTTAAACATAAAACGATGCCGTACATTCTGTTACACTTGTTTTGTTATAAAATGATGTCATTTATTCTGTTATAAACTAACCTTTGTTAAAGTTACACGTGTACAGGTCCCTCCTATTTTTAAGGAAAATATCACCAATGGAAAGGAGGCTGACCTTTCCTATAAATAAGAGATAATTTGAAAGAGCTAAAAACAACATAGAAGTTAATTGATCTAGAGACCACACACTGCTAAGGTTATTTCTAGAGAGAGAAAGCTTTTCATTCATTGTATGTACTAAACCGCTCGTTCAGTTTTTTGCTTCGTGCGACTCCGAATGTTGGTGATTGCATTCGAGGACTTCCGGGGATAGGAAGACAGAGGTGCCGACTACCATGAAGTTCAAGGGAATCCTTACTGAGGAAGACAGAGGTTCCATCTACCTTGAAGTTGAGGGCTTGCAGGGATAGCAAGACATAGATTCTGATATTCATATCGAGGGCTTACCTTGGTGTGGGTAAGACAGACTTTCTTGAATGTATAAATCAAGGGACCTTTATCCAAGGTTGTTTGATACCCTTCTCTTTGTGTTAAAAGAGTTATATCTTGTTACTTGTAGTTTTACCACTTTTTTTTTCGCTGCATTTTGTATTGTAAGGAAAGTATAATATTCTTATACATTCTTACTTGTACTCTAATATGATTAGATTCTATATGCTTTAAGGTAAAATCTCATATTGTAATCTTTAGTTATGTTTCAACTTCCAGAACCATATTTCTGTAACCTACTTTCGGAATCTCTATCCAGTATTAAACAACTACATAGATCCTGAAGTTTATAACTTCATTCATTATTCCAATTTTTCAATTGGTGTTAGAGGTGTTGTGGATTTTCTTAGTTTAATATTGTTAAACTTAGCTCTTTCCTATGTTTAAGGAAAATTTTAAAATATACAATTCACCCCCCCCTCTTGTATATTGAGCATCTACATCATTATTTCGATCCTATACATACCAAAATAAAATTATTTTTTTTAAAATGATATAGGTCTAAAAGATTCAAAAAAATGCCTACTATATTATTTTCATAGTGTATAAATTCTAAAAAAATATCACTATTGTTCACATGATCTATAATACAATGAAATATATGATCGAAATTCATTGATTTGAATTTTTTAAGGTGTTTTTAGAAATAGAAATTATGTATGTATTATCACAATAAATAGGCAGCTTACAAACATAAATATAAAAATCACATAATATTTTATTAATCCATAATAATTGGGCACAACTACTATAAGAATAGATATATGAAGATTATGTATTATAAAAAGAAACATATAGTTGTTTCTTATAAAACCAAAAAATTAAACCTTTTTCGTAAAAATGGAACAAACCTGATGTATTTTTTCTATCAATTCTACATCCTCCAAAATCAGAATAAGAATAATATTTTAAATCAAAATAGCTGTATTTTGGATAAAATAAACCAGAATCAATAGTTTCTACTAAAAATATTATTATTATTTTGGTAGATTAATTAGGCTTTCATTATTATGGGATTATAATCTAGAACATAAACAAAAACTAAAAATGTTGTTGGGTCTATATGTAGTTAAATATAAGAAGTTACCTATCATGCCTCTACAAAAATTAAAATCAACTGATTTACTATAGGAATCAATATGTAATTTAAAATTAGTCTCCATGGGATTTTTCATAGATTTAGCAGAATCAAGACAAAATGTTTTAACAAATTTTTTAGTATACATATATTGATTAATTAAAATTTCAGCATTTTGTTGAAAAAATTGAAATCCAGGAATGGATTTTAATTCTGCCATTAAACACTTGTTAATTTTAGAAGCCATGAAATTTGAAAAATTGTTTCACTTAATTTTATTAGAGAAACCAAAAACAATATCATCAATATAAATTTTAAAAACTAATAAATCATCATAAGTTCTATTATAAAAAATGTTTGATCAACATTTCCTTTCTAGAAATCATTAATTAAAAAAACAAAGAATTCCTTCCATACCAAGCATGAGGTTATTGTTTGAGGCCATAAAATGAATTAGATAATTTAAAAACCTAGTTAGTAAATTTGTAAATTTCAAAAATAGGTGGTTGAGAAACTTAAAATTCTTCAATTATAAAACCATTTCCTGAAAATTTACTTTTTTTCATGAAAGGAACACAAGAACCCTTAGATATAGAAAAAATAATGGGAAAATGTAATGTAGACCAAGAGAGTCATTTCTAACAATAATAATATAATCATAAAGAAGGGACCCCAAAATGTTATAAATAATAAAACCTCCACCCAGTCTACCATTTTTAGCTAATTAGTTCACCGTAAAGTTCCCTTAACTTTGTGTGTGCATGATCAACATATTTTGAGTAATATAAGTTCTTCATTTTTAAATTGGGTAGGAAATATCCAAGAGATCATCATGGTTCTCAAGAATGAACTTAAACAACATGGTTGAGTTAGTATAAATTTAAAAAATGTGTGTGTTTTATATCTTTCACAAAGAGAGGATGGTGTCTATAGATTTGGCCACTACAAGCATCTAATTAGCTGCGCTAAAAAATGTAGGGAAACCCAAAATTATGAATTCACAATTGTCATTAACCAGCCCTCCCCCTCTTATCTCCCCCTCTAAACATGATACATCAACATTCAATTTCATCCTTAGTCAAGGAAATTTCCACTGAACCCATCTCCCCTGGTAGATATTACTCATTGTGAGACCCAAACATAAACAAGGTAGAATCCTCATCAATGTGAAGGAATATCCAACATTCCTGATCAGCACCCCCAAATCCATAATAAAGTACCCTTTAATGAAACTCTAATATAACAGTAATTGAATTTAACATGTAAATAGGTGAAAATCAATCTTCCATGTCTATACATTCCTCTTGAGATTATCCTTGAGAAAAGATCATGGAATTATTTTTTGATAATTCATCCAAATTCATCTAGCTTGTTTATAAATATCCACTTAGTTCCGATCACAAGCATATCCTTAGGCCTTTTAATAGATTCCATACAATATTTATAACAAACTAATTTAATTCATAAATCATAGAAAGAATATATTTTTCATCTTTCAAATAATCATTAAAATTAAAATGAACAAAATTTTAAATAAGATCATAACTTGGAAAAAAAATAAAAATTACAATTTCTAGTTTTAAAAAAAGAATTAACATTGACAATTACATATTCAATATAATGGCCTTTGTGAATCTTACATAATTTTGGATCAGGTTAATAAGGAGTATGATCCCCAATAATTGATTCATTCTATATTGAAGAATTTCTTCTCTGAAATTAAATTATCCGACCAATTATTCAATATAATTAAAATCATAATTTATTTTAACATTATTTTCATCAAACATAACTGAAATAGATTCATTTATAATCTTGGTTCTTTTATTATAATCTATATATGATTTACTATTATTAAAATATCTACGAAAAATACCTCCATCACTATTATCATCAAATTTTTCTAATTTATCCTTTTAATTTAATATAAAAACATTACAAGCAAAAACTCTAAGGTAACCAAATTTTGGTTTTTTATTTTTCAATAATTGATGCTGAGTTTTAACTAAAAAATATCTAATATGAATAATATTATAAATATAACATGCGAAAAAAAATATTTAGCACAAAAATATCTAGGAAAATTATATTCACTCAAAATAGTTTTACCCATTTCAATAAGAGTTATATTTTTTAGTTTTACAACACCATTTTTCTGTGGTGATCTAGGAGAAAGAAAATTAGTAGAATGTAAATTATTTTCACAAAAACATTCATTATCTAAATTTTGAAATTCACCTCATTAATCACTATGAATTCTGATTAACATATATGATTTATCATTTTGAACTAATTTACAAGAAATAGTAAATCTATTTAAAGTCTCATTTTTATAAGTAAGATATTATACCTATATAAATATATTATAATCATCAAAAATAAATTTGGAATATTTCATTACTCTAATGCTATTAATTTTAGTTGGATTAAATAAATCATGTTGTGCTAACTGTAAATTTCTATGAGTACTTATCTGATTCATGGGTCTAAAAGAAGTTCTATATTTCCTCTATTTTATGTAAGTATCAAATACATGAAGATGTTATTTATTCAAGGAAGAATGTTATAAAGTATTTTAATGTTTATAGATCTTATTCAATATTATGGACTTAACATGACCTAAACGTCAATTCCAAATTTGGAATTCATTTTATACCGCATTCAAACACTTAACGTAATGAACAATTAGTTAAACAAAATCAATAGTATAAATATTATCTTTTCAACTATCATAAAATAATAACAAATAATCTTTAAAAACATAATATTTATCATTTTGATATTTAACATCCATTCCGTCCTCACAAAATTGTGATATAATAATTAAATTATGTTTTAAACATTAAACATATACAAATTTAGAAATAAAAGTTGAATTTGAAATATTATCATTGCCAAAACATTTTACATTACCTTTGGAATTGTCTTTAAAAGTAACAGTGCCTCTATAACATGTTTTGTAAGTAGGAAACATTGATGGGTATCTATTCATATTCCTCTATAATCAGATATCCATGTACCATATGATGTTTTTCATACATCCATGGAATTTTTCCATCAAAAATAAATCACTTTACAATTTTAGTGTACAAGTTACTTTGGGTCCAATTATATTCGTTATACAATTTTCTAGGTATTGATACATAATATAAACATGTATTATAAGGTAGTAATTATAATAGGGATTATGAAACATTAGTTTTTTTAAATCCCAGCTATTTTTTAAATCTAATAGAACATTTGTTTTCATAATGACCTTTAATTCCACCTTTAAAAAAGTAACAGTATATGTACAACCACTTTTTTCATTACAAAATGAGTTTTATACATTTGGGGTAATGTTTTGTCCTAACCAGAACCATATTTATTTGTTATCATTTTTTTGCCAAATAAATCATATCGTTATATTTATTATGTACTTTAATAAAACAAAACAATTTTTTTAATACATTCAATATCCTTTTTTCAAATTTTCATTCAAATCTTGAGAAGGTTTCAAATTTTCATAAAAATTGGATGAGATGTAGAAGCAGTGTTACACATTATTTCTTCTACTTCGAAAGAATGTTTGAAGAAAGAATTTTCTCATTGTTTTCTTTATGCATATTTTATAAATAAGAAACATTGAAAATATATTTTCTTAATCATTCAATTTTGTTATTTAATTTAAAACATTATAATGTTCATAATCACATTCAGACTCAATATTTTCAGAATACAAAATTAATTAATAACCTTATACAATGATTCCATGAAGTATAAAGTAGAACATTATTTTTTATTTCTCGAATTTTTACTAGAATCAGATTCTTATGTACAACTCCATCTAGTGGTCAACGCATTTTTTATTCATTTTCTATTTGTCTTTATTATTTAGTATATGACATTCAGGTTTGACATTCCCTTACTTACTATACTCCAGAAAAGTTACATATGAAGTATTATAATTCATATTGACTTTATTATCTCTGATATATTTTTCTTTTTGAGGGTTTATTCTAAAACGATTTTTGAATCATCTCTTTTTCATTATTTGGCAAACTCCAGTCACAATATGATCCATATCATATTTTTCAATATCATGTATATCAAAATTAGAAAAGTAAGTAGAAACAATATTCACATATTTAAAATCTATACCTTTTTTTATTATCTCCTCAATATTTGTGTTTTTCGTTTCCAATTCATATTGTAGGAGTGATATAATCAATTCATTCAGAGTTTTCTGTTTTAAAATTCCTTATTTCATCAATGGATACCATTTTGGAAATTCAATTCATTATAAAGGATCATAGAACTTGTTCAACTAGTATAGTGTTTTATAGAGCTTCTCCAATTGAATTCATTCAATTCATAATTCATGTGAATCTGTGGAACATTTGTGTTACTATTTCATCTTCACCGATCATGATATCTTGGTACTCATAACCAAGCATTCCATGTTTTGTATAGATTATTTTTTTATATTCAAGGTGATTAACTTGTAGAATATTTCATATATCTGGAGTTTTCTTACAAGTAGACACATGAATATAAACACTTATTTTACTTGAACAATATAAATTTTTTGAAACATTATAATTTAAAACATATATAGTACCATAAATTCTGGTAAGATTATTTGGGTTAGCTTCATGAAGTGTGTGATATTTTGACATGATAGACTAGTGCTGAATGCTCAACTGTTTCAGGTAAGGATTTTTTTATGATGTCCAATATCCATAATCATTATCATCAATGTGTTGTCGATTTTAAGGGATCCAAGCATCATTTTGGTTCAATATTGTCATCTTATAAGATCATGTCCTTTGATGGTATGGTCTAAGTATATGTTAGCACATGTAAAATTAAAATAGACTCTATATATGTATTTGATAATTATAAAAAGAAAAATCACTTGGTGAAAATTTAAATTCATCCGAAAGAGAATAACATAGATAATAATTTCAAAAAAGAATTTCCATTTAATACCAATTGTTTGGTCAGATAGGGAAATGATAGATGGTCTATAGGGAGGTGAATATACCGAATTAAAAATATGAAAAAAATAAATTGATTAATTAAAATAATAATAGAAGTTAATTATTTTGGTTAGTTATATGTGGAAAAAGTAAAGAACACAAAGATGTTTTTATAATAGTTTGGTCCAAAGTGGCCTTACATCTACTCTTATACCTATCTACTCTAAGAGAGGCACATTTTCACTAACAATGATTTTTATGGGGGAATCATATCCCAATTATATATTCCTTTTCTAGTGGAGGGATCACTATAACATTTACTATTGTATGTGGAGTCACAAACCTTACAACCTGACTTTGGATAAATGGATTCACAACCCAAATAGTCCAGACTGTAGATACAGGGAGTCACAACCCTTAGATCCTAACATCAGAATCTAAGAGTCAGAAATCAAATAAATACAATTAAAAAATGCTTATGTGTTTAAAATAATAAAAATAATAATAGATTGCGTGTGAGATATGGTTAAAAGTGTTATAGACTCATAACCAGATGAATGAGAGGATAAAATATTAAAGAATAGTTACTATTTGTTGCTGATTAGATTGTCTCATAATGAAAAGGAAATAGTAGTCGAATCATAATAAATTAATCCCTTGATAGAACATATAGGTGATTAAAGAGACTATCATAGGATTTTTCTTATGCACATCAGATTCAAAGTTGATAGCAATTTCTCTTTGAAAAAAAAGTATCAAGAATTTTAACGTTTCACTTGAAATTATTTCCTTGATATCTTGTTTTAACTTGAAAAAGAGAAAGATATATATAGAGTATACATTTATTCATTAAAACAACTATATTTTGATCATATTTTACAAATAAATTCATTCAACATTTTTCATAAATATCTTCACAAAAAAGTAGCATTCTTGCATCGTTATTCTTGCAGAATAAAACACAAGTTAAATCATTCAAAATAATTTGAATAATTTATCCAATAAAATATCAAAAATAATAATAGCAATTAATAATTTAAAAGACCAATTTAAATTCATTTATACTTTTTCAATATGGTTCTAAAAAACTAGCAACCAAATCCATATGTAAATTCAAATATTTGAAAACAAATAAACTTGAAACAATAGAATTTATTGCAAAACAAATTGATCATAATCCATAGATTAAATGTGAGTTTTAACAGCATAAAAACCTTTGAAAACAATCCATATATATGCAGAAAATCTATTTTCTGAAAAAACACATAGAATGAATTTTAACTTCGAGAATGAATAGTAACTGAACATATGGTATGTACATTAAGGTAGAATAGGGATGACAAACAATAACATAGGGTTGATGAACAATATTTTCCACTATTCATGAATTGTAATGTAATTTACTAATAATGAAAAGTAATATAGGTTTTATGATCCATACATTTGACTATTCATTAACAGCAATGTAGCGTAGGTATGATGAACAGTATTGTAGGGTTGATAAACCAAACATTGTGAAAAAAACTATAAAACATACTTTGACAAACACAAATGAATTTTTATGGTATCTAAACATAAAATTTAGAGATTGGTAAATAATAATAATATGTATAAAAATTTATAATTATTCTAATGAATTAAGAAAAAAATAAAATTGTTCTCTATTATTATATATATCATCATAAAATAGATGCAACAACATTTTGAAAAAAAATATGATATCTTGAAAAATTAAATCTGAACTTGAAACAATTTAGTAAACATTCAAACAACCTTTTTATACATCAATATGAACTAATGAAATCATTATAAACATGTTTTATTTCTATAGAAGTATTTTTCATGTAAATATAATATCTTAAGATATTACAGTAAAAAAAATAAATAAACTTTTAAAAATAGAAAATTTTAGAGTTTCTAAAACTATATCAGAAACCTAATTGAATTTTTAGACTAATGACAATGAATTTTAATACTTACTCAAACACTAATTAAATTTATATAAATATATTTTCTATCCAACATGATAATAGTAAAAAATAAATATACACTTTAATTTATAAAATCATCAAAATAAAGAATGGTTTTGAAACAAAAAATAACATGTAATCAAACAAGTCATCAAACAAATGAGAATGCACGTGCACAAAAAAGCATAACATGTAAATGACTATTTGAAAAAAGGATCATAACATATGAAATATATACATTTTATATAAAATATAATAATCTTGGTTCATGGAATAAATATTGGATGTTTAAACGGTAGGATTCACAAGGAAATAAAATAACATGATCTACGAGGGCATAACATTGGAGTAAGACATATATTTATGGAATATAAAAAATCAAAGAAAATATTATCTTAACGATGCCTAAAAGTACATTCATAACATTACAGGCTTTAGCTAATAAATCTTGTACCTTATTTTTTTTGGATAAGAACCCATATACCCTCTTTTGGACATAGAATAACTTCCCATGTATCCTCTTTCAAGCTTGGGATAACTTCTCAGGTACCCTTTCAGATCATATAACATTAATAACGAACCAATTAATTGTAGGGATTTATAACTCCCAACCATCACATATTAATTAAAATTTTCATTCATAAGATCATAGAACATTGACCATATTATAAATTGTGAAAATAAATGGGTTTCGTAAAAAATTTCATGATTGAATAACTTGTGGAAAAGAAACAGGTTTATAATAACATCATAATATTATCATAATAAATAGAAAATATATGGTTTTAAGAAAAATATAATATTTTAAATTTTGAAAAAGATATTGGTTTTGTAATAATTTTATGAAATCATCAAATATTAACCTATGGACTATTTAATGGTTCTCATAGCCATTTTTTCATTTTATAACCCATAAAAGACAAATAGGTTTTATAAACACTTTTTCAACATATAGAATTAATAGAAAGTATAATAATGGTATCTTTGTTTCATATCGCCAGTAAATAATAAGTTACATCAATGGAATTCATATTAGTTTTGAGAATTATTTTGTATGATCACTATGAAATTTTTTTGAGGAAAATAATTTTTATTGGAAAATAAATTTTCCAAATTCGAAAAAAAAATACTATCTCCATGAAAAAAAATAAGATAAATTTAAAGTAATATTCAAAACAGATTACGGTTATGATGGTGTAAAATTATATTTATTTCATACGTGTTAAAAGAAACATTTATTTCACATTTTGGGTAAAACGCAAATGGGCATAGTTAGGAAAATGAGAGTAGGATTACATTAAAACTCATAAAATGGTATTATTTCCATTAATAAAACATTTCTATAGTTTTAAAATTATTTTTGAAAACGTTTTTATAAATTCATGGGTTTAGAAGAAAAATGAGTTCTCAGCCAAAGAGAGAAATAAAGACGTTTTTAACATTATATTGAACTCTTGAATACATAAATATAATAAAATGAAGGTAAAACATTTATTCTCATGAAATAACTATATGGTAAAAACATTCATGATTTTCTTGATTGATGTGTCAAAATATTTTATCATATAAAGCACAGACATAATTAATAATGATAAATGATGAGATTATACCATAGACCATTACCACATTGGTAATGTTGAATCATAAGCACCATAAAAGAATAAAATTAAATGAAGCATCAAATATAATGAGAAAAATTAATTCATGTTGTTACATTTCTAAGGGGATGTATATGGACCATAAAAATGAAATAGGTGCATAACATAATTTATGTATCAATGAATGAAAATAGAGTCAAAATACCTTACCACTTTCCTATCTTCTGAATCATAAAACTAATGAAAGAGATATACTGAAGTGGATCTTTAAATAACAATAATTTTAATTATAATAATTATAATATAAATTCATGGGATATATATACACCTTAAAAAAGAAACATGTGGTGAATATGGAATTTGTATCATAAAAAACAAAATTGAGATAGAAATATCATACCAAATGTATTGAATAAATTCATATTAATTCATACCTAATATTCAGTATATAAAACCTTATTTTATATCTATTAGAAACCATACATAAATATTACATGTCATATTTTATTTTCCTATATAATTTGATTATCCATTTATTAACAATTCCATGTGAATGTCATGTTTTGGGTAACAACCACTTTGTTTTTCGAATATGTTTTGATTTTATAATTTATGTATTATTGATTTAATAATTTATCCATTATATAAAAAATAATTTAATATTTATTCTATTTATAAATCAATTATACTTTTAATATCAATCATGAAATATGGTTCAGTGAAATTATGTTTGTTACGATCATAGAGAAGGTAGGTCATACGTACGCATGACTAACATTTTGATTTCTTTATGATCATTATGTAAAGGTGGTAAGTAATATATGATATTTGAATATTTATTATAAATTAATAAATACCATAATATGTATTATTATATATTTATACATATCATTCATTCAATGTGATGATGAAAATATTTTCACATTACACTGTGAAGGTCGTAGTCCACACATACAATTAATAAATTACCATCTTTCAGTGAGTAAATAGTTAAGAAAGAAAATGATATATTATATATTATAATGCCTGATTTTTAATAAGTATAAAAATTACATCACATATACCACATATATTTATAGTTATTATCTTCCATGTAATATTTTAATGAAAAACGTATCATATTTTGTCATGAGGCGGTAGTCCATTGTAAACGCGAGTGAAGTTATATTATCCCATAAGGATTTAACATTAAAATGGTATAAAAGATATGATGTATAAATTTTTATGATTAAATTATTAAAATAATATATATAATTTATATAAATCATCATACCCAATTGTGAGAGGTGGTGATGGAAAAATAAATGTAATCTGTTTGCAAGGCAGTAGACCGCTATAAACACGAACAATGATTTTGAAACCCATATTACAGAAGTGGAGATGGTTTTTGGTCACGACCATAACATAAAAACATATAAGTATGTTTAATATAAAATTTTATTATTTCATCGTATTTAATTAATAATTTATGAAAGTATAATAAGAAATTAAATAAAAATGCTTATTGAAGAATGTTAGCTGCTCTTTAGCTAACCTCCATTGGTTTTCACAAAAAAACCTTCTTAGGTTGAATTTATCCCTAAAATAAATCTTTTAGAATGATATTAGGATTTTTTTAAGTTATTGGGAGAGTTATTGTTGGAACCAATATGGTTTGAAGGTGTTAAGGTGAGAGGATATTGGGTGGCCTTTTATAAATGAGGTGTGTGGCACGCTTTTAATTTTCTGGATATAAAATGGTGTTCCCACGTTTTTTCTATGAAAAAAACTAAAATACATAAATTTTTATCAAGAATTATAAATTAAAGGGATAAAAGCATTCCATAAATTATAATTTTGAAAATAATAGGTTATTGTAAAACTTATCTTTTTAGTTTAGCCCCGAGTGAACCCATTTTTAACATAACCACTGTAATCAATTTTCATTATTTTCAATATTAATTTTAGAAACAAATTAATATAAAATTATAAGATAATATATATTATTAATATTAAAATTATTGAATACCATTTACTAAATGTAGTTCATTTAAGTTGAAAATTAAATTTCAAATTCACCCCCAAGACATGATGAGAAAACGAGTTTTCATAGAGAAAAAGTTAAAATATTTATAATGTTTTTATATAAAGATTAAAAATTTAAATGATTAAAACGTACTATAGATTATTAATAGATATTTATTGGAACTAATTTTAATTTAAAACCAATTTTAAATATAAATTAACTTTATAAATAATTTAATCTATTAAGCAGTTTTCAATAAAAATTTATTATGTTTCACCATTCATCAAAAAATTAATATTTTTTTGAAATTTTTTTAAAATGACCTGATGATAATTTTTAAATAAATTTATAATAAATGGAAATTATTTTTTCAAATAATGTTTCTAAAATTTTAATGAATTTTTTTAATATAATTATACCAAAAATACGACAAACATTCTTTTTAGAAAAATTAAGTGGTTCAGAGTAAAATTGGATTCATTATTATCTCATGTAAGGAAAACACATAAGATGAATATGAAATCGTTTATTGAATATATAATTTATACATTTAATTAAAACTAATAACTAAATATGGGTTTTTTTATTCATTGAGTTAATATGTGTTTATTTATATAAAAATATTTTTCTTGAGAAAGACTTCCATTATTTTCTAAAAATATTATATTACAATTGGATTAATTTTTTACCAATGAATTAAGTTTATATACATGTTTAAACTATATATTTTCATTATGTAGTTAATATTATTCATACCCTCAATTCCAAAATCCAATTGATAACTATCATATAATAGTATTTTAATAATATGATTTGTTTCTTTTAAACTATGGATTTTGATTAATGAAAGATAAAAAAAGTGATATATGTAATGTAAGATAAATTCAATATATAATGCGTTGAATATGTAGAAAATGTTAAATTTATTTGAAAAAAAATATTTCACTAAATCTTTGGGTGTTACATTCGAATCCCCTTAAATGAATTTCACCTAAAAATCATTACCTTGGTAAAAAAATTGATGAATGTTATAAATCAATAAATCCTAAAGTTCCCACATATCTTACTTAATATAGTATTATCACCCAAAAAAATTGACCAGGTTTGTGGAATTTTTTCATATAAATTTATATATTCGATCTCAGATCTGTTCCGGTTTTTTCTCATAAGAAATATCATTCTATAATTTTATGCCCTATATTATTAGTACATGTGAATGATTGAGTATATAATTCATAAATAAAGGTTTTTAGAAAACATAATGAACCTAAGATAGGTTCATTGGAAGCATAAAATTATAATCTACTGTCTTGATATGATAATGTATTTTAATGAGACTGATATACATAGGTCTTGGTTTTCCCTTCTTTCTTCCAAAAATAATTTCATAGAAAGATCGGCTTTCAAAATAGAATTTCAAGATCTCATCGATTATTATCACAATATCATTTATGTAAACACTTAGTAGTTTATACATGTCACAACCTGCCATCACCAAAAAGGAGGGAAGGGGCAGAAGATTGCTAGACCCTTCCTTCTTTAAGTTGAAGGAGAGATAATGACTCCCGAGTTCCGCGTCCAATAGGCCCCGGAGAGGTGACTAGAACCAAGGGTATGGTTTTTCAAAGATATGGGAGGCATTACCCTTTTTATTATTTGAAATTAGCAGACAATATGAGTCAAACACCAAGAAAATCAGAACAAGTAAATGTCAAATAAACCCAAACCAATCCCACATGCATGTTTAAACAGTTCTGAAACAATGTACAAGAAAACTCAAAAGTGTGCAATATCAAATGAAACAATAGTACAACAACTCCAACAACTCCAACTGTCCCAACTAGTAGGGTCCCACACGGCCCTAGTAGTCATCTTGGAAACCTGAAAGTAAACGTAGGGTGAGCATACAAAGTATAATTAGTAGGAATAACATATAGCTCTCGTGAACAAGTGGGGAGATGTACTAAAGACCCATGAGAAGCCGAGAAACCAACACCTATCAAGGAGTATATTCATCCCACCTCCCTGGTCACGCTCACCAAAAACCACATGCAGTAATGTAATAATAAACGAACCAAACATTTGGGTACCCCGCACCACCATTTACCCCACTAGCTAGATGCTCATCCATAATGGAAAATGTTCAGACTCTACCACGCTCTTCCTACCTGCACACACCTGGGCCTCACAACCACACATCCCTGGCTGCACACATATGGGCCTCACAACCACACATCACTTCCCACACACACCTGGGCCTCATCACGAAGACACCTGGGAAAACAAACCATAACTAGAACCCCTGCCCGAAACACCTAGTCTAACAAAACACCAATCAAAACCTTCCCGAAGGATCTTGGGTGTAAGGTCGCCTCAAGCCATCACAACCGAGGGAAGAGGGAGCAGGAAGGAGATTAACTAGGGGGAAACACCCTTCCCCATGAAATAAGGTGTCTGACACTAAGTGTCCAATGCGGGTGGGCTGTGACTAAACACAAAACATACAATTATACATACATATATATATACACACATCCCAACCAATGGATCCTCAAAAAGATACAAGCAGGTAAACAAGCACTACTACCTTAGAAACCAGGCACACAACAAATAGTTCCCAGTTCCCATGTTCAGGTTATCATTCATAACAGTTATGTATGTTTTAATCCCTTCGCTACTGGGAAACTAACAGGCACATTCACAAATGAAAAAACCAAAATGGAAGAAAGGAAAACATCAGGTAATTTATGAATTCACACCCGGTTGTCTTGTGAAGTCACAACAACTAGAGATCAAGTGTCATACCTCAATGTATTGAAAAAAAATAATCTCGAGACACAACCCCATCTAACCATGTACCAGAGACCAACGGTTTCTCAACAACAGAGGAGTCCACCCCAATTCATGAAATAAGAAAAGTAACCCCCAGAGCCTGAGATTAACAACCCACGAAAGATTAACAACAGAGGAAATCATCCAAGAAAACCATAAAGTCACCTGTAATCGTCCAGGGAAGGAAAAACAATCAAAACACTACCACCAACACAAGGGAGGCCCACTTAGGTATTTTCATATTTAAAAGATTTAATACACTCCATGGTTTCAATTACACTGTGCTTTAACCAGGGTTATTACAAAAAAGGGTAATCCTGCTGCTTTCAATTTATTTATCCGAGTATACGTAATTAACCAATTCCATGTAATGGTTATTTAATCATCCTGGAGTACCGAGGATCATTATAGCATATAGAAATACCACCAGCAACCTTTATTTTCAATGATCATAGGCCAACATAATTCACAAAACATATCAACAATAAAAAAAGAAGAGCATAGTTGGACATCTATCACCCCCCTTTTATTATTTAAAGGTCCGTTGATTATGTTAGTTATGTTTGGTTTCATCAATTTCCATAGAGACCGTAGAATCCCACTATACATGATACACAGAAAGGAGAGACGAAGTAGAAAAAATTACCTACCTGATTGATCAAGGATAAACGTTAAGTCCTCAAGTGGAAACAGGAAACACAAGAGTAGTAGGTGCTCCACGGAATGTGATCAATGTAAATATCGCAACAGGGGTATGTCTCATCGGGAGGAAGGGTACTCTCTGCATAGGGTGAGAGAAAACAAGAAACTCAAGGAGAAGAGAAGCCTTTAGGTTATAGGGACTGAGATACAACATTCTCGGGACATTTAAGATAAGGAGATAAAAACTCAAAATCGTGTAAGACGCGGGATCGTGGGTTGACCACGTGGCTGGACCACCCCACACGCCACTTAAAAAGGACCCCGCCTTTCGGGGCATTTTAAACAGAATCACACCTCATCGTTTTTTATTTATGGAGGGTAACTCACCAATCATTTAATTTTAACCGCCATTACAGGGAATTAATGGGGATTAATGTGCTTTAAAACAGGCCTAAAGGGGTCAAAATATGGTTTAAAAACCAATTTGTGAAAAAAGGAGGTACTGCTAGACAACCCTAGAGTAGGCGAGAGCTACCGATAGCCGAGAGCCACTAGTGGCTCTGAGCCACTAGTGGCCGAGAGATACTGGTTGACGACAGCTACCGGTTGGCGATAGCCACCGGTAGCCGAGAGCCACTAGTAGCCGAGAGCTACAAGTAGTTTTGAGCCACCAGTAGCTGAGGGCTACCGGTGGCCAAGAGCTACCGGTAGGTGAGATCTAATGGTAGCCCAGATCTACGGGTAGCCGAGAGCTTAGGCCGAGCTACTGGTAGGCCGAGGCCACCAGTAGGCCGAGCTACCAGTGGACCGATGCCACCGGTAGGCCAAGGCTACCGGTAAACCAAGTCCACCGTTAAGAGTCTTAAGCTTCACCGAGAAGCTGTGATGGCCTTCCAGACCACTCAGAACACCTCAAATATCAGATTTTTACTATATAGTGGTCCCCAAAACCAAGACCATTACATCAGATACTTTTCAAACTATTCTCGTCCATGAGTATATAAGAACAACCCCGAAAGGGAGAAAGGTGGGGTACAAACAACCACCCACTAAAGATACTTCTCAGGGGAAAACCCCAGAGTTGTTCGAAAGCTGGAACAGAGCACTCCCCCTACATCTAGGAATACTCCCCCAAAGAGTTATCAATAAAAAACCTTCAAAACAAGTATAAGGATCACACTATCCAACACATGAGTTAAGGAGTCCCATCCTACATGTGAGGATATTATCCACTTTGGGCGGCACTGACTCACCTGCACGGGTTTAATCGCATCCACATTAATGCGACCTAATTAGCAGTCAGGTTTTTCCATCATCACACATTCGGAAAAACACACAGAGAATGGGGCAAAGATCATCTAATATCTAAGAAAATCAAGTACTTCATATATTAAGCACATGGTACAATATCTCAACAAGGATCAAAACAAAAACAACATGGAATTCAAAATAGATCTGTTTACTGAATGCGTAACTGGGCCTCTTGCTCCCAAGTGCTTTCTTCCAGGCCACCATGCTTCCACAACACATGAAACAAGGGGATGGTTCATCCACGAAGCACTTTCTCTTTACGATACTTGATCTAATTGGTCGTTCTATGAAGGTCGCATCATCTTCGACATCTAACTCTCCCCAATAGATGACGTGGGAGTTGTCGAGTAGATATCAACAAAGCTGGGAGATGTGGAAGTCGTTGTGAACTTTCTCCAACTGAGGTGACAATGCCAGCTGATACGCCACCTCACCAACTCATCCCAACACCTTGAAAAGTCTGATGAACCTAGAAAAGAGCTTACTCCACTTCCCAAACCTTCACTACCCACGTAGAGGTGAAACCTTCAAGAATACATGATTCCCAACCTCGAACTCCAAGGGCCTCCTCCTACGATCGGCATAAAACTTATTCCGATCCTGTGCTACCTTCATCCTCTCACACATGAGTCGAAGCTTCTCAGTGGTGCCCTGCACCACTTCTGGACCAAGAACAGCTGCTTCACCAATCTTTGTACATCAAATGGGTGAATGACACAACCTTCAAAACAAGGCCTCGAATAGTGTCATACCAATAGTGGAGTGGAAGCTATTGTTATATGAAAACTCCACTAGAGGCAAGTGTCATACCCATGATCCCCCAAAATCCCGAACACATGACCTTTAAATGTCTTCCAACATCTGGATCGTTCGTTCCATTAGCCCATCTGTCTATGGGTGGAAAGTAATGCTAAGGCATATCTTGGTGCCAAAGGCATGCTGTAATCCCATCCAGACTCATGAGGTAAACCGCATGTCTCGATCAGAGACAATAGATCTCGGGATCCCGTGCATTCGCACCACCTCATCGACGTACCTCTGGGCTAAGGTGATCATCAAGCTCGACTCCTTAATCTCCAAGAAGTATTCTGATTTTGTCAACCGATCCACCACAACCCATATGGCATCATAGCCTCCCTGATCCTTGGGTAGCCCTGTGATGAAGTCCATTGATATGTCATCCCACTTCCACTCGGGAACATATAATGGTTGTAACGGCCCTCCAGGAAAACGATGTTCCGCCTTTACTTGCTGACAGACGAGGCACTTTGCCACAAACTCTGCCACCGCCCGCTTTTACCCTGGGCCACCAAAACTATCTCCTCAGGCCTCGGTATATCTTTGAGACGCCAGGATGTAACACTAAATCTGATCCATGGAACTTATGGAGAACACATTTAAGCATCATCTCCGGAATGAAAATCCTTCCACAGAAAAGCATCTGATGCTGACCATCATTAGGCCATCCCTCATGAGCATTTCCTTGATAAACAAGATCTCGCATCACTTCTACCTCTGAGTCCCCCCACTGAGACTCTTCCACCTGCACCACTAAGGAGGGAACTACAGTCATCTGAAATAGAAAACATCTTCCACCCTCCAACCATGCATCCAAATGAAAGGCTTCAAACTCTTCCATCACTCTCCAACCATCTGCAGATTCCCAAACTACTTCCTTATGTGATTTCCTGCTTAGGGCATCAGCCACAACATTGCCCTTGCCATCAGCATAAGAAATCTTGAAGTCATTGTCTTAGAGTAAATTGACCCATCACCACTGCCGCATGTTCAGATCTCGTTGGGAAAATATATAACGCAAGCTCTTGTGATATGAGAAGACCACGAAGTGCTCTACGATGAGATAATGCCGCCACAACTTCAATGAGAACACTACAGCCACAAGCACTAGATCATGGGTGGCATAGTTACGTTCATGAGGATGTAATTGCCTAGAACCATAAGAGATCACTCCTCATTGCTTCATCAACACACATCCCAACCCAAGTCTAGAAGCATAATGTATCACTTCAAACAACACTCCTTCTTATGGTAATCTGAGTACTGGATCACTAACCAGCTTCTTCTTTAGGTAGACGAAAGCTATCTGGCACTGGTCACTCCACATGAAGGCTTGTTCTTTTCTAGTGAAAGATGTCAATGGGGATGTAACTTGAGAGTAGTCGGGCACAAACTTCTGGTAATAGCCTGCCAAACCTATGAAACCACGAACTTCTGCCATGTTCGTGGGTGCTGCCCATGAGACAACTGCCTCAACCTTCGACGGGTCTACTTCTATTCCCTTCTGAGACACTACGTGTCCAAGGAAATGTACCTCTTGCGTTATAAACTTTCACTTAGACAGTTTCCCATAAATATGGTGGTGTCAAAGGACTTCCAAAACTGCCCTAAGATGTTAAACATGCTCTCCCTTTGATCTTGAGTAGATAAGGATATCATCGATGAACACCACAATGAACTGGTCAAAAAACTCTTGGAAAATAGAGTTCATGAGGTTCATGAACGTAGCTAGTGTGTTCATAACACCAAACGGCATGACCTCGAACTCAAAGTGGCCATATCTGCACCTAAAATCCATCTTCGAGATATCACCTTCTTTTACTCTCAATTGGTGGTATCCAGACCGTAGATCGATCTTAAAGAACCCACCTTCTCCCCTTAGTTGGTCGAAGAGATCATCTATCCTTTGGAGGGGGTAATGATTCTTGATCGTCACCTGATTTAACCTCTGATAGTCTATGCAAAGTCGTAGATTACGATCTGCCTTCTTTACGAACGAAACTGGAGCACCCCACAGTGACACACTGGTTCGAATAAAGCCCTTATCCATCAGATCGTCAATTTGAATCTGCAACTCCTGCAACTCAAAAGGTGCCATCTGATAAGGAGCCATCGAGATCGGGCAGGCACCAGGCTGTAAGTCTATCCCAAATTCAATGTCACGTTGATCCAGGACCTTCTGAAGACTTTTCTAGAATCCTTAAGTAAAATGGGGATCAAGATCAAAAATAAATTGATAGGGGTACACCATAGAGTCATACAACATCATTAATATATAGTCTTGACAGATGTTCAAGTGGTTAATCTTCTCTTATAGCCAGAAAATGTTCTTACTTGGTCAGAAGATCAACAATGACCCATTTTTCTTCATTCCTTCTAGGAGTCTTTGGTAGCCCCATAACAATGTCCATCGCAATATTATCCCATTTTCACTTAGGTATGGGAAGAGGTTTGATGAATCCTTTAGGCTCTTGCCTTCCAGCTTTCACTTTTTGACAAACCAAACATCTTGACACAAAATCAGAAATCTCTCTCATCATGTTGTCCCACAAAAATTTTTTTCCTCAAATATGTATAAATATTCATGCTCCCAGGGTGTATAGAGCAATTAGAGCTATGAGCATCATCCAACAATTCCCTTTTTAGATCAGGTGTGTTAGGAACACAATGTCCTTTCCCAAATTTCAAAATTCCATCTTCATATATAATATCACTCGATCTCTCATAATTTATAACTTCAATCTTCTTTTGAAACTCCTCATCATCAGTATGAGAACTCTTTATCCTTTATAGTAAAATTTTTTTGGCGACCATTTGAAAAAGTATTGATGATTCTCCTTCAATGGTTATTTCTATATCTATCTTTACTAGATCCATGAAAATAGGATCACTTTAGAATCTCATCTTGTTCTAAACTCCACGATACTTTCTACTCAAAGAATCTTCTACCTTATTTGCCTTCCCCGAGTGGTAGTGTAAAGTGAAATCATAATCCTTGAGTAGTTCAAGACATCATCTCTTCCTCATGTTGAGTTCTTTCAATGAGAAAATATACTTCACTCTCTGGTGATCAGTATAAATATCATGTTTGTCACCATAGATATAGTGTCTCCATACATTGACAGCAATGATTACAACTTCTAACACAAGATTATGGGTAGGATAGTTTTTCTCCATAATTTTTAGCATTCATGATGCCTAGGCAATAAATCTGCTATTCTGCATAAGGACACAACCAAATCTTTTCTTTGAAGAATCACTATAAATAACAAACCCATTATTCCCTGATGATAGATTCAAGAAAGGATCATTGAATAATCTTATCCTCAGTTCTTCAAAAAAATTCTTCAAGCTCTTTTTTTCATCAAATTTAACACCTTTACATGTGATCTTGGTTAATGGGTTAGCCAATTGGGAACAATTATGGATGAAACATCTACAATAACCTGCAAAACCAATAAAATTGTGTACCTTAGTTATACTCGTTGATGTTTTCCATTCTTGGATTTCCTTGGTATTTAAGGGATCAATAGAGATTCCATCCTTAGAGACAATATGGCCAAGAAAAAAAATCTCCTAATACCAGAATTCACACTTGCTAAAAATCCCATATAATTCATTTATTGTAAGAATATTTAGAATAATGTTCAAGTTATTTTCATGATCTTCATAGATTTTGGTGTATACCAAGATGTCATCAATATAAACCACTATAAATTCATCAATATGTTCCTTGAAAACTATATTCATTAGATCCACGAAGATAGAGGGTGCATTAGTCAATCCAAAAGGCATAACTATAAACTCATAATGCACATACCTGGTTCGAAATACTATCTCCGGAATGTCTTCCTTCTTTGTGCACAACTGATGGTATCCAGATCATAGGTCAATCTTCCAAAAATAATGAGCTACATGAAGTTGATCAATGAAATCATCAATGTATGGTAGGGGATACTTGTTCTTTATTTTTGTACCTATGATCTCCATGAAGTCAATACATAACCTCATAGATCTATCTTTCTTCTTAAAAAAAGTATACAGGCTCCTGGTTGAGAAAAACTAGGGCGAATAAAAACCTTACTACTCAAATCCTCAAGTTGTTTTTTTAGTTAAACTAATTCCACAGTGTCCATTTTATAAGGGGTCTTCGATATGAGCCTTGAACCAGGAATTAAATCAATAGAAAACTAAATTTCTCATTCTGGAAGATGTCTAGGTAAATCCTCAAGAAACACATCAACATATTCCTTCACAATTGGTAAGCCCTCTATTCAAAAATTATTTTCCTCAAACATAGATCTTTCATTCTATTCTTCCCCAATAATTGAATTTAGTAGAGCTACTGGGGTGGATCTAGATAAGAATCAGGTGGGGATGTTTCTGCTCTATTGATAAGGCACTTTCTATCATCATAGAGAATTGTAACCTGCTTCTTCTAACAATAAATTTTTTCATCATGGTCTAAAATCCAATCCATTATGAGGATTATATGAAATTCAATCATGGGTATGCTGATGAGATCAGAGAATAAAGAACATTTATATGACATAATTGGAATTAATTCAAAAAAAATTGTTGTGATGATACTTCCCTTAGGTGTTTGGACTGACAACTCCCTTGTTAGTTCAAATTGAAAATATCTAATTTTATTAGAAAACTAGGAAGATATGAAACAACAAGATGATCCAAAACCAAATAAATCATTGTCTAAACATGAGGAAACCATTAAATTACCCGCCACCAAGTCTTTCGAAGCTTCAACCTCAGCAGTAGTGATCAGATTTGCTTGGCCTTGATCCCTTGGACTTTTCAGAGGTAAGTTACCTTGGATATAAGGACATTAATTGTCATAATGACTATTTTCTATATAATTGTAGCATTAAACATTGATAGAAACTTTCTTATACATGAAATCATGATCTTGGAGGCCTTTTTCACCACACTTGTAATAGACTCACATTCCCTTCAGGCAAGTACTGGGTTGTTTCTTTGAAAATATACTACAGGGTGGATAATAATATTTTCCCTTTTTCCCCTTATTTTTATTTCCTTAGTGTTCAGAAGATATATTTTTCTCTTACTTTTCTTTAAAGTCGTAATACTTAGAGAGTTATTTTTTTCTCTTGATAGCACATGAGACTATATCTTTGTATGATGAGATGGATTGTGAAACTAATGGTCGATGGTGCAATGGTTTTAACCCTTCAAATAATTGATCAATATTACTCCATGGGTTATGTAAATAATCTGTTGCATGCATTTCTAGCCTTATAAAGTTAGCCTCTTACTTTGTGATATTCTCATCCTCCTTTTCCCTCATACTCAGAAATTTCTTTTCCATATCCTCTTGATGGTCACGGGGAAAGTATTTTTCTAATAAAATATCTTCCAACGTCTTCTATTCACTGTTCGATACTTCTTCATCCTCCTTTGTGTTGTGTATTAATGACCACCATTGATCCGCATCTCCCGTGAGGTGATAAACATCCATGATAGCTTATTCCCTTTATATACTCTCCAATTCATGAAATATTTTCTCTAAAGAATTTATCTATTTCTCACCTACTAATGGATTTGTACTCCCATTTAATGTTGGTGGTTGCTACCTCATAATGTGGTTAAACATTTATCATTTGCATTGTGGATCCGGGTGCCCCATACGGGTAAGGTTATTATTCATAACCTGAGTGAGTTGTAGTAGTATGGTTATAAGATGATCAGTATCAGTTGCATCACCAGCTCATCTATAGTTATCTTGAGTAAGAGGGAAATCCCAACATTGATTACATGTGTTCATATGGTTTCCATTATTTCCACTAGGTGCCATTTTAAAACAATGTCATAGATTAGATTAGTTTATGAATAACAATATATAATTCCAAACATGTAAAACAGTTAACATAAATTGAACAGTTTGTGGATATAATCCCTAATCATAAAAATTTTTTCTTTAAGGAATTATATACACATAAACCCTTCATAATGGCTTGTAAATAAAAAAGAGGATTATTTTAAGCATATCCCCCAGGAGTGTCAAAACCAAGAGTGTAGTAAGGCCTATTTTCGTGCCCGAGTTGTCGTTCGGGTCTAGCTCAATGTATTGATTTCATGTTTTACCCCAAGGTACATCTATTCCAGAGCCATCTCTACCTGCTAGTATCTAGAAAGGGATGTATTTCTTGGAAAACTCACAAAATCTCGACATTACCAAAATCCTAGGACGTTATTCTATACTAATACTCAACGTCTATCATAGGGAAATGTTCTCTAATCAGTTTTTTTCTAAATATAGTTTTCAAGGTTTGTACTAAACTTCTTCTAATACCAACATTAATGCTCCAACCCTAGTTACCCAGAGTTGGTTTATTATTAAATAACATTGACATGATCACAAGGGATAAAATCCCAAAATATCGATCAGTTTATATTCCTTGGAAGTACTACATACATTCATAAGTTTTATAATACATTATAAATTGAAAAAAATCAACAACATTATCTCCATTGACTACATTCATATCCCTCGGACTATCCCTGCAATTCAGTAATAATATACTTCTTCACATCCTGGTAAAAATAAAACATAGAAATAGGTGAGCTCAAATGTTGGGTAAGGATAACAATATAGTAGAAACATTCATAAAAAGAATAAACATTTAAGGCAATGTACAAGACTAAATCATATTCCTTTTAAACAAAAACATCTATATAATATGGCCAATACAAATCATATAATTCCATTCAAATATTCACATGCATATTCTACTAGTCAAATAATCACATGTAATATCAATAGCCGATTTTGTAATGATGGAACACATAATGCAAGACTTCATAACCACATATTCAAGGTCTTGTTCCAATACTAAAAATAATATTTTTTTAAGGCTTTGTGCCAAGTCACTAGTTTGTCTCATGAGACATATTGATGCATTGAGGAGTCATAGTGGGCTCTACCTATCACTTACTAATTCCAATTCCTTCTTCATAAGAAAAGGATTAATCATAATATAAACATTCATATTAAAACTAGCGTAAGAAATTTAAAAAATTTATCCATAAACCATTAATTGTGTAAAAATAACACATCCAAAATCAAACGTATCACAAAACCTTCAATACAATCTTGATGTTTTGTATCATAATAAATCATCTTCAAACAAGCATAAACTCTATCAAAGGATGTTGACATAGATGAAATCAAAACTATTCGAGAGAAATATAGTTTTCTATTTTAAAATCATTTATGAGTCACATAATTATAAAAGAAAACATTTATTTGGAAAATTTTGATATAATATTGTAAGGTATGCTTCAATGATGATATAATGGTGGGGAATAACCACACCTGCCATATCAGTTTAAAAAACTTTCTTACCTTAATTTGTTTAAAAAGTCATAAAGTACCTTTTCTGGAAAATGACAGAAAGATTCCATTAAAAACAACTTATAAAAATTCAAAAAATTTATAAATTAATTTAAAAAATAGTCTATTAAATTGTAAAAAATTTAGAAAAACATTTTTAAGAAACATGGATGTGAATGATACATAGGTCCCAGTAGATAATTTTTTAAAAACAACCTTAGATAATAAAGATATTGTGAAATTAACCCTTAACTTGTAATTTTATTTAGTCTATATTATGTTAACCTCCTGTAAAATTGTGAAAAAATTATTATTAAATCATACAAGAATCATATACATAAATATTATATCATATATGATCTTATAATATTTCTTTGTTAATAATATTTTAGTTGTATAATCGTTTCAGGTGTTAACTGATTCGTTTTTATATATGATTGGTTATGTACGCTTTGTTTTTATGGGTAGGATGTATTTGATCTAGATATAGAATTATATTATGTTAATAAAAATTATTTTTAATCACTAAAAATATTCATGAATGATTATGATGAGAATGAATCTCATCGTGTTCATGGAGACGGTAATCTGAACGTACGCATAATCGACAATGTAATTATATTAACGGTGAAATAATATGCTATTGGATTTTATATCATATATAAATAATCATTAACATGTTATATTTATTATTTACAGTATTTATACTAATTATATTACCCATCCAAATAATGAAGTGTTTGAATAACAAACTACACCACGATGTGGAGACGGTAAGCAGTACATAGGCACGTATGGTGACTTTTTCATTCGTATGATGGATAGAATAATGAATATGGTTGTGACATTTTTATAGTAACATAAAATTATATATAATATACTGGAGTTATTATTTTAGAATTGAAACAATAAAGAAAGAGGAAGTGTAAGAAGAAAAGAACTTGAAAGAGGTGAAAGAATATTTACCTCTTCTTCAAGTTCTTCCTTTTGATTTCATCCAAAGGGCTCCATGGGTTGTCTTTCTGAAAAATGAAGGCCTATATGATGAATAGAGGATTTTTGGGAGGATATTTGGGCAGGGTTTGGCAGATCCAAATGGATTTGGATGTGTGAAATTAAGATAAGGGGAACTACCTTTTTATAAGAGAGGTGAGGGTCACTTTAGGAAAATCTAGAAATATTATTTTATAATAAAAGCTTTTTCGGTTTCTAATGGATAAAAAAATTTATTTAGAGGATAAGGTGGTGATGGGTCAAAAAAATCTCAACAAATAGGTTTTAGATAGGTTTACATCACCATATAAACCTTATCATTTAGTTTTAACTCGTAGCTAAATAGGTTGACATTTATCATGTCTCTTTGTATTTTTATATTATGTAGTTAATAAATTTCTATAAAAAGCCAAGATAACCCCATGTGGTTCATTATTAATATATATAACCTTATCTAGGTCAATTTTCTCAACCTTATATTTGTAGGAATATTATATCAATTAATAATACTTTATTTTTTATAAAAACTCAATTATGTCAATTTTGACAGTATTTTGTATTTGGTATTTGTGAAAATAATAACTGCATGATTAATTCAAACAAAAATTATTTAATCAACCATAAATTGTCATATTAACCTATATAATAACATTAATTCATCAAAATTCTCAAATTACATTTATATTTATATTTATAATATCCATTATTTTAATCTTTCCTTGATAAGCTAATTACAACATCGTCATAATGTAATAAATAAATTAAATTATTTACTGTCTAAAAATTATAAATAAAATACCATTATGTAGGAAATATTTTTATCTTTATAATGAATATTTATAGTAGAATTTATAGTGTATGTAACCCTAAATTAAAAATGGCTTAGTCATTAATCTTTGAATTTATCTCTTTTAACTCTTCTTTAAATATAATAATAATAATTCGTCCTAATCTAATCCTTGTGGAACAAAGGGGATCATATTTTATTCCTACGATTGTTTTTTGGTCTAATTGCACATATCCAATGGAATTAACACATGTGTTAGGGTAATTATGATATCATTTTTGCCCTTAATTACCCTATTTACTTTTATCCGTGGTATTTAAAAGTCAAAAGTTACTATTCCCAAAATATTATTTTCATCTTATTGAACAACATATTACATAGTTATTTTAACTGTGTCTCTCGGAGTTTTAAAATTCAACTCACTGAAGTGGTAAAATTATGTTTTATGAAAATTTACAAATGCTCCTAGAAGGTGGGTAAAAGACGGTAAACAGTTCAATAAAATTTAATACGTCTAAACTTATTATAAAATGACTCCAATGAATTAAATTTAAAATATATATGTATTATGTATCTATTTTTACCTAAAATAAATTAAAATAAAATAACAAATTACGTAAATAAAAAAGTTGGTTTTAAATAATAACACAGTGTTTTTAACTATTCATGACAAATTGAATATTTTTAGAAAAACACCCAAAATTCACCCTAATATAATTTTGATATTCCAAATCTAAAAAATGAAGAACATTTTGAAAAATAAAATTTATAAAATTTTGAAAAGTGGGTATTAATATTCATAACGACTAGTTTGATTGGTTGTTGTGAGTTAAAACTCCAAGTTGCGTACAACGCAAGCTACTACATTATTCAAAGGGAAACATACTGTAGAATCATGGGGAGTTAAATTATTTGGGGAATAATAATAATGAAATAATTATCATATTTATAAATCAATTAATCATTAAATACCAATCATGAATGATGGTTATTAGAAATAATGTATGTTATAATCATGGAGATAGTGTGATGTGCGTACGCGTGAGTAATGTTTCCTTTGTCAATGATCATTATAGAAATGAGGAAAGTAATATATATCTTTATAGAAATATAATAATATAATAAATACCATTTTTATTTACATATACTTATAAGTATCATCCATGTGGTTTTTTGATGAAAAAGAGTCACATCACTTCATAAAGGTGGTAGTCCACATATACACAAACGTCGTCATCAGCATTCAGTGACAAAAAGGTATGAAGTAAAATGATTTATTATTTTTAATAATGATAAAAATTTAATCAATATAATAATTATTTTATGTATACAACATATATTTATCCTTATTTCCTTTAATTAAAATAGCTAAGGAAAAAACAAATCACATCGCTTCGTGAGGTGGTAGTTCGTCGTACACACGAGTGACATTGTCATATCCCCTATAAAATTGAAAATTTTAAAATGTTATATATTATATAATAACACTATATGTATAATAATGTTATAGATATCATATATATAATTTATATACATCATTATATTCAATCGTAATAGGTGTTAGAGGAAAAATCAATGATATCGATTTTGAGGTGGAAGTCCACCGTACACACGAATGATGATTTCAAAATCTATTTGATGGAATTATAAATGAATATAAGTATTCAAATTTAAATAAAAATTTATAATACTATTTTAGATACAAATGATACTATTTCAAAATGGTTTAAGAATAATTTAATGATGTGTAGTATTAAATAAAATAGAATATCCTCATTAAAGAATGTTACCACATCTTCGAGTATCCTCCTATGGGTTGCACAAAAATCACTCTTAGGTTGTATTTATGCCCAAAATAAGGGCTCTCTAATAAGATTATGGATGTTTAGAATTTATTTGAGAATTTTTTTGGAAATAAATGGTTTTTAACATCTAAAGATGATATGAGAGGAGTGCCCTTTTATATATGAGGTGAGTGGAACACAAGTAATTGTTTGAAAATCAAAATATTTACCAATATTTTTCTCTTGAAACATGGGTAAAAATTGTTTACTAATGAGAAATATTAACTATAGGGTAAAATTATTATATCTGATAGATTATATAAATTTTTATTGGTTATTGGAACATTTATCTTTTTAGTTTGACCCCTGCTAAACTCATTTTTACCTTTACCATGGTAATTATTATTTTTTATTTTCACTATTAAATTACATAAAAATATATGTAAAATTTATTAGATGATAAAAATTATGATTATAAAATATATGTGATCCATTTTTCTAAAATTTGGATCATATAGTTAGAAAAGGTTAATTTAAAATTAATCCCACAGACATGATGAGAAAGAGGATTTTCAAAAAGAAAAAGTATGAAAGTATAAATTGTTTTTATATAAAAATTTAATATAAAAATAATTAAAATTACCTAATATATATATATAACTTTTATTATTCGAGTTTAAAACCATTTTTTAATTTTATTTAACTCTATTAACTATATAAACTAAAATTCAGTTTTCAAATAAAAATTAGTATTTTTCACTATTCCTATAAATAAAAAAAATTTAAAAATTTTAACACCTATCACACTATGATAATTTTTAAATGATGATTTCAAAAATGAAATTTATTTTTTCAAATAAATATTCTATAATTTCCAAAATTTATTTTTAAAATAATTTTACTAACAAGGTAATAAAACTACTATTCCGAAAAATACAGTTTTTAATTCTAAAATTCCATTTATTTTTATCTCTTATATAGAGAAAACATTAGATAAATCTTACACCATTTATTGAATGTATAAAATATATAAATTTCTATAAAATTATTCAAAAAAATTGGTTTGTTTAATTTATAGTTGTAAAATGTGATTTTTTTATAAAATTATTTTTACATAAAATTTCTTTCTTTAAATTCAAACTGTTTTTATTAGTTTGTCACCAAATAATTGATTTTATATAAATTTTTAAAGAATATATTTTTATAATTTATTTAATCATATTCATACCCTTCATTATAATTTCTAGGTGATAACTATAATATTAAAATATTTTAATAATACGACTAGTTTCGTTTAAACACAGTATTGTTAATAATGCATGTTAAACTGATTGTTATGTGTAACGTATATTAAAATAAATATTTTTTGAAATCAAAAATATAGAAATGAGTAAAAAAATTAATCAAAAAAAATTCAAAAAATCTTATGGTGATATATTTATATGATTCTCATGTGCATCATTATTCGTTATATAGATATATGCTTCAACACTCACTTGAGAAAAAAAATATTTCTCTCATTCCATAATGATTTAAGGTCCATATATTTAAAATAATTACATTTGGGATATTTTATGATCCCCATACTAGATAATTTAACATGATCCATAATATTTAAAAAATCTTCAACCTAGTTTTCCTTCATATATTTGTAATGTATGAAGTTGTCATTATATTAAATAAATTCCCACAACATCATTGAGAGAATATTAAACTATTTTTATGTCAATGTATAAATTAATATTTTATAATAAATATATATTTAACACCATTAACCTTAATGAAAATTCATACATATCTTTAAAATCAAAATTTCAACACCTACATCAAAATCATCATTTAGTTAAATGTTCTCATGAACCTACATTTTGTATGAGACAAATCCATCACCATAACGTTCTATATATGTAAAAATCCCACCCCCTTCTTTGATGGATCAATATATATGAAAATATTATCTTGAAATTAGTGTATTGTTAGTATATGATAATAGAAACCCCTTGTAAATACATAGACCACAATATCCCACAGCTAGTGGTAACTTTACTAAATTAGATAAAGTTACAAGAAATTTCACCAAAAGAACTAGATAGGTAGTATTCTTTGTAAAATAGATACAAACATGAGCCTTCAATTACATTTTAAAACATGAAATAAAACATCCTAAATATAAAAAAATTATGTATCCTTAAAATCATTCAATGATTTATCCTTTATATCCTTGTTATGAAAAACACAATAAGGATGATCTCGTATTCTCGATAAGATATACCTAAAGAGGTATTTATCTTTAATAAATAAATAAATATAAATAAGTTATAATAAATAAAGAACATTAAATATCTTGACACCCATTCCATTAAACTACTAACATGAATATCATGATTAGATGAGGCCTAGTCAATATAGAAAGGTAAATAATTGAAAAAACAATCAATTTAATTAAAAACATGATCAAAAAATTTCTACATGGTTAATATCATGGAAAATAATAACTGAATGCTTAATAAAGGAAATGGTTAATATTGGATTTATTGATCTCAAACATTCTTGATATTATATCATCAATGCATTTCATAAGAAGGATTAAATAAATGTGTAATCCCATTTTAATACTATATTAATGATTTTACTCATGAGACTATCAATGCATAAAAGGGATATATAATTCTTGGCCCCATAAAACACTTTATGTACCACATATTCTTCATATATCAAATGGTAAATTTAATTTATATAATATATTACATATCAATAAAATCCTATATTGGATAAAGAATATGAAGTATAAATATTTCCACCAATAGTCATATAAATATTAAAGTAAAATAACATATGTAGAAACGATATATGGTTTAATTAATAAAAATATATTTTCTTAACAATATGAATATTTTGGGGAAATGTAATGTCCAATGGTCACAAGAAAGTGAATATTTCAATGTTAAGTAAATGATTACAAAAAATAATCAAGAACGAAAATTAAAATACATTCCATGGTGAAATTTATAGTAAACCATTTGGATAAAGATTAAGGATTTTATCATTGAAACATATCCACTGTGGAGTATATTTTAAATAAAGGGTATTTTTCATTTATGAATTGAAACACCATAAAAATATCCTTAAGATCATTATTGAGGAAAATATCTTTTTATCATTGAAAATAAATTTTCTATGAATAACTATAAGTATTTAAAATATTACGAAGATATATTTCTTTTAAAAAGAAACTTTTAAACATGTAAAAAAAAAATAAATGAAATGACTTTCCATGATGGTGGGAAATTTTCTTTCATGTTGATTATACTGATATAAATATTCCTTTCACATTTTTGTAACAAAAGTAAAAAAATTACCTTTTTTGGAAAAAGATAAGTGGATTAATTTTAAAAAAAAATTGTATAAATACAATTATGTGTAGAAATGAATTCAAAAAACCTATAAATCCTTTTTGAATTTTTTTTATAAATCATGGTTTTATTCATAAAATGATTTTCAAGCAATGTGAGAAATAAAAACAAGATTTTATTATAAATATATTATCAACCCTTTTAATTACAAAATGGAATAATATTTTATTATTAAATTAAAAAATCATGAATAACACTAGGATAAGTAATTTAAATGGTTTTATTAGACAATTATTAAATAATTTCGTTCAATTCACATATATGTATAAATAATCTCGATTAAAATGATATTTATTCAAAAATCTGTTACTAATTTGGAAACATTTTAATTTTAATCCCCATGAATGTAATAACATAAAACAAAACATAAAATACCATTAATATTAATTTATTATTTATATAATATTCCAATTCTTATTTAGGTAAACCACGTAAAAGAATATTGATGTATAACATGATATCTGTCAAAAAGAAAAAAATTGAGATGAGAAACCCTTACAATAGTCATAACGTTGATGTGTGAATAATTCAAAGTATAAATAATTTTTTGAAAAATTTAAATTAAAATTAAATAAGTGTAAATAAAACTATATATAATAAAAATTCATTAAAAACATAATCTTATAATATCAAATAACATGATGACATAAGATAACCCAATAAAAAGGAAATGAGTTATGAAATTATTTACCATGTGGTAATTTTGAAATCAATAAACCATAGATGTAATAATTTAAATTGAAACATAAAATTCCTTGAATTGTTATTTATTAATGATATTATATGTATAAGTAAAATTATACAAATCCTAAAAATATTTTATGTTTATGATATTATAATGTCCCCTTATTAAAGGAATGTAAGACAAAATCTCATAACTCACATTTCATTTTGGTTTAACGTGATTTAAAAGTCTATGTAATTATTTTTATTTTGTTTAAAAATTATAAAATGAATTTTTATGTTTATATTATCTTATTTGATCCACTTATGAAGTCTTATAACTTTTTATTTAACACGATCTTATTATTATTAATATTATTTTAGGTTCTAATTTCCATGTTTTCTCATGAAGGTTTTATCAAAAAAGATTTATTTTGAAAATATTATATTTTTAAATTATATTGATAATTATATTAATGTTATAAATTTCATATTAAATTATTTTATTCAATTTTAGAACAATTATTGATTGTTGGTAATGGAAAATTAGTCGAATCTCTTTGTGGAGACAGTAGACAGTATGTACGCACGAACGAAGTTATCATTCCCATAATGGGTGAAAGTGTAAAGAATCATATAATATAATCAATTAAAAAAATTAAGACCCTGTAAAATTTATTATATATATTCATTATTTCCATCATTATTATAATCCATTTGATTCTATGATGGAAGACAAATTACATCTGTTCGGGAGGCAGAATTCTACCGTATAAATAAGCAATAAAATTATTTCAAATTTAATCAGGGAGAATATATATTTTTTTATAATTTTTTTTCATTATATGGGAGTTAATGGTGTTATTACATTTATGTTTTTAATAAATAATTGAATTTTGTAAAATAAGAAATAAATCAAATGAGCTTAATTATGTGGTTACCTTCTTTTAGAGAGTCCTCCCTTGGATCACATCTTATGGACACTAGTGATGGTCTTTTGGGAGGAACAGAACCTATATAATTTGTATAATAATGTTTTTGAGATATTTTTTATGGTTTTATTGGGAATTTTTTTTTAATAGTTTGGAATAACTAATGGGAGTGAGTGCTCATTTATAATTGAGGACGACTGGTGTTTTTTAAATACCCAAAACTATAGAACAATGGGATGTCACTATCACCCCAAGTGTCTATCAAACTGATAAATAATATAATATAGGGAGTTTAAGGTCATTCCAAATCATCAAAAATAAAAATGAAATATTTTTTAAGAATGTTAGTCCCTTTTACTCAAACATTACTTCCTTTTACCAATTTATTTTTCACCATGATAATTAGTGTTTTTAACCTAGGTACATTATACTATAAAAATAAAATAAAATTACATTTATTGGATAATTTGGCCCATTTATTATTAATATGAAATCTAATTTATAAAATAAAATTTCTATGTATGTGGAAAATTAATTTTAACACAACAACATGTGACGTGAAAAAAACCCTATTTTATCATAAATCGTATAAAATAAATTTTAATGGTTTTACTAATCATTTTTAAAAAATTAAAGGTGAAGACATTATATAATATTAGATATTTTTATTATTAAAATTATTTAATAAATTTTATAAAATTAAATTCACATAATAGGTATAAAGTTTTTTAAATAAACCCACAATTTGTGTCGGAAACAAGTATTTCAATAAATGCATTTTTGAGCATGAGATGATATTATATTAACTATATGGAATGTAATAATAATTATATGTATTTAAATTAAAATATATAGA
This sequence comes from Viscum album, assembly GCA_963277665.1. Taxonomy (NCBI): domain Eukaryota; kingdom Viridiplantae; phylum Streptophyta; class Magnoliopsida; order Santalales; family Viscaceae; genus Viscum; species Viscum album. The sequence continues at coordinate 330,135,500 of OY728150.1, read as the reverse complement.
TATATAATCTTTAATTATAATTTTAATAATTACTTATTAGTGATTATTTTATTTTATTGAAATGGTTGAATATTATGCACTTAAAAATAGTTTTCCTAAAAATGTGTTTTTATGAATAGAAATTAACTTATAAAACAATTAGGTATAATTATTGTTCAAATTTAATTAATTTTTTTAAATAAATTTATAAAAATTACTCGGAAATAAACTTCAATGACTAATAGTACTTTTAAATTAATTTATTTATTTAAAAGAAATTACAATTCGACAAAACCCATCATTTTCACTTTTCATTGAAATATCACACCTTTTTAAAAACCCCATAATTTTACTCTAATATAATTATTATATTTCGATTAAAATATTAATTTAATTTTATTTAAAAATTATAAAAAGGTATTAATAATTAATTATATAATTTTCTCACAAAAGCAGTAAAATTCATTTTTTTATGATAAAATGTTTTCCAAATAATAAATTGACTTTTCTAAAAATTTATTGATTATTATCAAAAAAATTACATTTATTAGAAACTATATATATATCATAATTCTATTAATCCTATTAATTCCCTCCAATGCAATGTCTTGGTTATAAATGTCTTATTTAAATAATATATTTCACGGGTTGTTTAAGCTCAGTGTTAGGTGTTTTATAATCTATGTAGTATAATGTTCTTATATTAAAATATATTATTTTTTTAATAAAATATATATATGATATTAGACTTATTTAAAATAAATATACATTAAAATATTAGGTTCTTACATTTTCATCGCCTTAAATAAATTTATACTTTGTTATTTTATCATGCACGTGGAAATCAAGGGTTTGAAAATTAAAAAAAATCAAGTAACCCCACATAAAAAAGGGTTAATGAAAATATTCTTAAAATATAGTAAGGGTATTATTAAAGTATATTAGAATAAAACATAACAAGGATTATATGTAAGGGAACATTGGTGGGAATTAAAAATATGAAAATAGTAGAAAATCATAAATAATTACAAAGATTCATAGAAATAATTGATCAGAAAAAAGTGAATGATCAAGAGGAGTTTGACAACCACAAAAACATAAATCTATGATTAGTTAAAACACTATTTATTAATCAAATATAACTTTATTTTTATAAATTTGTTCTTAGATATCATTTTCCTAAAGATGAGATATTATTTTATTACTTAGATAAAGAGTACCATAAAATATACATACATGATATCATTATATTTTAATGAGTAAAATTTAATCCATTGAGTGTGCATCTATGAAGTTATATTTCACTTATAACTCTAAGAAATTAAGTCCTAAAAGTATTCTTTTATTCTTGAAGCACCAAAATTAAATTTTAACTGGTCATAATATTCATAAACAAATAATAATATATTCATATTATCTTTCAATATTAACCAAAAAATGGTTACTACAAGGTAATATAATAACAAATTTTATAATCCTTTATATGGAGAAATAAAAACAATTACATCAAAATTTGAACCAACAGTTCATCTTAAATTATTCGACGCATAACAAACCAGAATCTTAACTAAACAAAATATTTTGAACATTAAATATTTCTTATCTCCAATATGATCTTATACTTATTAAAATTCCCCACAAAACATTTAATTGAATTGTCCAAAAAAACCCATTTTATGTTAAACCTAATGATTATATATAACTAAACAATCTAAAACATATCCGGACATATCATTAATTAACATGGAATAAAAATATTTTAATTAGTTATATGATTCATAAGTCAAGTCAATATTTTACCATAAAAATGTTTAAGTAAAATCAATGTCTTACTAACTGGTACATAATATAGGCTAGTGGTAGGTGTTTCACAATTTTTTAAATTTGGTTGTGGGTTGAGGCCATATGGCCATCCCAAATGTGAGGGGTTTTAATGTTGAATGCACAGTTTTATTTTTATAAACTTGAAGTCTATAATTCATAAAACAATTCCTAGAAATGATGAACGTCCACATAAACATTATTATTCATTAAATCACTTTTTAACCACTTATAATTTCTTTATAGAATATTTTTTAAAAAAAAATAATAATCTTAATTTAGTATTATTACTTTAAAATTAATAATAATATTGACTCGAATGTTTTAAAATAATATTAAAATTATCCACAAAATATAAAACAATTATTCCAAAAATATCCTTTTAAATAAAACATAAACAAAATCAAAATGTTTTATTCCTATAAATGCTTCCTAAAATAGCCTTAATCATCTTAAACTATCATCACATAAATCATAAAAATGGGTATTTATTCCCTTAAACATATCATCAATATTACAATTATAATCCATTGAAATGTTAGTTCTAACTAAGGACATTCATGGTCATCAGCAATTTAAATTATTCCTATTGGTTTTTAATGAAAATTTGAATTATCTAAAGAATATCCCTAGGTAGATTAAAACAATGTGGGTATTAAGGAACACTTTCATGCACATTGTGATGATTGAGTGAATTAATAATGAGCACTTTTGAGTTATTTCCCCTAGTTATAACTGTACTAGAACGTAGTCGACTTTTTGTATCAATAAACAGAATTATATCTAGGAAAAAAACACAAAATATCATCATCACCAGAACTTTATAATTTTATTTTATATAGATAATAAATGTCTATCATAGCGTTATGTTCCCTAATATATGTTTTCTTCAATCAAGTTCCAAATTATTCTAATAAACTTCCTCTAATACATACTATACAGACTCTGACCCCAGTTTTCCAGAGCATGTGGTTAATTTACTATTTTGGAATAATATAATATATATAACATCCTAATAGACTAAAGAGTTTATTAGTCTTTGAAAAATAGATACATACATGAGTATTTTATTATAATTGAAAACATGAACTAAAATATAATGACTGTAACAAGTTATGCATCCTTGAAATCATTAAAATATTACTTCTCCATATCATGGGAAAAGGAAACAAATTAATTGCTACCACATTTATTAATTAATAGGTACATAAAGAATAATAAGTTATGAATAAATAAAGAATAATAAATTAGGAATAAAAAATATAACAAAGTAAACATCTGAAAAAATTCATTTTATTCATTAACATGAGAACAAAAATAATATGTGGATAATATCAATTAAATAATCTCCTGGATAATAATTACTAAATTCTTAATGAAGGAAAACTTAATATTAGATTCCTTAATCTCATACATCATGATATATATGACATCAATAACTTTCATAATATGGTTTAAAACTATGGGAAAACCGTTTAATATTATCCTACTAATTTTACTCATGAGTCTACTGACACATCAAAGGGATATATAATTATGGTCCCCACCATTCACTGAATGTCCAACACCTTCCACATATATCAAATGGTCAACATAATTCATGAACAATATACCTTACCAATAAAAGTCCATGTTTAATAAATAATAAATTATATAAATAATCCCATAGTTACTCAATTAAGTTTCATAGTAAAATTTTTTTTTATAAATTATAAATGGTTTAACTAATAAGAATATTTATGATAAATAATATGGATATTTAGAGGGAAATATAATGTCCAGTGATTACCAGAAATTTAATATTTTAATGGAAAGTTAACATTTTCAAAAATTAATCAAGAAAGAGTATTTAAATACTTTACATTTTCAAAATAATCATAAAACATCATGGTAAATAATAATGACGATATAATTACAATATATCCCATGTGATGTATATATAAAATAAAGGGTTATTTTCATTGACGACGATAAATACTATAAAAATATATTTAAAACCATTCTTATAAAAAGTATTGTTTTATCATTGAAAGTAACTTTTACAAAACAATATATATCCAAAATATTAAATAATACATTTTATTTAAAAAATAAAATATTAAATATGAAAAGGATGCACCAAGGAAATGAGTGGACTTGATGGCGGGATAATTATTTTCATTCCATGTACAATAAAACTAAAATTCCTTTCACATTTTTTATGAAAAGTCAAAAGTACATTGTTTGGAAAATGATAGGATGATTTTTTAAAACATTTTCGAAATATTATACTATGGTTAATAAGGACTTTCAAAAATCATATTAAATTTTTTTTAAAACATTCTTAGAAAACATAGATTTGTAATAAATGGATTTTTGACCAAAGAGTTTAATGAGGTCATGATTTATTAAAAATATTTTCACATTCTTTTTAAGTACCAATGTGTTGAAAATGGCATTATTACAAGAAAAATAAAGAATAGACATAAAATAATAAAATGAAATGGTTTAATGAGTAAATGATAAAATAGTTTTCTCCAATTTAAATTCAAGCATAAATAATCCCAATTAAAATGTGATTCAAACATAAATATCTTACTACTTTGGTAGCTTTTGATTTATAATCCCCAAAAAAAGAATAACATTAAATAAAACATTATATACCATGAATATAAATAAATTCCTGATTTTACATATCAAAGTGTAAGTAGATACACATTATAAAATAAGATATTTGTATAACATGACATATTTAAAAAAAGAAATTTTTTTGATGAGAAACCATTACATTGGGAACAATGATGAAGAAAGAGTTAACCAAAGTATAGTTATTTTGAATCAAGTTTAAATCAACCTAATAAATGTTGAAATATAACATAATATAATAAAAATTAATTTTACCTGTTGCCTTATTATATAAAAGAAAATTAAGATGTAAATAATCCAAAAAAATATTGAGTTATGATATACTTTTTCACTCGGTATTTATGAATTCAAACCCACATAAATAAAAAAAATAAAAAATAAAAAATTAAAAACCATGAATTATGATGTATTGATCATATTACATGTAAATGGGGTATTACATACACCTTATAAAAAATTTGGTTTGTAACATTACAAAATCCCTCCACTACTACAAAATTGGGTTTATCCTTTACCAGGTATTTAACAGTACTACATAAAAGAATTTTTAAAGACCCCCATTTTCAATTACTGAAAAAACATGATTACTAGGGACCTTTAATACCATTTTTTAGTTCTATTAAATAGGGTATTTAATAATGCTAAAAATATTCTCTTAGAGGGGTCCCCTTATCATTTCTTGTAAAACACTGATAAAGACCCTCAATAAGTGCTATAAAAGCAAAGCACAGATAAATGGAAGGCCACTTTCAATGCTTTTACAAAATCACTGATAGGGGACTTTATCGATGCTATAAAAAAGTGCTAATAGTGGTTGACATTTATTAGTGTTTTTTAAAGCACTGGTAAAGGCCCACCGTTAATTAGGGATTTTTTTCTAGTTCTAAAAATGGTATATTTTATAAAAAATTAACTTTTCATTAAAAATAATATATAAATATATAAATTTAATTATATTAATATAAATATTTTATATAAACATTTAAATGTGTTTTAGATACAGATAAATAGGATGTTATAGATAATATATGAGATATTAGTTAAAATGGCTAAAAAATACTTACTCAATTTTATTTATTTATTTATTTGTTATTATTATTGAGTTATATTAATTTATTAATAGTTCGACGACAAAATAATTCAAGGAATTGATGAACGGTCTAAGATAAGTTAAAAATTAGTCAAGTACTAAAAATAGTAATAACTTTTGATCTGAGTGTATGAATAGGCTTTAAGAGATATCAAATTAAAGCCTATAATATTCTCTACACATTAATGATCTCAGGCAGTCCCTAGTCGACTATTTTAGGCCATAAATGGCCTTGAAGGCCTCCAAAACAATATTTTTAGTTTTTTACTCTAAATTTTTAACATTCGGTTGATCTTATGCCTCTTTAAAGCGGTATGTTTTCCCATTTTTGTGGGGAAGAAATTTAATTCAATGGCTTATATTCATATTGATATTATGGTTTTGAAATTTTATCATTTTTCATTGTTTAGTTTTATGTAAATTTAAATATATCTATATTTTATTATATTTAATTATAATAAATCAGTTGTATAAATAAATATGTAATCATATTAACATAAAAATGTATTTTTAAATATATAATATAAATAGTTATCATTAATTTTATTGAATGTAAAAAATTATCCATTTTATTTACCTTATAAAAATTCATTATTATATATTTATACTTATAAAATTAATTTTTATATATAATCCTGTGTGTATAAATAATTCAAAAATATATGTATTCCTATATCTATAAATAAAGGCATTCTCTAAAAATTTATTTAAAATAATATCAAACAATTTTTTACATTACACACACACACATATTTATATTATGTTTATATTTAAATTTATGTGTGTTTTAATAAATATATATTTATATTTATATTATATTCTAGTATATGTAAATGAATATAATACATAATTTATTTAAATAAACATAAGTATGTATATATCACATACACAAATATATTTTATAAATGTATTCAAAAATAATTATATAAATACATGAATAATATATATATATATATATAACATTAAATTGAATAAAAAACATCATGGGGTAGAGGTAATGTCGTTCCATCATCAAAGGAGAGGTACATGGTTCAAATACAGGCATGCACAAGAGGTTTAACATTCAAAAAGCGTTATTAAATGGAGGGTGTTATAAAAATCATCAATAGGGGGCGTTGTTAAAGGGGTATTGGAAGCGGTTATAAAGGGTGTGGTCTCATAGAGGTCTAAAATAATATAATTTTATCCTCATAAAAAACATTTTTGGCACTAATAAATGGGGTCCTTTTTCAGTGTTAAGAACTGTTATGTCAAAGTCCCCGTTTAACAGTGCGAAAACCTGCTGTTAAACGGGTCCATTAACAATACTAAAAACGAACTACTAAAGGGGCCTCTATATAGAGACCTTTCTTTTCATTCATTACTATTATATCATTTTAAATACAATCAACATTAAATAATTACACAAGGAGAATCTAAAGGTTTGGTGTCTTGGGAAAATTAGGACCATACTTAAAATTTTAAAAATAAACCATAAACATTTATTTTATATCTTCTCCTCTAGATTCTTATTGGACCTTGAATTCTCCTTAGTACAAGTAGCAACTTGAGGATATACATAAAAAAGGGGTGAGCTAAAATCCCAGAAAGAGGAAACATAAGAGCAAGAAACCATATAACTTTGGGTGAGCATAATCATTATCATAGACATAGTGTAAGATCAATAACATGAGGATATTCTATAATAAAATTCTTAAAATGTGGAAATGCAAAAAAAATGAAACATTGTGACTTATTGGTTAACTACAATACATAATTTCGAATAAAGATTTCTACATTTTTTTGAGTATTTTAAATTCCTCATTCGGTAAATCATTTTACCAAATTTATTTTAGTTCTATATAATTATGGGCACACCCATCACATCTTATTATTAACTATGTGTGATATAATTTTGGGCATACCAATCACATCATAAGATTTAAATTGTCATGCATGCCACATTGAATGTATATCATTCATTGTCATAAAATAACCTATGGAAAGGAGTTGGTTTAATTTCATAAATTATACATTCAAAAAATATTGGTTCCCATGTGAATGATGGAATAATATACTTGACATAAGAATCATTAACTTTGAGTTAAGAATAAACAATCATGAAAAGTGTGTTACTTTAAATAATTGTTCATATAAAAAAATATTTATTTTACTAATCTCATTTATAAAACATTTACATCTCATAAATGGTAACGTAATGGTTAATAAATTATATTTATGGAATATTTTTACTGAAAATGGGTCAAAAGAGGGTAAACCCAAAGAAAGAGAGTTGGGTTTTAGAATTCCCATCACTTTGTCTCTGGAAACATACTTCACGTTAATATCTAATATAATAACATTATATTAATTAATTGACAATTAACGAACCTTTAATACATTAATATAATCAATTTTGGTTTTATTAAGTTCTTTTATGGTTATTTGGATGAGTTATGTAATTTAATTTTGTTGTCCTAGAGTTTTGATTTTCATAGTTTTCATGATCAGTTTCTTTATATAAATGAATGGAAGTTCATTTAAAATGAGGATTATGATGAAGAATTGTTTTTATATGTTATTAACAATACTCCCAAAGAATAAATGATCTTACAAAGGATTTATTTAGATACCTTGAGGATTATTCATTAGATATAAGATAATACTGATCATTTCAGGTTAATTTTGGCAGTTTTTCAAACATAACGATTTAATTTTTTTCATTGAGTATTATGAGTATAAGTTATTTAAAGATATAAAAAGTTTTATAAAATAAATATAAAAAAAATCATCAACTTGATGTTTTTATAAACATACATGATATTGTTTAAGGAAAATGAAACTGTATCGCCCACAATGTCGGTAAATAGACACATCATAGGAAACGATATCATTTTTAATATAAATGAGGTAGAGGGAATATTATAATTTTTTATATTGAATTAACAAGATATAATTCCATTTTTTGTGTTATTTGAGTTATCATTCCTTTTTGATGATGGGAGTTGATTAAATAATAAGAAAATGAATGAATGTTGAAAGGAAATTAAATGAAAAAGAGAGAGGATTATCCTCTTGAATTATCCTCTTGAGATCCTCGTCAAGGAACCTAGTATTGTTCTTTTGATGATACCAGGATCTCCTAGAGTTGGGGTAGTTTCTATATTATATTACTGGGATGAATTTAGGCATGACTAAAATCTTTATAGGTGTGACGATAAGAGTGTGTGATGGGTGGTGTTTATAGTGCATGATATGGGTGTTTTCTAAATATTTTAATTGTTAGTTTATTACTTATTTCAATAAAAGAAATTATGAAGATTCTTGTGAATAAATTAATTAATTAGTGCATTTTATTTTGAAAAAAGTTTCACTTAAATCGTCCATGAATCAATCATGACTCGAAAATTCTGGTATCTAGCATTTATCGTAAATTATCATATTTTACTATTCACCAAAACATCAAGTATTTCATAAAAATAAAATATCTTATCCCAAACCATTTGTTGATACATAGAATAAAAAATGGACTCCATTTTATGAAAATAATTTTCTATATATTATTAATTTAATTTTTATTTAAAATCATCATCTACTTAGAAAGTACAGATTTTAAAATTATAACTAATTGTATGACACATTGAGAAATTATGTAAGTTCTCATAAAATTATCTTAAAATAAAAAGACATAAAAATATTAATTAATGAATAAATTTTATGAAAATAGATTTTCTTTTAAATTATTAAATTATTCATAATATTTTAAATAAATTATAATGAATTATAAAAATATTAATGCTTAAATAATACTTTTCAAAATATTTACATATACTATGACTTAATTATATCATATTTTCAATTATAATATTACAAAATTGTATTTACAATTTCATGGTTGATTCTAATATTCATTTGTAAGTTTTATTATTTTTATGGGTTATACTACTATTCCTAATGTAAAGTTTCAATTTCATCAGTATTTTTTCCTCAACATCTATAAATACTTCTTTTCTCATAATTATTCATTTATAATGTTTTTTATATATATACTCTATGTGATTTCATGTGATGTATACTATGATACATTTCCATAATAAGGGGAAAAAATTTGGTCATTACATTCTCCCCCTCTTTTGAAATATTGACCTCGAAATTTTGTTTCACATAAACAGGTGATAGTACTTCTCGTTCATCACCTTCTCCAACTCCCAAGTTTCTTCTTCATACATATAGTCCCACTAATATACATTGACAATGTGGGTTGTCTGGTTTCATAGAACATTATATATCAGGTTAATAATATTTACTATTTTCTCCTTATAAGATAGATCATCTTCCATTTGTAATACCTCTATGTTCTATACATGTGATAAATCCAATATGTACAATCTCAAAAGTGATATGTGGAACACATCATTAACATGATCCACATTTAGTGGAAGTGGATGCTAATTGGCCACAACTCTATGTGATCATGGATCACTAAGGGGAAAATGTACCATGGGTGTAGCTTCCCATTCTTTCCAAAACACATGATTCTCTTCCATGGTGACATTCAAAAGAAGAATTTATCCCCAACATCGAACTCCAAGTCCCTTCGATGCTTATCAGTACAGATCTTTCTATGAACATGAGCAACATTGATATGTTACTGGATGGCTTGGACCTTCTGATTTATCTTCTACATAAGATCAGGTACAAGTATCTTTATTTCCCTAAATTCATCCCCATAGTTTCGATCTCTACATCGCCTTCCATATAGATATTCATATGGATCCATCTGAATACTCAAGTGAACACTATTGTAGTATGATAACTCAACTAATGGGAAATACAGATCCCATCCTCCTTTGAACACTAAATAGAAATCTATTATAATATCATTTAGTGTTTGAATATTCCTTTTATATTAACCATCAGTTTGGGGTGGCAGTTCATGCTAAAATTTAATTCAATACTCAAAGCATGTTAAAGACTCATCCATAATTTAGATGTGAACTCAGAATCACAATTAGAGACAATAGAGAGTGGAACCCCATGAATCCTCAAAAATTATTTCACATATATAATAACAAGTATTTCAAGTGGGATTTATTACCAAATAGTGATAAAGATGGGAGTCTTGGTGGGTGGTCCACCATAAACCAGATCACATTATTTCTCTTGTATGTCTTTGGGAGACATGTGGAAAAGTACATAATGAAATCTCCCTATTTACAAAAGTGTATTGGAAATGGTTCCATCATCCGTTTTATAATTTTTTCAGTCTACTTTACCTTTCTGACATATCTCACACCATGAGATATATTCATTAATCCCCAACTTTTTTCCCACCAGATGTGTTCTCAGAGATCACGGTGTATCTTTGTACTTCTGGGATAGAAAGAAAATGTTGTGATATGTACATTTTCAAATGGATCCTTCATTATTCTAGGTGATGAAGGAACATATAGCCACATTCCTAACCAAGTTATATCCTTATCATCACTATGTATCTCTTGAAGCTTTTATTCATTCATTACATTTACATTATTTTGTAACACCAAATCGTCCCATTATGCCTCCTTAATCATATTTTGGATAGATTGTTGGGAAATAATTTTGGAAAGGTAGAAGGTATTCCCTTCCTTAATATTTTTAAAATACATCCTTTTCATATCCTAAAAGGATTGGTCTTTCTTAATCAAAAACATTTGTAGAGTAGTAGTTTCTTTCCCACAAAGAGCATCTTCTACATAATTTTCTTTTCATGGGTTATAGTTACAGATCAATCATAAAATTTGATTATCTCTAACCATATCCATTGACACATGTTGAGATCCTTTTTATGAATATTTACAGTAGGTTCTTCGGATCATTATACATGTCACACTTCACACTATAGAGGTAGTGCTACCAAATTTTGAAGGAAAAAAACACACCTGTTAACTACAAATCACGTGTCAGTTCTTTTTGCTCATGGATCTTCAAATTTCCTGTAGTGTAGGATATCACATTATAATTTTTTATGATTACACGACCCAAGAAGTTCTTTGAAGTATCACTGTATATCATAAAATATTCTCTACTTCTTGGAAATGTGAGTACAGGGATAGTGATCATCCCTCTCTTTAGCTCCTCAAAGCTTTCATCACATTCTTCCATTTAGACATACTTTTCCCCCTTATTTATTAACATGGTTAGTGGGCTTGAAAATCATGATAAATTTCTCAAAAAACTACTAGAGTACCTTAATAATCCCAAAAAACTATGGGTTTCATGACACTAAATACTCTATTCCATTCCACAATTGCCTTTTTTAAGGGCCCAGAGAAATTCCCTCACTTGTGATCACATGTCCCAAGAACGTGACATGCTACATCAAAAATTAAGACTTTTTGAACTTGGTCTATAACTTCTTGTTCCTAAATGTCACTAACACAAGCCTTATATGTTCTTCAAGTTCCTCCTTTCTCATGGAGTATATGGGAATGTTATCAATAAACACCACCAAATATTTGTCATGTTAATGTCTACAGACTCTATTCATCAAATACACGAAGGTCATAGGGGAATTGGTTTATCCAAAGTGAATTATTATAAACTCATAGTGCATGTACCTTATATAGAAGGAAGTATTATGAACATATTTCCTTTTCACATTTATTTGATGATATCCCGAATGGAGATCCACGATTGAGAAGTACCAAGATCCTATCAAATAATCAAACAAGTCACCATTCATTGGAGGGGGATACTTGTTCATTATGGTGATATTGTTTAGTTATTGATAATCGATACAAAACCGCATTGATCACCCATTATTCTTTGAAAAGAGTACTAGAGCACCCCATGGTGATGTAATCGGGTGTGTGAACAATTTATCAAGGTCCTTTTATAGCTGATCCTTTAACTCTTCAAGTTCTATAGGATCCATCCTATAGGGACACTTTGATATAGGAGTAGCTCCATGTATGAGTTCAATTTAGAACTCTACCTCACAATCCGGGAGAAGACTGGGAAACTCTTGAGGAAATAAATCATTGTATTCTCTCACAATGAAAATTTTCCATAGGTGGATACCTTCCATTGACTCGACCATTTCATCTAGGTATGCTACTTCACAGGGAATCTACTCCCACACCATTGAAGGTTTTTTCAAAGGAGATTCATGATCATCCATTCATTTGTGAAGGAGGATAGGATATTTTAGAATATGTAAACATATTTCATTTTCCCAAAAAATTATTTGTTCTCTATATAAGGAGATCCCATCCATCCTAGTATAGAATCAAATTACACCATGGTAGGTATTATTATATTCTATAAAATTATCATACCATATACATAAATTGGAGAAGATTCCATCACATTGGTTGCAACGATTTTACTAGTTGTTTTTTTTATAGATATCTCTACTATCAGGTTTTGGGGCTTTGATTTAATAGTTCTAGAAAACATTCATGATATAAAGGAATGTGTTTAACCACAAGAAAATAAATATTTTTCCATTCATTAATAAATTGAAATTATACCTAGTATTAATTTTTTACTTCTCAATGTTAGCAGTCGTGATTGAATAATTCTAACCTTTCTCCTATGTATTTGGTGGATTTTGAAGTTTGTTACCCTCAAGGACTCTAGATTTTATACACTAGCTTTCATAGTTCCCTTTCTCCATACAATTGTAGCATTGGACCATGGGAGCTGATCTCATTTCCTCCACCACATATTCCATCTTCCTCATTTATTTTTGACACTAATGATCATGGTGGCCTTCTATCCCGCACATGAAGAATTTACCCATCCCTTTGATATAGTTCTCTTTATTCTTCTTCCCACAATTTTGTTATGTGGGTGGTTGAGTTTTCTTTCCACTATTCTCATTTGATCCGCTATCTTGAAACCCCACCTTTCATTTATTATCACCATATCCATGGGAACATTCTCAAAACTCAATATCCACTTTGAGATCACATGGAACAACTATTTCATAACTCCCAATGTCTCAAATATCAAGAACCTTATGATGTGTGGTTTTAAACCACTACGGAATCTATCTATTTTTCAATCATGTTTTATAGAAAAACCTAATGTATATCTTGCATGCATTGTGAAATTTTATTCGTAGACTGTGACAGATTCTTCTTTATTTTGATTCATCTTAATGAATTCCCTCTCTATATTGGTTTTATGAGTTCATGGGAAATAAATTTTGAGAAACATTATCTTAAAGTCCGCCCACTCAATCTCTTAAATTTTATCTATCTGATTGGTTTTCTTAATCAAATCTGACCATTGATCAACCTATCCACCTAGAAGATAAACAGATAGAGTCACGTTTTCTATCTAAGATTTGTAAAGAACAAAAAAAGATATTCTTTATTGGGTTGACCTATTTTTCTACAAAAAACAGCTCATAAGATCCACTAAACATCAATGGTTGTTTCTACATAAACCACTAGATAGTCAGTTGTTCTCTTTTATGTGAAGGTGGAGGTTCCACATTATTCAATTTATTGTTCATATCCTTAGAAAAGTATGTAATAATCACCGTGAAATATTGAACTTGACCTCCCAAAGCATTGGGTTTATCGTTCATGAAATCACTTCATTGTCCCTCCCATGGGTTGTTAGCCTGCTTTCCCAAATTCCAACCATTTTCTAAAATTGAAATGTTTAGAAAAAAACATAAGTCAAATAGTCTAGAATAAATAATTTATTCCTCTGTGTAATTAAGTATAAAGTCACATCTTTTGGGATCCATATGGTTATAAGTTTCTAAAATGAAACTTCTTGGGTGAACACTTATAATTAGTCTCTTACTATGGGTTTTCTCTACATTTCTCAAATCCAAATTCACTAATTAACTAAAGTATCCTTTGATATCAACTATAGTGTCCTTAATTTTTTATACATTACTATTTCCTAATTTTATGAAAATAAATATAAAATAAATACACAATGAGAATCCAATGGTTCAATTTCTTGAGGAAATTAAGACCATACAATAAATTTTCACAATAAAACATAAACATTTAATAAATTCCTTTTTCTATTGCTTCATATTTCTCTTGAATTTTCCTTATTACATGTAACCTCCTATGGGTATAGATAAATAGGGGGTGATCTAAAATATCAGTAAAAGTATAGATAATAATATTAACAATATTTCTTGGGGTGAGTATAATCATCCTCATAGCATTGTCGTATGATCATAAACATGAGAGGAAAAAATAATGAAAAGCATAGAATATGGAAATGCATAAAAATAAAAAATCATGTATAAGTAATTAATTACAAGGGACAATTGTGAAAAAAAATAACATCATGTTCATGCATATTTCACATTATCTTGAGATAAATAAAATGACAAAATTAATTGGAGTTCTATATAATTAGGGTTTCACCCTTCTTATATTATCATTTACTTTGTACAATATTAATTTTCATGCACCCATCTCATTATAACATTTACATTTTCATGAATTCCTCATAAAACAAATATAAATATTAGAAATAAAATAACTGATGGAAAGGAGTGGGTTTTATTTCATAAATCATAAATTCACATTCTTTGGTTTCCGAAGTGAAATTGGGAAAACAAACATGATATAATAATCATTAACATTGAATAAAGAAGAAACAATCTCGAGGAGTGTGTTTTTTTTAGAAAAGTTTTCATTGAAAAAAATTGTGTTTTTATAATCTAAATTAGAAAACAAGTCAGTGAAAATTTAATATAATGGGGAAGAGCTAATATTTATGGAATATTCATACTAAAAATGGGGTGAAAGAGGGAAACGTCAAAGAAAGAGAGTTTTTTTTTTTAGAATTCCCATTACCTTTTGTCTGAACAATTTATTTATATTAATGACATATATAATAACATTAGAATAATAAATTAACAATTAAAAACCATATATTTATAAATATATTTAATTATGTTTTTATTAATTTATTTTATGGTCATTTGGATGAGTTATAGAGTTTAATTTTGTCATTTGGTAGTGTTTGTTTCAATTATATGCATCATCAGATCATTTGTATATGGAAATGGAAGTTCGTTTAAAATGGGGATAAACATAAATAAGTGTTATTTTATTCTATTAATGAACCTCCATAATCATAAATGATCTTAAAAATTATTTCGTTATATACCATGATGATGATTTGTTAAATAAAAGATAAAGATGACCATTTTAGGATAATTTTGGATGTCTTTCGAAGACAATGAATTCATTTTGTTTTATCATTTAAAATTATTAAAATAAGTTATTTCAATAACATTAAAAGTGTTATTACATAAAAATTACAATATTTTTTAATCTAATTAATGGTTTTGTTAACAACCAGGAAGTGGTCAATAGAAAATGAAAGTTTATCACCCACGATGTTGGTAAATTGACACATCACGGGTGATGATTTAATTTTTAGAATTAATGTGGGAGAGGGGGGATATTAATGTTTTATATTACATTAACCTGATATTATTCTTATATATTTATGTTTTTTAGTTATATATCCATCTGGATGAAGGGAATTGGGAAGGGAATATGAAAATAAATTGAAGCGCAAAAAAATTAAAAGAAAAAGGCAGAGGATTAACTCTTGAATTCTTCTCTTGAAATCCTTTTCAAGGCACCTCTTCTTTGTCATTTGATTAGAAAAAGAGATCATAGACATAGGGGAGGGTATAGGGAAGAGTATGGGGTAATATATAGGCAAGGAACAATGTAGGATAGGTGTGAGGATAAGAGGTTGTGAGTGGTGGTATTTATAGTGGAGGAGAGGGGTGTTTTCTTATTATTTTAATCATTAGTTTTTTATATTTTTTAAGAAAAGAAATATTAATGAGTATTTCGATTAAATATAGTAATTAGTGAATTTTATTTCAACCAATGGTATCATATATCATCTATGACTAAAGAAGAACAAAAAAATTCCAATTTTTTAGCAGTTATCGTAAATTATCTTATTTTCTTACTCACAAAAATTCTAGTATTTCAAAAAAATCTCAAAAAATTACCCTAACCATCTTTCACTAATGTAAAATAGCCCTATACCCATTATTTTGGGCAAAACTGTGGGTATAGGTCACCCCTATACCCATAATTTTTAAAAACAGTGGGTATAGGGGTCATATAAAAACCTATGCACACAGTTTTGAAGAACCGTGGGTATAGGTCACCTATACCCACATTTTTCAGCAAAACCATGGGTATTGGTTTTTTGACCTATCCCCATGGTTCTCTATAACCGTGGGCAGAAATCGCCTATACCCACCGTTTTTGTCAAAATTGTGGTTGTTGGTGTTTTTTTCAAGGCCTATACCCATAGTTTTAGCCAAACCTTGGGTATAGGGTTCTTTTTTCTAAGACTTATTCCCACGATTTTATAAAAACGTGGGTATATATTTCTCATGGTATGGCGAGGATATAAATTTATATTGGAGACAAATAAATTGATTTGAAAATGTATTCCCAATGTTCTGATTAATATATTTAGGTAGATGCAAATATACGAACATATAAATTGTGTTGGTTGGTTAGTTCAGTGTTGGTTGTATATCGTGCAGTTTCGTGTTCGGATCCTACTTTCTGTTTTTTTCTAATATATTAAGCATTATTAATATATTAATATATATAGATAAATTTAAAGATAAGAAAGTTTTCCTGGTTGGTAAGGCATGGGAATTAAATGCAAACAACACCAGGTCGAACCGCTGTACTATTTTTATTCTAATATAGACATGAATTAATATATTCAAGAATATATGTATATATATATACAATGTAAATTGGTTTATATTTATTGGTTAGATGCCACGACTTGGAGATGCAGGATTCATGTTCAATATCGCACGCTTCTTTTTTTGACTATTTATTCCAACAATTTTAGGACCGTGGGTATTATGCATTGACAACAGGGAAATTGGGGATGACACGGTTGAAAAAACCTATACCCACAGTTCCCCAAACCGTTGGTAGAGGTTTGGGACATATTCTAATGCCTTGGATTCCCACAGTTCCCAAAACCATGTGTATAGGCTATACCCACGGTTTTGGGGGCTATACCCATGGTTTTGAACTATTTGTATAGGTCACATTTCCAATAGTGTTTCAACATGTAGAATAAAAAAATGAACTCAATTTTTTTAAAATAATATTCTATATATAATTAATTTTATTTTTAATTTAAATTTATATTAACATGGAAAATAAATATTTTAAAATTATAACATATTTTCTAACACATTGTAAATTTTTTAAGGTCATATAAAATTATCCTAAAATCATAAGACATAAAAAAATTAATTTCGGAATACATATTATAAAAATAATTTTTTTAAATTATTAATTTAATAATAAAATTTTAACTATATATTTATGACTTTTAAAAATAAAAATTCATAATTAATAATTTTTAAAATATTAACTTATTTATACTTCGATATAATATCATACTTTCATGTATATGTTGCCAAACATTTATTTATTCTTTTATAGGTGTGACTACTATTCATTGGGATGGTTACTATTCATTATGGTAATATTACTATTCCTCATGTCATATAATTATTTCATCAGTATTGGTAACAAAATATTAAGAAATAATTATTATTTCATTAGTTAATAATTTATTAATTTTTTAATACGGCCTCTATGTGATTATATGTTATTTAAATGTGACATTACTATAAGAAGGGGAAAATGTTTGGGTAGTTACACTTTAACAACTATTTTTTTAGTGTTGTTAAATAACCCATTTCACAGTTCTTTTTGTGAGTGTTGTTAAAGCTATCCATTTAACAATGTTCGAGTATAAATATCATTATAAGAACTATTAAATTCCATTTAATAGAACTGTTAAAACCCAATTTTTTTGGTGCTCAATAATAAGAAATTAAGACAAAATCTCCTACCTCACGCTTACATTTAGTAGAACAAGCATTACCAACTATATAATGGTACTATTCAATTTATTAAATTTTAAAATTTCTATATTTTTGTTAATAATATCATATATAATCAACATTTAACATCTTACTACCTTTTTGTTAATAAAACTTTATTATTGTTGTTTGGGGTGTTATTAACCTTTTTTCTCATAATTTTTTGGTCATGAATGTTATTGTTATTTTGAATATGATATACTTCCATTATATGAAAAATTAAATTAATTTTATAAATATTATATTTACTTATTTTATTAATTATTATAACAATTAATGAATGTTGAAAAAGAAAAATTATTTGTAACACTTCATAAGGACGAAAGGTCATACATACGAACGAGCAATGATATCATTCCTTTAGTGGGTGAAAGGGTAAGAAACTATATTTTATATTAATATCATTGAATTAATATCATGACATAATTATTATATATAATCATTATTCCATCATTATTACAATCTATTTTATTTGGAGATAGAAAACAAATTTCAATGGTTCTCGAGGTGGTTGTCCTTCGTACACACGAGAAATGCATTATTTTCCATTTGATGGTGGATATTTTTGATGGATTTTTTTACATAAAAATTATGACATATTACTATATATGGGATACTGGAGTTATTATATTTTAATTTTAATTACAAAATTGTTGTTTGTAAAATAATATAGAAAAATAAACATATTTATTAAGATGATTAACATCTCTTAGAGATATCTCCATCAGATATGCTCTTAAGGTCATTGGGTATGGTCCTTTGGGAAGAACATAATATATATATAATGTTTTTAAGGAAGTTTTGGAGTGATTTATTCCAGGTTTATTCGATCCAGGTTGATTTAGAGGTGTGAATAAGTGAGAGGATAGATTTCCATTTTATAATTGAGGAGGGGTGGAATTTTTTAAATACCCAAAAATATTCCATAATAGGAAGTCACTCTCACACCAAGATCCAAAAAATTGATAAATAATAGAGTTTATAGAATTTATAGTAGATCAAAATCACAAAAATAATTAAAGAAAACATTTTTGAGACATGTTATTCCCTTATCCTATAAGTTTAATTACTTTTACCATTTCATTTTCCACAATGGTAGTTAGTTTTTTAAACTATGTACATTCTCCATAAAGACTACAAAAATGTGCCTTATCTGATAAATAAGATCCAATTATTATTAATATGAATTCAAATTTATCAAATAAAAATTATATGTTTGTGGAAAATTAATTTTCAGACAATCTTCTCTAACATAGAAAACATTGTTTTGATATTAATCTTGATAAAAAAAATTAATGTAGTTACTAATATTTATTACAAAAATTGTATCTCCCTAAACCTAGTTATCCAGAGTCAGTGGATTATTATATAACATAGGCATGATCACAAGAGATAATGTCTCAAAAACCGAATATTTTATTATCCTTGGAAGAACTAGATACATACATAGGTTTGACATTACATTATGAAATGAAAAAACAAAAACATTATGTCCCCTTTGAACAAACTCATTTCCCTTAGCCTATTCCTAAAGGTTAATTGTAATATACATCTTCACATTTTGGTAAAAAGAAAACATATGAAATATGTGATCTTATATTCTCAGTAATAATAACAATATATAAAAAAACTATCATAAATAAGAATAAACGTTTATGGCTGTGTATAATACTAAAGCAAAAGCCTTTTAAAATTAAACATCAGTATAATATGGAAAATATAAGTCAAATAATTCCATTTACATGTTCATATGATATTATACTATTCAAATAATCACATGTAATATCAATAGCTAATTTCATAATGATGGAATCCATAACTCCATACATCATTACTACATAGTCAAGGACTCGTTCCAAGACTACCAATAATATTTATTCAAGTCCTTGTTCCGAGACAATAGTTTGTCTCATGAGACCTATTGATGCATCCAAGAGCTATACTAGCCTCCACCCATAACTTACATAGTCCAATTCATTCCTCATATTAAAATTTTAAAACATAACATAAACATTCATAATAAAACTAGCATACAAAATGTTAAAACATTAACAATAAACCATGAATGGTATAAAAATAACACATCCACAGTAAAACATACAACAAAACCTCCAATACAATATTGAAGATTGTTTCATAATAAATAAGCTTCAAAAAAGGGTAAATCAATCATAAAATGTTGACATAGATAAATCAAAACTATTTGAGAGAAATATCTCTTTCTATTTTGTAATCATTTAAAAGTCACATAATTATAAACGAAAACAATTATTTTTAGAATATTCTTATAAGATTTTAACAGAATCTTAAAAGGTGTTACAATGGCTGAAAATAGTCACACCTTCCATATAAGATAGAAAAAACATTCATACCTTAATTTGTCGAAAAGGTCATAAAGTACCTTTTTTGGAAAATGACGGAAACATTCCATTCAAAAAAATTTATAAAAAGTCAAAAAAGTGAATAAATGATTTTAACCCATATTATAAGAAATAGTAAAAAAAATTTGAAATACATTTTTAAGAAACAAATATGTGGATGATAATGTAGTCCTAGTAGATACTTACGTATAAAAAACCTCAGATAATTAAAGAGATTGTAAAATTAACCATTTCCTTGTACATTTTCTTGGTTGAGGGTACGTTGAACTCATGTATAATAGTTAAATCATTATTATTAAATTATACAACAACCACATCCATAAATATGATATCTTATATAATCTTTTTATATTTCTTTGTTAATAATATTTTAGTAGTATCATTGTTTCATGTGATTCCTAATTCATTTTCCTTTATAAGTTTTGTTACGTAAGTCAGGTTTTTTTGGATAGGATGTATTAGAATCGTATCCAGAATGATATTAAGTTCTTAAAAATTATTTTAAATTATAAAATAAAATATATTCATGAATGGTAATGATGTGGAATGAATCTCAACGCGTTCGTGGTGACGATAATCCGTACGTACGCACAAGCAAAAATATCATTCTTTTGATGGTAAAATCGTATGTAATTGGATGTTATATCATATATAAATAATAATTAACATGTTATATTAATTATTAATATTGATTATACTCGTTATTATAGCCATCCAAAAAATGAAATGTTGAATAACAAACTACACCACGCCGTGGGGACAGTAAGTTGTACATACACACGTATGGTGACTTTGTCATCCATAGGATGGATACAATGATGAATATTGTTGTACAATATTTAAAATAACATAATAGTATGTATAAGGTGTGGGATATATTATTTTGGTTTGTAAACAATAAATAAAGAGGAAGTGGAAGAAGAAAATAACTTTGAAAGAAGTGATGAAATTATTACCTCTTCCTCAGGTGCATCCTTTTGATTTAATCAAAATGGATCCTTAGATTGGATTTATGATCAAATTTAGGCCTCTTGGCTGAATTAAGGGAATTTTGGAACATATTTGATCTGGTTTTGGTAGATCCAAGTGGCTTTGGATGTGTGATTTTGAGACAAGTGGAAATACCTTTTTATAAGAGAGGTAAGATTCATATTAAGAAAATCTGGAAATATTAATTTATTAAACAATCATATTCAGCATATAATGGCACAAAAAATAATTAATTTCGAGGATAATGTGTGGAGGGGTTTAAAACCTCACAACAAATAGGTTATAGATAGGTTTAGGTTACTATATTAAGCTTATCTTTTAGATTTAAGTATTAGTTAAATAGTATAACTTTTACCATGTATTCTTGTATTATGATAATAAATAGTTAATAAAGATACTATAAAAATTCCAAGAGAACCCCAAGGGGTTTATTATTATCACATATAACCATATTTATGTCGTTTGGATGAACAATAGATTTTTAGTAATATTATATAATTAAATAATATAGTATTTGTTTTAAAAACTCATTTATGTCAATTTTTTAGGTATTTTGTTCTTGTGAAAGTCAGAAGAACATTATCTCAAGAAACAAAATTTATTTAATCAACCCTAACATGTCATGTTAAACTAAAAAATTAGTGTAAGGCATAAAAAGTCTAAATTTATATTTATTTGGGTATTTATAATATCAATTATGTTAATCCTTCATTAATAAAGTAATTATTTCATCATCATTATGTCATAAATAAATTTAATTATTTAATTTCTAATAATTATAAATAAAATACCACAATGTAGGAAAAATTTATAAATTTTTGAATAAAATATTTAGTCGAATTTATCTTTTGTATAACCCTATATTAAAAATGTTTTAGTTATGAAAATTTGATTTAAATATTTTAACTCTTCTTTAAATAAAATAATAAAAAATGTCTGAATCTAATCCAAGTGGATAAAATAGGATCATATATTGTTCTTAATGTGGATTTTTGTCAAACAAGTTTATGTAATAGAATTAGGACATGTGTAGTGTAATAATAATATCCTTTTTAGCTTTAATTACTCTATTTACTATTAACCGTGGTAAATAAAATTCAAAAGTTACTATTCACCAAAAATCATTTTCATCTTATTGTATCACATTTTACTTAATTATGTCAACCATTTCTCTCATATTTTTAAAATTCAATTCACATAGGTAGTAAAATTATGTTTTATGCAAATTGTCAAATGTGACAAGATGGTGGGTAAAAGTCGTTACAATGTTCAATAAAATTTTAGACGTCTAATATTATTATAAACTGACTTCAATGAATTAAATTGAAATAACAGAGGTATTATGTAACTAATTTTAGTTATTATAAATTTAAATAAAATAAATAATAATTTAAATAAAAATTTGGTTTTAATCAATAACACAGTGTTTTTCACTATTCATCGAAAATAGAATGTATTCAGAACAATTCAAAAAATTTACCCCAAGATAAGTTTGATATTCCAATTCCAAAAATGAGTTCCATTTTAAAAAATAAAATTTTTAAAATTTCAAAAAGTGGGTATTACTATTCATAATGGTTAGTTTGATTGGTCGTACTGTGCTAGAACTCGAAGTTACGTACAACGCAAGCTATTGCATTCTTCACAGAGGAATGAACCATGGAAGCTTGGGGTGTGAAAAAAATTTCTATTAAATATATTATATAATTATTATTATTATGAATCCAAATATGTCAAAAATTTATAAAATTCAATTCATATAATTTGTAAAATTTAATCTATAAATAAACCAGTAATTCGTGTTGAAAATTGTTTTTTGAAGAAATTTTTGTTAGGCGTAAAATGATTTTATTATAAATATATGACTTGTAATAATAATTATATGAATTAACATTCATGTATTTATATATATAATCTATAGATATCAATTAAATATTTTATAATTGTTTATAATTTTAATTAACTTTATCGAAGGACAATTATGCACTTTGAAATATTGTTTAGAAAAAATATGTCTATATGTCTAAAAATAAACATATACCAAAAATTTGTATAAATATTTATAAAAAATAATTATTTATTATAAATATAACTAAATAATTCTTTATTTACTTTTAAATAAAATTCATATCATAATGGTACTTTTAAATTACTTCATTAAAATGAAATGGCAGTTTTACAAAAAGAAGTATTTTTACAATTCACTAAAAATCACTCTTTTCATATAAATAAAAATATTTCCCCCAATGATAATTTTAATAGGATTATTTCAAAAAATAATTTAATTTTATTAAATATATTTTTTAAAGGTTGAAAAAATAAGTTATATTATTTTCCCACAAAAGTAGTGAATAACAATTTTGATGAACACATATTATTTGACAAATAAATTAAATTTTCAAAAACATCATTGATTAGTATCATTAAATTTGTAATTATTAGGGCCAATATATATATATATATATCATGAATCAGTTAATAATATTCATACACACCAATTCAACGGCTACTTTATAATAGTTGTATTTAAATAATATATGTTGTGGGTCATTTAATCTCGGTGTTTCCTATTTTATAAGCTATCAAACATAATATTATTTTTTTAAAATTTTGCGGGTCACATGAATATGAATCTATTTGGGATGTTAAATTTATTTATATAAAATATCATTTAAAATATAATTTTTTTACAAACATACTCTTTAGAAACATGATATTTTCATAGCATTCAACAATCCAATGAAACATGACTCCCTCCTGAGATAACAAGGTGAGTGAATAGTATAGTCATGATAAATCCTTAAAAAATGAAATGATAATATTTTCTTTATATAATAAATCATTTAATATTAGTCATAGTGGTTGGTCTGGGCTTATAATATGGGCTCTATATAAATAAATCAAATCCATCTCAAAAATATAATCAAGTTCAACTAGAGGGAGAATAATGTGATTTGTAATAACCACATTCCCAAAAAAATAAATTTTGGATGAATCATATACTTAATATGAGATCATAATTCCAGTATGATCATTTAATGATAATTAAACATTCAACCATATATTTGTAATGTGACACCATTATAAAATGACGTCTATATGAACATGTGAGAAGAACCAAAAGCAAAGAAGACATTAACAGTTCATGAGCCGGTGGTATGTATAATATAAACTAGTTTATTATCATAACTTCATATTAGTAATAGTGACCACATGTTATTTACCTTTCTATCTAGGCTTAATAGGTTAAAAACATTAATCATCGTAATTAACCCTATGATTTGATCACTAGTTAGCATGACTTCTATAAACATTGCATTTGATACATGGTATTGCAGATAATTAATTCTATAGATATTTATATCCACTCACATCATAAAATATGTTAACCCCATTAAATAATCATTAGATATCATAATGACCTTATCTTCCATAATTAATTCTTCTAAAAATCCCCTTAATACAATTTCCTTCATGTTTCTATCCACACTTCTGGAAAAAATGGAGACACATCTTCATTCATCCATGGTTTTTGTTATAATTATTTCCATTTAATTAAATCTTCCTTTTCTTATCAAAACCATGAGAATTGTGGGATACTTCAATATCTACTTGTACTCTGATATCATGTCATATTATTTCTTCATGGTTATTTTAGTATCTTTTCGAAAATTTCCTTCATATGCTTAGTTTTAAGCCACAGAAGAATATATAAAGCATACTTATCAGTTCAATGATAATACAAAAAGCATACCTTACAAGTGTAGAAAAATTTTAATTATAGGTTCTTATATATTCATCACCCATTTGATTTATCTCAAGGAATTCCACCTCTATTTTCATATGAATAATACAAATGTTTTATCTATGAAAAAAGCCTCTTAAAATCATCCAACTCCATGGAGTCAATTTCTTCTCATTTCGTAATATTAATGATAAGAGTCCAACATTTATCAACATATCCTTCCAAAATAGAAGCAATGAAAATATATTTCTCATGCTCAAATCACTAGTGAATAGGAAATATCCTTTTAGTGGTACTGATCCATTTCTTCATAATTAGTGGATCAACATGCCCATTAAAATAACGTGGATTTTTTTCATGAAGAACATAACGGCATGTTGTACCCTATTTTTTCTATTTAGATAATCAACAAGATTCATTACATATTAATGTTAAGAAATAATAAAAGTAATATTTTTCATTCCATCTCCCATGACATTATTTTTTTAAGAGGAAAATAATTATATTTCCCTTCACATTCTGTGTTAACATTGTTCCTCATGTTTTCATCCATTGACTAAAACAATAAAACATATTATGAGAAATAATAATTGTAGTTTTAAATCATATAATCATGAAAATAATTTATATTATCTCTAAATTTTAACATCATCTTTTCACTCTATGACATCGTAGTTTTTTACTAGGTCATTTTTGGTAATTATCTTTTCAAATCATTTATAATGGATAATAAAGAAATTGTGAGTTAAACCATGAATATCTCCCCTGATTTTTCAATCGGTTGTGCAGTCCTTGGTTTACTCAATATATGCCAGTGATGATCGATTGAATACAAAACCTTGGCCATTCTTAGTTTTTACCCCTAGGTGTATCTATCCCACAACCACGTAAACAACATTGTATCCATACAAGGATGTATTTACTAGGGAAACTATACTTCATTCATTACCATAAAGTTGTATGTTCTCTTATACATAAGGTTATCCTATGGTTCGTCAAAATATTTTTCTCTTCCTATTTTAAAAAAAGTACTATATTTTTTCCTGTTAACAATAGAGGAAATAAAAACATTACATAAATAAATTTTGCATCATATAAGATGAATAATCATTATGTATCATTATAATACATGCTAGAACGATAAAGTCTTATTATCTTTGAATCATTTATATGTATAAAACTAGTACATAAATGATCTACATCATCTACCACTTAGTTATTCATAACTAGAACCCTTGTTAGACATATTTTTATGACCCGACCCATGTCAGCGATTGAGCCACAACTACAACAAGCCTACCTCCATTGGATAGGGTACGGAGACTAGTGCCAAAGGAACAAGATACATGGGGTGGAATTTTCATAATAACCACTAGGATTAGACAACCAATTATCTTAAAAAATAAATGTCACAGAATGAAAATAAAAAAGATGAAGAAGATAATGAAATAATCAGGAAATAAAACCATCTAGACAGTATGAGAGTACGATAGTGTAAACTAAAATATAAAGGAGACAAATACACACCCAGGTAGAGATATTTCCAATCTTTGAGAAAACAAGAAATGAAAAATACTAATATATCTCAACTTTTGATCTCTAATATGTGACCATGATACGCAATCCAAAGTACCAAGTATCCCTAATCTCCTCTGAAGTCCCCATCATCTGATTTGACATATTCATAAGGCAGTACACATTAAAAAAAATCCCATTTAGGGGTGAGTATATACATAATAAGTAGAATTCCCCAAAATCTGAATGGGGTATTAATATATACAACATGAATATAAAGAATACATATAGAACAAAATGTAGAAAGTAGTGAAAGAGAATAGATCAACTTAAAAATGGAGATAGTAACCTCATACAAGAACATGGTCCTGACATTATAAGTATATTAACAACATTTTGATTCTTCACCACCCATAAAAAGAGAGTAAACTAATTCAACCATGACGATATAGACACTGAAGTCATGTGCAACACCCAATGTCGCTTTGCATCTCTCAGAAAGAGAGTAAAAAAATAAAAAGTTATGAATAAAGAAGTGTATATATATACTTATTCAAAATAAAACTAAATTAGAGATGATGGGGATGTCTATCCCAAACCTCATCTCATAGAAAAAGAGTCGACAATAATTCCAAAAGTCTATCAATGATGCACATCATCTCACACGTCTTCCCATATGTAACCATCTAAGTAAACCACAGATCAACATTATGCCAAACAGTCAAGGGGCCAAAATATATAGGTATATGCCCCCTGAAATTTTTTAATAGCAGGGTTCCAATCAATAGTAGAGGACCCATTCCTAGTCCTACTGAAGGGATCAACTCAAGATTCGTATTGAGGACCCAAGTCAAGTTCTAGAATGAGGGTTATACTTTATCCATTTAGGACCGATTTTTATCCTAGATGAAGGATTCACACAAAATTTGGTAGAGGAATCATTCCTTCTCCATTAAAAGGGTTCCACTCTAAAAGTCCTCAATAACCCCATATCAAGCTGTACTAGAGGGTACCACTCTGTAGTCATCAAGGACACACTTCCCATATCTACTATAGTGTACTACTCAGAAGTTGTCAAAGACCCACTAATAGGATCTATTGGAGGGTACCAATATAAAGTTTTTAAGGACCCATTGTCTTGATCTATTGGAAGGTACCACTCTAAAGTCATAGAGGACCCACTGCCAAGCACTACAAGAGGTTTCTACTCAGAAGTCATCTAGAGATCCTACATGATCACTACCCTCATTGAGCATGGACTAACCGAGAATCGTTCCAAAAACATTCCACATACTGTACAAATACTCACAAATGAGGGAACCATCATGTTCTACATAGGAAAATACTCTAGATAGATTACATGCAGCCAAAAACATAGTCCAAACCATGGAGATACGAGAGTTAGAAGATCATAAGGAACTACAAAAACCTAATGGTTGAACATGTTATGTGTCCCTAATCCTCTGTCTAGTTTTTTCCTCTACATCATATGCCTTTATGTCCATTCAAAACCACACAATGTGTAAGGTTACTACATCATGTGTCTTGGCCAAAACACTAAAGAACACATGAGGCTCATCATCATCCAAATGTCAAAAATGAAATTCCACAGATATACCTCTAAAAATAGACATGGATAGCCCATCAGATGATACTGTTGTGAATCTCATAAAGAAATTATTAGGATGGGATATTCCACAGCCCAAATCAAAAACTAGAGGATAAATTAACAATTCATAATATCACAGATGAATGTTGACTCATTTTCCTAAGCCACAAACCTGAATTTAATACCCAATATTGGTCTCAAAATATCATCTTCAGTTTTGGGGTAGCAATTCCACAAAATTATCTTCATTCTAACAACATATGATGAATACATTTTTGATTCAAGATTCTTTATTTTTATTATTTTTACTATTGGGTACTACGTGGACCCAAACAATGAGTCCAGAAAAGGTATCCAACATTGGTCATAAAATTACAATATCAAATTCAGGGTTATGTTGCCAATAATGGTTCATCAATATGAAGTCCTAGAAAAATGATAAAAATGATACAATATTTTACAATCAAATTAAATAGTACTACTATTTTATATCATTATTATTATTTATTTATTATTATTTATTTTTTAAAACATCATATTGTGAAAACTCACCCCTTGTATTTTCACGAGAACAACTTGCATAAATCCCCTTAATAATATCATTATTTTATTATTATTGTTATTATTATTATTATTATTTATAATAATAATATTATTTTATTTAAACATTATTTAAATGCTCAAGGTAAGGGGGAGCCAAGCCCCAAGTACCTCTTTCTCACGAGTCCATACTCTTACTTCAAACTTTTATAAATTTTGAAAATAAAATTTTATAAACTGAAATAGTATAATTAAATTGATTTCTATTATTAAAATCAAATATTTTAATTTAATTATTCAAAATTATAACCATTTAATTTTATTATCCAATCAAATTTTTTTCTTAATCATCATTATTATTAAATTTGACAATAATTATAAACCCTCATTTAATTTTTATCCAATCATCGCCATTAATAATAATAATGATAATAATAATAATAATTCCCACCATTTAGACCACTTCCAACCACCTCATTAGAGAATTGTCAGACCATCATGTCATTCATGCTGGGAATCCATGTTATGGGACCATGTTCACGACCTTCACTCGGAACAGAACCCATCACACCGCACGTCATCCCCAAGTGCCAACTGGGAAAACATGGAACACTAATATGATCCTGAGTCACCTTTCCCCATTATACATCCCCTATTATAAGGATTTGTTCCATTCACAAAACACCATACTGTTGTTCTATCAATCCATCCAGAAATCATCGATCCACGTGTCGTTCATACTACTATAATGAAATAAGGTGTTTGATTTCACTAAAACATGCACTAAAAATGTCGAATCTTAACATCGTGGTCCAATAGTGAATATCATGAATAATGGTGGGGGAAAATCACCAATAAAAATGGTGTTATGTATTACTGGTCATGCCATATTTTCCAACAAGTTTATATTGGGGAAACCATGGTATGAAACATAACATCGATAAGTGATAAATTTAAATAATAGTTTAGTATGATTTATGAATTCTTGTGAAGGTCCACTAAAATAAAAAATCAAGGAAAATAATTTGATCATGACCAATCTTTTAATCATAAGGATTTAAACCACAAATTATGAGTCCTACCATGATTATGGATCAATTGTTCATCATCGGGCACCCTTCACTAATGAAGTAGGGGTAAAAAAATCATCCTATTGATCCTAGGGTTATGTTTCTCACCCTAGGGATTTTCTATAGAATCATAATTATAGAGTAATATTTTTTGTGTAATTTAAATGATAAAAAATAAATAGATTATATATCTTAATAAAATGCACCCACGAATAGATTCCTTTACCAAACATCTTGTGTCAAACAACATCAAGTCATCCTTAGAGTAAACTCCACTTTCTAAACTCGATAGTGGTCTCATATTTCTCATCTGAGTCTCCAATTGTGAGTTATCTGCATTAATATTTCTAATTAATTAATTAAAAATCCAGTTCATCTACCAATGGTTACCCCATCTGAATATCTGACATCGACCATCATTAGGTCATGCCTGGGGTAAACCCTGTGCTACAGATTTAACCAAAGTCTCAAATTTATATTCTTGATTCCATTTAGGATATATTCTATTTCAATTTGAAATATAATCATGAATAATATAATATATACATAATAGTTTTATTAAACTAATTTCAGGAACACCAAGACTCAGAATAGTGCTCTGCCTCAGCACCTAGCTCCAAGAATATTCCTATAATTTTAAAAAAGTCGTACACAGAAAAACTAGTGTCTCAAAATTATTCTCTTCTTCATGTATTTTCTTTCCCTAAACATAAAAACAATCTAAATAACTGGTGATATTATTCCATTCCTATCTCTTTCATACGTATTCCCTTCATTAAGATGTACACCAAAAGGATAAGTGCGAAATACCCTCATTGCCTCCTCTTTCAACATGGCTAGACCCACTATACATCCCTAAAAAAGATAAAATGATTACCTTATATAAAAAATATTTATGGTGAATCACAATAGAATATCTAGTCACACATTATATCTATGTCGATATCTATATATTGTTCCTCCCTAACTCACTGAGGGAGATGAGGCAGAACAACCATGGACTGGAGGTTTGTTTCTCTATCCTCACCAATGAGTATCAATTGTATAGAGGTTAACTGATCTATCACTTCACTCAACAACATCGGATGGAAAACATAATTGTGAGAATTTTTTAACATGACCACACCATGGTTTTCCCTCAAGCTCATGCTTCGTCATTTTCTATAGGGTTTATTTTCCCTTCCTAGTCTAAGAATACATATTATGACATGTAGAAATTTGATTCTTGTGGGGACTCCATGAGAGATGGTATACGACTACAACTCAAACAGAATATCAATCACAACCCTTCCATTTCTATCTTGACCTAATTATAACACAAAATATATGAGGGTACCATTATAGAAGGCTACCATATATCAATATAATAAATTTTAATGATATTGACCAAAAGTCTTGAAAACTCTCAGGTGGTGTTCAATATGCTAAAGGATGTCACCAAGAGCCCAAGAAACCATAATGGATCTAAAAATACATGCTTAGTACACCAACCTCTTAAACATGGAGCTTTTGATGACCCATATAAATTTCAAACGTAAATATCCACTTCTCCACGATTCTCTATACAAATAGATAATCTATTCTCAGGGGTGTATACACATTGAAGATAGTCGCCTGGCTCAGGTGACACCGATGCACATTTGACCTCAAGATCTCTGCCACCCCTTAGATGAAAAACATTGGATACATAGAAAAAACATATTAGGTCTTATGAACCTCATTCTCTAAAGACTCCTCCATCATCACATCTATATCTCAAAGCTATGGTCATCCAATATTCAAGTACAGATATCTTGTAATCCCTATTGAAAATCGGTGATAATATAAAATGATCAATGTTGTTTTAAACCAAACGCATAATATCTATGGATTCCCCCATAAACCTCTACCATTTCATGAAACTGAAGGCTCAATGAATTCACTGCACCAAGGATGATATTGGCTAATTGATAAAAAAGAGGTTTCAACCTCCTATGAACGACCCCATCCTTCCATTCATTGGGATAACTCATTATCAATGGTAGAAATGATCTATTCTAAAATACGGGAAGTACTACTACACTTAATTGAATAAATCATCTTATAATAGTTAGTAAATGACCTTCCCATACAAAAAAATCCATAGGGTACCACTACCACTATGGAATGATTTTTGTGTAAGCATATCTCTATCTACATAGAGAAAATCCACATAATAAGCATGAATGGGTGAACAATGATCCTATCTACAAGAGCCTCTAGTACAAGTGTCAATAAAAAATGTACCCAATAGTATCGGTTGATCTAAAATTGGTACTAGGTAAGTGGAAATGTGGTTTCTGGCTCTATGATATAAAATTAATCGGATGAAGTTATTATATATGTCATGACTTGAACAACACTTGATCCAAACTACCCGTGACCCCTTATTTCCAATACTCATTATAGAGACCATCTCTTTTCATACATTAAAGTTTAACAGCGTTTTCTGAATAATTAAAACATTATACAAATAGAAACCCAAAGACCATACTAGTTTTTCTCCTTTTTAAGATTGGAAACATTAACACTGGTACTTAAATTTGCTACATCATCTCTAATCATGATTTTATTAATGAGAATCCTTCTTAAAAACATCAACCATAATAGATATATTTATAGCCTTGGGAAGGTAATATAACAAGGGGTGATATTAGATTCTTGGTAAGAGTAAACAATGGAGATACATGAGTGTAATCCTAGGAATAAGGTTATGATAACTTGATCATGAAAATAGGAGATCATACCCCGCATATCAATTATCATAAAAATAAATCATGGAATAAATCAATGATTTTCATATGACATGAATCATAATAATATAAATAAAATAATCCATGTAATCATAATTTAGGAATAAAATGTGGAATTGTGGCATACAGATAAGCATATAATATTATTTCAATAGAAGCCCAAACATTGCTCCTGATACCATATTGGTAGTATGGGTTCACTCCCCTTACCATATTGGTATTCATGATTCACTTCCATTGTCATCTTAGAAGTATGAGTTCAATCATCATACTATCTTGGTAATTAGGGTTAACTACTATGGTAATCATACTAGTCAAGGTACATTCCCAATACCATCATATTCAATCTCATGTGATATAAATCTTTACCAAATGCATTGGAGGGAGATATAGGACCCACCCATATCATTGTGAAATCATAAATATAGGTTCCGCAAGATTATAAATAATCATATCATAACCCATAAAATGAAAATGGAATTATAAACATGTAATAATATCATAACCTATAGAAAAATATCGGTTTCATAATCATTTCATCATAATCTTAACCTGTGAAAACAAGCAGGTTTCAAATGAATATTACCCGTGAAATTGGTACAGGTTTAATAAGAATCATGCCATCAAAAAATAATCCATTCATTGAACGAATATAAATAAAAAAACTGAATTATTTCCCCAAACTTTAATCATTTACACCAAAAATATGTTATCTTACATGTGAAATAATTGTAAAATATATTTTAAAATACCTTCTTGAGAAAAACATTATATTTGGTTGGATTTTTTTAAACATAAAATATTAATGAAAACTTTTTTATTTGAAAATAGATTTAAAAAAATATAAATTAATCACTTAAAATAATAAACCATTTTTAAAATGTCTTTTTCCTTTGAAAATTTTCTTTATGTATCACTTGTATTTTTTTTAAACATGGTTTTGGAAATAAAATAGATTTATGATCGAAGTGATAAATACAGTCATATTTTTATTAAAAAATATTATTAATCATATTAAGTATGAGAGTACGATAGTGTAAACTAAAATATAAAGGAGACAAATACACACACAGGTAGAGATATTTCCAATCCGGAAAAAACAATAAATGAAAACTACTAATATATCTCAACTTTTGATCTCTAATATGTGACCATGATACGCAATCCAAAGTACCAAGTATCCCTAATCTCCTCTGAAGTCCCCATCATCTGACTTGACATATTCATAAGACAATACACATTAAAAAAATCCCATTTAGGGGTGAGTATATACATAAAAAGTAGAATGCCCCAAAATTTGAATGGGGTATTAATATATACAACATGAATAGAAAGAATATATATAGCACAAAATGTAGAAAGTAGTGAAAAAGAATAGCTCAACTTAAAAAAAAGATAGTAACCTCATACAAGAACATGGTCCTTACATTATAAGTATATGAACAACATTTTGATTCATCACCACCCATAAAAAGAGAGTAAACTAATTCAACCATGACGATATAGACACTGAAGTCATGTGGAACACCCAATCTCGCTTTGAATCTCTCAGAAAGAGAGTAAAAAAAATAAAAAGTTACGAATAAAGAGGTGTATATTTTACTTATTCAAAATAAAACTAAATGAGAGATGATGGGGATGTCTATCCCAATCCTCAAATCATAGAAAAAAAGTAGACAAAAATTCCAAAAGTCTATCAATGATGCACAACATCTCACACGTCTTCCCATATGTAACCATCTAAGTAAACCACAGATCATCATTATGCCAAACAGTCAAGGGGCCACCATCTATAGGTATAGGAACCCTGAGATTTTTTAATATGAGGGTTTCACTCAATAGTAGAGGACCTATTCCTATTCCTACTAAAGGGATCAACTCAATATTTGTATTGAGGACCCAAGTCATGTTCCAGTATGAGGGTTATACTTTAGCCATTTAGGACCCATTTTTATCCTAGATGAAGGATTCACAAAAAATTTGGTAGAGGAATCATTCCTTCTCCATTAAAAGGGTTCCACTCTAAAAGTCCTCAAGAACCCTGTATCAAGCTATACTAGAGGGTACCACTCTATAGTCTTCAAGGACCAACGTCCCATATCTACTATTGTGTACTACTCAGAAGTTGTCAAAGACCCACTAATAGGATATATTAGAGGGTACCAATATAAACTATTTAAAGACCCTTTATCTAGATCTATTGGAAGGTACCACTCTAAATTCATAGAGGACCCACTGCCAAGCACTACAAGAGGTTTATACTCAGAAGTCATCTAGCGATCCTACATGATCACTACTCTCATTAAGCATGGACTAACCAAGAATCATTCCCAAAACATTCCACATACTATACCAATACTCACAAATGAGGGAACCATCATGTTCTACATAGGAAAATACTATAGATAGATTACATGAAGGCCAAAAACATAGTCCAAACCATGGAGATACGAGAGCTAGAAGATCATAAAGAACTAAAAAAACCTAATGGTTGCACAAGTTATGGGTCCCGAACCCACTGTCTAGTTTTTTCCTCTCAATCATATGCCTTTATGTCTATTCAAAACTACACTATGTGTCAAGTTACTACATCATGTGTCTTGGCCAAAACACTAAAGAACACATGAGGCTCATCATAGTCCAAAAGTCAAAAATGAAATTCAACAGATATACCTCTAAAAATAGACATGGATAGCCCATCAGATGATACCATTGTGATCCTCAAAAAGAAATTATTATGATGGGATATTCACCAGCCCAAATCAGAAACATGAGGATAAATTCACAATTCATAATATCACATATGAATGTCGACTCATTTTTCTAAGCCACAAACCTGAATTTAATACCCAATATTGGTCTCAAAATATCATCTTCAATTTTAGGGAAGCAATTACACAAAATTATCCTCATTCTAACAACATATGATGAATACATTTCAGATTCATGATTCTTTATTTTTATTATTTTTATTATTGGGTACTACGTGGACCCAAACAATTACTTTATAGAGGAGAATAAATATTATGAGTGTTCTTGGGAGATGGATTATAATATTTCAATAGAGGAAGAATAATTTTCAAAAATCTGGATATATGATAATATTGTTTCAATAAACTATTAAAATATAATAACATGGGACTATACTATCCATGTAATAAATGGGAATTAAAATAAGATTAAAATATCCTTAAAAGAAGTATATTAATGATATTTAATGTAAAATGGAATTATATAAACTTCCAAAAATAAATTAGATGCATAATAATCCTTAGATCTCGATGAAAAAAAATCAGAACAAACTATCATACCTATTTGGTAACGTTTAAAACATAAACTCCATCAAAAAAAGATTAAAAAAATTATGTAAATACACATTAATTTACTTATAAGATACATATAATAAATTTTTTGGATTTACATACACGACACAAATGATGTGACGGGTGAATAAGTCATGTATCTCACAGAAATAAAACTGATATGAAATTTCCCTTACATTGTGTCTTAACTCTCATAGTACTCATACAATACTCATGTATAATAAATATAAGTATAATATAAATATTTAAAAGAAATATATTATTATATATAATACCTTATATTTTTTATTATGACTTTATATTACACTCTTTTTAATAATTCAAAGTTAAGGACTCAATTTTGGTAATATTCTCATTTTTCATTGTATGTGTCCTAATTAGTTATATATTTTGTTTTTATATAAATATCATGATTTCAAGAATGTAAACCATCATATAAATATAATTTATATTTATTAATTATTTAATTATAATAATCTATATCAAATAGAAGTATGAAATGTAATACTTCCTTCATGGAGATGTTAATCTATATGTATGCATGAACGTTGTTTCTATTTTTATTATCGTATTGAAATAAATAAGGGAAATGGAATATGTGTTTATATATGAATGTATATATATATATATATAATTAATATATTTTAATAATTATATCATATATATCATATAAGTTTACTAAACCCATCTTTAATATAATCCATGTAGTGTGTGAATGAATCAATTCACTTTGAGGAGGTGGTAGTCCACATTTCCTCAAATGAAAATATCGAATTTACACCAAATGGAATGTATAATGATATGGGTAACAAGATTATACATAATATTAATGACGTATTAAATAGAATATATAAAGTATATTAAAATAGATTCTGTCATAATGTCCACCATGAGAGTAGGTAAGGATAAATGAATAATCATCATTTTGTGAGGTGGTAGTGCATCCTACACATAAACACTATGTTTGATACCCATTAGATGGAGGTGTGTATAAGTATAGGTATAAACATTATCATAAAATCCCATAGTATATTGAATATAATAGTATTATTATATAATAATGTAATAATTATATCTTAGGGATGGAGAATGAAAATAAAATAAAGCATCTTGGGAGAAGTCATCACCTCTTAATCGGGAAACTCCATTTGGATTGTGGCAAAAGGCTTACTTGGATTTCTTTATTTCCAATGGGAGGATTATAACAGGAATATAGATTTCTTATAAGTTTATTGGGAATATATTGTCTAAATCAATGTTTTTTGGGAGGTTTGAAGAAGAGGGAAATGTGGCAGCCTTTTATAGGGAAGGTAAATGGAACACATGTATTTTTATGTAAACAAGGTTGGTGTACCTAGGTTTTTACATAACAAAATCCATAGAAAAAAAAAACTCAATAATGGAATATTAATTAAAGAATAATTTTCATGAAATGGGTTTCTGAAATGTTTATAGGTATTTTTGGTCTTAATGTTGTGGTTTAGTACTTTGGTAACCAAAATTTTCTATTAATTATTGTAATTAATTTTAAACATTTTCACTAATGTATTTGATAAAAAAACTATGAAGAAATTATTAGACATTATAAATTAATGTGATTCAAAATCTGTAATCCAATTTTACAAAATCTAATAACATAAGTAGTGTAAATTAATTATTTTTAAAAACAATCTGGTAACGGGATGACTTTGTGGGTTTTTAAAATAGAAACGTCAAAAAAATATCTTAGATTCTATACACAATTTCAAGGTGAAATTGATTCTATTAAATTAGATTGGATTAATTGAAAAAAATATTATCTAATTAAACATTTAAAAAATTTAAATTATAATTTAACATTATAAATAAAATTATTTGAATAGGAAGTGCGGAATTAAAATCTGGTATTTTTCACTATTCGACAAAAAATGATGTTTCTCAAACAAAATCCCAAAAAATTCACCTTATGATTATTTTGACATTATATGTTAAAAAAATTATGTTAATTTTATCAAATTTTGTTTATAATATTGTCTAAAATTAATTTTAATATATTTCACCGAATGACATTAAAAGAATATCATTTGATAAAATAGAATTTTTAAACAAATAAGGAATTTAAAAAATATGTATCTTTCATAATATATTTGTTTTGTTTATGAAATTAAATTATAAAAAATATTTGAACATTAGATATTACTATTAATATTACCATTTTTAGCATCTAGGTTATAATTGTCTTTTTTAATTAATTATACAAAAAATAAGAAGTTGTATAGAAACATCGGTGTTCTGTATATTATATGCCATGTTGGTGATGCGTGTAATATACGCTAAGTGGATTTTCCATGCAACGTATGCCAAGTTAGTTATATATGAAATGAATGTTTCACTTATTCAATTTCATGTCATAAATGAAAATTTAATTTATTCAAAATAAGTTCCATAAAAACATGAGGTGTTATATTTTACCCCGGTTAAAATGAATTCCACCCTACAAAATTCATCACATAGGTAAAAAAATGATGATACTTATACATTATCATATCTTAAGGTTTTCATATAGCTTCCTCAAGCTGGTGATTTTTCAAAAAAACTTTGACAGGCTGAGTGGTTTGTTTCTTAGAACTTTCTTTCAATGGTCCAGAATTTCAACTGGTTGTTCTTCGTAAGAAAGATCATACTCTAGCAGTACAACCACTAAGTTCATCACATGTGAGGGGTTGGGTGTGTACATTCTCATTAGTTATACCTAAAACACATCATGGACTTGATATATATTTTGGGGAAGTTCCAAGTGATATGATATTATCTCGATATGAACAAGAACATAAAAGGGACCGATATACATAGGGCTTAGTTTCCGTTCCTTTATGTACCTCATAACAATGTTCTTGGGTTCGATTTGTAGAAAAGAAATTTCACCAACATAAAATTCAATATCACACCCTTTTTTATTAACATAACTTATCTATTGAATAATATCTATCATGATACACTACTGAATTAATCTAACCATCTCAACCATTTCTTTTGTGATCTCATGTACCAATAGATTTATTCCTCCAACCTTATCCCAACACATTGGATCTCTAAATTTTATACCATATTGTTCTTCATGAGGTTCCATATGAATTCTTGAATGAATTATATGGTTTTAATAAAACACAACTAGTGGAAGGTTTTGACCCTAATAACATTTCAAATCCAGAGAACAAGATCTCAACATATCCTCTATTGTTTGAATTGTTCATTGAGACTGAAAATCATTATCAAGATGATATGTGGTGTTAAAACTCAATTTTATATAATGTTATTGCTAAGGTATTTACTAGAACATTCACTTGAACCTTATATCCCAATCCGATATAATTGAATGTTGTACTACATGTAGCTTTACCACTTCCTCAATGTATATCCTCGCCAAAAGATCTATATAGAAGACTTCTATGATAGCTATGAAGTGTTCTGACTAAGTATAGTGGTAAAACACCACCCATATATTATTAAACCCTTTACATTTTTTGGGTAGTCTAGTTAGACGATCCACAGTGATGTTCTCTCACTACCATTTTGGTATATGAAATTCATGCAACATCCCCTGGATTTTTGTATTTCAGACTCCTCTTGTTGGAATACCACGAATCGAGATACTAACTCTACAACATCTCTCTTCATTTCATCTCATAGGATGTATTCATTTTAAACCCTATAAATCATTGTACTTCCAGGATGAATAGATGATGAAGAACTATGAGCTTCCTCTAACAACTCCTTCAAATCTAGTGTAGAAGGAACAAATACATGGTTCCTGAACCTTATCATTCCATCCTGATCAAGGTTAATTTTATTAGCATTTATAACATTCTTTTGAATATCTAGATCTTTATTCAGTTCCTCATTAATATTCCCTTCGATTGAGGTTTTACCATTCATTTTAGAATGATAATAGTTTCCCCTTTCTTCATGATTTCAAGATCCATCCTTTGAAAATCCTTAAATATTGGATCTTTTGTGATCCTTATCATGGATAATCTATCAGGATCCTTCCAACTCAAATTATCGTCCACCTTATTCACATTCCCAAGGTGGTAGTGTATTGATTTGTCATAATACTTTTTCAATACTAACAATATACTCTAACTCATGTTCAACACCTTCTGTGTGAATATATATTTTATACATTTATGATTGGAATATAAATTACACTTTTCATCATATTGATAATGCATCCATATATTTAATGAAAATATTCCCACTACTGACTTTAAATCATGAGTATGTTAATTTTATTCATTAATCTTAATCATCCATGGGGAATATGAAATAACCATGTTTTTTTACAAAAGAAAACATCCCAAACCCTTCTTAGATGAATTTATATAGTTTAAAAAAATCCACTATAGTGTATTATTAGTATAGGTGCACTGACTACCCTTCTCTTTGGTTCCTTGAAATATTCCTCACAATCATCTATCGAGAGGAACATGACACCCTTCTGAGTTAACTTTGTCAGAGTATTATATAGTTAGTGGAACTTAACCACAAACAATCGATAATATCCATCTAAACCAAGAAAGCTATGGATCTCAGTCACCGAGGTTGGTTTGGGCCATCATTCAATAGCCTCTGTCATTTATGGATCTACTAATATACCATCTCTTTAGATTATGGGAACCAAAAATGAAACCATTTACAACCAAAATTTACACTTTATAATTTTTGAATAAATTGTATCCTTCCCTAGGGTATTTCGTAAAATTATCAAATTATATTCACTCTCTTCCTTGATTTTGGAATAGATAATAATATCATCTATAAAGGATACCAAACATTATTAGAGGTAATATTTAATGACTCCATTCATTAAATCCTGGAAGATAGTATGGGTATTAGTAAGGCTGAAATAAACCACTATATATTCAAAGTTCCCATACCTTGTACGAAATTTTCTCTTGTGTATATCAACCTTCTTGACCCTCAATTGATTATATCCTGACTGAAGGTCAATCTTGGAGGTGTATTGAGAAACACATTGTTGATAAAACAAGTCATCAATACAAAGAAGATGATACTTTTTCTAAATTTTGTTCTTATTTAACTCCTGAAAATAAATACATAGTTTTATTGATACATCTAACTTTATCACACAAATAAACATTACACCCCATGGTGATACACTTGAGTAAATAGATCTTTTATCATGGTTTTCATGAAGTTTCATATTCAAACCCTAGAACTCAATTGGGTCTATTCTATCAAAATTCAATAAAAATGTTGTGGATTGAGGTATGAGTTCATTTGAGAACTCAACATCATGTTTTTGTGGAAGGATAGGAAAATAATTTGGAATGATATCCAAGAAATCCTAAAAAATAGGAATATCATATATGTTGATTTTCCCACAAGAAATTTTAGATTTAAAAACCCTTTTAACTAGTAATCAAGACACATACACTGTAGGTAATATCTATAGGAAGTTCAAACATATCATGTCATGGAGGGATGATCATAGGAGAGTTTCAAATATCAAACAAAAATTCACATCCTCGAAAATTGATTTAATATTTATGCAGAGAAATCCAATCCATGACAACGATGACATAAAATTCAACCAAAGGAAGAATAAAAAGATTTTTAGGAATAGCATTCCCTCAAAATTCAACCAGAGAGGAATCATATACTTTAGATGAAATAATCATACCATTATGAGGTTATATTAATAATTCCACATCTAATTTTATTTTTTTAATCAAAACACCCTTCTAGAATTATTTAGATATGAAAGAGTTGGTTGATACAAAATCAATTACGAAATTAGAAATTATCGAGTGGATGGTATGCGTTTATTTCATAAGATCTATATCAAACCCCTCATAATAAATAGAGATTTCATGAGATTTACCCTTATCCCCCAGCTTAAGAAGTTTTTGACATCGATCATCATCACCTAACCTTGGGTTTGGGTAGTGGTTAGTATAATTCTCATTCTCCTTACACCTGAACCACTAAATCAGGGGAGGTGTATTCTGGGTTGTTTGATCTCTATTTTCACGATTTTCTATATTCTTCCCATCATTGTTTAAATCAAATTCCCAATGGAGTTAACTTATACACATAAAATATTTATTATAACCCTTAAGGATATTTCATCTATGCATCTTACCACACATATATAATAAAAAAATACAAAATTATTCTATTAATTATTTTTATATTTTTCTTTAAACTCTATCCTACTTTTCTCGTCAAACCCATGGGATTGGTACGTGACTCCAGCCTCCATATCATCCTTGATTTCAAAACACCTAATATCTTTCTATCTACTAAAGTCACTTACATATAGTTCCCATATGATACTTGGATTTAAGACATTGATGAACCTATCAATTATACTATCAGTTTAGGTTATAATTCTTAATGTGTGTGTCAAAAGGCTTGTGAAATTATCCTCATAGGAACATATAGTGTCACAACTCATCCCATGGGGCTCGTGCCATGACTACTCCAAGCCCACCTTCCATTTTCCAGGGGCTGCCGACTAGAAATGGAATGGTGGATCCCTATAATGGGAAGTCATTGCCTTTAAAATTATACAAACACACATATTAGAACCCAACAAGATGCAACCATGAAGTAAAAACTGTAGTAAAAGAGAGATGAAAGTAATGGGATAGAATACATGGACAATTGAAAAAGTAAAAATACAACTGAAAAGTACAAAAAAACTAAAAAGTGAAAATCAGCTCTTTGATCATCCAACATGGAATCTACCTGAAGGGTAGGTACATCTCACGATCATTTTTCCCAGTATCACATCATGCCAAATGGTCCACCTC
Source organism: Viscum album (assembly GCA_963277665.1). Lineage (NCBI taxonomy): Eukaryota > Viridiplantae > Streptophyta > Magnoliopsida > Santalales > Viscaceae > Viscum > Viscum album. Next base: position 330,092,310 of record OY728150.1, on the reverse strand, counting down.
CGAGTACCATCTAGTCTTGGCTCCCACAACCTCGATCAATGTTGTACGTCGTATGAAAAAGACACAACAAGGTGCGGGTGTAGCCCATGCAGGGGTGTGTATAATGATACACATTAGGGACCACAAGACCCCATAGGTCTCCTAAATATCAATGAAGGAAAAACCACAAAGCAAGACTTCAACTCTACATAGTTATATGCCCATACATATACCTAAGTAATCCAGATTTACTCATATCATACATGAGGGATGAATACCAAAAATGTTACATGGCAAAGCTAGGAAGTCCCACACAGTAAAAAGACTTCGTTCAAATAGAATCTCATCTCAAACCAGGTATTAGTTAAGTAAAGAAGTACATATGATTAGTCGTGAACCTAGATCATCTTATTCTGTCAAGGGGCACTATTTTTGACCATATGGAATCTAAGCCACACAAGATCGATAAGTAACTAACCCCCACTGACCCACATAGGATATGACCCACATAGGATCGATAGGTAACTGACACCTGTAAAGACCCATATAGGATCTAACCCGCACAGATCGGTATATGCTGACCCACATGGGATCTGACCCACACAAGATTTAACCAATATAGGATCGGTATGCGTTGATCCACATAGAACCGTTGAGAACTTAACTACATATTATTTTACCCATACATGATTTGTGTTGACCCATAAAATATTGCTCAGTACTATCCTCTATATTATTTGTTTCAAACCTCCACCCCATTGCAATCCAGTTGATTCCTCACACCTGGTGCGCTTGAGTTCCGTAGAATATTCCATTGAGATATTTTTTGTATCTATACCAACACTAATCTATAAAAATGAGTAACCCAAGGTACCACCATGTTTTATGGTTTACAACGCGACAGACAGTGCGTCAATCGGACGCCCAGTCTGTGAGTTATAGGTGTTTTAGTTCCGAGGACCTAGTTGGATTCTTATTCAATCCAACCTAGAAGTACTCTAACTATCTTCAAAACACAAGTGGAGTATACCAAGAAGAACATATCTCTCCAAGGTTTATAGCGCTATAGATGGTCCATCAAACAGATGCTCGGTTCTCAAGATATTTCCCTTTATATGATTCTGGGCCTGGTTGGGCCTGGGTCCGGTCCGACCCAATCAAGGCGGGGCCGCAACGGGCTCGGCATGCTGGGTCGAGATCTGGCATGGCGCGTAAGGAGGGCAGCATGAAAAGAGTGGCCAGCAATGGGAAGCTTGCAAAGGGTGGCCTATACCGTATAGGGCGGCCCACAAAAGGGAGGCCCGGTTACCTGAAGTGTGGCTTGCTGGGCAGATGGCCCTATTGTGTAGGGCATAGGCCGTGAGGGGGGTGACCCAACCATTGTCCACACAAGATGGTATGGAAGGAGTGTTTCCCCCCCAAGTATCCCAAATAGCACGGAGTTTTTTCAGTTTTGTGAAATGGCAGCGCCATGTGGGCACTGCCCGGTCGTTGTGGAACAAGCGCGGCATATTTCAACTCCACCATGGATTTTTCTCTCCGGAGGTGTGCTTGTCGGGCCGCCTCCACTTCTATGGATGGCCGATGTGACAGCCGCCTCCTCCATCCACCGCGGCTGAAAAGTTGTGGCCCTCTTCTCACCAGTTCCACATGACGGTGCATCGCACTTCCTCCACGGCTGGCTGGTGCCGGCAGCTCTGATGACCGTTGCGACTTTGTTCCATGGCCTCCTCTTATAGCGCGCGTTGGCGCGCCGCCTCCTTTGTAGTTGGTTGGTTCCATCATGCTGATGGTCTTCCACAGAGACACAAGTATAGAATGATAGTTATGGTTCAGACTAGTGTTCGTTAGGACGACTCCCTCCATGTTAGCTCGTAAACAAGAGGGGGATAAAGGGGTTCAAGAATTCTCGTGAAAGAAACAAGAATTATACCCCTACATCACAAATTTGTTAGAGAACATCTGTGCTTGAAGATGGTTGATGTTCTTCATTCTTGCAACAGGTTCCCAATGACTCCGTTCATACATCATCCTTTGATTCATGGTTCGGTGTCACCCGTCACCTCCCACTGGGATCGGCTTCATCCTCTAAGGGTTCGATATCCCAGAACTCCTTCAGCACTTTGTTTCTTGGAAACATTGTGCTGACACCTCTTCCCAAGTTCCATATAAATAGGATAGGGGAAGGGTTTCAAACAGTGTTGGGAATTAATGGGTCCTCATTAATTTGGATGCTTCCCAATTATCCAATGAAACTATTACATAGGAATGAAAGGTAAATCCATTTAATGTCTTAACACATCGTTGGTCCCACACTTCGCTTGTCTATTGGAGGATATGAACGAAAATAAAATAATAATGTTATTTAATCTTGTTTCTTTTAAAACATAGAAAAACATATCTTTCTCTCCAAAACTGTTGTGTTCAATTTAATTTCCTCCTTAAGCGAATCTCAGTTCTATGGATTCAACGGTGCCCTCAAATTTTTAATTTGAGCACCGGTTAAATATTTAGAAAATTTAGCTCATGTGTTTACTGAATGTAACTTAAAAAATTTCAGAAATTCATTCCAGGCACACCGTGCCTCAGAATCATAGGCCGTCAATTTTCACAGACTCGTAATAATTCCATATATTTAAAAAAGATTAGATGAGAAATCTAGGTCATTACATTCTCCCCACTATAGAGGTTTTCGTCCCCGAAATACATAACATATACTAAGAAAACAAAGAGGGGTACTGAGTATGGAACTTAACATCCCACTCTCATGTGCTCTCCATGACGTTCTCATGCTACCAGCGTACACCCTCTAGATGTATTGACTGCTCACGGTGGACTCACTCCTGTCAATCATCTATTTCTATTGGAACCTCATTCAATGTCACCCCATCATCGAATTCCATCCTGCCATGGTCGATGTTGTGAGATGGTTCATGCACATATCTCCTCATCTTGGATACATTGAAGATGTCGTGTACCCTCTCCAACTATTGTGGAAGGGAAAATTTGTATTCTGTCTCACCTATCCTCCAAAGTATCAAAAAAGGACTAATAAACCTCGGTGATAACTTGACGCCTCGGTCATATATCTTTAGTCCCCATCGATGAGAGACTCGCAAGAATATGTGTTCCCCCTCGTGGAACTCCAATAGTATATATATCTTGTTTGCATAAGAATTATGTCTACTCTATGTAGTCTTCATCTGCTCCTGGATAATCTGCACCTTTTCAGTGATAGCCCATACCAAGTCTGCACCCATAAGCGCTGACTCCCCTGAGTCTGTCTAGTATAGAGGTGATTTGTACGGTTGACCGTATAGGGCCTCGAATGGTTTCATACCGATGGTGGAGTGATAACTGTTGTTTTTTTTTGAACTCCACCAAGGGAATGTTGTCCTCCCAATTATAAAAAAAAATCTATGACCCATGCACGAAGCATGTCCTCCACCATATGCATGGTCTACTCTGTCCGACCATCCTTTTGAGGATGAAAGGCGGTGCTCAAATGTAGCTGAGTATAGAATGCCTCCTGTAATCCCTTCCACATCCAGGATGTAAAACATGTCTCATGGTCAGAGACAATCATCGATGGAACCCCATGAACTCATATAATCTCTTGTACGTAGAGGGGTTCTAGTCCCTCTACTGATCCCTGCACTCGGATGGGAAGGATGTGGGCCGACATGGTGAGTCAGTCAACGATCACCCAGATGGAATCACGCCCCCTGGACATACTTGGAATTAAAGTCACAATGTCCATGGATATCCCATCCCACTTCCACTCTGAAAACTCTAGTTGATGTGCTAAACATACTGGAACCTGATACTCAGTCTTCACTTGCTGGAAAGTGAGGCATTGAGAAACAAACACTACTACATCCGTCTTTATCCCTTTCCACGAGTGTTGATGCTGGTGGTTCTAGAATATCTTCGTTAAACCAGGATGTACCTCCAGAGGGGACGTATGGAACTCCAAAAACATCTCCTCCAGTAGAACTTCTGGTACCATGGTACATCCTCTAAATAGAATGACATGCTCCCCACCTTCATAAAATCCATCAGGTGTCTGTCCGGAGGATATCATTGCACTTAGAGCCTCACAGTATATGTGCCCAAGCTACACCACCATGAATTGCTGAAGGATTGGGGGAGTGACTATCATAGATTAGAGGTATGCTACTCTATCACTATCTATGAAGGATGTCTACAATGCAGCTAGCTACTCTATCGCCTAAATTAGCAACTGTAGACCAGACCTCTTACTGAGTTCATCTGCTACCACATTCCCCTTACCAAGAGTATAGACTATTTCAATGTCATAGTCTTAGAGGAACTCTATCCAATATTTATGTCTCAGGTTCAGGTCCTTCTAAAGGAAGATATACCTGAGAATCTAGTGATTAGAGTAGATTTATAAAACATTCACCAATCAAGTAATGTCACCACACCTTTAAGGCAAAGACCACTGATGATAACTCCAGGTTGTGGGTAGTGTAGTTCTGCTCATGTTTCCTCAGTTGTCATGAGCCATAGGAAATCACTACTCGATCTTGCAACAAAAAACATCCATGTCTAGTCCCTAATGTGTCTCAATAGAATACGTATCCAATGCCCTCTTCGGGCAGCCTCAAGATGGGGGCACTCGTCAGTATTTTCCTAATCTCCTAAAAACTCTTCTGGAATCTCTCAATCTCTATGAACAGTTTCCCCTTCATTATCAAATCTAACAAGGGTGCTGCAACATTGGAAAAGTCAGTCATGAATCACTGGTAGTACCCAAGAAACCCTAGGAAACTCCACTCCACTGCCACAAACATGGATGGCTCCCATGAAATTACAACCTCTATCTTTACTGGATCAACTGAAACTCTAGACTCTAAGATAATGTGTCCCAGAATGTGAACCTCTCATATCCATAACTGGCACTTTGAGAGAATACCACAATACTGGTTCTCTCATCATGTATCCAGAAATATATGCAGATGATAGGCATTCTCCTCCTCCGTCAATGAGTACACTAAGATTTCATCGATGAACACCACCACAAAGATATCGAGGTATGGGTGAAAGATCATGTTCATGAGTCTCATGAACACTGTTGGGTAATTGGTCATGTCGAACGACATAACCTTGAACTCATAGTGTCCATACCAACATCTTAAGACTGTCTTTTTCACATCCTCATCTCTTACCATGAGCTGATGATAGCCTGACCTAAGGTCTATCTTTGACAACCAACAATCTCCCATCAGCTGATCGAAAATCTCATCAATCCTTGAAAGTGGATGCTTGTTATTCACGGTCACCTGGTTCTAGTCCCGGTAGTCCACAAAATGTCTCAAACTCCCATATTATTTCTTGTAAAACAATATTGGGGCTGCCCATGGTGAAATGATCGACCTTATGAACCCCTTTCTCTGAAATTACTCCAATTATACCCGTAACATACGAAGATCCATGGGAGCAATCTGATGTCCTGGTGTAGATATCGGTTCTATCCTGGGGTATAGGTCGATGTTAAAGTCAATGTCACTACGTGGAGGTAGTACTAGAACATAATCAGGAAAAACATCAGCACACTGGTCCACCACTATAGGATAGCTCAGACTCTCAACATATACTTCCTTGAGGGTAATGTAATCCAACTGATTTGTAATCGGCTACACCCTCTTATAGGTAAGTCCATCCTATGATGCAAAGGTTCCCCTCTTGCCGGTGAAGAAAAACCTGCTCCAGTCTGTGTGGACACACTACACTTTACGCCTAATACAGTCCATCTCATCATGGACTGTAGATAACTTGTCCATACCCAAGATGACATCGTACGACCTCAATGCTGCTACTAGGAGATCCTAGTTTATGGTCTAGCCTCCTAGAGTAATCTCACACTACCATCACTAGTGTGTAATCATCGAATATTCTCCTGTAAGAGTCTATAGTCATAAGGATCAAGACAACAGATCCACCATAATCATCGAGCTCAGAACGATGGTAGTGGAAATAAACGATCGACTGGAACTTGTGTCTATATGTACTGCACCTAAAGTGGAGTAGACACAGATCATAACTCTAATCATCTATAGAGTGTTGTGGTCGTAGGCCTCAGCTTCTTGGAGCTGAGATCATCCTTGTCCAACTACTCCCTATGTTCTAGGTGGACCACCTGGTGGTGGTGTCATTAGAACCTCGTATTTTCTCCCACCGCCTACGACATGGCTAGCTCCTTTTCCGCATCCTCCTGCTGCATGCGGACCTCGATGATTGAACCCCAACCTCTTCCTTAGAAGTCCCTCGACTGTCTTCTGGTCATCTCTACTGAATTTCATGAAATCGCAATCCATGTGACCCTACCCTCCACATTTGTAGCATTGCATATCCCTCGTCTAACCTTCTTTGCTTTGCGAGCCCCACACCTCTGACCCTGCGTCCCAGGGTGGTCCACCAAAAGGTCTTTTCTGCTTGGAACTCAATTTCATCTACCTACTACTAGCCATAGATGACTCTGCTATGTGTCGCTCAGTGGTGGGTCTCTCTATTGGTTCATGTTCAGTCGAGAAGCTCTCCACCAAAAGAAATCTCTCTAGCACCCCAGCATGCATCGGTATGCTGAGAGATATCATCGACACACTAATCTTCCATCATAGACCATTCTCAAAGGCATGGGCCCTGAAGAAAGGGTCATGTACCATGTCACTAGAGTAGTGAGAGAGATCAGTGAACCTCTCTGAGTACTAGGCCATAATCGTGCTGCCCGGTTGTAGGTGCAGCAGTGCCATTATACGCACAGAGTGTAAGGCAGCTGGGAAGAACTCTATCCTAAAAAGGCTCTCGAAGTCCACCTAGAAAAGGGATACCTCATCATGTATCGGGATCATCAAGATCCTCGATGTCCCTACTGCTACCTAGAAGAGACTGGCTAATATGATCACCATAAGGTCAGCTGGTGTCCAATCCAAGTCAAAAACTTTGAATACACCCTCCAGCCTATCCTTAGCCGCATGTGGGTCCATCTCACCATGGAACCTCAGAGACATATTCCACTGAAACCCGTGAAACGTGCCTAGTCAGTATGAACCCTTTAATAGTGGGGCAGGAGGAAATGGCTTCCCAATGGGTATTAGTGTTGCTGGTACACCACTCGAAGGTGCTAACGCTGTAAGAGGGCCCTGCACGGAGGCTTCATCACTCGGTGGGCCATCATCATGTACTCTCTCAGGAATCCTAGCAGGATGTCTACGTGGTGGCATCCTGAAAGAAGATAGGTGTTCCACGATCAATAAGTTATACCTGAGGAGATGACTCAAATAAATCACAAAAAAACTCTTCAAAAACACACGCAATGAGTGCGTCCTTGTAATGAGTCGGAAATCAGAATTATGGGTCCTGTTGTATAGATACATTGGCTGCCACACCAACACTGGACTCCCTGAACTAAAAACCACACTTATAACACATAACACTATTGCTATATTGGAAAGATCAGATTCCTAGTTCTTTGGTAGAACCGACTCCTCTAATACCAATTTGTCACAACCCGTCCCTTGGGGCATCTGCCTTAACTACCTGAAATCCCTCCTTCCATAGTCTAGGGGTTGGAAAATAGAACCAAAAAGGCAAATCCCTATAATGGGAAGGCATTTCCTTTATACCTAAAAAAACACAGAGATTAGAAAGAAACAAGATGGAACCACGAAGTAACTGTTATAGTATAAAAGTTCTAAAAGTAAGGGGCCAGGATACAAGCCCAACTGGAAATGTATGAGTACAACTGAAAAGTAAAAAAATAGCTTAAACGTGAAAAGAAAATCCTGGATCCTGCACCATGGATCCTACCTGAAGGGTAGGTATATCTCACGATCAATATTCCCTGCGTCACGTCACGCCAAATGGTCCCCCTACAAGAACCATCTAGTCCTGTCTCCCTCAACCTTAATCAAAGTTGAACATCATCTGCACAAGACACAATAGGGTGTGGGTGAATCCCATGCAAGGGTGAGTATTACGATACTCATTAGGGACCCCGAGACCCCATTGGTCTCCTAATGTTCCATGAAGTAAAAACCTCAAAGAATTATGTCAACTCTACTTACATATATGCCCATACATATACCTATGTTATCAAGATATACTCATCTCATTCAAAAGGGAATAATACAAAAAAGGTAAAACAATGAAGATAGGAAGTAACACATAGGTAACAGACTTAGTTCAAACAGAGTCTTAGCTCAAACAAGGTATTAGTGAAGTAAATAAATACAGATGGTTAGTTACGAAGCTAGATAATCTTATTCTATCAAGAGGAACTGCTTCTGACCATACAGAGTCTGGACCAGACAGGATCGATAGATAATAAACCCCTGTTAACCCACAAAGGATCTGACCCACATAGGATCGATAGGTTACTAACCCCCGTAATGCCCCACACAGGATCTAACCCACAATGGATCAGTATGCGCTGACCCACACAGGATCACAAAGCACTGACCCACATAGGATTGTTACGCGCAAACCCACACAGGATCGTTGAGTGATGACCCACACATGATCGATGTTTACCTATATAGGATCTGACCCACATAGGATCGGTGCTGACCCACACATGATCACTCTGTACCAAACATTGTATCATATGTCTCCAACCGCTCCCTCAATACTAGTCACTGGATTACTCGCACCCAGTACACTCGAGTTCCATATAATCTACCCTCGAGATATTGGTCAGAACTGGACTACCACTAAGCTCCAAAAAAATAGTAACCTAAATGAATGCCATGTCATAAGGGTTCCAGCAAAATTGGTGGAGCGTCTATCGGACACCCGATCTGTGAGTTATAGGCATTTTAGTTCCAAGGGCCAAGCTAGATTCTGGTTCTATCCTACCTGACCATACATCAACTCACTAAAAAACTCAATTGTAGTATACCAAAAATATCGTCTTTCTCCATGGGTCCTATTTACATAGACGGTCCATCGAACAAACACCTGATTCTCAAGATATAGCCTTTTAAGTGTTTTTGCGCCCGGGTCCAGTCCGACCCAGTCAGACTGACCAAGCCCAACCCAGTCTGGGCTGGGTCAAGGTCCATCACAGCCTATAATGGAGAGTCCCACCTTGAAATGGGGTGTCCTTCAATGGGAGGCTCATATAGGGAGACCTGCAAAGGGCAGCCCAAAAAGTGTGGTCTGACCCATAAAAGGAAGCCTGCAAAAGGGAGGCTTGCAAATGAGTAGACCAGCCCACCGGTCTGACCTGCAAGGGGGTGAGACCCACTGGGTAGATGGCCCACTGGGAAAATGGCCCAGCCACAAAGGGCGTGGCCTGAAAGGGGGTGGCATGGTCGCTTTCTGCCCGAGATGGAAAGGGGAGATCGTGTCCCATGGGTATCCTGAACGGCCCAGAGATCGTTCAGTTTTTTGAAATGGCAGAAACATGTGTGTGCCGCCCATTTTCCACAAAACCCGGACGGTAGGTTCCTCCACTACCATGACTTCTACTCAGTGGTGGAGATATGATCGTACTTCCACTCCATCTCGCCGGTGGTGCACTTGTCGCACCACCTCTCCTTCTGCGGCCGATTGATGTGTTGGCCACCTCCTCTGTCCGCCGTGACTAATAAGCCACGACCCACTTCTCACTTGCGGTGTACGACAGCACACTGATCTTCCTTCATGGTTGGCCAATTCCAGCCACTCTGATGACCATCACAGATTTGTGTCTCATAATCCATTTGCGGCACGTGTCGGCGCATTACCTTCTTTATAGCCAATTGGTGTTGTTGCATCGATGGTCTTCCACAGAGGTGCAAGGATAACAAGATATCAGAGGGTCTGGACTGTGTTAGTTAGGGACACACCCTCTGTGTTATCTCATAAAAATGAGGGAGGATAATGGGTTTCAAGAATTCAAATGAAATAAACATGAATTAAAACCCTACCTAGTAAATCCATTAGATAACGTTCATGCTTGAAGGTGGGTCATGTTCTTCCTTCCTGCCAAATGTTCCCAACGATACCGCTCGTACATTATCCATCGTTTCATGGTTTGGTGTCACTTATCACCTCCCAATGGGATCAGATCCATCCTATAAGGGTTTGACATCACAACACTCCTTCAGCACTTTGTTTCTTAGAGAAGCTGTGTCGACACCTCTCCACATGCTACATATAAATAAGAGAGGGGGAGGGTGTCTAACGGTGTTGGGAATTAATGGAGGCTCATTAATTAGGAAGCATCCCAATTATAAAATGATACTGTTATATAAGAATGAATGTTCGATCCATTTAATGTCTTGAAACATTTCTAGTCCCACACTCTGTTCTTCCATTGGAGGATATGAATGAAAATAAAATTATAAAGTTATTTTATTTTATTTATTTTAAAAAATCACAAAACACAATATTTTATTCAGACCAACTGTGGTAAAAGTAAAGTCTCTCTTAATAGAATCACAATGTTTCAGATTCAACAGTGCCCTTGGATTTTTAATCTGAGCACCAGTTCAAATGTTAGAAAACGCTGCTCATGCATTTACTGAACATTCCATAAAAATGTTCATAATTTTATTTTGGGCACACCACGCCTCAGAATCTTGCACCTTCAATTTTCACAAACTCGTAATAATTTCATATAATTAATAAATTACATATAAAATCCATGTCCTTATAAATAGATTAATCATCCCATTAATTAAACACAAGGATGTATTTCTCCATCTTGGTATGAAGAATCTAAGGAAATTTATTATTGAAAAATAAAGTCATGAACTCATCCCAATCAAGGGATCCAATATCATCTTGTTTCTACATTTTCTAGATTAGATTCCAAAATTTCTCTTCATCACCTAATAAAATATAAAAATCAAGAATTAATTTCTCATTATCTAAACACTTGAGAATGGATAATAGCTTTCCAGTAGTTTTGATCTATTTTTCAGCAATAAGTAGATAATAATATCTCTATTTGAATTATCATGATGCCTCATGAAAAACCCCAATAGAATGTTGTTCCCCCATTTTATAATTTGAAATTCCACCATAATTCATAGCTTGATAATGTTTTGTGAGCATAGCAATGAGGTTTGGAATTATGGATCCCAATGCATTCAGTTTCATAAGAGGAAAATCCTTCAATCCATCACAATTACCATTAAAATTGTTCCTTCTACTAGTGGAAATATAGGCTTTAAAGGTAGTATTTCGACGTTGAATTACAAAAAATGAATTTCGAAACAATTAATGTGTAGTTTTTACTGCGTTTTTCAAAAAAACTGACACCAAAACTTGTTTGAAACAACCTTCAACGTCAGATTTCATGAAACCCAACACTGAAAATAAGAAAAACAATTATGGCATCAGCTTCCTAAAAAACCAAAAAATATATATATAATCAATTATTTTTTGCATCGATTTTTATAGAAATAAACACCAATGTTTTTTTGATTTACTGCATTAGTTAAAAAAAGGCACCATATATCATTTAAAATATATATTAGTATTTTGAATCCCTAATTTTCTTTCACTAAAAACCCTCTATATCGATCGATTACGGATTCGAATGACATCGACCACCCTCAATGGCTCTTGATTAACTATTACATTAATTTCAAGTCCACATTTTATAGACCCTTATCTTAAATATTACATCCTTTATATACATTTATTGATCGAAGAGCTCTTACAGCTGATTTGGAACTATGATTTATGGTTTATTTTTGTTTTTATTGTAATTTGTTTTTGCACACTTTTTTCCTTGAATCATTAAAGGTTCACCCTATTACCATAAACATTTATTGAGTTTATTGAAACTAATATTACATTTTTAATTATTCAGCACCATACTTTTGAATGTTTTTTTATTTTTCCAAATAATTTATATATAATTGTTTGTTATGATAATATTTTGTATGTTATTATATGTTTTTGTGTTCAAGTATATCATAGATATAATTTTTTATAATAATTGTGTAAGTTATATTTTTATATATGTTTCTACAATATTTTTTATAATGTTTATATTTTTTTGGAATTCAAGTTATTTTTTCTGAATTGTTTATAATTAATTTTGTATGATTAATTTTTTTCTGTAGTTGTATGTTTAATAATGTTTTATAGTTAATTAATAACTGTTTAAGGTATGGTTCTATTTGTGAAGATAAATTATGAAAAAAATTATAAGTATTTTAGGTATAATTTTTTGTTATGAAAAATTAGGTATAATAGTATTTCATCAATATGTATAATTTTTGTTAGGATTAAAATAATAATTTTTTGAAAAGTTAAGTTATAAATTTTGATTACCGATAATTTTTATTTAATGGAATTATGTTTAAAATATATGAATAAATATATATATATATATATATATTCAAATATTTGTATATTTTAATATATTCTGCAATTATATTGCTATATAATGCATTGAATGGATCGTAACTAGATAAATTTCTGAATTACCATTAGTTAATATGAAAAGTGAATTGGGAATTTCTTTGAAGTTTCAAAATGAAATATTCTAAGAATATATTTGATTTTATGTACATCTGTGATGTGTTCGAATGAGAGATTATTAAAATACAATATAATCAACGATAATCTCATTTTATATGGTTTTAGCCATAATTATGCATGTTGGATGTGGAAAAGTGAAATAATTTTAAATTCAACACTAAATGTTGTTGAAAATATTCATAATGAAGAAGAGGATCATATTGAGTAATTACATCATGATTTATGTGTCGAAACCATCAAAAAAGCACCACATGAACAATTGTATGTAGATTATGAGAACTCAATATTCTCATGATGTAGTAAATGTATAGTTTATTCAATAGTTTTTATATTGTTTACCTTGAAAGAGAAAAATGGGTGGAGTTATAAATGTTCCACTAACATACTTTAGCTTTTGTAATAGAAATTTCGATAAAGAAATAGGCTTCTATACTCCAATTATGAGGCGGAAAAATATTATTCCAAGTGGGAATAGGGTATAAAAAGACACATTATTGACCCAATGGTTGTGTTTTTTGAAATAATGAATATGAATATTTATCCAACTATCCAACATATGGTAAATAATGCTATTATATGGATAAAAAGTCAAATCAGATTCGTTATTCAGTACTGTAATCTGACATCATGAAAAATCAATTTCGTATACTTTCTAATAATTTCATCCAACAATCCCTTCATATAATTTGGATAATTCAACTGTGATTTATTCTTAAGTACAAGAATCAAATCTCATTCTATTTTAATTTGTTACCTCCCAATAATTACATTATCAAAGAATATATTTCCAAATTAAATTGATGGAAGAGGGTTATGATTGCATTCATATGAGCTCGAATAAGATGGTAACTTACGCCACTGTGACGACTCACCATAGTGTAAGAGATTTGGTAAAAAAATTCATTATTTTGGAATATAAGTTAGAAATATCTAATTGAGATTGTGGGATGATGTAAATAATATATATCAGATCCTAAGTAGCCAACATAATTAATTACCTATTTTATTGGTAGTTTACAACATTTCCCCACCTATTTTTATAAAGAAATAATATTTTATGTTGAGCATGATTATTTATAGATCAAAAAATATGGAAAATGATATTGATTTTTATCTTTAACCATTGATTGGTAATTTCAAAGTGTTATTGGAGATAGCTGTTAAATCATACAATGCATATAATAAAGATTATTTTCTTCTTAATGTAATGATAATGTTCACTATAAATGAATTTTCTATATATGGAAACTTATCTGTAGATAGTGTTAAGGGATATAAATCATGTTTGATTTGTGAGGAAGAGACGTTATATTATTAATTCTAGAATGGAATAATGGAAGTGTACATGGGACATATATGATTTTTTCCAATTCATCATCCTTACCGTAGATTGAAAAATTCATTTAATGGTTTATAAGTATAAAATCATCACCCCCAAAAATTGTTAGTTGAAGAGGATTATGATAAGGTGAAAAATATTGATTCATAATTTAGAAAGAAAAGATGTTTTGGTCTTTAACAAAAAATCTATAAGAAACAGTTTATCTTTTTCAAACTACCATATTAGATATTTCTAGAGAGAAAACATAACATTGAAGTTATGCATGTTGGGAAAAACATTTGTGACAGTTTGATTGGAACTTTGTTAGACATAAAAATAAAGACACAATATGGATTTCATACTAGATTGGACTTGATATCAATTGAAATAAGTTTATATTTAGATCCCAAAATGAATGGAAACATAACATATTTACCTTCATCTTGTCACACTTTATGAATGATTGGGAATTTTAATTTTTTTCAATGTATTCATGGTATTAAAGTACCCATTTTTTATTCATCAAATGTGAATAACTTGGTGCCATTAAGGGATTTAAATTTAACAGGTATGAGATCTAATTATTGTTATGCATTTATGAAACAACTTCTCTGAGTTACAATGTGTGGTATATTGGTGATAGATATCCTAAAGACTATCATAAGGATATATAAATTTCTTAAATCCATATGTATCAAATTTGTTGATCCAGATTTGTTATATGTGTTAGAGAATGAAGATTCTCATATTATTTTTTAAAGGTAAATGTACTTCCTATCTATGGTTTTAGATATAATGGTTCATCTGGTGATTCATTTGGTGTGTGAGATAGGAATAAATGGGCCTGTTGATTTATGATGGATGTATCCTATTGAATGATATATGAAAATTTTTAAGGAATATGTTGAAAATATTTATCAACAAGATTCCTCTATTTTTCAAAAATATGTATCGCAAGAGGTTATTGGGTTCTATACTAATTATATGTATAAAGTGGATCATATTGGTCTCATTATATCTGGATGTATGATAGTTTATAGTGAAGCAAGATAGATTCTAGGATTAATGGTGATGTTCATTCCACATGATGTAGTGATGTTGGAACATTCATACATTTTGAACAATACAAATGACGTTTAATCATATATATCACCACATATTTCCGAATTAAATTTATAATACCCGAAAATAAGAAAACATCTATTATGATTAAGCATAAAAAGAAATTTTTACATGGTTTAAAGGGAATTTAATCAAATATATATCTATATCTGAAACATTGAAATGGTTCATAGGGAGATCATATCATAATGTGATCACATGGTCTGGTTGTTGATATCTTTGGTTACATATTTTACACAAAAAATCTATATGATAAGAGTACCATTCAAAATAGTATTCTAATCATCATCACAAAAGAACTGCATTATTTTAGTGCCATGATAAAAACAAAATTTCAGTAGAAGTTCCATATTATGGTTTTCTTGAAGACATATGGGAAACTGGTTATATTAAATTTCAAGTAACCATATTTAAGTTTAATTGGGTTTCAAGTAATAGTGGTGTGAAACATGATTAATATGCATTTAAATATTTTTATTTTTTTATATTTAGTTGTAATTCAAAACCATTTTTCATGGAATCACATGAAAAACTAATATTTTATATCATTTATCCATCAAATGATTAGGCGTCCATCATTTTTCAAAGAAAAATAATTCATTTGGACGATAATGATGATGGTTATGATTATGATGATATTTATCTTTATATGTTTTCATCATCTATTAAACTATTTTTGGATAAATAAGACTATTACATAGACATATTTTATGTTGTACAAAATTATCATGAATAAGGGTTATGGGGAAACACCAAATTAATCTCATAATTAATCTCTTAATTATTTACATTAATTTTATTTTTTGAAATTAACGTGTGTAAAAAACTATATTATTTACTAATTATTTGATATTTGAATTTATAAATGATTCTATCATTTGAAAAGTAATGACTATATTTAATATTTTACCATCAATTATACTTTTTTGGTTAAGAATCAAAACATCCTAATTTTTTTATTTAACCTAATCTTATGTTCCCTTTTTTACACACACATTTAATTTTCTTATTTTATAAATATTAAATTGGATATTAATATTACATTAAATTTTGTATAAAAGACCTATAGGATATCCCATCACGACATCCATTTTAGAATGTATACCCACAAATATTATCACAATAAGGGTTTCAATTATTGGAGAAACAAATTACTGAGTAAATGTTTGAAGAATTAAGATCCCACTCCACTAGTGGTTCTGATGTGGTCATGTTTGGTCCTCCATCTCCCCCACATGTCATGAAAAATTGAAAAAAGTGAGAATAAAAAAAATAAAATGTACACTATTGAGAAAATTAAAGAAGAATATGAAAAAATTAAAAATAAATTGTACAAATTTTTCATGGATTATTTTATTTTGTAAATTAAAAACACAAATATAAAATTTTCATTTTCATTTTAAGATGTTATCATGGAGAAAAAGATACATGGATCTTAATTCCTTGAGAGTAGGATGGGCATACTGGCCTCTATTTTAAGAAATCCATAACACCTCAGTATCACGATAGGATGTCAAGCGGGTGCTATTATTAGGAATGATTTTTATGTCATAGTAAGAAATAAAGAGACCCAAAAATTGTATACTTAAAAGATTAGATGAGAGATATGAAATATTTCATCGGTGATCAAATTTATCAGCTATAAAGGCTATGTTAGAACAAGTAATGATAGAGTCATAGTCTACACAACCTTACCAGTATGTCTATCCTTCTTGTCTTTCTATGTATCATATACATCCATCCCAGCCAGAACACCCTGCCTAGCCTACCTACTCGGATCCTCCACCTCCTCACTCAGACCGAACCATATACCGTGAGTTGTATACTAGATATCCACATGTAAATATTGTAACATTAGGCCTCATGCAATTTCTTGGGGATTCATTACATTACCAACCTATGCCCATTGGTTAGGTTTGAGTATCAGTACTTGATATTATTGATCATAATACTCTACTTCCATTTCATACATATGAGGTTTCTAGATTTGTGGATTGTCTGGATTATTTTTTCTTTTTTCATTTGGTCTTGTCCATTAACATTCATATGATTTATGAATTTTTTAGAAATTAATTACATCTGATTGAAAATTACATCTTGTTTTTTTGAAAATATAACTTATATAATGGTATCTAAAAGAAATAGAAATTAAATAAATGAAACAAAAGTTTCAGGAAAAAACAACTTTAGATACTTCTCATATTTTTATGGGATACACAGATTATCCCATGAATGATTTTCCTTGGGAAATATCTTACATTTTTAGATGATGTATGATATATAATAAAGAGACTATCCATTGAGAATATTTAGAAAAGATATCTTGAATATAATTGATTTTAAAGGGCTCTGGGTGAATATGTTGCAATTATTTTCCATATAAGTAAATCAAAATTTTTATTTTTATTTCTTTAGTTAATGAATATTTTAATTGACTAACTATATTACTTTTTTAATTAGTTACCTACAAATTCTATTTATAAAAAATCACATCACAAGCATTTTTGGTTTTATATATTTATATTATATTTCCACATATGTAAAATATGTGGATAATTCAAATATAATTTCATATATATATATATATATAATATTATTACATACAGATATTGGGTGTTATTTTTTTGATTTTTTGATGGGTAAGAACAAAAACTTAATTTTGAAAAAATATTTATTATAATGTCATTATTTGTGAACTTTTTGAATTGCAGGGGGAATTGGATGTAATGTGTATTCTTCCCATATGAATTCACCTTAAATTGGATATTATTATTACTATGTCATGTTCATAAAACATTTAACCCCTCGATAGATATAATTTTTTTTTATTATAATTTCTTTTGATTTAATTATTATTTTCTATACTTTTATTATTAGTTGATATATATGAAAATACAGGTCATGGAAAAAATTTAACCAAGATCACAAGTAGAATGTGGTTATAATGATCTATGATTCATGTATGAGATAATCAAAAAGGGGGTAATAACGGAATTTTATAAGGTTAGTTGTAATAATTATTTTATATTTTCTATCATAGTATTATATTTTTTAATATCATGTCATTCAATGTGATTTTAGACATTCAATGATGTCGAGTCATATACACAAAATGAACATACCCATTTTCAATCATTGTTTGAAAACTATTACATAAGTACAGTAATGATTTAATGTATTTATATTCTAATGTTTGAGATTAATAATACATTTTACAAATAATATGTTTTCAAAAAACAAATTATTTTGTCATAATATGTTATTCAAAATATTGATATTAAATGAATGCTTCAACAATAACTGATAATGATCACATAGTGAATTTCATGTATGTATTTTTAAATTATAATTTATAATAAAAATTCATAGTTAATTTTTTTATTAAAAAGATAAAATTGTACATGTCTTTAAATATTTTTAGTCAAAGATACATGATGTTTGATTATTGTATACTATATTTCTATTACAAGGATTCTGATTATTTTGGGGGTTGTAATATTCAATATTTTCTAAATTTCTTTTTTAACTTTTAGTATCAGTTTTGATTAAAATAAATACTAAATCATTAAAATAAATTAGTGAGGTTTTAGGTGTTTTTTTCATTAAAATTGACACTGAAAAAGAGTTCAATTCTCATTTTACGTGCCGTTTTTTAAAAAACCATCATCGAAAGCCTTTTTTTATATGTCACCTTCATAGGAGTTGGTTAAAACCAAATTTCCAAATTGAAAAAAATGACATTAAATTGTGTTTTTTCACTTGTTTTCAGGTTCCATTTATTGACTAAAACCAAAATCCTAGAGTATAAAACAATTATCATATTTAGGAACTACATAATCATTAAAATTCACTTAATGGATGTCTATATTTACGAAACCTTATAGAATATATGTCACCTTAGGATTATCATAGGTTATTCATAGCCAACGTATATTTAAATCCTTCTTGTTGGCTTGTGAATATTTTGTGAATTTCCAAATCATATCCCTCGAGAGTGTTAAACTAGTTGTGCAGAAAGGGTCGTTATTGTGTACCAGATTACCCAAAGTCAAGTATAGAACATGTTGTTGGAGTTATTACCCCTAGGTACATATATTCTAGAGAAAAATTCACTTTTAGAATCTAGGGAGGGAGTATTTCTTGGAAACCACTCACTTTATCCTTTACCAAAATTCTAAGACATTTTCTTAAATGTTGACTCATACAAATAATCATCCTTAGAGACATACCTTTACATATCCTTAGAAATATACCAAGGGATATCACTATAGGAATCTCAACCTAATTTTGAATTGTTAACTACCCATTTTCTCTGATACCAACTATAGAAACCATATCTTTTCATACATTAACATTACACATCTATTGTAGAATACTTAATACATTATACAAACGGTCTCCCAAAAACTATACCAGTCTAGTTCCTTTGGAAACATATAAACATAAACACTGGTAAACAGAGAGATACATCATCTCCCCTTAGACTCTTCATAACTAGAACCCTTATTATACACATCAAACATAATATATATCTTCAAAACCTAGGGGTTGGAAACCTAAAAACATGTGGCATCAGATGCTCAGTAAGGGTAACTACGAGAACTGTGTAAGAATAATCATGGTAATGTGTGTATGAGAACATGATAATGAAAATATATTATCCTACACTTCATATCCAAGATCATAAACATGAATCATGGAATAAATATTAGCAGTTCATAAGACATGATTCATCAATAAATATTGAAAAAATGCTATGAAAGCATAACATTGAGATAAAACATAGAATAATGGAGTATGCATAAACATATAATATTATTTCCATAGCAGTCAAGGAATAACTTCCAATATCATTATGGTAGTATGGGTTCACTCCCCATACCATAATGGTATTCATGGTTCACTCCTGTGGCCATCTTAATAACATGAATTCACTCCTCATACCATCTTGGTAGTCATTTTTCACTCCCATGTGCATCTTAGTAATCAAGGTTCATTCCCAAGACCATATTAGTCTAACTCATGATATATAAATCATAACCCAATGCATTAGAGGGAGATATAGGTCTAAACAATATCATAATTAAATAATAAAAATATCTACCACAATATCATAAATAATTATATCATAAAAAATGAAATGAAATGGGTATTATAAACATCAAATAATATCATAAAATATTGAAAATACAAGGTTTAATAATCATTTCATCATTAAAATAACCAATTAAAAGAAGCATGCTTCAAAAGCATATAACCCATAAAATAGAAATAAGTTTTATAAATATAATTCCATAAAAACATAATCCATTCTGAGAAATAATATGTATGGAAACATTGAATAATTTCCCAATAAATGCATTATTAAAATCATTAGATGTTACCTTAGATGGGAAATAATTTTGAATGATCTTTCAAAGAAATATCTGGAGAAAAATATAATTATTTTATTAGAAAATTCCTTTAAAAACATACAATTATTATGAAAACATTTTTCTTTGAAAATATCATTGAATACTTATAAAAGAATCATAAAAAACAACAAACCATTTTTAAAATATCCTTTTCACTAAAAATTACCTTCAAGGTACATTTGGAAACATTTATTAAAACATGTTTTTTGTAATAAAAATATTTTTGACCAAAGAGATAAATACGATAAGATTTTTATTAGGAATATATTCTTAATAATCATAACTACAGTGGAGTGGAAGTTGGTACTCATTAATGTATATACTTTTAATTAATAGAGTCTAAGAACATTCATGAGTTTTTTTGAATTTTGGATCATAATATTTCAATAATGTAATCATAATCATAAACAATATTGAAATATGATGATATTATTACAATAAACCCTTAAAACATGGTAACTTGGGATCATATTCTCTATCTATGAAAAGTAAAATAAATGAATATTAAAATATCATGAAAGTTATTAAAGTCATTATATTAAAATAAATTTTTATAGTTATGATATAACATGAAAAATGGATGTATATACACCTTGAAAAAAAATTGGTTCATAACAAAACATCATTCTCAAAGAAGGAAAATTGAGACCAAAATATCTTACTGATTTGATAAATTTTAAAATTTAAAACCCTTGAAAGAAATATCATAATGTGTATATGGAAATTAACATAAATATTATAATAATAGACATATAATACATTAATGTTAAATATATACAACATAAAAAAAGAATTGAGTGGTGAAGAAGTCATGTATCTCAAAGAAATAAAAGTGAGATGACATTTTTCTTACCTTCTTTCTTGCCTCTCATTATACTCTTTAAAATAACCTGTATAATAATTATAATTTTATTATACATATATCCCATAACCATATTATTATATCTATTATTTTATATTTTTTTTTATTAATTTATATTACCTGATTGTTAACAATTTTATGTTAAGGATTCACTTCGGGTAATATTTTATTTGTTCTTTTCTTTTGTCTTAATTTTTTATATATATGGTTCTAAAAATTAATAATGTTTTTAATAATTTAGACCATGATATATTTATAATTTATATTAATTATATATATACATATATTATAATAATCCATATAATATATAATTATGAAATGGAATACATGGTTCATGGAGATGGTACGTGGTACGTAGAAATGAACGTTGTTCCTGTTTTTATTGTTGTATTCAAAGAAAGAAGATAAATGAAATATATATATATATATATATAACATTATTATATTATATTTATTATAGAATATATATAATATAATTTCAATTAACCCATCTTTAATACATTCTATGTAGTGTGTAAATGAATCAAATCACTTTGAGGGGCCTATAGTCCACACTTCCTCAAACGAAATTATTTTATTTACAACAAATGGAATATATAAATATGTTTGTTGTAAAACTAATACATAAGATTAAAGAATTAATTTATATAATATATAAAAAATATATACATACTTCCTATCATAATTTCCCCCATGAGAGTCGGTAAGGAAAAAATTAACAATCATCGTTTTCTGCGGTGGTAGTTCACTATACACATAAACACTATGTTCGTTATCCATTATATGGAGGTGTGTGTAAGTTTAGGTCAAACACTAAGAATAAAAAAAATCCTATTATATTTAATATACCTGTTTTTTATAAAACCATGCAATAAATATATTATTGGTGGTGGACAAATAAAATAAAGTAAAAGATCATGAGAGAAATCATTACCTCTTAATCAGTTAACTCCTTTTGGTTTATCCCAAAAGTCTTACATGGATTTAATTATTCCCAACAGGATAATTTTAACAGTGTAGGAGGTATTTTGAGAAATTTATTGGGTAGATATTGTCTGACCTTTAGGGTTTTTAGAGGTTTTAAGAAGAGGTATATGTGGTGTCTTTTTATATGGAAGGTAACAGACATGTTTAGAATTTTTTAAAACAAGTAGAGTCTGCCCATCTTTTACCTAAATAAATTCATTCCAAAACAACTGATCAAAATAATATAATCTTAAATGACTAATCAAGACCATCCAATTTGAGTTGGATAAGATTATAAGCCATTTTGGGTCTAAAATTTATGGATTTTTTCTTTGTTAACCTAATTATTCTCTTAAACATTTTAATTAAATTTAATCACATTTACTACTATTTTTGTTCAAAAACTATGTTTACCTTATGAAAAGTTTTATATTATTTAAACTAACAATATTTAATATATTATTCTAAATTCCAATCATATAAGTGGAGTAAATTAGTTTTAAAAATAATCTCGTTGATGGGATGACACTTTGGGTTTTTAAGGTAAAAAGAGGCAAACCTTTTCTATTTTTTTATACCTAATTTCAAAGTTAAATTGTTTCCAATCCAATAAATTGGATTAATTTTAAAAAAATATGATCTAATTATACTTTTAATCCAAATTACAGTAAAATGTAACCAAATAAATAAATTAAACGAAAATGCAGTGTTGAATTAAAATCCTATTTTTTCACTATTCACCGAAAAATGACGTTTATCAGAAAAATCCCAAAAAATAACTATAAGATAATTTAAAAATTATAAATTAAAAAAATAAATTTGTTTTATGAAATTTAAATTTTAATATTTATGAAAAATTAATTTTACTATTTTTTATAGAGGCACATTAAAAGAAGTTCATTTTAGATAATAGTATTTTAAACATATAAGAACATAACCAAAAATTATATTATTCATTATTAGTCATTTTTATTTATCAAAAGTAATTATAAAAAACATCTTAATTGTATTTATTAATATTAATATTTTTATTTTTATTTTCTATGTTATAATTATCTCATTTAAATAATTATAACAATAAAATGATGTCACATAAAAGCATCAATGTTGTGTGTAACGTATGTGCAGTGAGTGTTGCGTGTAACATACATCAAGTCAATTTTCCATGTAACATACACTGACTAGGTTCCTTGTGAATGTTAGGTTTGAATTATTTGATTAAAATACATAAATAAAAATTTAATTTATAAGAAAAAAATGTTCATAAAAACATGGGGTGTTACACTAATCCTTTTTCCTTGCCCACCTTCTCTCCTCAACCAGGGCTTTCTCAAACAACTCATCAAACCAAAAATACATAAAAAATAAAAGTAAATTTAAATCATCCACCATACCATGATATGATCTTCTTAAGGATGACACCGACCAACCTTTAAGGTTTTAAATTTCATTGTAAGAATGCCTCTCGATGGGAGAAGTGTCCATATTTCATCCGTGTCTGACGAAAAATTAATCATCTCTAACACAGGGTGCTACCAACTCCATTAATCACCCTATAGAAATATTAGGATGAGGACCACCATCTAATGGTTCCCATTCTAGTGGGATATTTATACCACAGAATGAGTTATAACCTCAATCTCTTGAGAAGGGTGTCTGGATCAACATAAAACATGGGAGATATATTTCTATAGAACATGTAATGCATGCTCATCCTGGGTATTTCATATATTGGCACCACCAAAATAAACATAATATCTACTGAGAGACCTAGTTTTGAGATAAACTATATAATCAGTCGGTATCAACACATATCTAAATCCTTGGATCACCTACTCAAGCCAAACCTCTCCTTTCGGGGAAAATGCATCATCATGGAACCACAACGGCCTCTAGTGGAGGAACGTGTGGGGTGTGTTAATCCTAAATGTATCCTCATTCTACAATAATGTTACCAATTTCTTTATAATAGTCTAGGGAGTTTCTACCTACCATTATAGTGGAAAAGATCTCACATGGTGGACCCTTAATTGATGGCTCGTTGCTCATTGGATCATCATCACAATTCGGAAATTGAAAACCAGGCTGGATGTGTTAAAAAATGAATATTTAATGTGATTGACATTAAATGAGAATATATTTATATATATATGGTTGTTTGACTCAATAAGTAATGTAAATGACTCTATCATATTTTACACTTGTATCGTTAATCCATGCAACTAATTTCTCCCCGTGTCATGTTGATAAGAAAGTATTCATGATCCTAGTGATTGTATATGTTGACCCCATACACCATTAGTAGATTCCCTAGAAAGAGATATGCACTTGAGAGACTTCGAAAATATTTTACGAATCCCAAAAAAATCATCATAAGAGTAATATTCTGAAAAATGTACCAATGGATAAACTTCTCTGATACCAATCTGTCATGAACCGAACCAAACTGGGACTCAATCTTAAACAACCCCATACCTATCTGTATAGTCTATGGGATGGCGACTATCACTGGAGGAATAACTAATATAGGTAGTCCTTTTACTATGTACCTTTATGCACACAAAAAAAATTGATACAGAATTGTTGAGGAACTAAATTTAAAAGTAGAAAAGTATAAGGGAAAATCCATGCATGAAAAAAAATTTAATATTATAAAAGTATGGTAGTGTAAACTGAAAAATAAAAGGATAAAAAATAAGGTATCCCTAATCTCATCTAAAATCATGACTGATATGTCCCTCATCTATATAAGACATAACACATGTGAGAAAATCCCATATAGGGGTTAGTATATACATACCCAGTATGATTCCTCAAAATCTGAAGGGGGAACATTAATAGATACAAAAGGAAAAGAAAGATGGTAGATAACAAAAAAAAATATAAGGTAGTTAAAGAGAATATATCAACCAAAACAAAGAGATAGTAACCTTTTCCAAGAATAGGGGTCTTGACATAATGAGTAGATGAAATTCACATAGAGTCTTCTCCACCCATGGATAGAGAGTATACTCATCAACCATGAGAATCTTGACAATGAAAGAATGTGTCATACCCGACGCGTCTTCACATCTCATGGAAATAGAGTAACCAAATCCAATGTTATGGATAAGATATTATATATATGATAACTCAAATGAATCCCAAAAGAGATAAAGGGGATATCTATATCACATATTATCTTAGTAAAAAAAAGTCTCTAGCCGTTCCAAAATTCTATCAATAATTATCATCAACCCATTTATATACCCAGGAGTAACCTTCTAAGTCGAACCATTACTCGTCACTCTATCAGATATTCGAGGGGACATAATCAATTTTTATAGGAACCATGCTTGGGTAGAACAAGAGGGTTCCACTAAATGGTAGAGGACCCATCCCATCCTATCTGTAGGGTTTACCTTTATGGGAATGTACATGACCCATGCCATGTTTCAACAAAAGGGTTCAAATCTAGTCATAAGGGAACCATGCCCATCAAGGTTGATGGGTTCCGCTCTAAATTCAGTAGAGGAATAATTCCCATCCTAGTAGGACGGTTACACTATATAAGTAGTTGGGAATACACTACCATTATCTACTAGATGGTTCCACATAGAATTATTATAGGACCCATTCCTCATCTCTACTCTAGGGTACCACAAAAAAGTCCTTAGGACCCATTGCCCAGCTCTACTAGAGAGTGCATGTTGGGAACAAATACATCAAATGTGTCCTCTAAGTATTTTTGGATTTGATTATTTTTGTTGAAATTGTCTGATGACCTTGATTGAGTATGGTTGGTGTTTCCTGAAGAGGGTTTTTAAGGCGGTGTAGCTTCCTAGGGTTTTCATAAATTTTTATCCTCAAAATTGGGAGTTGTATTTGAAAAAGGAAGGTTTTCTTAAAATGAGATCACTTTTTTCAGATCACAAAGCTCAATTTTCTGACTGCAAAAGGCAATGGAAATTTGGTAAAGGGAAATTTTCACATAGTAGAACTATCTGGACTGTGATAGAATATACATGGACTACAATTGAGAAATAGTTCATGGGAGGGATGGAGTGTATAAAAGGAATTAATTATGAGTGATGGTTCATCATTTACATAATAGGGGTGGCAATTTTCCGAGCCACAAAGGTTTTTTTTTAGAGAATAAATCAGTTGTCATGATTGAAGAAAGGTCTTATACAGAACATGGAGGGAAAAACTTTTTGTAGTAGGAGAACAGTATTCCCTGATGTTTATACCATAATGAAACTTTTGGGAAATATTATTAGTGATATTTGCATATATATTTTCATATATAAGGACTAGTAATCTCATTATTACATAGTGTGATTTTCATTAGAAAACATCTTCGCTCTAGGATGAATTTGGAGATATCTGAAGTAGTTTGTGAGAGGCGTTTCCATGAATGTTAAAAGGTTCATAAGGTAGTATTACATGAAATGAGATTAGTTTCCAATAGATAGTCTATGGAAGGGATTTTTTATGTAATTTTAGCTCACAGTGAAATGGTTCTGCAAAGTTGTGGTGGTCCACAAAGGATCAGCAGTCCGCGGAAGCTGAGGATCCTCTAATGCAAAAGAGGTCCATCAAATAAGAATAATTCTACATAGAAGGGATGATCCACAGCAGAGGAGGTGTTCCAAAAATAACTCATTCCATTTAGTGTGCGGTAGTTCACGGTGGACATGAGGATGTTCTTGATGAGACTAAAACAGTTCCCAAATGTAATTTCTGCAAACTAATAGTTTGCAAAAAAAATGGATTTCATCAAAAATTAAAGATGAGACATTAATAGAGAAACTATATACAGATGAGGATGTGTTCTTTCATTAAACTGAATAGACCTTCAAGTCTATAATTGGGGGGTGAATCACTTCCAAGAGCATTGAGTGATGTAAGAGAAAACGGTAATGCTTTCCACCAGTAGTGATCTAAAGAAAGAGACAAAGGGAGTGACCCATCAAATAGTATTGATCTATCCGTAAACCTTCTAAATTCAATGATCATAGGCATAAACAAGATATATATATCCAACATCATTATAGGGAGTGATCCTTAGTGAATTTGGTAGAATCATTACAATGTCATTGTATATGCCTTAAATGTATCCCAACGATGGTGAAAAAATTAAAAATATTCATTTCCTTGTTCTTACATAATTACTTTACATTTCATGCATGATAATAAAATATATTTGTAAAGGATAAAGTAAATATAACCACCAATGATCAAAAAAAAGTAACCCTTATAATAAATATGTCAAAATCCAATGGCAGCAGATGAATTTATAATCAAATATCTATACCCTGATTAACCCCCATCCCTTAGGGTATCTAGTAATATTTTAGACCTAATTGTACCACCTAAAAGTCACTGAGGACTAACATACCAACTCTCCTATAGGGTACCACTCAGAAGTTGTTGAAGACCTAATGGCCAACTTTATTGGTAGGTACCACTCGAATTCCATCAAGGACCCTCTATCAATCTCAACTGTACAGTACTACTTGAAAGTCATCTAGTGCTTCTGTGTGATGACTGTCATCATCGAACATCTCCCAAACAAGAGTCACTCACAAAATTATACATCATATCCCAAAATCCACAACAAAGTGAGCCATCATGTTATATGCCAAAAAACTCAGGATGGCCTACTCGTAGTCCAAAATATGAGTCTATGTGAAGTATTTACGAGGGGTAAAAGATCCTAAAAGGGTACCTGTCATGTAAGGGGTCCACACAGAGTGTGTCCCCACACATATGTCTAGTTTTTTCCTCACCAACACACGACTTGAGTGCCATGTAGTACTACATGATGTGTAAAGATACTGCACAATGTGTCCTGGATAAAAGACTGAAGAACACATGGGGCTTATCATCATATAAAAGGAAATTATCAATTCAACTAATATGCCAATGAAAATTAACATGGGTGGCCAAATAGATCACACCATTATGATCACAATGAAAAAACACTCTAGATATGATTTTAAGTTTCTCAAATTATAAACCCGTTTAAAAAGTCACAGGACACCATATCATGCATGAATAGTGCTTTGTGGGCCTAAGCCACGAACCCCAATTAAATACCAAATATTAGTCTCAAAACATACACCTCAATTTTATGGTCATGATTCCATTGACAGTTCTCCATTGTGACACTATATGAAAAAGATATATTGGATACATGAATCCCTAATAGTAATAATAATAATAATAATAATAATAATAATAATAATAATAATAATATTGGGAACTCATTTGACCCGATATCTGGGTCTGAAAAAATAAAGATCCAGCCTTAAACATTACATAATATTGAATTAAATGAATAATTTACATTGAGGATATTTTCTAGTTTAGAGTTTTATAAAATTAGGCATAAAAATTACATTACATCTAAAAAATTACCAAGTAGACATTTCTACATAGTTTCCATTTTTTTAAACATGAACTCTAAAAAAAGAGTCATGTCTATATCCGTGTATTAGACAACATGACTTTTCGTTGATCCCATCCTTGACCCTATTCATCCATAAGTCCTGTGAAAACATTTCAAATTTGGGATGAGCATAAAAATCACAGTAATGGATATAAATCAAAGAATGAAAACATTTGTTCATAAATTTATTCAAAACATGAAATCTTTTACTTACCTCATGAAATCATAAGATTTATGAAAGAAACATAGAAATCACAAATCATAAAGGTAACATGTGGCATCCATATCATTCTCACATTGTAGCTATCACAGCTACATAGGGAGTTACTTTGGAATACCCATCATAGTATATTCCCTAAATCTCTTAAGAGAAACATTCATGTTTACCTCTGTCATGTTACCCAATTCAATAGAGAGCTATCTCAGGCTCACCCTCCCTAGGCTTATCACGGAACAACCCCTATATGTAAATAATTCCCAGAAACCATAACATGATCATAACACATAACCTAAGAATAAATGAAAGATAAAATATCCACATTACAATAATAAAATATCATTTCAAGATATTGAAATAAAAAATCTATTGTCAAAATAATTTTCAATACCACAATACATAAAAAAGTATATGGTATTTATTTTTCCTTTTAAAAACATTTCGGCTTGTTAAGGAAGACAAAGATCAAATAATAATCGCGGCGGCGGAAAGGTCGTTGTCACCACTTACGTTAAAAAACGTTCCTTTTTTCATTTAGTAAAATGTTTCGTATGAGATGATTCCCTTTGAATAAAATGTAATGTAAACGGGTTTTATACACCGTATAAAATAAAGTCGTGTATAAAACTAAAAATGCCTCAATGATTGAAGATTGAGACGAAGTCCCTTACCTCCTGTCCGACTTGACCCGTTCGTTCTTCAATCTTCTGAATAATAAAGTTAAGTTAATTTCTACTTTCATAAGAACCTTTTTAAAGTTTATTCTTCCTTTTATATCACTTATTACAATGTTATAGACATTATGTAATCATTTTAGTTAATAATGTTCATTTTTTCGATATTTGGTACTTGGGTCAAAAATGAACACTTTATATTTACAAGTTGTCCATGTGGTAAATAGTCCATTATATCCAGAATGGTATTCATGATTTTAGATATCATATATATCATATATATCCAGTATATACATGTATTTATAATAGTACATAACATTTGGAGGTATGAAATGAAATGCACCGTTCATGGAGACTGTAAGCCTTACGTACACATGAACACTACTTTCATTTCTATTTCTTATTTTAATGGAATTAAAACATAATTATAAAAAGGTATATTATAGTTCCTGTATAATATCATATATAATATCATTAACTCTATCCTTTATACATCCCACATATGGCATTAATGAGTCACATAACTTTGAGGGGGCGGTAGACCGCACTTCCTCAAATGAGATTATCGTATTGACCCACTATGGAAACCATTAAGGCTTGATATAAATGGGAAGTATAGAAGCATAAAAAAAATCATAAATATAATATATATCATATATAAATACAGTGCCATCATAATGACCACCAAGAAAGGCGGTAAGATGTAATTGAACAATCATCGTTTTGTGAGGCGTTAGTTTACCATCCACATAAAAATTATGTTCTTCATCCATTAGATGGAGGTGTGTGTAAGTGTAGTTCGAATCATTATCATAAAAAAATACTAGTATATTTAAGATACTATTTTTGTTACAAAATAAAGGAAATAAAAAGATTTTAGGGGTTGGAGAAGCAAAATAAATGGAAACAATTTACAAGAAACCGTTATCATTAATTTGGCCAACTCAATTTGGTTTGAACCAAAGGACTTCTTAAGTTCCTTATGCATAAAGTAAGGCTTCTAGGAGGAGGAGAGGGATGTAGAGAGATTAATTGGACATTGGTTGGACGATCAAAATGGCTTGAGAGGTGTGAATAATTGGTTAGAAGTGGTCTCTTTTTATAATGGAGTGGAGGGGCTCTTTAGGAAAGTTTGAAAATATTATTTTATTATATACTTATATTCGGTTTATAATGGTCCAAAAATCATTGAGGAAAATAAAAGAGGACTAATATTTGAAATAAAATCATCCAATCATAATTGGATATGTTATGGATAATATTTTAATCATTATAGTCTTATTTATTTAAATCATTTATTAATGAGGTAAAAACTGCATTATTTTTATGTCATAAATAATTTAATTTATTTGATGTCCAAAAATTACAAAAAAACTACCATGATTTAGGAAATATTTTTATATTTCCAATGAATATTTATAGTCGAAAATAGGGCTTATATAACACCATATAGAAATTAATTACTAAATGATTTGTTTTAATGTCACTTTTGTCATCACATTAAATTAATTAATATAAATTGTCATTATCACTCCAAAGTGGCTCAATGAGGTCCCAAAATCTACCCAAATATGCACATGTTCGGACATGACTCATCCAATAGGATTAGGACACATTTAAGGAAAATTTCATATTATTTTAATATTATTTTATTACCCTTATTTACCTGATTTCCCTTTAACCATGGTAAATAAAATATTTACTGAAGTAAATATTTAAAATGTCTAAAAATAAAAGTTACATATTTACAAAATTTGGACCTCATGATTCAAAATATGGAATCCATATTTCCAAAATCAAAACAAATAAGTGGCAGGAATTAATTTAAAATTAATTCCCGCTGTCAAAACAAAGAGCGTGTTTTTATGAATTAAAAACTATCAAAAGATTGAAACTTATTTATGTCCAATTTCATCATGAAAATAATTATAATGACCAAAATTGGATTAAATGGTAAAAATATATTTCAATTTCACTTTAAAACCAAATAAAAAGATAATCTAACCATATAAATAAATTAAATTAAAACATAGTTTTGAATTAAAATACAATATTTCCACTGTTCCTTAAAAAAATGAACATTATCAGAAAATTACAAAAGATTACCCAAAGTAAATTAATATGTCCTCATTCTAAAGAATGATTTTATTTGGTCATATATAATGTGTTAATGTGGCCAAAACTATATTTAAAAAGAGTTCTCCATTAAAAGGAAGTAAATCGGCCTTTTAATGTAAATTATGCTTAAAATTAGATTCATTCATATATGAAGCCTTTATCATTTATTGAATAAATATAAATACATGTATAATAATATTATAGTTAATTTTTTTCATTCCCTCCAATATAACGGCTAGGAGTTAACTACCGAATAAAATAATAATATTTTATTATTAGTGTGCAACGTATGATTCCAAGGAAACCTGTTGTTGCGTATTGGGTACGCTATCGAACATACCAACCCCTTTAAGAAAAAAATTAATATTTAATTCGCAAATATTAAAAAAATATGTAAATATCGTATTCTTCATTTACCTGGGATGTTACATCCTTCACCCCTTTTGGAAATTGCGTCCTCGCAATTTTTATCCACTTATCAAAATAAGTGGGGGTATTTATCCCCAATAGAATTTTTCAGATTCCCATGTTACATCTTCAACCATATGGTTTTTACACAAAACCATTACCTTGTAAATTACCTTATTCCACAACACTTTCTCTCTATGGTCAAGAATCTAGACTGGTTGTTCTTCGTAAGAGAAATTCTCTTCTAACTAAACATCCTCTGGGATCAAAACATGATATGGATCTGGCATATACTTTCTCAACATTGAAACATGAAAAACATTGTATACCTAGGATAAACATAGAGGTAAAGCTACATTGTATTCAAATTATCCAACTTTCTCCATAATCTCAAAGGTTCAATGAACCATGCGCTCAACTTTCCCTTCTTACCAAAATGCATCACACTTTTCCAAGGAGAAACTTTGATAAAGACATGATCACCTGCCTCAAAAGAAAGATCCTTCCTTCGGTTATCTGCATAACTTTTCTGTCTGATCTGAGCTATTCTCATGTGCTTCGGAATCAACTAAAAATTCTCTTTCATCTCTTCTACCAATTCTAGTCCCATTAGCTTTCTTTCACCAACTTCATCCCAAAAAGATGAAGTTCGACAACGCTTTCAATACAATGCCTCAAATGGAGCCATCTGTATACTGGAATGAAAACTATTATTATAAGAAAATTCAACCAAAGAAAGATGTTGGTCCCAACTTCCCTGGTAGTCCCTCGTGCAAGCATGTCACATATCCTCCAAGGTCTGAATTTTTCATTCTGACTGCCCATCTGATTGAGGATGAAAAGGTGTACTAAAATTTAATTCAGTACCCAATGATTTCTGAAGGCCTTTCCAAAAGATAGAAGTGAACCTGGTATCATGATCAGATATAATGGAGAGGGGAACTCCATACAACTTGACTATCTATTTAATATACAACCGAGCAAGTTGATCAAGAGACAAAGTATCTCTAACAGGAAGGAAATGAGCAGATTTAGTCAATCGGGAAACTATAACCCAGATTGCATTATTACCTCAAGATGTCTTTGGTAATCTCACAACAAAGTCCATGGATATATTTTCTCATTTCCACTTTGGCACCGGTATAGGTTGAAGCATTTCTTTCAGTAACTGTCTCTCTTCTTTAACCTTCTGACAAGTCAAACACTTCACAATAAAATCAGCAATATCTCTTTTCATTCCATCCCACCAGTAATACTTTCGAAGATCTCTGTACATCTTAGTACTATAGGGATGAACTGAAAACGGAGAACAATGAGCTTCACATAACAACTCATTCTTCATCTATGAATCACAGGGCACACAAAATCTCATTCCAAACCTCAAAACACAATCATTATCAATGTTATATTCAGGAAACTTACCCTTCTGAACCAACTCTACCTTTTTCTGCAACTCACTGTCTTCTTTCTGTGCTTTCTTTATTCTATCTGATAGAGATGATCTCCCTGACACATGAAACAGAACAGAATAATTTCTTGAACAAGAAACTTCTATGGAAAAATTCATCAAATCAAAAACAAAAAGATCTTGTTCCAAACGTAGCATGGCTAATGAGACATTACTTTTCCGACTCAAAGCATCGGCCACATTATTTTCTTTTCTCGTATGGTAATGGATAGTGCAATCATAATACTTGATTAATTCTAGAAATATCCTATGTCTTATGTTCAATTATTTCTGAGTGAATATATACTTTAAACTTTTGTGATTAGTATATATTTCACACTTCACTCCATACAAATGATGCCTCCAAATTTTTAAAGAAATAAACAACAACAACAAATTCCAAATCATGTGTAGGGTAATTTAACTAATGTGCTATTAACTGACGTGTAGTATAAGAAATTACCTGATCATTTTTCATTAGGATGCAACCTAGTCCTTTCAACGAAGAATCATTATAGATAACAAACTCACCATTTCTGGAAGGTAGTTCCAAAATTGGAGCATTCACCAATATTCTTTTTAATTCCTGAAAACAATCATCACATTCTTTTGTCCAGATGAACATAACACCTTTTCGAGTCAACTTAGACATTGGACTAGATAATAGTGAAAAAGTTTCAACAAACATCCGGTAATAACCAGCCAAACTATGAAAACTACGAATCTCTTTTATAATTGTGGGTCTTGGACATTGTTCAAAAACTTTCATTTTTGTAGGATCAACAGTTATGCCATTTTTTGAAACAATATAACCAAGTAAATAAATTTTTTGTAACCAAAACTCACACTTTCTGAATTTCCCAAATAGTTTCTTTTATTTTATGGTTTGTAGGAAGACCCTTAAATAAAATTCATGTTCCTCTTTATTTTTAGAATAAAC
This sequence comes from Viscum album, assembly GCA_963277665.1. Lineage (NCBI taxonomy): Eukaryota > Viridiplantae > Streptophyta > Magnoliopsida > Santalales > Viscaceae > Viscum > Viscum album. Next base: position 330,057,902 of record OY728150.1, on the reverse strand, counting down.
CAAAATATCATCAATGAACACAACCACAAACTTATCCAAGAACTCATGAAAAATTCTATTCATAAGATCCATGAATACAGTAGGTTCATTGGGTAACCCAAAAGGCATAAATACAAATTCATAATGGCCATATCTAGTACGAAACGCAGTCTTTGGAACGTCTACTTCCTTTAATTTCAGCTGATGGTACCCAGACCTCAAGTCAATCTTCGAAAAATACTAATCTCCCTGGAAATGATCAAACAAATCATCGATATGAGGCAAAGGATACTTATTCTTAACAGTGATGTTATTAAATTCACTATAATCAATGAAAAGTATCATTGAAAAATATTTCTTTTTAACAAACAAGATAGGAGCACCCCATGGTGATGTGCTAGGTCTAATGAAACCTTTATCTAATAACTCCTGTAATTGCTTCTTTAACTATAAAAGTTCAATTTGAGCCATTCGATAAGGGGGTTTTGAAATTGGAATTCCATTAAGAACTAAGTCAATAGTAAATTCAACTTCCCGATCAAGTATAATACGAGGAAACTCATCAGGAAAAACATAAAGGTACTCATTTACCATTGGCACATCATTAATCTGAACAGTTCCTTTGTTTTCAAAAATATGTGCAAGGTAACATTCATTTCCAACTTTTACCAATTTTTCGAATTCCTGATATGTTATCAACAGGAAGGGTTTATTCTGGTACACAAACTGAAAATCATTCTGAAAAGAAACCTCTTTAGTTCTACAGTCAATAATAGCATGATAAACAGAAAGCCAATCCATGCCCAATATAACATCAAACTCTACTAGAGGAAAAACAATAAGGTTTGCAGGTAGGTTTTTTCCACACACAAGGACAAGAATGTTATTATGTTTTCTTTTTGCCTTAACATTTCCTCCAGGTGTTTTTACCGTAAGGTCAGTATTCATATCATGATATGGTATTCCCAATTTACTAGAAAACTATTCAGAAATGAATGAATGTGTAGACCCTGAATCAAACAATACATTTGCATATTCTAAACAATCAAACAATTTACCTGATACTACTTTGTTTGATGGCCCAACATCTGCTGAAGTAGTTTCAAAGGATTTATCCACCCCTTTCTACTTGTATTCTGACTGCTTCCCATCACTCGAGCACTTTTTCGGACACTCATTTGCATAATGACCCATTTCATTGCACTTAAAACATTTTTCTGATTGTAAATTATATTTTTTCTTACCATTACCCTGATCTTTTTCAGTGCAATTATGAGCCTTATGTCCCATTTTACCACATTGGTAGCACTGACCAGAATTCAAAAGGCATTCCCCAACATTCTTTTTACAACAATTTTCACAAACATTAAACACAAGTTTCTTACCATAACACTTTTTTGAAGAGTTCTTCCCTTTTTCCTGCCACCTCGACCTCTTATTCTTTTGTTTGTCAAAGAATACTTGATCATTGGAAAACTCCATTTCCACCTTCTATGCACAACGAACAAGCTTTTCATAACTTTTGAACTCATGAGAAGCTAATCACCTTCGATACTTTGGCTTTAATCTTGAGTAAAAATGGTTGATTTTACAATCAATATCTCGTATGAAATTTGGAGAATACCTTGCCAGTCGAGTGAATTTTTCTTCATAAGCAGACACTGAGTCATCCTCCTACCTCAATTCCAGGAATTGTTTTTTCATCCTAAGATGAACCACCTTTGGAAAATATTTCTCCAGAAACATACCTTTGATTTCATCCTAATAAAGAGCATCAATATCCTCATTATCCCTAATATTTTTCACCATCGACCACCACTAATTAGCTTCACCTTCAAAACAGTAAACAGAAAGACTAATATAGGGTTATACACACGATAACTAAATCATTTTTAATATAGGGTTATACACATGATAAATTCTACTATAAATGATCATTAGAAGTATAAATAGATTTCCTACATAATTATACTTTATTTTTAATTTTTAGACCTTAAAAAAGTTAATTTATTTATGAAACAAAGATGATGCAGTAATTATCTTATTAATAAAAGTTTGACAAAATTGATGTTATAAATAACCAAATAAATGTAATTTAAGACTTTTTATGAATTAAACTAATTTTATAGGTTAATATGACATGTTATTATTGATTTAATTAACTTTTTTTGAACTAATCATTCTTTTATGATTTTCACAAAAATCAATTACCAAATAGTGTCAAAATTGACATAAAATAGTTTTTAAAACAAATATTATATTATTAATTGTTATATTATTCCTAAAAATCTATGGTTCGGCCAAATGACTTAGATAAGGCTATATATTTTAATAATAAACAACGTGGGGTTCGTTTGACTTTTTATAGTAAGTTTACTAACCTTATAGAATAAGAACACCTGAAGACACGGTAAAAGTAAAATTATCTAACTTAAAGTTAAATATATATGATAAGGTTAAAATTGGAACCTAAACTTGTCTAAATTATATTGTATGAGAGGATTTAGACCCATACCCACCTTATCTTCGATGTAAATCAATTTTGATCTATTTAAAACCGAATTTGGCGTTATAATAAATAATATTTTTAGTTTTCCCAAAAGAGCCCCTCTCCTCCCTTATAAAAGGGCACCTCCTCCCTCTCTTCCTCACACCACTTTGAGCCCTCATGCTCGGCCAATCCCTGCAAAATTCTTCTCTCAACTTCCCTAGAAACATCCTAGAGGTCCTGGAATTCTTCAAAGACCAATTTAAGTTCCCTAAAAGGAGGTCTCAAAGAAGCACTTCAAAGAAGAGGTAATGAGGTTCAGACACTTACGAAGCAAATCAGACCTAAGGTATGGGAAATATCACAATCTCATTTTTATCCGAGATTGTTTATACATTGGTATTTACTGGTGTTTATTTTCTCATCCACATCCATGTTTCCTAAATATGTAATATTTATATCCTTCGACAATAGTTTATATCCAATTTTACCCTTCTTTGAGTTTTTATTAAAAGATATGAAAGGAATCTTTTTTCGTTTTTCGTACGAAGTACTTTTTGACTTTTCTGACAAAAGTACGAGAAGAATGTTTTTTTAACTGATACGACACGAATGTATTTTTAAATCATTATTTGCAAGAAGCTTCCCTTACATGTTTTCTTGTTAATTTTTAATGAACATCTTTTAGTTTAAAATTGTATAACATGTTAAGAAAGGAAAAATGTTTTTGAACTAGAAAGGATATTTTCCTCAAGAATGGAGTTCAAGTGTTTTATCAAAATTATTTTTCCATCTAAGATAATAAGGGGTTCTGTTTCTATCCCTATTATTACATTTATTTGATTATGTTGTGATGGATTTATTTTTATGAATTCCTTTATCTTATATGAATTGTTTTATGATTTCATGATGTTTAAGAATCCCATTTTTATTACATGGGTTATGCTATGATGTATGTATTAGGATTTTGTGGCACACATAATAATGGTATAATTATGAGATAGGTGGCACCACTATCTCCCTCCAATGCATTGGGTAAAGATTTCATATCTCATGAGATAGACATGGCTGGAATGGGAGGTTAAACCGGTTCAGTGAAACAGGACTGAAACAAGGAGTGAACTTGGTTCAGAAATGGACTTTGTCCACTAAGATAGTCTTGGAAATGAGTCTTGACTAATTAGAAATATTTCTATATGATTATGTGTGTATGCCACAAGGTTTCATGTTTTATGTTATGATTATTGGGATTACATTTCACTACTATGATTTATCCCATGTTATGATATTATGATCTCTTTTGTAGGTTATTATTTCCAAAATGTTATGTTCTTATGAATATGATGTGATTGATATTTCATTTTTTACCCTTACTGAGCATTTGAGCTCACCCTTTTTATGTTTTATTTTCCCCAGGATATAAAGAAAGGTTTTAGGTAAAAAAATAAGATCTTTATGGGAGATATTGATGATCTTTCACAACGATTATAAGATTATATTCAGAGTTTCCAAAGACACTAAACTATTACGTTCCTTGTGTGTGTGTTTTTGTTATGTACTAAGTATTCCGCAAAAGTAATGTAATGTCCATGTACGTTAAGCTTCAGGTCTCTACAGTTGGTATCAGAGGAAAGGTTTAGTAAACCTTTGGAAACTAGGATGCAAGATCTTTAGTAAGATCCCTACAGATATTTATAAGGTATGTCTAGGGATGTCCCTAAGGTTAAGTATACGTATAGGTTATAGTCCTAGAATTGAATTAACGATCTTAGAATTTAACCTAAGATGTTAGATATTGAGGGTACTCCCCCTTTAATATGTTGTTTTCCCTAGCATGATTTTTTCCTCTCACACTATTCTTTTTGGGTTTTAGAAAATGGCAGGAAACAGGAAGATTCATGATAATGGAGGATATGACGGACAATGGAATGATATTCTTTATGAGAAACCAAATGAAATGGGAAATGGAAGTCCAAACATAGTTATTATTCCTAATCCGAAATCTCATAATATGATCAATAATCTCAACTTTGGTAAGTTTCCCGACTCAGATAATAAGAGAAAGATGGAGTTTAATGATGATCATAGAAGAAAGAAAGTTCAATTTCCCTCAAGTAAATCATGTGGGAAGGGGAATCGAGGAGATTGTTTCAAAGGAACTGGAAGATGCTTTGGGTGTGGAAAAGAAGGACACAAATCCATTAAGTGCAAAGGAAAAGGTTCAGTTAACGACATGGACGAGGATAATGGTATTGCTACGTCATCAACAATGGTTAAATGTTTTAAATGTGGAATGTACGGGCATTATGCAAACCAATGCCCTAAGGGAAAGTATCATGAAGAGAATCAGTACGGTCGTATGGGTAGTATTTATGTTGATGATGATGAAGAGACTACAAATGATATGTGAGATGAAAGAATTGTTGAAGCTCGGTCAATGGTTTAAGAAGGTAGTGGAATGATTACATGTTTATAAAGTGTAATGTTGTATAAGTAATCTCATGGTACTATGGAATAAAGAGACATCTAAGGATTGTTACATTGTTATCTTTCCTAAGTTCTGAAAGTGTATGATTAATGGTATTAGTAACCATGAAGGGTTATTTAGATATTTTTGGAATGTAGATGATATGCGCATAATGAAGGGATAAGGATAAAATTTGATGTTTGATTGTATTCATGAGCTCATGATTGATATAAGGACTATGTGATATCATGGTTTGAGTATATAGAATTTTGAGGATTTTGGTATGTGGAAAGTGTTAATTTTTAACTGCATTCTTATTTTCACTATGGTTCAATGGGTATTCATTCTTCAAGAGAATTCATTATTAAGGTATTCAAATGTTTGTAATTTGACCAACAAGATATATCTTATGCTATATTGGGGATAAATAATGGCATTCACGTGATTGTTATGTGACATTTCAAGTAGTCATTTTCTATATACTATGAGCTTGGACCGAAGTATTTTGGATAAGCCTAAATATTGGAATGGATTATGTTGAACATAAGTTAATATTGTCTAAGGATAAAAGTTTTTTTTCGATAATATTTATGGGATGTTATAGTAATGTAGTTTTAGAATAATGACAACCTGCAGGTTGGGCGACATCCCATCACATCGAACAAGGCTGTGGGAATCGAACCCACAATTGAAGTGCGACTGGCCTTTATCACCTACCACTGGCCTACAGAAAGTCCCTGTTTTGTAGAAACTAGTTTTATTATATTAAGCAGTATGATATGAAGTATATGTCCATTTTAGGAACCGTATATGATTAATCTCACTATAGATTGGCTTAGCTATTTTTTGATAACTTTTCTAACCTTTTATTTGATACAGATGGAATGACCCGTCATTCTATCACATGATCTGCTAACACATCACGAATGACAAATTCAACTTCATTTCATTAAGAGATGAAGTGGATATTTTCCAAAGAACGACCAATGGTGAGGCTATACGAAAATCACAAAAGTATTTCTTCTAATTACAATTTCATCAATATTAGGGAAATGATCTTGAAAACCAAAAATGTTGTCCTAGTGCTCTTATATCTGATTAATCAGATGTTACCTTGGATCATCACAAATTTATGGCTTTGTGATTTCTGGCTTTTCCATAGCCATGTTCTTTACCACTCTCCATCAGAACATGATGGTTGGATTTCTCTTCCATATCTATATTTTCACCTAGGTGGAAACCCAGTGATTAGTTTATTTGGGTAACCGTTACGTTTCATACTTTTGTTTTTATAGATTGGTTTTGGTAATCCTTTTTATGATGTGGGTTTCTATTAAAGAAACATTCGAGTAGTAAACCGTTTATAACCCCGATGAATTTTGAGGGCGAAATTTATTTTAAGGGGGTAGAATGTAACACCCCGAGATTTTATGAAAAATATTCTTTTTAATTTTATTAATTTCTTCTATTGTACGCTACACCAAAAGGAGCTTGCACAACACACATCCTGTACATTCCTTGCATTACGCGCAATCACGACCTTCCTCGATAGCGTTTTTAGTACACAATACCGAGTTTCACTAAACAACGATATGCTATTAAAATATTATTAAAACTAGCCGTTATGAATAGTAACAACCAATTTTTGAAATTTTGTAAATTTTATTTTTTAAAACGGACTTCATTTTTGGATTTGGAATATCAAAATTATCTTAGGGTGAAATTTTGGTACTTTTTGGATCACTTTCATTTTCTGATGAATAGTGAAAATAACTAAATTTTAATTAAAAACAACCTTTTTAATAAAAATAATTAATAGTGATAAATTATAAATTTGAGTGGTTTTAAAGTATATTTAGAATTTATTTTTACAATTTAATAAAAATTTTGTCATTGGATGTAATTTCACATTTAAACCAGACATAAACAAGTGTCAATCTTTTGATATTTATTATCTCTTAAGAACACGCTATATGTTTTGACGACAGGAATTAATTTTTAAATTAATTAATTCAAATGATATGTATTGAATTTGGTAAATAGACATCATTTTTTAGTTCATAATATCAAATATATCTTAGGCCTAATTTTTGGTATTTTTCTAGAAACATTCATATTTTGATGAATAGTGAAACCACTAAGTGGTAGTTAAAAAAAAGAATTTTTCATAAAACTTAATTTTACCACTTCTGTGAGTGGAATTTCAAAAATCCAAGAGATAAAGTTGATGTCAGTAAGTCAAATGTGGTTCAATGAGATGAAAATATTTTTTTTGTGAATTGTAACTTTTTACTTTTTTTACCACAGTTAAAAGTTAATAGGGTAATTAAGGGTAAGAATGATATTATTATTACCCTAACACATGTCCTAATTCTATTGGATAAGTGTAATTAGACCAAAAATAAACTTAGGAATAAAATATGTCCATTTAGGCCCACTTGGATTAGATTAGGACATTTATTATTAATTTATTTAAAGAAGGGTTAAAATAGTTAAAATCTAAGTTTAATAACTAAATAATTTTTAATATAAGAATATACATAAGATAAATTCTGCTATAAATTTTAATTAGACATATAAGAAGATTTCTGACATAATGATATTTTATTTTTAATTTTTAGACATTAGAAAAGTTAATTAATTTATGACACAAAGATGTTGTAGTAATTATGTTATTAATGAAATATTGACAAAATTGATGTTATAAATACCCAAATAAATGTAATTTAAGACTTTTTATGAATTCAAATAATTTTATAGGTTAATATGACATGTTATTATTGATTTAATTAACATTTTTAGAACTAATTATTTTGGTATGAGTTTCAAAAAAATCAATTACAAAATAGTGTCAAAATTAACATAATATAGTTTTAAAACAAATATTATATTATTAATTGTTATTTTATTCCTAATAATCTGAGGTTCATCCAAATAACTTAAATAAGGCAATATATATTTATAATAAACAAATTGGGGTTCGTTTGTCTTGTTATAGTAAGTTTATTAACCTTATAGTATAAGAACACAAGAAGACACTGTAAAAGTAAAATTATCTAACTTAAAGTTAAATATAAATGATAAGGTTAAAATAGGAACCTAAACTTGTCTAAATTCTATTGGATGAGAGTATTTTGACCCATTCCCACCTTATCTTCGAAATAAATCAATTTGGAGCTATTTAAAACCGAATTTGGCTTTATAATAAAATATTATTTTTAGTTTTTCCAAAATAGCCCCTCTCCTCTCTTATAAAAGGGCACCTCCTACCTCTCTTCCTCACACCACTTTGAGCCTTCATGCTCGGCCAATCCCTGCCAAATTATCTTCTACACTTCCCTAGAAACATCCTAGAGGTCTTGGTATTATTCAAAGACCAATTTTAGTTCCCTAAAAGGAGGTCTCAAAAAAGCACTTAAAAGAAGAGGTAATGAGGTTTATACACTTACGAAGCAAATCAGACCTAAGGTAAGGGAAATATCACAATCTCATTTTTGTATGAGATTGTATATACATTGGTATTTAATGGGGTGTATTTTCTCATCCATATCCATGTTTCCTAAATATTTAATATTTATATCCTTCTACAATATTTTATATCCAATTTTACCCTTCGTTAAGTTTTTAGTAAAAGATATGAAAGGAATCTTTTGTCGTTTTTAGTACGAGGTACTTTTTGAATTTTCCGACAAAAGTATGAGAAGAATGTTTTTTAACATATACGACATGAATGGATTTTTAAAACATTATTTCCAAGAAGCTTCCCTTACAAGTTTTCAAGTTTATTTTTAATCAACATCTTTTAGTTTAAAATTGTATGACATGTTAAGAAAGGAAAAATGTTTTTGAAGTAGAAAGGATATTTTCCTCAATAATGGAGTTCAAGTGTTTTATCAAAATTATTTTTCCATCTAATATAATAAATGGTGTTGTTTCTATACCTATTATTTAATTTATTTGATTATGTTGTGATGGAATTATTTTTATGAATTCCTTTATCTTATATGAATTGTTTTATGATTTCATGATGTTTAAGAATCCCATTTTTATTACATGCTATGATGTATGGTTTATGATTTTGTGGCACACATAAGAATGGTATATTCATGAGATGGGTGGGACCAATATCTCCTTCCAATGCATTGGATAAAGATTTTATATCTCATTTGATAGACATGGCTGGAACGGCAGGTTAAAACATTTCAGTGAAACAGGACTGAAATGAGGAGTGAACTCGGTTCATAAATGGACTTTGTCCACTAAGATTGTCTTGGAAATGAGTCTTGACTAATAAAAAATGATTCTCTATGATTATGTGTTTATTTCAAAAAGTTTCATGTTATAGGTTATGATTATTGGGATTACATTTCACTACTATGATTTATCCCATGTTATGATATTATGATCTCTTTTGCAGGTTAAGATTTCCAAAATGTTATGTTCTTATGAATATGATGTGATTGATATTTCTTTTGTTTACCCTTACTGAGCATTTGAGCTCAAAAATTTTATGTTTTATTTTCCCCAGGATATAATGAAAGGTTTTAGGTAAAAAATATAAGATCTTTATGGGAGATGTTGATGATCTTTCACCACGATTAGAAGATTATATTCCGAGATTCCAAAGACACTAAACTATTACGGTCCTTGTGTGTGTGTTTTTGTTATGTACTAATTATTCCGCAAAATTAATGTATTGTCCATGTATTTTAAGCTTCGGTTCTCTACACCATCCTTTTTTAGGAAATCCGACGGTTCTTTCCTTTAGATAAAGCATCCCATATAAAATTTTCCGGGATTTTATCAATGGCCAGGATCACCCCCTTCGGCACTTTAATTGATGAAAGATAATGGACAGGGATTCTTGAAAGGACACTATTAATCAAGGTAATGCGTCCCTTGAATGAAAGTAAATGGTTTTTCAAGTTGATCACCCATCTCACAGTCTTGCTGATAATCCGATAAATGTCTTTAATGAAAGTTCTCCCTAGAGAAACCGGCATGCCTAAATACTCCAAGGGAAAGGATCCCATCTGCATGTTCAGCTCACTGCACAAGAGGGAAATCTTACTTGACCCACATTTTTTGGATATGTACACAGTGCTCTTAGATCTTTTGATCACCTGACCACTCCAGGAGCATTATTCATCCAGGACATTACTTATACTATGAACTGTTCATCTATTAGCATTACTAAAAATCAGGGATTCATCCGCAAAAATTATATGGGAATTTGTGGGTAGATTGTTTTTCCTGTGAAACGGAAGTATTTCCCCATATAGTACCTTTCTATTGAGGAAACATCTATGTGTTTCCTGAATTATAATGAAAATTGTTGGGGATAGGGGGAAACCTTGACTGAGCCCCCGAGTAGCCTTGAATATTCCATGGGACTTACTCATAAAAGATACTGCTAACCATGGAGAACTCACATGTCTAAATAGAATATCAGTAAACCAGACTTAGAAGACCCTGATGGAAAGAACCATTTTGATGAAACCCCATTCAATTCTATCATAAGCCTTGTCTATGTTCAATTTGATAGCCATGTTAGAACCGTACTTCTTGAGGTTGATATCTCTAATCATCTAATGCTCCAAAGCAATAGCACCATTAATCAACTGGCCTTTCACAAAACCGTGCTGCTCATATGATAGCCACTATAGAGTATGTTTAGATAGCCTCGAATTGATAATGGTGGAAAGAATATTTTAAGAAAAGTTTCACATACCCACTAGCCTGTAATGGGAAATGGAGGACGGATCTATGATCTTAGGCAAAAGAATCAGCATAGTGGCAGTTAGGATCCTAGGAAGAGTGCCTCCACAGAAGAAGTCCTGGATGGTTCTGACTATATCCACCTTCACCACCTCCCACTATATCCTATAAAAAGAACCAGGAAAACCATCGGGACCCGAGGCACCGTTCGGGTTGAGATTTGACATAGCTGTGAACACCCCTTCCTCCTCTGGAATGGCCTCAAAGGATGTGTTATCATCACTACATACCTATCTAGGAATCACCTCAAAAATCTCTGAGGATATTGTGGGATAACCATTCTCCATGGACTATCTAGGACCCACATGTAAATTCTGATAGAAACATAGAGCGCTGATTCCGACCACATCTCTGTCATTTGAGTAGGATGTATCATCCAACCTGATATTGGGCCCAACCTTTTGACGTATCTCCTTTATGCATGCATGAAAAAAGGTTCTGTTCTTGTCCCCTTTGTGAAGCCATTTCACCCTGGATCATTCCCTAGCAACACATTCCTATTTAAGAATAAGTTCTACAAGTAAAGCTTTGTTATTAGGCAACTCTTCAAAAATTGCCTCTTCCCAAACATCCTCCAAACTACCCTCCAGCCTTTCCAATTCCTGTTTGAGTTCATTCAAACCTCTGATTAAAATCATGAACCCTCATATTTAATACTAATCCTCGACCAGGATGAAGCAACAATAATGCAATAATAACACATATGGATTTATAAGGATCTGTAAATCAACCTACTCCTTTTTATGTTTGTTATACAACCCATCATGGATTCCCTACTATATAGGAAGGTGATTACAATAATAACTAGTCAAACCCACAATTAAAAACTTCTTATACTAACCAATTACAATTATAGGTCAATAGTTTGTTAGAACCCCCAACTAAACATTCTAAATAGTTATTTTTAGACCCCCCCCCCCGCATAATAAAAATATTTAGAATCTAGTTAAACCACTAACTACATGATTCAACTTAAAATGGTGTGATCTACTATCTAAAGGTCATTTGAAGATCATCCTCTATAAGCTAGTTGGATCATACTAGAATTTGTAAAAATTCAAGTACCTTTTAAATTAATCAGGACTTACTAAAATAATTTCTCATCACATTATTTAATTATCTACCTTAGTGAAACACTACTTGGGAATGAATTCTTCATTCAACTAAAGACCCAACCTCACTGATATGTGAAAACTCAAATACAAAAATATTATGAAATAATACTTCATTATTTGTCTGAAATCACTTCACACTAATCAAGAAAAATGTATTTCATGTTCACATATCAAAACCTCTTGCATTAACATGAATTCAAGAATGTATCAATCTTTATTCATGTGTAAACTAAGAATAATCATCTCAACATAATGCAAAAAATTCACAATCTACTCAAATTTCATGAACACTTTAAAACATGTACAAGCATACTACCACATGTAATTTTTCAAAATGATCTAATACTTCATTCAACATTATTGAGGTGATTATGTATTAATATATCCAGTTGAAAACTCACCTTCATTTATAAAATATTTTTAGGGGTCACAACATGAGTTTTGAACCTACTCAACAAATGCACATTCTTTTAGTTAAGTACGTATGGACACCTATGTATGAGAATATTTAACAATACACACATGCTATTCATATAATAAATCATATATTCATATAATCATATCTATCATTCGGTGTTGTTCCTTTGCACAACACTTTTAAAACCAATGTTAGTTCACATAATACCTTTCTAGGGACTCAAATAATACTAGAACTCAATCACACTTGAATATCAGTTTATGCATGATACTCATGATCCTTCACAATGTATTCTACATGGGATATAATTATTATTCACATATCTTCCCTATTATTTTGAAAAATAGTATGTTGTTTCTTCTTACACTTCACAAAATAGTGCACGGAATCTCAATGTACTTCGTAGAAGACAATGGAGGCATGTACCGTGCTATCCCATTTTCATAGCATAACCTCCTCCTCACGAAATTCTTGATTCATGATGCTTTTTTTTACTTCATGGTTCTTATATCTTCTTAATAAAACATGTTTTCATATATTAAAACTGAAATTTCTTTCATGAAACCATTTTTGTGGAACTTTAATGAATGGTACCTCCCACATAAATATAAAATGAGTGATTAATTCCATTTCTCTCTCAAGTCTATGCTCGATTATCTGATGTGAGATAATTTTAAGATGAAAAATGAGATTATTCAAGGTATTTATATAAAACCGTCACTAATTGAATGCCTCTAAAAATCATGGACATACATTTGTTTCAACATCTCATGCAACACTACCTCGCATCGTGAGATATCAGCATCCCCGATGTAAAACATTTCTACACACAGTAAAGCCATGGTTTGTTATTTTTTATATGATTGAAATGAATTTTCATCTCTTTTTGATCAACTATTATTCTTCATGAAAAATAAATTATGCTCAAGTGTCTCAGATAATGTTTAAAATGTAGTTTCAAGGAGAACCCCATACACAAAAATCATTGGTTGACCTTGAAGTCGAGGAGAAGCTTGAAGCCACAATCGAGTCACAAAGAATAAAAAATTGATGGCTATGCTTATATCTATGTTTTTAAGGATAATTAATAGTAAAATGGACTATCTGACATCAAAATGGAACTTTTTCTCCCTCTTTTTTATAATACATGTCTATGGATTTAATCAGAATAAATGGTTACTAAATTCTTTCTACTCCCACTGGCACCACCCTGTGTCGGTGCTCTTGTATACCATCATGCCATTGCACATGGTGGTGTCTCTGCTCTCCAATGCAATTTTGTGACATTATATGAAACACATCACCTCGAAACAGACATGATAGTTGGCTCAAGGTTGATTTGTGTGCCCACCCATGTAGAAGCACACCTGAATCCCCTGTCTATTTTATGGGAACTATATTTTTTTATATACAAATGCTATATTAAAAGAAATATATTTCATATACTAAAAAATATATTCAGGTATACCAAATCCACCATTCTCAAGATTATTCCATAAATAGAGTCAAATGCTCCTCAGGAAAAATAAATCATTTTTCCTAGAATCTTCTGAAATATTTATATATAATGTGCACTATTTTCACATGTATTAGAACATAAGAACATATAAAAAATCATCACATTTAAAACATAAAAACATTTTTAAATATTATTCCAAACACTAATTGACAACAAATGAATTTTAATGGACACTTCAATCTCCCCCTTTTTTTATTTTTTATCAATTTACATATGATATCAATATGTGTTCTTTTCTTTTTTTCCCATAATTAAAAATAAATACAAAGGTGAATTTAGGATTTCAAACTACATAGAAATTTATCCCTCTCTTTAATTACTTTTGAAAGAATGAAACCACACTTAAAAATTAAATAAGATTTTTAATAATAAAATATATGCCTATATAGCCATGATTAGTTTAGAAAAAAAGAGTTATGTCACCTAAGAATCAAGGGTATTCAAAAAATTTAATGTGATATGATTCTCAAAATTGTTTAAAAAACATCACTATAGGGGATAGTTGAGTAGGATTGTTGTGTTGTTTCATACACACATATCAAAAAACACATCAAAAAGATCAAGTGTAAAAATTCAATTGCTCCCCCTTTTTCAAATAAATACAAACTCTCTTAAGATAATATTTTCCAAAAAATAGTCAAATTATAAATTTGATAATTATCATAATATTCACAATATTTTGAATATTTGATATCTTCAAAATCATATATTCTCCCCCTTGAGGGATGAATGCATCTCCTTCAATTCCATTATTGTTTGTAAAAAATTATTTATATAATGGAATATAGAGGAACCTATTAGTTTCTTATAAATAGAAATCAGACTAATTTTTGCCTCTCAATCTTTGTTTTCCTATCTTCTTTTTAAACATATATTTGTAAGAGTTATCCATCATATCATGGGTTGTTAGAAGTGTTATTCAATGTTTTCTGCCATGCCCAATTTTTACACACCTTTCATAGTTACTAATTTTTGACGTAGTAATTTTTAGATAAATCCTATTAATATTTATGTTCTTCATATTTCACCACATTATTTTCATTTTCATTGAAATATTCTAATCAATTTCAAATTGTTTCATCTTCTCACATAATTTACTGGTGACTATAGCTTTCTTTAATATCATACTTCTCTTCTAATTTTCATTATAAGGATTCTAACATGATATACAAACACTTCATTTCCTATCATTGTGACCTTACCGACCTCATATTATAAAGGATTAATTCAAACATTTATATAGGTTCCACATCGATTGTTTAAATTATGTATTGATCATTGGCCTCAATTCCTGATAACCAGATATCATCTTCTCAGCATTGCTCCCATTGGATTCATGAATTATCATATGTAGTGACATGTTATAACAAAATTAATAATATTTATGACCAAAAACTCCATAACACCAAGAGTATCATCTGAACCTTTATTTTTTATGCCGATAGAAATTTGGGTCAAAAAATGGTAGTTGTTTCATTTCATTTACTATAGAAATATCTACTTAGGAGGAAATATTTTTTCTTAATTAGTACACTCAAACTTTGTGGAAGATATTTTCTCATTTGTTCTTTTTTTCTAGTTCGATCCAGTGTAGATTTTCATACTTTTATTGTTATGAATAAAACATGTACATTAAATTCATTTTTTCTAGAATCAACCGTTATTTATGGATGCATTGTCTCAGAAGCTTTAGAAAATTCACCTTTAATCTCAACATCTTTGGTTAAGTCTTCTTTTATATTCCTAAATTCACTCTATGATACAAGGAACATAGATTGTTTTTCATAAAATTATTCATATTTCTCAAAAACTCTTTATTTAAGATCATTATCTATCATTTAAATTTTATCTAATTTCAAATGATTTTTTAATTGTCTTAAACAAAAGATGATTATTCATTATCAATATATTCCATTCAAATAATTTTTATATTTACTTATAGATCATATATCTTCATCTAAGTTTCTTTTATTTCACTAATATGAACCTCTTATGTATTGAAACATTCTTTATTTTCAAAGAATATCTATTCAATTTCTTTTATCAGATTTTTCTTTTCCTTCCCATGTTACATATTTTCCACATGAGTAACTTTTGGACATTCTTTTATCATCAATTCTAAATTAGTTCCCTCATCACCTTTATTTACATCAAATGAGTCTCTATATTTTCTGGATATACCTATAAATATCATTTGATTTTGAGGATGTCTTATATATTCTAACGCACTACTTGATGATGTAAATTCAACAATTTCTCTACTCATCATATTTATTTTCTTGGAAGTAAAACTCTTATTATTCTTCTTCCACTTACATTTATGATACTTCTTATACTATTCATTTAACTCTCTATCATCAGACTTCTAATATGGATAATTACTAGAAAAATGAACAATTTTGTGACCATTATTTCACTTTGGTGGTTATTGGTTATTTCTTCTCCATATGCCCCTTTTAAAAATTATTGTAAATAAGACCATTATTTGATTGAGGTCAGGTTTATCTTCTTCAGCCAAATAATAACATTACTATAGTTATTTGTTGATTTTATTTTTTCATTATATCGTGGATTCAAAGTCCATCTAATATTTTAATTTTCTTTAAATTTTGTACCATTTCTCATTTCACAAGATATGATATTATTATGAAGCTCATCCAAAGATAGATATTCCCTCTCTTCTAGTGAAGATATATTTGATTCAAACCAATCTTGTAAATTTTTCATAAGCTTCTTCACAATAGTAGTGTCATCTATATTCCCTCCAAAACCTCTGATATTGATGAAAATTTCATTTGGTATTGTAAAGTATTTATCAATATTTTTATAATTATCCATTTTTATATCATTGAACTTGATTCTCCATATTTTTAACTTGGCCACCCTGACATCATGACTTCCTTCATAACAACTTCCCACTTTATCCCAAATCACCTTGATAGTTTGGAGACCCATCAATTTAGTGTATATTTTTTTTCTGATAGGTCCATAAATATTAAATTTTGAGACTTTCCATCAACTTCTAGAATTATATTATCATTTTGAGTCATATAAACATCTTCATTGATTAGTGGGAAACCCATTGTTGCTGCATATCTCACCTCAATGAACAGTGATAGAGGTAAAGGAAGCATCATATTCCTCCAAGTATAGTGATCCATTCCATCAAAAGTAGGAATTCAATGATTGTTCATTGAATTAAAATTATATATTTATAATATGTTTTTCTATATCTATGGAGGGTGCCATGTGCTCTGATGCTAATTATAGTATCCAAGGAACAATTAGATACATTTGAGAGGGGGTATCATTGGTATACTATTTTAATAAATTATTTATTTTTTATTCAACCTAACTGACTAAATAATGTTTTAATCAATAATATTTAATACATAGACTCAACCTACAAGAAACAACAATTAAAAAATAACATCACACTAGGATTTACATGGTTTTGTACAAAGCCCTACTCATTTCTGTGTTGGTTAGACCCTCTAAAATGGATTCACAACTATTTTAGAATGTGATTATGATGGTAACTAGTTTGACCCCCACCCACTAAACCTTCTTCAAAGTGATTGTTTTGACCCCCCACCCCCTATCGCAATCTTTAGCAACATGTTAGACCCTCAAGCTGTAGGATTCAACATCATGTGGATTGATCTATTGTAGAATGATAAATTGAAGACCCTCCTTCATAAGCTTCATGGATCACACTGACCTATGTATAACATTAATTTCCCTTGAACTAATGTTTTACATGCTCAAATAATCTATCATAAATACATTTAATAAACTTTACCAATTCAATACTTCCCACACAATAATTATTTCTCCTACTAAATACCTTGCCTCACTAATCACTAAAAACTCAGATATAAATATATTTTGAAATAATACTCTAGATTTAGTCTCAAGTCAATAAACATTAATCACAAAAAATATATTGCATGTTCACATCTTCATAATTCCTTCATAAACAAAAATTCATGAATGCATCACTCTAAATGAATGTGTAAACTATACATGATCTTATCAGTACTCTGCATCAAAAAACATGCACAAGATACTAAAAATTCATGCACACTTTAAAACATGTACATGCATAATAACACGTGTAATATTTCAAAAATATCTCATAATACCTTTATAATTCATCATGTGATTATGTAATCACTTATTTTTTCTTAAACTCACCTTTATGTACACACAGTGTTTAGACAGCACTATGTGAGTATGTAGCCTACTAAACCCACTCACTTTTCTTTAGTTAAGTATGAAGTGACATGCATGTATGATCATATTCAACCATACACACATATTATCTGCTATATGATTTTCATATTCATACATTATTCTCAATCTATTATTTTTTTCCTTCACCCAACACTTGTGAAACCAATGTGATATCTCATTTTAACTTTAAACGAACTAAAATAAGGCCTATAAAACCCAATCACACATGAATTTTATTTTATGAATAATACTCAAACTCTTTCAAAAAGAATATACATTGTATAGCCTTCTAAATTGGAATATTCATAATTCCATTGAAAAATAGAATATATTGTCTCCTTCCACATCACAAAACAGTATGTAGAATCTCAGTGTACTTCACGTAAGTCAAGGTAGATGTTTTATCATTATCCCATTTTCTTCATAGAACCACCTCCTCGTGAAACACTTTTTTCAATGCTCCTCTACTATATTCACAAAAAAAAATTAGAAACTCAATATTACATAATCATTATATAGTAAAATATGATGAACTTGAATGCATGCTACCACCTTCGCAAATACATAATGCATGATTCATTGTGTTTCTATCTCAAAACTGCACTCAGTTCTCTGATATGAGATAATTTCAAGATGAAAAATAAGCTCAGTTGAGTTATTTATACCAATCATTCACCAACTCAGTTTCTCCAAAAATCATAGAGAGCCATATGTTTCATCATCTCATGCGATACTACCTTACATTGTAAGATATCACAATCACTGATATATCAGTTTCCTATACGCTATAAAACCTCAATTTGTTCTTTGTTATATGATGAAAATCAACATGAAACTCATTTAGATAAATTTAGGATCTTCATGAAAATGAAATTATTCTTTATTGTGTTGGATAAATCATAAAAAGATGTTGGATGGAGATCCCAACACAAAAAAACCCACAGGTGAGCTCAAGGTAGAAGACAAGCTTGATGCCACAATCGAATGACCCAAAATAGAAAGATCAATGGTCAAGATTAATTCTGTGTTTTTATAGAGAATGAACAGTAAAAATGGACCATCCCATATTAAAATAGAATTCTGTATCCACTTCATTTATAATATAATACGTGGGATTCAATCATAAAGAATGGTTATTGTATACTCCCTACTCCCGTTGGCACCACCCCATGTCGATACTCATGTCCTCTCTTAAGCCACCCTACATAGTGGTGTCTCCACCTTGCTAGGCACATCTATGATGAAATATGGAATACATAATCTAGGATCTACTATGATGGCCATTTCAAAGTGGGTTCTGGTTCCCACCTACATAGTTGAACTCCTAAATACCTTTGATGATTTGTTGGATTCATATTTTTTTATATAAGTAATATTAATTATAAAAACATAATCCATATGAAAAAAAATATCCAAGTATATAAAATCCATCATTATAATAATTATGCCATAAACAACATTAAACCCCATGAGTAAAATTATATAATTTTTCATGTCATCTTTAAAAATGTTGTAAACAATGGATGTTGTTTTCATAAGTCTAAAAACAAAATACCAACTCTACAATCGTCACATTAAAAAACTCAAAACATAGTAAATTATTATCCAAAAATATTATTAATAAGAAATAAAATTAAATGGACACCTAATTATTCCATTTAGATTTCATTCATTCAATATGAAAAGAATATAGATATAGTGTTCATGTGTAAATATGTCATATAGTATCCATGAACGATGTATTTCTTTTCCTATCACCAAATATTTGATATTACTCTAAATAAATAAATAAGGAATAAATATGATATTGAAATCATTTTTCAAATTCTGGATATAATGAAATCAAGATACATATATGAGGCACAAACAATTAACAATTCAAAACATTCTTGAGAGACAAGGAAATTATCACATGAAAATAAAGAAAATAATGAAAAATTATTAATGAATGGGTAATAATAATTTATAAATGGATCCTATATGATATCATAAATATAAATAGAGCTATGTAATAATTTAATTTAATACATAAAATCATTTAACATTAGGTTAAAGTATATTCAACCAAAATTGATCTTAAGGTAAGGATTTTGTCTCACTTTTATTTCATTGAGGAATATAATATTTTTATGATGCTATTTTCTTTTATATATTTTATATACATCCTCTTTGACATTAAATATCATGAATACTATATTATTCATGTTATTGTGAGTTTTAATTTTAATTATTTCATCTATTTTTACTTGAAATAAGGGTTAAAAGGTGGTAAAAAATTTCATAACTCAATTTCCTTTCATTGGGTAATATTACTTCATTGTTGTCATTAATATTCTTGAATTATGTGTGTAGTGAATTTTGAAACTCTATTATTTTATTTAAAATTTTTATCTTAATATGTAGGTGATATATAAAATTAATTCATTGAATAGATTAACACTTCAATATTATAATCTTTGTAAGAGTTTACTTCACAATCTCCTTTTTTTAGATTTCTTACACTTGGTTTTCCATTGATGTAAATTATATGGAAATTTTTAATAAAATATTTAATTTTATTCTCCTATTTTTATTCATTATATATTTCAATTGAGAGTACAATTTTTAAACTCTTTGGTTCTTAAAATTAATATAAAACGTTTTAAAATATAGGACATCATTTCTCTATTCATTCATAAATCTTTTTTCTTAAAAATCATATATTGTAAAAAAATCAAAAATGTTTTATTTAGCCTTATAAAAATGTTTTCATAAAATAAATTTTTACCAATTTATTCCTTTTAAATTTTTTTTAAAATCAATCTTCTTATAAATGTTTGAACAAGGACATTTTATATCTTTTTACAATTTAAAAGGGGTATTATTTTTGTCTGGTATGACAAGTATGGAATTACTAATCATCATATATTCAAAACACACATTCATGTTTCTTATTATATTTTTATATAAAATTATTTTAAAAGTTATATTAAAAGAAAATTATTTTCAAAAAATTAAAAATGACAAGGATACTTACCACAAGAATGTTTTTAATGATCTTTTTTATTTTATCAATGAAAAAAACCATATTATTACTCTAATGGGTATTAATCATACTGATACCATACTTATTATTCCTTTTGATTATTTATTATTATTTTAACCAAGTATAGTATCAAAATTCACATCCTCTATTCATTTTCCTAGTAATTTACATCCCCATTAGTTATTCACGTTATAATGATCATTGAACATTAAATTTCCCTGAAATATACACATAAGTTTCCATTGATATGATTATTGACTAAAGAATATACCATGTTAACATATGGTTATTACTTTGAAAATTATTTGATTATCTAGGGGAATATGGGTAAATATTCATTCTTTATATAACAAATCTTGATAAGGCACATAGTTTATGAATTAATTCAATTATTTGATATATTAGGAATGCTTTAGATTAGTATGACATGGGTTGTGGTCCATTTCATGTAATCCCCTCAATGAATCAATAGTATCATGGTACAAAATAGTTGACTAGCCTCAACAAAATGCATTTATACCAATCAGTTTAAAACAATCTTTGGGAATTTCTTGATTATAATGGTTATGTGTACCTGGGAAACATTGAACCCAATAATTAATAATTATCTTCATTCAGATTAAATTATCATTATCCATGAGATTTTTACTATGATAATTATCTATCGATGCATTTCATTCTCAAATTATTGATTAAGCATAATGGTTTTCAGTTATTTACGTTTCCATAGTGATTATGACTTGTCCAGTTTTTTAAATAACATGTGTTCTCTGTTATTTGCATTTCTATAATGATAATTCCTTATCCAATTATTTAAATCACATGTGTACATAGTTATTTACCTGAACAAAAGGATTTTTATTTCTCCCATTATTTAAATGTAATGTGTTCTCATCTCATTACCATTCCATTTTGATTATGCATATTGATTTATTATTTATTCCATTGTACTTGACCCTTACTAATAATTTGAGATCAAATTTATTTTTCTTCCTTTCCTCATGATTCCATGAAGTGTGATAATAATTATATTCAGGGATATTCTATATGGAATAATGTTATTTTTGAAAAGAAATTATTTTTTCATTTTTGTATTCAAATTTCATGACCCATCAAAGAGGGTCCCATGTCATGGCTACCTTAAGACCACCTCTAACAGGTCAGGGGCTAGAAAATATAGCTAAATAGATATATCCTACAAAGGGGATAAATTTTCAAAAGTATATGCGCACACGTACACATATCCATTCCCAAAATACTGAAGTGTAAAAACACTAATTAGAAAATGCATGTAAACAATAAGAGACCAACCATAGAGTACGACATTAGGAAACTGGAAAGTAAAGAAGGCTAGAATACAAGCCCAACAAAAGAAAGAAATTGTAAAACTGAACACAAAAGTTCTTAAAACTCATCTGCAGAAAACCCTACCTAAAGGGTAGGTGTAGGAAAGATGTATAAAGCCTTTGAAGCACACCGTGTCTATCTGATCACTCTAAGAAACACCTTCTCCTATCCCACCGTTAACTTTTTCAATGTTATCGATCATCTGTACAAGACATGACATGAGTGGAGAAACCCCATGTAGGGGTGAGTAAAAAATACTTAGTAGGACACCCCAAACACACAATGTAATACCACTAAGAAATACATGAAGTGTACCACAAAAGAAATAAAATAAGTATAAAAAAAGAAAATACACAAAGTACAATCATCTCTACACAGGTATATGTTTGTAACACATATACAACGGATATCTATATATACTCATAACTATCCATAAGGTAAATAGGTAAGTCAAAACCAATCATCACTATAGAGTTATGCTAATTTGGGCCCCACCCCAAGAAGAAAAAAATGGTGAGATATCATAACATACAGAGAGGGGATCCTTCATAGTTAATACCAACAACCAAATATATATTTTCCTGCATAATATGGGATCTTTATTAGATAATAACAACAACCCTACTGATGTGACTCGTAAGTAGGTGATTCTACTCCCAGAATACAAACAACCCTACCGATATGGCCTAGTTGATGTATGACTAATTCTATATGCTTAGAGGTCATGTAAATTACCAAAAAACTCCATAAGGGTTGATAGAAGATCTTTATAATCCTATAGATGGATACCACAACTATATCTAGGACTTGGCCACTAGAGGGTATATCTATCTAGTGATGTGAACATAATACAATACCAAACCCTTGAGGAATGAACAATTCGAAACACTATACATATAATGGGAAAATCTGAAACCCTACCAAGCCATCTCAAAAGTACCACCTCATCTTAATGTTTTCAACTCCATATAAAAATCTTCAAATGGACCTTTTGTTGGAATGTTACAACCATTTTAGTGTAAATTTTGGATCCGGGTCCGACCCGCACTATAGGAATAAAACCATTTCCTGGTGGTTTTTTTTAAATAGTGGCGGTTTAAACCCCCGCCATATGGTTCTATGTAATTTTTTTTTAAATCACTGCTAAAATGTGTGTTGGCATATAATAGGCAGTGGTTTTCTAGATTTATCAGCAGTTTATGGGAATCGTCTTAGTTGGTGCATTTTGTGGTGGTTTAAATGGTTTTAGCAGTGACCGCCACGAAAAAAACTCATTTCGTGTGGGGGGACCACCGCTAAAACAATTAAAACCATTGTGAAATACTAAAGTAATATGAAAACTATTTAGTGGCGGTAAAAACTGATAATAATAAAATATCAGTTTTTTTAGGGAAAATGACCACTAAAACCATTAAACCCACTATGATATAATAAAGGAATACAAAAACTGTTTATCGGCGGTTAAAACCGCTACTAAATTATTTTCTGTAGTGCCGGTTTTAACCTTTGTGGATAGAAAGATACCATAATTTTAGTGGAAATTAAAACTTCCAATAAATATATTATATTTATTTTTCGGTAGTTAAAACTCCCTCTAAAGGTAGATTTACAAAAAAAATGCAGCTAATACAGCAAGCCCATTAATAATACCCTGAAAAAAACATTCCAATAGATATAAAATTTGAAACATCATAACCACTACACATCTCAACCCATGATCTCATGTAAATAACTATTGAATCCAATGAATAATAAGACTACATCATACACCACCAAAAAAATTGGAGAATTACCACCATAATAAACTCTTGAATATAATAGAAAGATAAAAAAGGAGTGATGAGGAAAGTGAGGGATACAAAGAATCAAAAAACATCAATCTAAATGATCCAATATGATCCATGTGGTTTGGAACACCATGGGAGGTGACTGGGGAAGGGGATGATGAGTAAGGGTCAACTACGAATTAAGGGAAAGTATAAAATTCAAACAAGGATGTAATAAAACTCATATTTATAAGTGAATCACACTAATCTCTAAAAAACATTATTAATATCCAAAACTCATTTGGTTGGTTAGGTAAATGTGTGATCTAGAACCTTCATTGTCATTTTACCTTTTTCCTATTTTAAAATGGATGTTGGCCTCCCACAAATCATAGAACATGGAGTGGTCTAAGCCCTAGTGGTCCTTCTATATTCCTCTATGTATTGAATCCATTACCTAGTTCCCTGTTCCAAAACATTTTACCCTCACCATGCCCATGGCTACAATGTGGTGAGCATGGATTTTCTATTTTGGACACTTGGTCCTCTGATATTCCATTCCCACCCAAGGGAATTTCAAGATTCTCTTGGTGCATATGAAAACAACTAGGAAAACACAAATAACACCATGTCATTCCCAAGTCATGGTTATATATCCCATTTAACACAAGTGCATTCCCAATATAAATTTACCTCCTTAATATCTAGACAAGTCATTTAACGAGTCATTGTGGCCTTCAAAAGGCTAAAACACCACCTCAAACCTCAAAATCACTACAAACCTTTTTCTAAACATCCCCAAGACTAGATAATTCCCAAAAGGAAGTTTATAAAGGGTATGTACCATAACAGTCATTCTATTTTTTTTGGTCTCCCAATTATTTCTCAATTCTATGTCAATGTGTTCATATTTTCACCATAATTATTAGAACAATGTGGGGATTGATTCCTATTTTCATGGGATAAATAGTGATTCCTAGATCTCCTATCTCAAACACAACCAAAAAACCAATATCAAATCCCACACTTTTTAGTGACTGGGTTTCTTCATTCACATTGGTTTTCCATCCATAGGGTTGGCATCAAGACATGTTTATTTCATTTTAAACATTAGTTTAAACTACATTAAACCTCATATAATAAGGTGTTTTTCAAATGATATTAAACTATAGAATTTTTTTTTTCATTTTCACATGATGTTAAAATATGTAATTCATGGTCCATCTTGTAATACTTGAAACTTCTTAGATTATTCTACCTAGTAAAACATGTCTTCCCTTATATATTATCAAACTCTAGATAAGGATCCTTAGCATGTGGTTCGTCATCCATAAACCAATGTTATTTAAAATTGACTCTTTCCCTAGGAAGGAGCCTAATATGAATAGGGATATTATATAAACACTATATGTGGATTGATTCATGATGTTTCAATATATGTAATGATGTTTGGGTCTCCTATAATAGGCCTTGGTGAAATTTATAATCACACTGGTTATACCATAAAGGCAAGACCCTTCCTCATTCACATCAATTTGTTTATTTCTTTCTCACATAATGGTTCTCATACATCTGATCCTTCTCCTCTTATAGAGGAGACAAATATTTATAGAGGAACTTTTCCAAGACCTATAAATGGTTTGATTCCTTTACTATAGGATCTGTTTTTTATCCTTCATCCATGGGTAACAAACCAAATTAATTTAGGAAAAATGAATCATAAAACATGATTCAGGACAAAAAGGAATTGACATATATGGTGCATACAACACTCAAGAAATCAAGACATAAAATTATATATCAGAAATCAATAAATTACATAAAAGGAAACATGATAAACCAAGAAAATGTTAGTTCATGAAAATGTTTGATGCCAACTACGTTCCACACATGATATATATACAAACTGATTGTTACCATATTTTTCCAGCATTTCAACAATCAACTAATCACAGTCTGATGATGAAAAAAGCTCTTCACCCTCTCCGCCTCCATCTCTACATCCTGCCACCACTTGACAGAACATTATATTGAAAATTAAATATTTTTGTATTTTTATATTTAAACATAAATCTAAAAAAAGTCTTCAAACTAAATGATTTTTAATTTTTTTTATTTACTTTCTCACCACCAGTTGATGCAATACCACTAGGGGAATATCAGGTCATCTTATGATATAAACCAATCAATGCTTTTTACGAAGCAGATATCTAAGCCCCCTAGTTGTGAACTGTGTTTTTTTAGAGAAACAATCTCTCATTGAGTCTCTTGGGGTAAACACTAACTATAAATAGGATTAGATCTAGTTGAAATTCCTGGTGGCCTTCCAAATACATTAGACGGTATGGGTCCTAATCCTATCCCCTGAACTCTACAATGATTCTCTTTCCCAATGACTTTAGTAACCTGGTCATCCTCAGAGAGTGAGTATCACTTCAAAGGATTGGCATCCTAAAATTAATTAATTTTTACCTAAAAATAAAATAGTAGTCATATTAGGGTCACTATATATTAACATAATAAAAACTGATAATAAGTTATTATAATGAAAAATTAGTTCATACCCCACCTTCTTTGGTGGGCTCATTAAGAAAACTTCCATCAGATTTTTGGTGAACATTCGACCACACTTCTGTTTAGGATACTTTAGGCCCTAAACTATGTTTTTTTAAGGTAATACTTTGGTCAAAGACCAAAGCACAATGTATTGATATGAAAAAGATTACAATGTCATATCCTCTTCGTATACATGTAAAAATGTAAAATGATATTATTATTGTAATATATATTTATATAAAATCTGCATCTCATCCTGATATCTATCAACAAAAACATTCCACTACTCTTTGGATACCCCATTAGGTAGCTTTTCAGGCATCTGTTGAGTGGTCAATGAAGTATTGTTGATATCTCCCCACAATCTCCATTTAAATTCTTTCCATTTTTTACAATATTTTTCAATGTCCACATTCACGATATCATATCAGCAACTGTAAAGTGGAAAAACATCTGTACATAGAAATTATTTTGTCAAATATTAATAACATGACATTCAATTCAACTATAATGTATTAAAATTACCATTATTTGGGAATCTAAAAAATCATTTTTCTAACTTGTAGGCATATTTCTCCAATCATCATATGAAATAGGATGGGAAATAGGCTTTGTGGCCAACTTCTCTAAAATCTGGAAAAGTAATCTTCTGGAATCATCTGTAGGGACCCCATATGAATCAAATGGGACAACTATCTTCTCACTGGTTAGATTCCATACCTCTAAAATTTTTATATTATTCTCCACAGTTTCATTTATCCATCTTTAAAGAACAAACAACTATTATAAAAAAGTACAATAATTTTATTCATATTAAATTCTGTACCAAGAAAAGTCACCCTACAGTATTCCTGTGAGGAACTAGAAGTGGTGTGTTGCTCCCCCACTACTGAGGCTTCGGAAGCGGGAGGCGACGACTGAGCTACTGAAGGGATGATCATAGAGGGTGCGGGAGTTAGTGTAGGGTGGGTGGTGTAGGGGGGAAGGCGGATGGTGGCACAAATGTCGTAGGGAAGGAGATAGATGAATCTTCAACTTTCATAATGGTCAATGAAATAGTATATCACTTCATCTTTGGAATTCCTGTCATTTAATCAAATAAAAGTATGTTTAGAACATATATTTCAAAAAACATGCAAAAAAAAATTAATAAAGATAACATATACACATTACTAACAAACAAAATATACAAAAGAATGATAATGAATATTAAAAAAATTAAAACACATAACTATTAATAAATAGTGAAAGAGAATCATATAAACTAGTTGAAATAATATATAAATATGTTAAATATTTGGGAAAAGTCTATGATTAGATAAAAAAATCCTCGAAGACATTTTTTATAGTATCCCATGGTGGTTATCAGGTAGAAATAATCAGATAGAGGAATAGAACATCTAATAAAATT
This sequence comes from Viscum album, assembly GCA_963277665.1. Classification (NCBI taxonomy): domain Eukaryota; kingdom Viridiplantae; phylum Streptophyta; class Magnoliopsida; order Santalales; family Viscaceae; genus Viscum; species Viscum album. The sequence continues at coordinate 330,029,797 of OY728150.1, read as the reverse complement.
GAAAGATCTAAACAACACATCATAATAAATGAGTGGAAAGCTTCATAAAATCTATGATATACAATGAATATAAATTTGTACGATGAACCTCATGCTTTATAGTGGAATCCTCCCTAATCCTATTGAATAGAGGTTTGTCTGATACTTGCCCCCACCGAGTCTGTGCACTAGAACTAGGATGTGATATCACCCAAGTACAACAAAAAAACTCTATTTACACACTTCACACTAAATAAAACCATATAAAAAATAATTATTTTGGTAGTTTGGATTATTCTATACATCTACGGGAGAATACTAAAGACATTTTCATTTTAAAAGATACAAGAAATTACAAAACACATCACTCACATCCAATCTATTATAATGTCTCAAAAAATTAATCTAGAAACTTACAGTATTCACCATAATCTGACATAAAAACTAATTTGGGCAGAGCAATTAGATAAACTATTCTGGATGGGAAAATAACCACAAATTAGACTATCAGTATTTAAATCGTTTATATCAACAATTTAAATTAAAAACTATAATTAATTACTATAAATGGTTAATATGGAGTAAGAGGTAAGGATCTCAAACCAATGAATATAATAGATAAAAGTACAAGTAGGAAAAACCACCTTCATGATTCAAGATCATATGTAAAGAAAATTTATATGTGGTGTAGTGATTGTGACTAAGATAACTAAATAGTACTAGGATAGAGCACTACATGACCTCATTTTCAACTCTCGATAACCAAAGACTGGAGAATAGCATCGGTGTTCTAAGAGGACTAGTGGGATTTGATTTACCCAATTTAATTAATAAACTAAAATATAATAAAACTAACATCATCTAAATAGAGATAATTCCATATGATAAATATTTACAAATCATATAAAGGTCAATAGTATAAAATGATCCCTAAAACCTAAGGATAAATGAAAATAACAATCTCTCATCTTCATTTACAACACTAAATGGAACACGAGTCATACAAAAATCAACCAGGCTTAGAAAATACAATTCATCTTAAGATGTTCATGTACCTATAGTTACCCAAAAAAGAGACCCATAAATTTCATGTCCCCCTATGTGTATATGATGGGTGTGAGCATATAATACCAAGTAATAAACCACATAGTTTCTAACTTATATGGAATATACTTACATATATTCCTTATATCAATATAAACATTTATATATATTTATATAAAAATTACTTTACAAATGGTTATCAGTAAAAACATAGAAGCATCAGATAATGGAAAACATCATAAAAAGAATCAATTATAAATAATAAATCCGTATAATGGGAGGGACAATACCTAACAAAATTTCATTGATTCTATGCTTGGATATGATAAATCAAGTCAAGGAATCCATGATTCAATTCCCATCTAACAAATATCATAGCAATACCTCTCATGGTTGAGTCATGAGAAAATTCTTGTATTTTTTGGAAGAGGAAGGTGTATACAAGAATCAAGGACCTATCATCGCATAAATTTAGGGATAGGTGAAAGGGGTATACAAAATTAAAGTCTTTGTAATCCCATCCCATTCATCAATCTCCAAATAATACATACCAACACTCAAGTTATACAATGGAAAAATACCCCTTCTAACATAATCATTATTTAACAAAATAATATCCATGGTCAAGGTAGCATTATTATTTTTACTAATCAACATTCATAGTATAAAAAAGATAAAACAAGCTCAACATATCAAAGTAATAGTCATTCTTAAGAAATAATTCCATTATAATGAATCTAATGCTCAACAAAACAAAATGTATAAATTATTGAATATGATACATTAACTATAATATCAATAAAACATAATTCCATGTCACACAAGATCACAACGAAAAACATGAATAAATAATGAATATTATATTATAGAATCCAAACAGGTATAAAAACATCAATCCAAACAAAATAAGGTTATAACGATACATTCTCTTCATTCTACTCTAAATTCCAATTATACATGTCATATATTATTGGATGATGAGTAATTCATGGTTCCCCAAAATATATCCAAAAAGGATCTATCTTTATCCTAGGAAGTTACAAGTGTGCAATAGTAAAACTATACCTAAGATAAAATATGGTATTTTTCATAACCAATTTTATAAACTACCTCTGAAATGGGTGAGGTAGAAATGTGCGGCAAGGTGGCACGGCGACAGGGTGAAGAGGCATGACGAGGCGACGAGGCGGAAAGGCAGTATGACGGTGAGTGTTTCGGGGGTCTCTAGGGGGGGTCTTGTGGGGGTCTGGGAGAGAAGGGGTAATGGGGGGTGTTGGGGTTGAAAAAAAAGGTTTTAGTTGTAGTTTATAAAAAAAATAGCTAAATCATTAATAAAAAATTTAGCAGCAATTTAGTAAACTTCCGCAAACAGCTATTAATGTTGTAGTGCCGGTTCAACACGCTAAATTGACCCGGTATGATCGACCCGAACAGACCTAGCCCAATGGCCCTTGTCCGGACTCACATTATGGGCCTAGAATGCTACAATCAGGTCATCTCCCTTCTCCCACTTGCAGCCAACCCAGCCACGCCCTCCAGGTCCACATGGCGCCACCTCAATCAACGCGAATGGCCACCGAGTCTGATAGCCTCCCCTACGGCCTCCACCATCACGGGCTCCACAAGAACCCCAACGGCGTACACCAAAAACCCCTCAAAACTACTCCAGCAAAAGGCTCCTACAAAATACCACATCTACCACCATCTTGTTCTCTTCCATTGGCCGCCCCATTTGTGGAATTTCTTCCTCGCACTCACCTTAGTGCTCCACCTTGTATGAACCCCCATTGGGCCACTTGTTGGATCATCCACTAACCACACTATCGATGGCCCACTGTCACCCTAAAGCTCAAACTAAACCCCCTTGATCCACTACTCTAATCTCCATTGTGTGACACAATAAGATGATGCCTTATCCTATTTTTTTCACCTTCACTATCGCAGGTCTATAGTGTTGTTGCAGTGTCGGTTCCCCAGTCTCGAATCGTTGAGCCATAGATCGAAGGGGTGAAAATCCTCAGTTCATATTTCATGAAGAATGGGGAATTATAAAAGGTTTGGGGGAGGTAAAATAAATCACATGACAACTGAATGAATTTATCTTTAACATTTTTCATTTTAGACATGATTCATTCTTATTCATAGGATCATGAAGAATGAAGCAACACTGAGATCAATTTCCAAAATAAATATTTGAAAGCATAAACCTATCCTGAAACTGATAAACCTATAGATCAAAAAAATTTTGGTCTCAATTTATCATTTCAATTTAGAATGAGTAATTAATCATAAAAAAACAACACCCTACCTATAATTTGGATCAGTCATTGATGAAGGATGTAGATGCATTGTCATCATTCATCAATCAGTTTATCATCGATCAAAGTTCTAATCTCTGATCTATCACCATCATCGAAGAACCTACTTCTCATTGTCTCAAGAGAATTATGGGGTTATGTTGTAACCCTAAATTCATGACAATAGTCTTCATCTAAAATAAAACTAATGATGCATCAAAATAAAATATTTTTGTTAAATATTTTTATGATGTTTACATCCAAAACCAAAAATTCACTACCAACTCATGTCAATTGATATTAGGCCCTAGATAAGGTACATTTGATTTTCTAAACACAAATGTTCCCTCTAATTTCTGATATGGGATCTTTTTTAAGAGTTATTCATCATTTATCGGGAATAATGTTCGTACATGCTATTAAAAACATAATAGCATTCAATGAATCATTTCTAGCACATCGGGACATAGAATCCCAATTCATCTCATTACCTAGTCTCAAAATTTTCCCAATTTATATATAAAAAGAAAGGATAAGAAAATATGAGTCATTACCGTCTCCCAACCTTAGGAATTTACATCCCCAAAAGCCAAAATAGGGTATAATAAAAAAAATGATGTGGGTGATGAGCACGAATATGAGCCTCCTGCTACCAAGTGATCTCCTAGTGATTCTTGAGTGTCCAAAAATGTGCACTAGAGGAATAGACATCCCATTAAGGATCTTATCCTATTGATATTTAATCTCCCTTGATTACTCTGCAAAATTCACCCCATCGTCAATGTCCATCTCACACCAGTCGATGATGTAAGATGAACCATGCACGTACCTCCTCAATTTCAAGACATGGAAAACATCATGCTCCCAGTGTAATCGTGGTGGTAGATCTAGGTAGTAATCCACCTCACTAACTCTATAAATAACATAAAAAGGTCTAATGTATGTCAGAGATACATTCCATACTAGCCAAATATTCATAATTCCCATCGAGATGAGACCCAAAGGAACACATGGTATCCATACTTAAACACTAGATCCCTTCGTCTCATGTCGTCATATGAATTATTCCTCATTTGTGTAGTCCACATATACTCTTGGATGATCTTCACCTTCTTAGTGGTAGCTCGAACCAACTCCAGACCCATGAGTGTTGACTCTCCTGGGTCATTACAACAAAGTGGTGACCTACATGTCACCCGTCTAAGGCCTTATATGGTGACATACCAATGGTGTAGTGGTATTTATTATTCTATGAAAACTCCACCAGTGGTAGGTGATCCTTCTAGCTATGATTGACGTCTATATTGTTGGCCTGTAATATATCTTCCAGAACCTGAATGGTTTTGTTTTTTGGCCTTCCTTCTGGGGATGAAACACCTTGATCAAGCGTAACGGATCCCCAAACACATCTTACAATCCCTTACAAAAGCTGGATGTGAAATAAGCATCATGGTCTAAAACAATTGTCTATGTAACCCAGTGAATCCAAACTATCTATTTCACGTAGAGGCGTCCCATGAACTCCACTGAAATATGATCTTAGATATGTTGGAGGTAGGCCAACATAATGATTTGGTCAACAATCAACTATACGATATTGTGTCCCATTGATGTGCTTGTGTACACCCATCACAAATCCCATCGATATCCCACATCACATCTACATTGGAACCTCATGGGGTTAGGTCAATCCTGCTAGAACCAGGTGCTCAAACATCACTTGATGACATGATGAGGCATCTAGCAACAAAATCTAACATTGCCTTCTTCATCAACATCCAACAAAATTGGTGTCAAAGTTCCTGGTTCATATTTTGCACAACCAGATGTACCACGAAATGGGACATGTGGAAATCCCCCAAAATCTGATCCCACAACTCTGCAAGTAAAATTGTGATCCCTCTAAAAATAGTGATGTTATCCCCAGCTATCAAATATTTATTAGAGACATTCCTTGTAGACAATTATGCTCATTGGGTCTAGCAGTTGGTATCCACATGCAGTGCATCCCAGACTCACTATAAGTCTGGAGGGGTGACAACCATCGACTGGTGGTAAGTTACTCCATCTACATCAACAAACGATATCTATAACGTGGCCAATTACTCTGATGCCTCACTCGGAAACTACAATCTAGATCTCCTACTAAGATCTCCTTCTACCATTTTCCCCTTCAAAAGATTATAGTCAATCTCAATATAATATTCTAGGAGGAGCTCTATCTATCACCTCTATATCATGTTTAGATCTTTATGAGAGATTATATACTTGAGACTATTGTGTTCAGATTAGTTGATAAATCTTTCAACCATCAGGTAGTGTCTCCACATCTTCAATGTGATGACTACCACCACAAGATCATGATCATGGGTCACATAATTCTACCCATGCTCTCTAAACTGGCATGAAAAATTATAAATCGCATATTTCCCCTATATTAGAATAGAACTAATCCTGGTCCCTGGTGTATCAAAGAATACTACATTCTTGATTCCCTTATATGGTAGTATCCTGAAGGGAGCACTCATAAATCGTAGCATTAGGTCCTGAAATCACTACTGAAACTTATATTTCCATATAAAAGGATTCCCATTTGTTTCAAAGTTCTAAAGGGTTTTGCGACACTGAAAATTTAGGTTACAAAACTTTGATAGTACATAGAGAAACCTAGGAAACTCCACAGCTCAATAAATCTCTTGGGTGGATCCCAAGCAAGAACATCCTCAATCATCACCAGATCAACTGCAAATCCAACCTCTAAAATGATGTTTCCATGGAAATGGACCTCTCAATTCAAGAACTAACACTTGTAGAGCTTCCAATAAATATAGGGATCTTAGAGTGTGCTCCTCCTCAGATGTCGAGTACACTAGGATGTCATCAATGATGACTACAATGAACCAGTATTAGTAAGGATAGAAGATCATGAAAAATAGTCCCATGAGAACATTTGGGGATTTATCCACTCCAAATTTCAACACCATGTACATTTAGTTTTTGTACCAAAACCAGAAATATTTATATGGTACATCCTCGTCTCAAACACATAGATGTTAATAACCTGGTCTGAGGTCATCTTTGAGAACTACCTCAAACCTTTTGTCTGATTGAAGAGTTCATCAATCCTTGGTGGTGGTTACTTATTCTTCACTATCACCTAGTTCAGGCAGTTGATGTCCACATATAACTTCACACTTCCATCTTCCTTCATGGAAAACAAAACATGGGCTGCCCAGGGTGAAACACTATGTCTCATAAATCCCTTCCTCTGCAGGTCCTCTAACAGTAAACTCACCTCCCAATGCTCTGTAGTATCCATATGATATGAAGACGTATATCAATGTATTCATAGGGTATATATCAAGTATAAGTCTATATCTATACGGGGAGGTATATTGGAATGATAATCAAGAAAGCTGTTCTCATTCTTCACCACCACTAAAAGAAACTGGGGAATTCTATCATCCAAAGCACTGAGGGCGAGGATGGCCAACTGATGAAGAATTTTCTATACCCTCATATAATTAAGTTCATTCTACACATCATGTGTTTACTTTACAGTAAAAAAGGAAATCCTAGTCCCACCACTATGGACACACATCACTCTGCATTTAAAAGAGTCAATCTGAGCATGAAATGCGGATAACCATTCCGTACTGAGAATCATGTCGTATGTCCTCGACGCTACTACAAAGAGAACCCAACCAAAATGCTCTCCTCCAAGATTAAGCTCACACTATTGGCACCAATGTGTGATCACCAAATCCCCTCTTGATGGAGTCTCTAAACATAAGGGTTTAGTCGACGATTCAAGAAGAATCTCCGAGCCTGGAATAAGGTCCACGTAAATACAAGAATGACTAGAATTTGTATCTCTCAAAACTGTTTATAGGGTGGAAAAGACACATATCCTAACTATAATCATCCCTAGAACTTCAGGGTCATAATCCTTCACCACTTGTTGCTATCCTCATCCATATCCAACAGCCCCTTCACCTGGTGTGGACCTCTTGGGGTTGGTGGTGGTAACACATCAAACCTCAATCCACCTCCTATTACTCTACCTATTTCTATAACATGTATTACACCCTATGGAACTCCATTATAATTTTTCCACCTGTACCCCTGTGGCACCTCAACCGTACCCCGGTCATCCATATGTCAAGCCAGGAAATCTCGAGCCAGATCCCCCTAGCTGTCGCATGTGTAAAACATCATATCTCTTGGTTAACATGAGCTTCCCTCAGATCCCTTAACCACTAAATCATTATGATGGGTTCATACCCTAAAGTTACTATCCATATTGGATCTCTATGACCTCCATAGGCTACCTACTAACAAATAAACAACTACCATGTGCATGCTAGTAGCTCCCACAGCTGGTGTCTTCTCTTCTAGAATGATCTCCACTAGTATACATTGGTCCAGTACCACAGCATATGTAGAAATTCCATGGGACATAGTGGATTCACTAATCTTTTGGTGTAGTCCCATATCAAATGTTTGAGCCCTGAATAATCAGTCTCAAATCATATTTGTGGAGTAGGGATAGAGATCAGTAAACCTCGATGAGTACTCTACCATAGTTTGAATTCCCTATTTTATATGTAAGAACTTATGGATGTGCACAGACAACAACATTCCTATAAATAACTCTTCTATTAAGATATCCTCAATTTCTTCCCATGATAGAGTCTCCTCATCAAGTGTCTTGGTCACTAAGCTTGAAAATCTCCCCGTTGAGCCCTGATTAAAACATGCTGCTATGACCACCATCTTGTCAGAAGGTGTCCTCACAAGTTGGAAGAAACATGTAACTACATTCAACCAATCCTCGTCTACCTAGGGTTCTAACTCACCTTGAATCCATGGAGTTCTCTACCTATTAAACTCATTAAATTCACTTATCATCTGTAAATTCTTAACCGGTAGCACTGGGAGTAACAATTTCTCAATTGATGGTGGAATCGCTAGTAAATCGCCCGGAGGTGCAATCTCTGGTACCTGGAGTATCTATAGTAAAGATCGCTCTACCGATGCTTCATATCTAGGTGGATCATTCTTGTGATTATGCAACAGAACCCTAACCCATTCTCTATATAGAGGCATCCATGAATAAAACACGATAGATCACGGTCAATTGTGTATATCTAGAGAGATGAATCAAGAAGTACATTGAAAACACAACACATTTATATATGGTGAAAATACCATTTAATTCCATGAAAACAGTTCTTTCATGTTCTAATTCAAAACGCTAGTGTTCAGTGTCATAGTGTATTCATACAATGTTTGATTCAACAACATTGTAGTCCCCACCATGAAATCCAAACAAGAAACACTTAAAACTATTTTCCCAAACCAAACTCACAAAATCCCAGTCCTTAAGTAGATCCATAACCTCCTCTGATACCTCTCTAACATGACCCATCCCCGAGGGGCCCATGTCGTGGCTACTCCATTCCCAGATCTAATAGCCTAGGGGCTAGAAATTAGTGCCGAGTAGGCATATCCCAAAAATGGGATGCATTTTCCAATGTACATGTACACACACACATCTCCATGCCCAAAATACTGAAATGTATAAACTCTATGTAGAAAATTGAATCATACACTAAGATACCAACCATAGAGTATGATAGTTTGAAATTGAAATGTAAATATGGTCAGAATACAATCCCACCAAAAGAAAGAGTCTATAAAAGAGAACACACAAGCTCCTGAATCTCATATGAAAAAAACCCTACCTGAGGGGTAAGTGTAGGATAGTTGTTTGAAGCTGCAAGAGCACACCTCTTAAGTTTGATATCTCTATACACCACCCAGTCTTGACCCACCTAGAACTCTGTAAAATCGTCAATCATCTCCACAAGACATGACACGCGCGGGCAAATCCTGTGCATGGGTGAGTAAAACAATAGTCAACAGGACACCCCAAAACCTCAAAGGAATACCAGTAATAAATACATTAAGTATACCACAAATAAAATAAAAAAAATACCAAAAAGGAAATACACAAAGTATAGTAAGATCTAAACATGTATATGTCTGTAACTCATATTCTATGGATATCTAGATATACTCAAAACCATCCACAAGGTAAAAAGGTAATCATAACCAATCACTACAATAAGGATCCCCTAATTTGGGCCCCATACCAAGAGAAAAACATTGGTCAAAGATCATAATATAAAGAGTATGGATCCTTTATAGAGAATACCAACAACCAAATCTGTAATATACTACAATGTAGGGGATCCTTCTTAGAGAATACCAACAACCCTACTGATGCAGAATATAATGTAGGGGATCCTTCTTCTAGAATTCGAACAACCCAACTGATATGGAAAAATAGATGGAGGAATGACACCATGTGCTCAAAGTTCACATAAAATCCTAGAAAATTCCATCAATGGTGATAGTGGTTCGCTACAGTATAAAGGATGGATTCAATAACTCTATCCCAAACTCAGCCTCTAGAGGTAACTACTATCTATTGATGTGGGTGTAGTGTTGTATTGATCCCTTGAAGAAATAACCAAGGGAAAATCTCCACCTATACAGGTCTGATCGACCTGACTCAGCTGAGTTTGGCTAACTTGACATGAACCGGCCCAATGGGCCCGATTCGGTTCGACCCGCTAGACCACTAGACCCAGCTTGTCGGGCCTCGAGAGCATCCTAGTCCATCCATCCTGGATCACTACATGTGGGTTGACCCCCTTCTCTAGCATGAGTCTGACCCAACCACATGCTCCCAGTCAATGTGGTGCAGCCATGGCCAATGTGAACAGCCACTGCGTCTGCCAACCTCCCCTACAGCCTCCGCCACTACGGGCTCAAGGAAGACCCTAGTCACATATGCTAGCTCACACAAAACATGACTCCAGCCACAGACTCACACATAGTCGTTCCTAGAATTCTACCTCAGGCTCCACCACTGGACACCTATCAGGCATCCCGTCCTCCTCACGCTCCACTAGTTCTAGCCTCAGTGGGGTTTTGTGCAGGATCTACAGTTGCCTGCCCCACTAGCAGCCTGTTGTCTACCTTGTGCTTCGCCTGAACTGTTTAGAGTCGTTTCTCCAATCTCCACCAATCACCACCACCTTACAACACTTCATGGATCTTCCATGGATGATTTTCATCATGCATTTTTTGTCACACCTTCGTGGGGTATTTTTAGTGTAAGATCCCAGGCCTGAGATCATTTTTCGGCAGATCAACGGTGTAATGCTACTCGGTTCATATTTCATGATGAACAAGGAATGCAAGAATTATTAGGATAGAGAAAATAAAGCACATGAACATGAAAATAATATATCTTGTCCTTTTTTAATTTCATCCTTTATACTTTTATTTAAGTAGGATGATGGAGATCAAAACAACACAGGGATCTATCTCCCATTTAAATCCTTGAAATCATAAACCCATCACACGAGAGATCAAACTATGGATAAACATGTTCATGGTTTGGTCTGAATTCATAATTTTGAATGGGGAACGAATCACAATGAAACAACACCCTTCTTGGAATTTGGATCAGTATTTGATGAAGGGTGAAGTTGCATTGTCGGTGTCCGTCGATCCGTCGATCTTTGATCTATGTTTTGATCTCTGATATATCATTGCTGTCTAGAAAACCTCCTTCTCTTTTATATAAGAATATCAAAGTTTATGTTGTAACCCTATATTCCTATCAAAAATAAACATTTAAAATAAAACTAACACTGCATCAAAAAAATTTCTTTAAATATTTTAATGACGTTTATGTCCAAAATCTACCTTTCATGGCCAATGTTAGGCCCCTCCTAAGCTAAAGTCACTATTCTAAATGCAATGGTGCCCTCAGATTATGGATCTAAGAACCCATTTAAGTCTTAGTCCACTTTTTTCTGGAAAACCGCTCATTCATGCTATTAAAAACAAAACACCATTCAAAAAATCATTCCAAAAACACCAATCCTCAAAATCACACACCATCTCAGTGTCTAGTCATATATTTTTCCAATTAATTTATAAAAAAACATGATAAAATCTAAGTCATTACAAAAATTTAACATGTGAATCATGTGTGCATAGATTTTACCAAGACTACTAAACTATTTTGTCCTTTGGGATGTGATTTCCCTATATCATATACAAATTTAATAGTAGTAAGTACCAACATTGGGATACTGGGGTTAATATTTCTACACATATAATGTCTTAAATAACCTTTCATTAAACCATAATAGGCGTACTCATTATTTATCTAGTAGAGAGAGCAGTAATCTTTTAATAATTTGTTTGTTATAGATCAGGAGTGACAGTGAGTCGACTTTGAACTTGTAGACAATCAATGGGATTAGTTGAGAGTGTAGTGATTTATATGAATGTGATTGGTAGTAAAATTAGAGTGATAGTTTTTCAATTATAATAATTATACAAAATCATGTGATTACTAGATTCTAGTACTTCATCTTTTCATCATTTTATGCTCCTGGGATTATCCTATTGTAAGTGAATTTTGTAAACTGTTTTGTGTCTCTCTTTTACCAACATTATCAATTCTTATATATTATGAGGGATATAAGTCTTCATAATAATTGTGGATCAATATAATTTGTAATGATCACTTAAATAAATCAACATATCCTAATTCCCCTAATATATTTAACTTTTTAGAGGATAAAAAGAGAAAGAGGACTAAAGTTCATTGAGTACCATAGATTCAAAACATATTATGGCCACACAAACGTACCCACATCTATTGTAGATGAAGTAATAACTTTAATATAAATGATTTGAATTGATTTCTCCATTCTGAATCAAGTTTGATAAATCATGTTCTATATATCATAGAAAATATCTCATCTATCACTCAAGGATGAAGTGAATTGACTTTCTTCCACTTGTCTCTATTGAAATCTATTTCATCAAGTAAATAAGTTAACACTAATTTGAGGGTTCCTATCCCTTATAATTATTATTCATCATTGATTATTTATTATTTTATTTGATATATGTCTAAAATATCCATTAGAACATTTCCATTAAGGTTTTTTCATCTTTAATTTCCTCCACTTTTGTCCCCTAGGATATATTATCCTCTTGTAAAAGCATGTTCTTATTTTTAAGGAAGATAATCCCACTACACATCTTTCTATTCACAATAGTTTTATATTTCCTCATACCAAATTCATCATCCTCATCACCATCTTGAATATTCTTGGGAAACTTTTTTTATGATTCCCAATCATTCCACATCAAAAGCATACAAGTTAAAGTTTACCTTTATACATTCATTTTTTATTTTTCTAATTTTAGGAGAGGAATGACATGAAGTCATTGACCACTTCTTATCCTTAATGTTCATCAATGGGGATATTCCTTATGTCCATGAATTTTTCTTGCTTATATTTACCAATTTCTATATCCTTGTTATAATTATTCCATATCCCAAATGAAATAATAGTGCAATGAACACAATCTAAGGAGAGATAATTTAGATTTTAATCCTTGAGAATAAAAATATTCGGGTTGAACTGAGGTGTAACTATAATTAATATATGTTTCATGATCTTAATTCCATCAAGGGATCCTCTAACAACATGAATATCCTTCATAATCATGTTAATCAATCAAAGAATGTACTAACAAAATCATTCAGGTACATCCTCCATTAGTATTATTTATTCCATAGAACCTCGGATTTAGCGTCTCTTACATATTATTTTTCATCATAGGTGTATTATATATTTTCCAATATATATTTTAAGGATTCATATGGAATCAACATAATATCTTTTATGTAGTCCAAATCTATCCCAAACACATTGATTCACTTAGATTCATTATTCATCTATTTCTAATATTTTTATTATAGGTATCCACTATATATAGATACTATGATAGTAGGAATGGAAGTTATGTAAACATACATGAATACTTTTATAAATTATTCTATAAATTATTGTTCCAGATCTAAAATTTGAAAAATATTGTGGAAAAATATCTAGGATCATGTATTACTTGTATAATTCAAAAATGAGTGGTTCTATATGTGTTTGACGATGTTTGGGATATTTTTTATAAAATTAGAAATATATAAATATTTTAAATAAATTATGGAGATGTGTGAATATTTTTATGTGGATTCAATTTATTTTATTACAATTGAATGATTATCACGTAACAAAATTTGACTCTCTATATTCGAGTTGTGTGGACAAGAAAATTATGTGGAGTTGCGTAAACATAACATCAATAGAGGTTACTTGTTTTACAGGAACATACAAGTTTCCTGAAATATTGTTCTTACCTATAAGTAGGTTGTTAATATTTCATCAAATTTTACAGATAAAGGCATAGATAAAGTATATAATCATTATTTTCATGTAACACTTATGTTAATTCATTTCATATGTGAATAATTTCTCTCTGATTGTCACTTAGAAGAATATTTTTTTGTTTATTTAACATGGGTTTGTGTGAACGTGAGTCACTCAAACATATTTCAATCATAAAGTAAGTTGCATGAAAGTAAACTGAGAAAAAGTTAGTTTTGTGAAACATAAGGGATTAACTAAGAATTATTGTGGTAATATGTATTTCATCATTTGGATAAAAGAAAAGCTTCCCCATATTAAATTTTTTTCTAGTAAAAGGTAATTCAACTCATCATAGTATCTGTTGAAGGAACGGTGAGGAAACATCAGTGGAGAGAGAGATGACCTTTCAAATAGTTATTTTTAAATGACATGGAATGATAATGATTCCATTATAAAATTTTAAAAAATCAATGGTCTTGGTTGTGGAAGAATTCATTTCTCCAAACACATTTGGTCATGAACATACATGGATAGTGACTCTATATCAAACATGTAGACAAGTTGGTGCTTATGGGATCTCAATAATTCATATCATCATGACTGTATTCTCCTATGATTAGTCCAATTTGGGTGAAGAAAATAAAATTTCTTATTTTCCACTTTTTATTTATTTATTGATTAATATTTTCTATGAAGGAGATAGTCGTTCCTACTAATAATGTAACAATATCATTAGAAAGGCTGATTTAAAGGAATTGACATGCATTGATTGACCCCATGGGGTATTTACCTTGTATGGGGCCAACAGATACTTGCCTAAAATTGTTTTTAGTCATATTAGTATATGATATCATAGTATAATATTAATCAAGGGAGGATCATGGTTTCTATTTGGAGATTATTCTATGTGTACAGAAAGAGAATGGTATTTATATTATTCTCTTGAATTTTTGTTATAAATTGAAGAGGTCTTCTTCTCAAGGAATATTACATCAATGGTTAGTATATCAGTTGACCTTATGGAGGTTGACATGATTGTTTCATGGTATCATACTAATAATGACTTTGAGATCTATAAATTGTTGTGTTTGTAATGTTTCTAGAAGAGATTTATTAAATAATTTCCTTTACCAGTAGTGCCAATGACAACCCTGACCATGAATGTGGTAACATTCGAGTGGTCTAATACTCATGAGAGAACCTTAGAAGAGTTGATGGTAAGGTTGTATTATATATTGATTATAACCTTACCGCATATAGGTAACAATTATAACCTATAGTATAATGTGTTAGGGGTTAGCCTTGGTTATTTTTATATAGGATGGGAGAGTTATCCCATATAGATATAGGATGATCAGTATGAATGAGAAAAATTATTTGACTCATGATTTAGATTTGGTTGTTGTACTGTATGTTCATAAATATTATCATCACTACCTATTAGGTGATTGTATTTTGTAGTATACTAACTATAACTGTTTCAATTTTATCTTTTACTAGAATTACCAAAACCATAGATAATGAAAATTGGTTAGGTACCAATAGTTATAATCTCTGATATGGAATATACCTTTAGAAAGGGAATATCATGGATGGTGTAGGAAGTAGAAAAACACAGTCCCATGCGGGATAGGGTTTTGGTATATCATGTGGGTTGATAATCCTCTTCATAAAGATTCATCATTGTAATGAGGAGTTTTAAGTTAGATATACCATTACATCCTTGGATATATATTCAATCCATTAAAGGGTAAAGTGAGTCAATTTTCTAACTCAAAAAAAGAGTTATTAGGGATAGCCTATATAGTGTGGAGTTTACAATTGATTCGTCCCAAGATAATGATGAGATACTTTGTGTTTTGGGAAAATTTATGGTCCCTCCAAGAATCCATAATGAGATAATAAGATATTAAATAGCATTGGTATTGGGTTTTCACTAGAAGCTTAACAAGATGTACCAAATCATCTAAAATATGTATTTATGACCAAGGATGATAAAGTACATAAAAACGTTTTCACCTGATTCTCCACATGTTAATAGGATATGGGTGAGAATTAGAGACCTGTAGGCCCTCTCTATTAGTTACCCATTATCACATGGAAATTATATAATGTGACAGAAGATTTTGTGAAAGGGATAGTGAGGTGACATTATGGAAGAAATGCGATATGGGTTATTTTGAATAGGTTAATGAAAGTAATTAATTCCTTACATATTTTGGAGGACCAATATATTGATAATATTGGAAGGTTTTTTATTTTAAACATATTTAATTTTCATGGTGATATAAGGGATTTTATTTCAGATCGAGATGCCTGATTTACATCATGCTTCTATAAGGGATCCTTGGAAGTGTGTGATAATCAGGTCTATTTGAGCATGACAAACCATCTGAAAATTGATTAATTACAAGAATATGCTATCTAGAATCTAGAGGAAATTTTATGATCTAGTGTCCTTGATTATAGTAGTTTATAATCTATTTTTATGCTCTTATCAAATTTTACATATAAAATAGTTATTAGTATTTGATTTATATTTTATTCTTCACGGACCTTTATTGATGGTTAGTTGATCAAATATTTTCTAGTTAGAGGTAGGGGTGTCTTATATCCTTGGAATGGGTATCATGTAAGAGATTTTAAATCATATTGGGTTGATCAGGGAGAAGTAAGGTTCTATGATAAGTAATGAGAAATCATATACAGGTCAGAGACTCTATCCTCTTGAGTTTTTGATTGGTTAATAGGTACTCTAGAAGATGTCTCCCAAATTGGGATTCCATCATATTTGGAGGTAGGGTAATATTGTACCCAAATATGTGGGGTATTTCTAGGTTTTCAAGAAGGTATATATTGTGTCTTATCAATGCACACTACATAAAAGAATTTATGATGCGCAAGATGTATTTCCTTTATGATAATATAAAATATTCCACTTCATTCATTGTCAAGTGTTCATTATTTAATGTTTCAAATATGATACTAAATTTTCATTTGATGAACGATTAGTTCCTAATGTGGGATGGAGTGAAAGGATATGATGTGAGAATATTCTACCTTTTATATGGGTGTAATGGCAGCATGTGAATAGTAAGGAGGAAACTTGTTGATGAACTAATATATGGTGGGTAGGTTGAAACTACCTACCTATTGTTTGGGATAAAAAATTTAACATATTTTCAAAACCATTTTCAATTTTATGGTTTTTTTTCATTAAAAGTTAATATAGTCTGGGGATGATGATCAAGGAAATAGACCAGGTGTAGATATAATATTTTTTATAGACATCACCATGTATGGAGTAACCTATACTAGGTAATGAGTGTTCTCAGTAGAGGGGCAGTATCCCCTATTGGGACATCAATTGTCTAATTAACCTAGTATGAGTACCATTTAGTGTACCAAGTACCCGATCAAGTTTTATGATGTACTCAATGAGTACCTATATAGGTTTTTTTAGAAAAATGTTTGTTTAAAATTAATAGACTAAATTTATTTTAAATATGAACCTCACTCTTATTTTTGGGCAACAACATGACATCCCACTCCTCTTATATCCCCTATATCCATATCTATGATTTATTTTGAATTTTTTTAGTTTGTATTTCTGTGATGTCTGTCCAATTAGATTTCTTAAGGTTTGTAAAACACTCATATTCTATTTTTTCCATAGTTTCTATTTTGATTTCGGTGTTCTTCACTAATAGTTTCCTAATTTAGTTAATTTTATAGATTTTTTGGAAACCATTGATTAATGTGAAATTGCCTCATGATATTAAATTATAAGGATTTTACTAGACTGATATTAGAGGTACCTAACATACATAATTATTTATACACATTTACATAATTTTTTTGATATTTTTTCAAACCAACCATGTGTAATAGAGCATAAATTGAATGAAATGGTTTTTTTATTTTCCTTCAAAGTAGGGATGTTTAAATAACTCCATAAATGGTTTCTTATATTATATATCTAGTTTCTATGAACACCATAGGCCCTATGGTTAATTTCTAGTGTGGAAATCATTGTATTTAGAAAAAATAGGGATGTCCCTTTGGTAAAATGTAATTTTTTATACCTTGAATAGGTTCCTTTAGAATAATTTCAGTAGAAAATGTGTGTGATTAAGAACAATTGACTTGGTGCCTAAAAAATATGTAATTTTTTTGTTTCCATATCAATAACTTATTTGATTGGATGATAAATGTGGTTTGTTATTGAAGAACCTATGTGATTTTTTAATTTTGAATGATGTTTTGTATATTTTTTACAATTACCCTTATGTTAAAGACTATTTTTGTTCTTCTGGATTATACCCAATCCATTAGAGTATGTTTTTTCTTCTTTTAGAATGTTGTTTTTTTCAGACCCAGGTTTCTAGAAATTGGATGTCAGACTGAGCAATACCAAATGAAAAAGGTGTAAGAAAGATAAAATATGTAATTTTTATATATTTGTTGATCGGGTGCACCATAGAATGTAGAGTCATTGGCATGAAGATCATGATATATCAAAAATGTTGTTTGTTAGAAAGAAGTTTCAATGTTTGAAATTCATAAGGTTGATGAATAAGTTGAATAAATATAGTGATGTTTGGAGTTTTAAAGTTCTCAAACTCAGTATCCTTATGTCAAACGGTGTTTTTCGAATATAAAAGTCTCATAATAATGAAAACTATCATGATAATAAATTTCCATTAAATAGAGAAATCATAATGATTGTATCGGTTCTCTATATAAAGACAAAGTTTTCATCAGATCTAGAAGTATTGATCCTAGAATTCATCAAAATTATGAATCGGTTATATCTTATATGGTTTGTATAAATTAAAAGTGTCTAGGTAGAGCCACAATTTAATTATTTCCACTGTATTGTAAAATCTATCACAATGGGAAATTTAATCATAATGAAGTTATATTAGACTAATTTTTAGGAGGAAAGAGTATCGGACTGACTCTAAAGAAGAAATTCAAATCATAATGAGTTTCTAGAATAAAGATAGATCATAATAGGTATAAAAGGAAAATAATATCATAATAAACATAGTATGATAGTACGATCATAATGAGAAGATAGAGAAATTCATATCATAATAAGTATAATAGAATTGTTAAATTGTAATAATAAGATGAAGAAAGTTATACCATAATGAGATGAAGAAGAAAGTCATATTATAATGGGTATAAAAAGAGAGTTACATTCGACTAATGCTGAGGAAGATCCATCATAATGAAGTCATAGTAGAATTAATTTGAGGATGTTACATCTAAATGAAGCTGAAGGATTTTAATTGGACTGAACCTGTGGATGTTACATTGGATTGAAGAAAACATAGTATGTTTGGGGAGAATGATTTTGTAGAAATTTTGAGAAATTTGGATACAGTGAAAGTATAATTTTAAATGTGAGTGAATTTTGGAGATTTCAATTTTTTTGTAAGATGTGGAAGTTTTTTAGATCCCATATTTTATATTCCAAATTTCACATAAATAGAGTGACAGTACATTATTTCTTTGAATCCTTTCACATATGTAGAAAATGTGGGGTGCTAAATAATTCTTTTCTATTTTCTCTTTTTTTATTTTGATCGCAAAAGAATTTTTTCACCTGAATATTTTTTTACTAGGCTATGTAAAGTGAGACTGATTATTTGAAATGATTTTGAGTATTTTAGATTTTTAATGGGATTATCATACTGAGAAAATCATACTGAATTCACTATACTGTGTCCATCAGACCCCATCTCATCAAACTAAGAAAATTGGACACATCAACATAAAACTCAGGATCTGGATTGAGAATTTTTGGAGCAATTTGAAAAAAGTATTTATTATTCTTTTCTCAATTGTTTTTAAGGTAATTTAATAAAAATTTAGGATTTATTATAATCATTCTTATCAGGATGTATAAGGATTCTAATTGGATTTGGTACATGTTATTTTCCCAAATTCATAATATTGAATATTTTTAGTCCCATAGGAGTATTTATGGAAAGGATGTAGCTTTTCACACTAAGGTTTCACCCTGAAAATATAGTGTGATTTACATTATTTCCTACTTTTACAAGAAATAGTATTTACTGAAAGATGAAAAGGAAATGAACTTTAATTGGTTTCAAGGGTGAATTTTCTGAATGTCTTGAAAGGTATAAAAAGTTAACAATTGATTCACCCACCCCCACTCCTTCTTAGTTATTATTAGATTCCATTGATATCAAAGTGAAGGTTACCTTTTTGAATCATTATCATGGGTAATATCAATTCGGTCAACAGTATAGTAATTCCAAAATTTTATGGAATTCATTATTAAGTATGTAAAAAGATTATGATTTCTTAACTCATATCCCTTTTCAAAGAAGTTGTTATTGATACTACAAATTTATTTTCACATATTAATAATGATTCCTCGATGAATTGTTCTGGAAAGCTAAATATGGATGTTGATGGAAAATCTTGAAATTCCATCCTTATGTCCTTATCAGAAAATATTTATATGAAGGTGATGGGTCAAAAAACATCAAGGAGTATATAAGACAGGCTAAAAATTGTTTTTGAGGTAATACGAAAGTGGAAGTAGTTAATCTACAAATATGGTGTATTATGTATGAATACATAAGAATAAAATACTATGAAACTATTTCTAAATACATCACGAGTGTAAATGAATTTTTTTACAACATCACAGGATATAGAGATATCCTTGAAGATTATAAAATTCAGAAAAATATTTTTATAATATTTATGGATTTTTTTTCTTTTAAAATCTATTCTCTGGAAGATAAATATTATTTATATATTGGTGAGTTTCATAAAATTCATGTTGATTATGAAATATGAAAAACTCGAATGTTAAAATAGAATTTAAATGATGAAAATGATTTTGAATCCATGAGAAAAATGAACGTAAAAGATACTGAATATGTTAATCCATGTGATCATGAAGATAAGTATAATGATGAGTGGAATGAAAAAATAATGTCTCTTATATCCAAGAATTATTAAAAGAATAGGAATTTATATAGGTAAACATCATATCAAATGTTTTTTAAGTATGGTGGAATCAGACACTTTAATATGAGTTTCTCTTATAAACATGTTATTCAATGTAAAGACCCGAAATTTCAAGGGAATTTTTTTTCTTAATTCTGTTTGGGATTTTACGAGTATGCGGTTTCTGACGGCACCTGATTCCGAGGCCCGGTGTGCCCATAATCATTTTCCGAAGTTTAGCTCGGGTACGTTCAGTGAACGGACGAGCGGGTTTTCCTAACTTTTGAACCGGTGCTCGGAATCGAAATCCAAGGGCACCGATGGAATCGTAGCACCGGTAATTTCTTAGGAACACCTTTTCTGGAGTTTCATTTTCTCGGTTGAGATTATTAAATAAATGGGTTAACTAAAGAATGAAATAAAAATTTGTGCCACAATTTTTATTTTCTATTCGAAGTAGTTTAAAACTATGCTTGGATGTTGGAGTGGGGCCCACTACATCCTAACTCTACTTGGTATGATATTAGTGAAGTGGGGCCCACACGAGCCCCGCCCCTTCATTTCCATTTAACCTCCCTCTCGTGCATTTAATTTGTAACTCACCCACACCCCAAATTTAATAGAATGTTGACCCTCAAAAATTAAATTTGAATTTCAAACGCACTTCAATTAAGTCAATTAATTGAATGAGATCTTTTGATTTTCAAATTTAATTTTGGCTTGCGTGTGTGTTAATAAAATAAGACAATGAATTATTTTATTAGGGGGTTTATTCATAGTGCGGAAACAAGGAGAGGACTCTTGTGCTTTGAAAAATATTTTCTACCTCGTCGAAGAACGAGAAGAACGCTGAGTCTACGATGAAGAACTCCATCACCGCAAGGGAGTCGTCATGCCGTCTCCTCTCCTCTCCACAGCCGATAAGAGATGGCTTCTTTAGAGAACGACGACACACCGCATCCTTCTTCGGGTGAACACCGACAATGTAAATGGCATCATCTTCCGTGACGCCATCTTCTGCGAGGTCCTTTTCCCGCGACAAACCTTGTTCGATGACTTCTCCAAGGTAGGGGTTTGAGTTCAAATTTAATTGATTAAATTTGTTCCTTGTTAAGTCTTTATATCATGTGTTGATTTTTCCAAAATGATAACACCTAACATGGAGGGCATGGGCCGAACAAACACAACCTGACCACCCACCGCAGTTTGATTTTTGATGTGCGGATTGACGGACTACGATGGAACGGGCCACAATGGAAATTCGAAGTTTCCGCAGTGAAGTTCAGGTCCCATAATGAACCCAGGCAAAGACGGTGGGTGAAACGGACCACCGGTGTGCGTCCGGTGGTCCGTAGAAAGCAGCAGCGGCATGCCACCGGAGAAGACCACTATGGCTAAGCCACGGCGGACTGAAATGGATTTGTCGTTCCCGATTTTGGGGGAGCGGTGCGGCATTAAAGCCGCACCTGTTCGCTGGATGACTGGGGGGGACATCGCCACCCCCCTTCCACGTCCGCTCGGACAGCACCGAGCCGCCCGCGCCGGGTCGGGCCGCTCTCTATAGGGCCGGACCCAGACCCAGTTCAGGTCGACCCGGTTCAGGCCGACCCAGGGGGTTCTAGGCCGGGTCAGTCCGGGCCCAAACCCCCTTAAAACCAGAGAGGTTTGTTTAAATGCTCGTATCTTATGCTACAGACCTCTGATCGATGCACCGTCAGATGCATTGTGATCCTTGGATCGAGATGGTCTTTTTTTTATATTAAACTCAAGGTTTTGGAAAACTTTGTGTATGGCTGGGTTGGTTCGAACACAAAACCAACCGGGCCCTCAGAGCGGAAATTCTTATTACTTGACCTCCGGATGTTCGATTGACGTTTCGCGGACATTTTTGGATTCCTCTTAGTGATAAAGAACCTTTTGGCTTACAACGCTGGAGGTTTGGATGATGTTAGAGTACAGTCGGGTTGGTTTTGACTTAAAAACCAACCGGGCCCCTGGAACGAAAAAGCCAATAACTCTCAGACCGGGCATCTGATTGACGCGCCGTCCATCACGTTCAGTTCCTATCGATGAGGCAGAACTTTGTGATACATTAACCTTGGACTAGGTGTCAGTTGATGTATCGACCCCTAGCTCGTGGAGAGGACCCTCCCATAAATGAGCATGCTGTGTGTGGGAACCCTAGAGCTGGCGACAACGATGACGACTGCACTGAAATCCTTTGTGGGTTCAGTAGCGATGACGAATGCACTACAATCCTCTGTGGGTTTGGCATGGATGAAGACCGTACTGAAATCCTCCATTTGTTCGACGGCGATGACTACTGTTCTTATATCCTACGTGGGTCTGGCTGTACTACTGTTCTTGTATCCTACGTGGGTCCAACTGTATTTGACTCTGTATTGTATCCTACGTGGGTCTGGCAGAGTAGCTGGTCTTGTATCCTACGTGGGTCGGATAGCTTAGTCGGTCTAGTATCCTACGTGGGACCCAACTTAAATGAATCAGTGGTTACATTTGATCATATCTATCACCTTACGAAGAAGTATACCATTGTGAGCTAAGTCTTGACTTTCAATCTTTATCTTCGATATGATTGACTTGCTTTCCTATGTGGATTGGGTTGTGTTATCCTGTGTGGGTAGGTTGTGGTATCATGTGTGGACTAGATCGAACTTTGGCTCGGATGTTGGAGTCGAACTAGAATTGGCAACATCGGTATATGTATGGGAATATACCTAAGTAGTGTTGGATGTTACTTCGTGATTGTATCTTACCTTTTTGGATTATACTTTCTGAATTCTGGAACACCTTCGGGGTCTCAGGGTCCCTACTGAGTAGCATATACTCACCCCTGCACGGGCTATGCCCGCACTATGTTGTGTTGGATATAGACGACGGACAATGCTGATCGTGGTTGAGGATTGTGGAGAAAGACGGTACCTGGAGGTGGACCACTTGGCGGGACCTACACGTAGTGGATGGTTGGACCCGAGGAGCGGAGTAGACTATCTGTACCCACCCTTCATGTGGGATTTCTAGTGGACAGCTCGACGTTGCTGCTTTAATTTTTAGTTGTTGAACTTTCTTTCCAGTTGTACATTACTTTCGGTTTGGCTTTGTATTCTGGCCCACTTACTCCTCCGCACATATTTTTGAACCCATTTTTACTTAGTGTTTACTTCTTCTGGCTTACTTTGTGTCGTTTGTTTACTTTATAAAGGCATTTCTTTTACTTTTTATTGGGATTTACGCCTTTGGTGCTAGTATCCATCCCCTAGCATATGGAAGGTGGGCTTGGGGTAGTCACAGCAAGGGTCCCCAGGATGGGTCGTGACAAATTGGTATCGAAGGAGTTCGGTTCTACTGCAGAACTCAGGACTCTAATCATTCTTCTATGTGAAGAAATAGTGTTAAGGGTATTGAGTGTGGTTATCAGTCCAGGGAGTCCAGTGTTGGTGTGGCGGTCGATGTATCCGTACACCAGGACCCTAGCTACTGATTCCGACTCAGTGCACGAAAACATTTATTGCCAGTGTGTTCCAAAAGTTTTCGTTGTGATTACATTGTGTCAGCTCACCAGGTATACTGTTTTGACCATGGCACAATTTTTTCTTTTTAGGATGGCCCCACGATGGCAGCCAGCTAGGGTTAAGAGCATTGTGCGAGATGACATCCCACCAAGCGACAAGGCCTCGGTGCAGGGCCCTTTTTCAGTGGAGGCACCAGTGATACCTCTACCCTCTAAGCCACTGATGCCACCAGCCTCAGCTACTGAGAGTGAACCTCGCCTTACCGCACATCATGAGTTCTAGCATCAGAGATCGCCCAGGTTCCATGGGGAGACAAACCCTCAGGCAGCTGAGGATTGGCAGGATGCTATAGTTTGGGTTTTCAGGCTAGTTGGGATAGTAGCTAACCTCATGGTGATCCTTGCAGCGAGCCTCCTGCACGCCGTAGTAGGCAGATGGTGGATCTTGATGCTCCAGGTGCACTATGAGGCATCTCTTCTCTGGACAGACTTTGAGAACCTCTTCCGCTTAGAGTTCTTCCTAACCACCCTCTGTGCTGTGTGCATCCAGGAGCTACTATAGCTGCGGCAGGGCAGCATGACGGTAGCCCAGTACTCGGCGAGATTCACCGATCTCTCGTGCTATTCTATGGACATGGTATGGGACCCATTCTTCCAGGCCCGGACCTTCGAACAGGGACTGAGGCATGAGATCAGGGCATCGATGGTCTCCTTCAGCATTCTGATATAGGCAGGAGTACTAGAGCAAGCCATTCTCATAGAGATCTTTCTTGCAGAGCCTAATCTAGTAGCGAGACGTACCGCAGGGCGGCATGTAGCAGAGTCTTCTGCAGCTGGAAGTCGACGGACGTCACAGGGGTCCAGGATGACCAGACAAGCAAGAGGAAGACCTCAGGTAACTATCTTAGAGGTTCGGGGCACACGACGCAGAGCCAGCCTTCCGACGAGAAGACAGTGCTACGCATGCAGCGGGTAGGGCCACATGGATCGTGACTTCCTGACCCGCCGTGTAAAGGAGCAGTTGACTATAGAGGGGCCTCCCAGGTAGATGCAGATGGTCAACCGTGGCGGTCCTTAGGGAGCATGCAGATGAGGAAGAGGAGCTGGCCGAGCAACAGGTGGTGGTCGACGCTTTGAGGCTTTACCACCACCACCACCACCAGGAGGCCCACCCCGACCACAGGGATTTGGTGGGTAGAGATAGGCTCAGCTTCAAGCAGTGGAGGTCTATGACCACGATGCACCAGAGATGATTCATGGTACTATCTGTCTCTACTCCACCCTTGCTGTAGTTCTTATAGACACAGGAGCGAGTCATTCTTTCATTGTTGTTTCCCTTTTTCAGAGTTCGGAGATTCCGATGGATCCATTGGCTTGATCCTTACGGCTAGAGACTCCTACGGGAGTAGACTCGATGATTACGAACTGGTTCCGGCAGTGTGAGCTTACTCTAGAAAGAGAGAGCTTCGGCTAGGATCCTTTTATAGAGACATCGAGGCCTTACGACGTCATCTTTAGCATGGATTGGTTATTTACAGTCCATGCTCAGATTTACTATATTAGGCGGAAGGTGTGGTGTGTCCATACCGATGGGAGCAGGTTCACCTTGACCGGCGAGAAGGGTGCCTTTGTAGCGCAAGATGGACTCACACAGAGGAGAGGACAGCCGATCACTCATCAGTTGGCTAGCCTCATCCTAGGAGCAGTTGACGTGTGGAGTCCGAGTTTTCTGGTAGTGGTGGATCAGTATGCGGACGTTTTCCCTGACGATGTTCCAGGACTACCTCCTCGCAGAGATGTAAACTTTTATATTGACATGTACCCCAAGACATCCCCTATATCCACTCCAGCATATCGGATGGCTCCCGCTGAGCTTCAATAGATACGGGTCTAGCTGGAGGACTTACAGGGCAAGGGATTCATTCGACCCAGTGTTTCACCCTGGGCTTCACCGATTTTTTTCACCAAGAAGGTGGATGGGTACTTGAGGCTGTGTGTCAATTATCGTCGCCTGAATCAGGTGACTGTTAGGAAAAAGTATCTGCTACCGAGTATTGACGAACTCTTCGATTAGCTCAAGGGAGCACGATGGTTCTCGATGATAGACCTATGGTCAGGCTATCATCAGCTCAGATTTCGGGATGGGGACGTGCAGAAGACGGACTTTAGATGTCAGTATTGCCACTAAGAGTTCTTGGATATGCCTTTAGGTGTAACCAATTCCCCAGCAGTGTTCATGAGCCTCATGAACTGAATCTTTCATCCTTACGTCGATCGATTTCTCGTGGTCTTCATTGATGACATTTTGATATACTCGAATTCTGAGGAGCACGCCTACCACTTTCGGGTTGTACGGGGCACACTCTGAGAGAAGTAGCTTTATGGTAAGCTCTCGAAGTGTCAGTTCCGGTTGCCTGAGGTCTACTTCTTGGGACATGTCATCTCTGAGGTGTGAGTTGCGGTGGATCCTGTGAAGATCGAGGAAGTGATAGCTTGGGAGCCTCCCAGGAGTGTGATGGAGGTGCAGAGTTTCTTGGGGCTAGCTGGATACTACCGGAGTTTTTGCCAGACTTCTCCAGAGTTGCGGCACCACATTCATCTTTGAAGATGATGGGGAAACCCATTGTGTGGTCAGATTGATGTCAGTAGATCTTCTATGAGCTGAGACAGAGATTGACCAGCGCACCAATCATGAGGCTACCAGAGGAGGGAGTAGGGTACATAGTCTACCGTGATGCATCAGGGACCAGAATCGGATTTTTCCTGATGTAGGAGCGGGCAGTGATCACCTATGGATCACGGTAGTTTAGTCAGCAAGAGAAGAACTACATTACCCATGACCTGGAGTTAGTAGCAGTGGTCTTCACTCTGAAGATGTGGCGACACTATATGATGGGTGAGTGCTTTACAGTCTACTCTGACCACCAGAGTCTCTAGTACATCTTCTCGCATAAGGACCTAAACCTAAGACAGAGGTGATGGATCGAGTTCCACCAGGACTATGAATTTGAGATAGTCTATATGCCTTGAAAGGGGAATGTAGTAGTCGATTCTCTCAGCAGGAGGACGTGCATTCAGCTACTTGGGGAGGTGATGGAGCAGATAGCCTCTTTGCAAATATCCTTCGTGGATAGTGGTGGAGCAGCCTTTCTTCAGTCACTCACAGTCACTCCTCCAATACTGCAGCGGATCAGATAGGCACAGCATGGGGATATTGACTGCGAGACATGACGTGCACAGATAACCTCAAGACAGGAACCTGATAGATTCTCTGTAGGAGGAGAGCACGTCGTCCTTTTCAGAGGATGTACCATGGTACCAGCTGCTTTGTAGGAGATGGTGTTGAGGGGAGTTTCACACTTCCCATTTAGCGATACATCCAGGAGTGGTGAAGATGTACCAGGATCTCAGACGACAGTATTGGTGGCCATGTATGAAGAAGGTTGTAGTAGAGATCATATCTCGTTGCCTCACCTGCCAGCAGGTGATGGCGGAGAACCAGGTACCAGCAGGCTTGGTACAGCCCTTGGAGATCACGAAGTAGAAGTGGGACAGGATATCTATGGATTTCGTGACTGGAATACCACGTACTTCAAAAGGTCAAGACTCTATTTGGGTGATTGTCGACCGACTCACCAAGTCGGCCCACTTCTTACCCATCAGAGAGCAGGGATCAGTAGAGCTTATGATGTCTCTACATTCAAGATATTATACGGATTCATGGTGTGCCATCATCTATCATCTCAGATCTAGATGGTCGCTTTACATCCCAGCTTTGGATGGGGTTGTAGGAGGTGTTCGGGACACAACTACGTCTAAGCACCGCCTTCCACCCTTAGACAGATGGTTAGACAGAGAGAACCATTCAGACTCTCGAGGACATGCTCCGTGCATGTGTCCTCGACATTGGTTGTAGCTGGGAGGATCACCTACCCTTGGTGGAGTCTATGTACAAAAACAGCTACCACTCCACCATCGGGATGGAACCATACGAGGTATTGTACAGCCGACCTTGCAGGTCACCTCTGTGCTGGACAGACCCTGGGGTGTCAGCACTTGTGGGACCGGAGATTGTCCAGGCCATGACAGAGAAGTTCCAGGTCATCCAGGAGCAGATGAGGACATACTAGAGCCGACAGAAGTCTTATGCTGATAGGAGGCGGAGACCACTAGAGTTCGAGGATGGAGACCATGTCTTCTTGCATGTCTCACCTCAACGTGGATTACAGAGATTTGGCTGGGGCGGCAAGTTATCTCTGCGCTTCATCAGACCTTTCCAGGTTCTCAGCAAGATAGGCGAGGTGGCTTATCGCCTGGTTCAACCACCTTAGTTGCACCAGGTGCACGACGTCTTCCATGTATCTCAGCTGAGGAGGTATGTGTACGACTCGACACATATCATCATCCATGGGGAGCTAGACATTAACGATGGGGCGACTTTTGTGGAGGTCCCGGTGGAGATCGAGGATCAATGGTAGTGGGTCCTACATGGGTGGTCGATTCCTCTAGTGCACATCAGGTGGCAGCATGGGAACCACTAGGAGAGCACTTGGGAGCGGGAGGCTCAGATGCGTGATCAGTACCCTCATTCGTTCCTCTAGATTGTGATATATCTTTACGGTGATGTAAAGCCCTGAGGTGGGAGTAATGAAAAGACCTGAAATTTCAAGGGAATTCTTTTTTCTTAATTTTCTTTGGAATTTTACGAGTACACATTTTCTGACGGCACCTGATTCTGATGCCGGTGTGCCTGGAATCATTTTCTGATGTTTTTCTTGGGTACGTTCAGTGAACGGACGAGCGGGTTTTCCTAACGTTTGAACAAATGCTCGGAAATGAAATCTGAGGGCACCGATGGAATCGTAGCACTGGTAATTTCTTAGGAGCACCATTTCTAGAGTTGCGTTTGCTCGGGTGAGGTTATTAAATAAATGGGTTAAGTAAAGAATGAAATAAAAATTTGTGCCACAATTTTTATTTTCTATTCTAAGTAGTTTAAACCTATGCTTGGATGATGGAGTGGGGCCCACTACATCCTAACTCCACTAGGTAAGATATTAGTGAAGTGGGGCCCACACGATCTCCACCCCTTCATTTCCATTTAACCTCCCTCTCGTGCATTTAATTTGTAACTCACCCACAACCAAAATTTAATGTAAAGTCAACCCTCAAAAAATAAATTTGAATTTTAAATGGTCTTCAATTAAGTCAATTAATTGAATGAGATCTTTTGATTTTCAAATTTAATGTTGGCTTGCATGTGTGTCAACAAAATAAGAAAATGTCTTATTTTATTGGGGGGTTGATTCGTTGTGCGGAAACAAGGAGAGGACTCTTGCACTCTGAAGAACATCTTCTTCCTTGTCGAAGAACACGAAGAATGCCGAGTCTACGATGATGAACTCCATCACCCAAGGGAATTGATGTGCAGTCTCCTCTCCTCTCCGCAGCTAGTAAGAGATGCCATCTTCGGAGAACGACGACGCGCCGCATCCTTCGTCGGGTGAACACCGACGACGTATATGGAGGCAACTTCCACGACGCCGTCTTCCACGACGTTGTCTTCTGCGACGTCCTTTTCCCATGACAAACCTCGTTCGAAGACTTCATCAAGGTAGGGGTTTGAGTTCAAATTTAATTCATTAAATTTGTGCCTTATTAATTCATGAAATCATGTGTTGATTTTTTTCAAATGATAACACCTAACGCGGAGAGTGCGGGATGAACAAACATGGCCCGAAAAACCACCGCAGTTTGATTGTTTATGTGCTGATTGATGGACTATGATGGAACGGGCCAAAATGACAATTCGAAGTTTCCACAATGATGTTCGGGTCCCGTAATGACCCTAGGTGTAGAAAGTCGGTGAAAGGGACCACCGGTGCGCGTCTGGTGGTCCTCAGAAATCGGCAGCGGTGCGCCACCCAAGCGTGGCGGCGCCGGCGACCGGCGGCGGCGGCGCACTGCCGGAAAAGACCGCCGCGACTGATCTGCGGCGGACCGGAATGGCTTTGTCATTCCGGATTTCGGGGGAGTGGCACGACATTAAAACCGCGCCGGTTCGCTGGACGACCGGGGGGGGGGACAGCGCCACCCCCCTTCCGCGTCCGCTCAGATGGCGCCGAGCCGCCCGGGCTGGACCGGGCCACCCGCGCCGGCTCGTGCTGGGTTGCCCGCGCCGGCTGGGCCGGGCCATGCCCTATTGGGCCGGACCCGAACCCGGGTCGGATCAACCTTGTTTGGGCCGACCTAGGGGGTTCTGGGCCGGGTTGGTTTGGGCCCAAACCCCCTTAAAACTGGACAGGTTCATTTAAATGCCCTTATCATGGGCTACGGACCTACGATCGATGCACCGTCAGATGCGATGTGATCCTTGGATCGAGGTAGTTGTTTCGGTATATTACACTCAAGGTTTTGGAGAACTTTGGGTATGTCTGGGTTGGTTCGAACACGAATCCAACCGGGCCCTCGGAGTGGAAACGCTTATAACTTGAGTTCCGGACGTCCGATTGATGTGTCATCGACTTGGTTGGATTCTTCTTAGTGAGATTGGCCTTTTGGCTTAATACACTGGAGGTTTGGTGCAGTTGGAGTACGGTCGAGTTGGTTTTGACTAATAAACCAACCAGGCCCCTGGAACGAAAAATCCAATAACTCTCAGACCGGGCGTCCGATTGACGTGTCGTCTGTCACGTTGAGTTCCTATCGATGAGGCAGAACATTGGGATACATCAACTCCGGACTATGTGTCAGTTGATGTATCGACCCCTGGCTCATGGAGCAGACCCCCCCCCCCCCCCCCGGAAACGAGAATGCTATGTGCGGGAACCCTAGAGCAGGCTAGGGCTACGACGACGATGACGACTGCACTGAAATCCTCTGTGGGTTCGGCAGCGACGACAACTACACTGAAATCCTCCATGGGTTCGGCAGTGATGAAGACCATATTGATATCCTCCATCGGTTCGACGGTGATGACTACTGTACTTGTATCCTACGTGGGACTGGAAGTACTACTGTTCTTGAATCCTAAGTGGGTCTGAAAATATTTGACTATGTACTTGTATCCTACATGGGTTCGGCAGAGTAGCTGGTCTTGTATCCTACGTGGGTCCGACATCTTAGCCGGTCTAGTATCCTACGTCTGTCCCAACATATATGAATCAGTGGTTACATCTGATCCTCTCTATCTCCTTACAAAGGATTATACCTGTGCGAGCTGAGTCATGACTTTAAATATTTATCTACGATATGATTGACTTGTTTTCCAATGTGGATTGGGTTGTGTTATCCTGTGTGGGTTGGTTGTGCTATCCTGTGTGGAATAGATCGAACATGGGGTCAGATGATGGAGCCGAACTGGAATTGGTATCTTAGGTATATGTATAGGCATATACCTAAGTAGTGTTGGTTGTTACTTCATGATTGTATCTTTCCTTTGGGGATTATCCTTTGTGGATTCTGGAAGGCCTTCAGGGTCTTGGGGTCCCTACTGAATAGCATATACTCACCCCTGCATGGGCTATGCCCGCACTACGTTGTGTTGGATGCAGACGACATACAACGCTGGTCGTGGTTGAGGCTTGTAGAGCAAGACGGTACCTGTAGGTGTACAACTAGGCGGGACGTACACGGAGTAGACAGTTGGACCCGAGGAGCTGAGGAGACTATCTGTACCCATCCATTAGGTGGGATTTCTGGTGGACGGCTCAACGTTGCTACTTTACTTTTCAGTTGATGTACTTTCTTTCCAGTTTTACTTTACTTTCATTTTGGGTTGGTATTTTGGCCCACCTACTCTTCCGGACATACTTTTGTACCCAGTTTTACTTAGTGTTTACTTCTGCTCGCTTACTCTGTAGCGTTTGTTTACATTATAAAGGCAATGCCTTCCCTTTTTATCGGGATTTACGCCTTTGGTGATAGTCTCCAGCCCCGACCTATGGAAGGTGGGCTTGGGGTAGTCATGGAATGGGTCCCAAAGATAGGTCATCACATTCAATATCAAGATGATTCTGATGGAAAAATTCAATGGAAGAAGTGGAACAAAATGATAAAGAAGAAAATCCATCCAATAAATATAAGAATAATTTCACTTGGAATAAAATAATTATGTAGAGAAAGAAAGTTAAATTAGATTCAGTGGAATAAAATTCTTCAGAATATCAATGTTTATAAAATGTTCGAAAATTCATTACAAAATTTGTGAAACATAATACTTCTCAAATAGGGAAGAAGAAGAAGAACAATGTGAAGAATCTTATAGAGATTACTAGCTTACAAAATAATTTCTTACATGTCTTGAGAAAAAATAATATGAAAGAAATCAAAATGCTAAATAAATACAGAGGAAATGTTTTTAAATATAAGAAATATGTTCTCAAGAAAGAATAAAAATACATCCAAGATATCTTAAATTGAAAACTAAATATTTTTTAATAGGTAATGATGGTTGAAGATCATTGTAAGAAGCTATAATCTATGGAATAATAAGTTAAAAAGTTTGATTAAAAACGTCTTGAATATAAAATTACTTTAATGAAGCTAAAAAAGCTTCAAAAAATCCTTGGAAGTAAAAGATGATAATTCTAAAGTTTTTTATAAAACTCAAATGAAGAATCATGTAAAATTCAATAACTTCAAAAATAATGTTTCATATTATCTTTCTATCATTTTTGGAGATAAGAAAAGTGTTGGGAAATTTTTTATTGGGAAGGTATGTGAGAAATATGTCACATCAATAAAATTTAAAACATCCTTAGTAGGAAACATTATCCACATCCTGAGTATTATAGACCATAAATAATTTAGTAACCTCAAAAATATTTATAGAGAAAGATATTTCTATAGTGTGAAATAAAGATTTGGAAGTAATTGTTTGTGTTGTGGAATATATAAGAACATATATTATAGTTTTTAGCATAATTAGTCACTTCTAGAAATTTGTTTTGATCCATAAGAAAGAAATGGTGGAAGAAGGATGAGTAACTTTCCTAACCCACAAGAGGTTATAAAAGAAAAATCTCAAGATATTTGAAACATCCCAAAAAAATAAATTTGAACGTATAGAAGATTTTTGTGGAAAATCTGACTATTATGGTCATCTGAACAAATGTGTATTAGCCTCATTCTAGAATAATTTTCATTTGGTTGAAACAAAAAGGAATACAAAAAGAAGAAATCTGAGGGATGTGGCTTTGTTGTTGAGACAACATTAAAATATAGTAAATGGAACAGACCATGGATACTTGATAGTGGTTGTTCTTCTCATATGAAAGGTGATATAAAAATCTTGAAACAATTTGAAAGTCGTGATGGGGGTTCATTTACCTTTGTTAATGATAGTTCTATATAATAAACGAAACTAGAATGGATGATGTTGATGAAGAAAAGTTGAAATCTAATGAAGATTTATTTGTTGATGGGATAAAACATTTATTATGTACTGTAGTTAAACAATATGATGATGGAAAAGTTGTTATTTTCAAAAAAATATTCTTCTATCATCATATGTATTAAAGATATAAATTTCATCACAAAAGTAGAAAGAACTAGTGGTAATATTTTTTAACTTGGACAATTTAATAACTCGTATTACTTGACTACTGAAGATGAAGATATATTATGGAAAGAAAGACTTGGGAACCTTGGTAATTAAAAAAATTAACAAACTCTCTAAAGTTGATGTTGTTCATAATTTTACAGAATTTAAAAGAATAAATGAATATCTTCGTGTTACTTCTCAAAAATAGATGATGGCTAACAAAAGTCATAAGAGAGTTGTGATTCAGTCTACCAGCTTCTTGAACATTCACATTTCTATTTATTTGGGTTGATGAGACACTAATAAAAAAAATATATTTTTGATTTATCACTTTTTTTTTGTGATTTCACTTGGATAAAAAACATACTAATTATGAAACAGAAGTCTGAGGTTCTGGAAATGTGCAAGTTTTTCCGAAGATATGTTTAGAAAAAAATGGGGGTTTATGTATATAAGCTTAGAATAGAAAATGGTATTGAATTTAAAATCATTAATTTTAAAACTTACATAGGAAAGCATTGTGTCGAACATAAGCATAGTGCTCCCAATAATCCTCAAAAAATGGAGTAGTAGAATGAAAGAATATTATTTTAGTGGAAATTGGAAGAAGTGTGTTATTATAATACAAAAAATTAATTTTCTATTGGATTAAATCTGTTAGTAATATTTTACATTTTTAAAAATGGATGCTTTTGAGACTGGAAACCAACACGACCTTTTATGAAATTTGGTACAAAATAAAACCTTCATTTAATTAATTTTACATTTTTTTGATTTCTATATTTACTTAAAATAAAAAATTTTGATCTAGGAAAGTTTAATGAGAAATATGAAGATGGAACATTTATGGGTTATTCACCCAATTTACTAATATATAGATGTTAGAACAAATCCTTATAAATGTTTGTAAACTCATATGATGTGAAGTAAATAAAAAATAAAAAATCCTTAACATTAGTTTTTGAGAATACTACGGAGGATAAAATAGAGATTTTCAAATATAGTGAAAGTGATTAAAAATATCTTTACCAAGATAATAGAGAATAATGTGGTGAGGAATGTTTAGATAGAAGAGAAATAATTAAATTTAATACCTTAATAAACATATTGAGTCTGAAAACATTATTAGAAATGAGAAGGCTCTGGTTCAGGCTAAGAAGAAAGTTGATATTAGAAAATTAGACATCAATTATATCAAAATTTGAACAAAATATATTTCCAAAAGCTATTAATAAAATAATTATTGGATTATCTAAATTAATAGTTAAATAAGATTAGGAAAAACAAAATTTGGGAACTTATTCCATGAATTTAAAATACAAATGTTATCAGGAAAAAGTTGGTTTATAGAAACAAATTGAATTATCATGTAGGGTGCATGAATGAAAAGTCTATACATATGTCAATGGTGTGGATTTTGATGAATTATTTTCCCTTTTCTCAAGATTATAAATTACTAGAATTTTTCTATCTATGGTCTCACAACAAAAATATATTGTTTATCAGATTGATGTAAATATATCTTCCTTAAATGGTGATATTGAGGAAGAAGTTTACACTGAACAACATGGTGGATCTAAACATGATAATGATGAAAAAGTTATTTTAATATTGAATATGATGTAGATACTCAGCCTTGTAATTAGATATTGTGGATGAATGTTCAGTTAGATTATTTTAATGTAAAAGTTTCTAAACCATTGAAGATAATTGTTGATAGTCAGAGTGCAATTGATATTTATTAAAATATTTTCCATCATTCAAGATAATAATATTGACATAATGTTACACTTTTTAGAAGGTAATGTTGATGTTTGAGATGTTTTACTGGAATATATCTCAATAAAGTATAAAATTGTTAAAATATTCACAATAATAATTCCAAAGAATGTATTGTTGAGTTGAGGTTTCAAATTCATGTTATTCCTCCTCTGATGACATCCTAATTCTCATATGTAATTCCCCCATTTTTCGTTGATTTTTTTTGAAAAACAGTGAATTATTAATAACATTGTACTCCATATGAATGTTTACTTATCTTTCTTTTATGAATTTGATTTTGTGGTAATCAAATAATGGGGGAGAGTAAAAGAGAAGTGAAATAACTAATAAAATTGAGAAGAAGAAATGCAAGGGATTTTATTTTATAATGACCATAAAATTTTATTTCAACATGGGATGGAATTACGTTAAAAAAATTACTTTATCTAGTAGTGTTTTTTTGAGGATTCTCTCTTTTGATATATGTAGTTTTTTTATAATAGTTGAAAAATATTGAGCTGTTTCAAAACACGAGTTGTGAAAAATTCTAAGAGTTCTAAAAGTTAGTAGTGAGTGTTGTCAACAAATCCAAATGGGGATATTGAATATACTTTGTGATGTTATTGTTTTTAAAAAAATGTTATATTTCCTGACTACTAATCTTATTTAAAAAAATGTTTTTGTTCTTTAGGATCAGACCCAATCTATCATAATAAGTTTTTTTCATTCAGAAAGTTTTTTTTTCTAGACATAGGATTCTGGAGATAGGTTTGTGGGTTGAGAAGTACTAGATACATAATGTGTAAAGAAGAATGAAGTTGAATGTTCTATATTTTTTTTTGAATAGATGGACCATCAGAATCAGATTCATCAGAATGAAGTTCATGATCTTTTGGACATGATATTGGTTAGATGGAATTTTTTGATTTATAACGTTATAATTTTGTTGAAGAAGGTGAATGAAGATAGTGATACCATGAGTTAGAAAGATCTTAAACATTATAACCTTAAGATAGATGATTTTTTCCAATATAGAAGATCTAATAAATCATGAAAAATATCATGGTAAAATAATTTGAATAAATGGAGGAGTTATAATGATTGTATTGGCTCCATAGATAAAAAAATCCATCTAATCTATAAGTATCAATCACATAAATAATAATAAGTATGAATGAGTTATATCTTATAAGGTTTGAAGTAATTAATGGTTTATTAGTGGATACACATTGAATTATTTATATCAGAATGGAAGATCCCTCATAATCATAAATTATATCTTAATGAAGTTCTATTTTACTGATTCTAAGGATAAAATTCAGTCATATTGACTCTGAGGGAGAAATTCAAATCAGACTAATTTTATTGAACAATGTTATATCATAATATGCTTAATAAGAAAGTAATATCACAATAATCATATGAAGATAGTCATATTTTAAATATAACATCAATAAAGATAGATCATAATAAGCATGTGAAGATTGTTATATCACAATGAGAAGATGAAGAAATTCAGATCATATTATGATGAGGAAGAGTCATATTTCAATGGGAAGAGGATGAAAGTAACATAAGACTAAACCATAGGAATTTCAATCATAATGATGATATAGAGGACTGAAGCTAAGAAAGTGACATCAAACTGAAGCTAAGGATGTTAATCAGACTGAAGTTAAGGAAGTTCTAATAGAATGAAGATGATGATGTTAATCAGACTGAAGATGAGGATGTTATATTGGACTGAACCAAAGTTAATATGTTCGAGAAGACTGATTTCATATAGATAATTAGAAGGATTGAAGTAGTAAAAGTTGGCATTTAAATGTAAATTATTTTTCTAGATTTGAAATTTGATTAATTTGTAAATGTTTTTCAATTTCTTACCTTTTCTATTCTGGGTTTCCTATAAATATAAGAACAATACATCCATACATTTCATCTTTTCACATATATGCAAAAGGCAGAGCACTGCATAATTATTGTCATGTTTTTCTTTCCTGAATGAAATCTAAGAATATGGTCAGACACCTGAATGCTTTTTTTACCAAACATAAGAAGACCAGACTGAGTATTTCAATAAATTTTGAGTAATATATATTTTCAATGAGTTTATCAGACTTTGTCTATAAGACTAAATTACATAGAATGATTCCATTGGACCAGGCCTCATCGAACTGAGAGAATCAGACCCATCCAAATCCGATATGGGATCCAAAATGAGCATTTGAGTAGTATTTTGAACAAATTATTTAGTATTTTTTTAATCAATTGTTTGTAATAATACATTATAAACTAATAGGATTAAGAATAATAATTTATATTGGGATATAGAATGTGTGTAATGGGATTTGGCACAATTCGTATTCACACTTTCTTAATAGTGAATTTCTATAGTCCCATGGGAGTTGCTATGAAAAGGATATTGGTATTCACACTGAGGTCGAACCTTATAAATCATATATTATTTACATTCCTTCCTACTTTATCATGCAAGAGAATTTATTAAAATTTGATAACGAACTGTAAATTAATAGGTTGTATGTGTTATGTTTTATAAAAGTATTGAAACTTTTAAGATGTTAACAACTTATTCACCACCCCCCCCCCCCCTCTCAGTTGTTATTCATCCCGTTGGAACTTCAATTATCCTCCCCCACCATCTTGAGAGTATTTTGGTACATTGTACCTATGTGTTGCATATGTATATAGGTCGGGTGGATGAGGAATAACCAAGATAAGACTTAAGTAGAGTTGAGTTATTATAACCATAGTGTGAATTACATGTAGTATATTTTTTAATAGGCATTTTAATCCATTATATAATTATTGTTATATTATGGGATGTGATTCCCAGTTGGGCAGAAAATTTTATGATGTGGAATGAAATTCCACATTACAATATAATTTATTGACTGAGGTAAGACTAATACATTCACTCATATGGTTCTTATGGAATGATATGACATTCACATTTATATTGATTACACCTATTTTGTACGATTACATTCCCAATGTATCATTGCACATGTTATAGGGTGTACTTCACATTTACCATATTTGACACTTCCTTGAATGTGGATAGGACTCTCATATGTGTGTTGTTACATTTGATATGGTATATGATGGTAACTCATGCAATGAGGCCCATAGATCATGATGATTTAACCTCTTGGGATCATTATTGTGGCTATGAACTCTGTTCTGACTTATTTTATTATTACCATAATGTTATACTTGTTGGGGTGTTGAGGCTTGGGATAATTATTCTCATTTATCAATTATTTATTCAATGATATTATGAACATTTTATGTGACTCAGTTACCAAGTTGTTCTACCCATGGACTAGATATTATGATATGATGGGATGATATTCCCACTCATTGAGACTTATTATGGAAACTTCAATTGATATCTCAGGTTATGATGGGGAAAACATTTTTTCAAGCATAGTGTGTTAGTTTTGGTATGTTCAAACAGCCACAAAATAGTCCAAATAAGGAATAGTCACTCCTTGTTGGGTTATGTAAGGCAATTATTCGTGAAATTTATTATTTGTATTGTCACATATTATTTACTTATGAGCCTATCAAAATGTATAAGCTTTTTTATTCACAGATTAGGATTAGGTACATTTTTTGTTGTGGTTTACTAAGTTGTACTCACAACATAACTAGGTGCCTTGGTTCCTAAGTATATTGAATGATCCATGAACAATGTAATTATAGCAACCATGCCTTTTATTACATGACTATTACATCCATTTTAAGATAAACAGAAAAAAGGAATTATAATACATGATCCAAATGTTCATCTTATTTGGAAACATAGGACCATATATCACATATTTATAATAAAACATAAAAATGAATTAAAAATATTCTTCTTTATCCCATTAAACACATATTATAATTAGTATAGGTAGTTACCTGAGGATATACATAAAAAAATGGGTGATTTAAAATCCTATTAAGAGGATAAATAATGCAATGAATAAATATAACATTGGTTGGGATAAAAATAATCATCAAAAAATACGAATAGGATCATCATAATAGCCATGAGAGGAATAATTTGATAAATGCATTGAATGTCGTGATGTATAAAAATATAACATCATGTCTTAGTGGTTAAATACAACATATATTTCTGAACAAATCTAAAAGCATGTTCATTCATAACATATTTAAATAATCATAACATCATTTTCGTGAACCCAAATATCATAATGTTCATGCATAATACACATCATCCCATGAGAAAAATCACATCACCCAATGCATTGAAGGGATATATATTTTTCATCCCCACCCATCACATAATAAAATATACATAATCATGCTTCCACATAGAACTTATAACAATCGAAGTCATATGATAACACATGGAAAAAAATGGGTTTCATAAGAATTTCATAAATCATACATTATTGAATAAACTATTGTGTTCATAAAATAAAAGGGAGTAACATAAGTGGTATAATAATCATTAATATCGTGTGAATAAGAATCCACCTCACGAAGATGCATAATGTATTTTGGAAAGAAGAGTTATTTTAAAAAATCTTTGAATTCATCATAAAATCACATTAGAAACATGTATATCCTTGAATAGAAAATAGAATAATAATGAAAATGTATTTAAGGAGAATTAAATAAACATCCACACTAACATTTTGAATAAAAGAGGAATAACCCAAATAAAGGGAGTTGGGTTCGAGATTCCCCTTCCCTTATGCCTAAAGGTGTTCTACACATGATCTATATATCCTAGATAATAAAATTAGATTCAATAATTAAATAATAAAGAAATAATTATACATGTATTTTATTTATTATAATTTTATTAGGTT
Source organism: Viscum album (assembly GCA_963277665.1). Lineage (NCBI taxonomy): Eukaryota > Viridiplantae > Streptophyta > Magnoliopsida > Santalales > Viscaceae > Viscum > Viscum album. The sequence goes on along the minus strand of OY728150.1, from coordinate 329,989,478 downwards.
CCTTTATTAAAATTATTATGAATTATAGAGTTCAACATCATCATTCGGTTAGCGTTCGGTTTCATGGTTTCATGGTCGGTTTTGCTTGAGTATAAATATGGGGGTTATTTTAAAATGGGAATAACATCTCTATAAGTGAAATTTTTTAGTATTAATGAAAATATATAATTTTAAATAGTATCATATTCCATTTGAACCTATTTTATGAGGATAATTCATTATATAAAACATTGATAAATATTTTTTTTTTGTAATTTTTTACGACCATCACAAACTTTTATAATTTTATTTAATATAATATTTATATATTGGTTACATTATGTGATAAATGTTAGTATATTTATATTATAATCCCATTTAACCATAATAATGCTTTTATGACCAAACATCAATGTAACACCCAATGCTTTCATGGTACGCATCTCTTTGAATAATACAGTAGCATGTATAGTACATAATATTGAGTTCTAGCGCACTACAACTAATCAAACAAGCCATTTAAAAAACAGTGATGAGTAGTAAAACCCACTTTCAAAATTTTCTAAATTTTATTTTCAAAATGGACTTCATTTTTATATTCGGAATTTCAAAATTATCTTGGCGTGAATTTTTTGTATCTTTTGAAAACTTTCAATTTTAGTTAAATAGTTAAAAACATAGTATTACTATTTAAAATCGACTTTTATTTTAATAATTATTATTTTTATTTAAATTTATTTTAAATTTAAAATATATACATAATACCAATATTAGTTCAATGTTATTCATTAGAGTCTTTTTATAATACAATTAGATATATAAAATTTTATTAAACTATTTAACGCCTTTTACCCACCTTCTAAGCACATTTGTAAATTTTTATAAAATGTAATTTTACCTCTTCTATGATTTTAATATCAAAAATCCTAGAGAAATGGTTGATATTAGTAAGTAAAATTTGGTTTCATAGGATGAAAATAATTTTTGGTGAATAGTAACTTTTGATTTTTATTTACCACAGTTAAAAGGAAATAGGGTAATTTGAGGTAAAAATGATGTTATAATTACCCTAAAACATTTCCTAATCCTATAGGATAAGTGTTTTTTGACCAAAATAAACCTTATAAAAAAATACAATCCTTTTTTATCCACATAGATTAGATTAGGAAATTTATTATTACATTATTTAAAGAAGAGTTAAAAGTGTTAAATTCAAATTTTAACAACTAAACCATTTTAATACAAGGTTATACATAAGATAAATTTGACTAAAAATATTAATTATAAATATAAAAATATTTCCTATATCATGTTATTTTATTTATAATTTTTTGTCATTAAATAATTAAATTTATTTTTGACACAATGATGATACACTAATTACCTTATTAATGAAAGATTAAAATAATTGATATTATAAATATCTAAATAAATATAAATTGTGACTTTTGATGAATTACACTAATTTTATAGGTTAATAGGACATGCTATAATTGATTTAATGTATTTTATTTTATGTAATCTTGTTTTTTTCACTTTCAAAATAAAAAAATACTATAGTGTCAAAATTGACATCAATGAGTTTTTAAAACAAATACTTTGTTATTAAATGATATAATATTCCTAAAAATATACAGTTTATCCAAAGGACTTATATAAATATATTTATTTCATTAAATAACCCCTTTAGGTTCTCTAGGAATTTTATAATAAGTTTATTAACCATGTAATATAAAAATCCAACAATACATTGTAAAAGCTAAACTGTTTAACTAAAAGATAAATCTAAAAGATAATGTTAATATATTGACCTAAACGTGATGAAACCCTATTGGTTGAAATGATTTTGACCTATCCCCATCATATCCTAGAAATAAATCTATTTTTATCAATTATAAATCGATAATTATTTTATAATAAAATAATATTTAAAAAATTTTCTATAGTGACCCTCACCTCTCTTATAAAAGGGTAATTCCCCTTCTCTCAAAATCACTCCTCTAAAGACATTTGGATCAACCAAACCCTGATGAAATATCCTCCCAAATAAACTCAATTCAGCCTATAGGACTTACTTTGTTCAGGAATCCATCCTATGGAGCTTATTTTTTCAAATCAAAATCAGGCACTCGAAGAAAAGTTAATAATTTCATCACCTCTTTCAATGTTATTTTCTTCATCTACTTCCTCTTTATTTGTTGTTTCAATAACAAAATAATAACTCCAGTAACTTCTATATACTATGTTGTTATTATAAATATGGTACAACCATATTCTTTATTTTATCCATCCTATTAATTACAAAGTCACCATACGTGCTTACGTACGGCTTACCGTCTCCACGTCATGGTATAGTTTTTTATTCAACACGTCATTATTTGGATGAGTTTAATAATGATAATAATTGTTTTAAATAATAAATATAATATTATAAGCATTCCTAATATTTGATATACCATCCAATTACATACTATTTCCCCATCAATAGAATGATATTGTTTCTTGTGCGTACATACAGATTACCGGCTCCACGAACACGATGAGATTCATATCACATCGTAACTATTCAAGAATAATTTTCATTTATGATTAAACATAATTTTTAAGAACTTAATATAATCCTGGATATGGATAAAATACATCCTATCCATAAAAAACATGGCTTACAGAACATAACATATAAAGGAAATGGAATCAGTTAACACCTGAAACAAAGATACTACTGAAATATTATTAACAATGAAATATTAAAAAACCATATATGATATCATATTTATCTATGTAGTTCTTGAATAATTTAATAAAAATGATTTAACTATTATACATGTGGTTAACATACCCTCGACTAATGAAAATTATAATTTAAGAGTTAATATTACAATTTATTTATTATCTGAGGTAGTTTATACGTAAGCATCTATAATGAATTCATTATCGTCCTCATACGTGTTTCATAATAATGTATTTAAAAATATTTTTACTATTTCCTACAATATAGGTTAAAGTCGTTTATCCTCTTGTTTAACATTTTATAAAATGTTCTCAAACGAATCTTTCCAGCATTCTCCAAACAAGGTACTTTATAACATTTTCAACAAATTAAGGTAAGTATGTTTTTTAACTTATACAGAAGGTGTGGCTATTTTCCACCATTATAACACCTTAAAATATTATCTTATAAGAATATTTTCAAAATAAATTTTTTCTTTTATAATTATATGGCATTAAAATGATTTCAAAATCAAAATAGATATTTCTATTAAAAAGTTTTGATTTCATTTATGTCAACATCTTTGATAGATTTTACACTTTTTTTTAAGTTGGTATATTATGATAAAATATTCCATATAGTATTTAATATTATATGATATTTTTTATCGTGGATGTGTTATTTTTATACCATTCATGGTTTATGGTTAAAGTATTAACATTTTGTATGCTAGTTGTAATATTAATGTTTATGTTATTTTCCAACATTTTCATATGAGAAATGCATTGTACTTAGTATGTAATAGGTGGAGCCCGCTATAGCTCATTGATTCATCGATAGGTTTCATGAGACAAACTATTGTCTTGGAACGAGGCCTTGAAAATTCTTATTTATAGTCTCGGCACAAGCCATGGACTTTGTGGTAATGATGTCAGACATTATGAATTTCATCATTATGAAATTATCTATTGATATTACATCTGATTATTCGACTAGTGGAATAACTATGTGAATAAGTAAATGAAATTATTTGATTTATATTTTCCATATTAAACTAAAGTTTATGTTTAAAAGTCTTGTGATTTCGTCTTATACATTTACATAAATGTTTAGTCTTATTTATGATAGTTTCTACTATATTTTTATCCTTACTAATCATATGGGATCACCCATTTCATATGTTTTCTTTTTCCCAGGATATAAATAAGTCTATTAGGATTGAACTTCAAAGATAGGCTAAGGGATATTAGTGTTTTCCAAGGAAACACAATTTTTTTGTTTTTTTATTTCATGATATAATGTAAAAATTATGTATGTATCTAGCACATACAAGGCAACTAAACTAACCAGTATTTTAATACTTGATCTCTTGTGATCATGAAAATGTTTTGTAATAATGCACTAACTCTAGGTAACTAGGGTCAAGGCATTACAGTTGGTATCATATTACATTTAGTACATACCTTGGAATCTAGATTCAGAAAAACTCCGATTAGAGAACATTACCCTAAGATAGACATTGAGGATTAGTATAGACAAACTTCTTAAAATTTTGGTAATGTAGAGATTTTTTTAATTTTCCAAAAATTACATCCTTGTCACGATTCGAGAAGGTAGAGGTGACTCTGGAACATATGTATCTAGGTGTAAAACCCAAAAACACAGCTTTGAGTATGACTCGAATAGGAACTAGTGCACAACAACGAGCCTTGTTGCAATGTTGGTTACAACACTCTCGTGGGATATGATTATGTTAATTCACATTTTCTTTACAAGCCATTATGAAGGATTTATGAGTAAATACTTCCTAAAATAAATTTATTTATGATTATAAATTATATGCATAAATAGTTCAATTTATGTTAGGTATTGTACTATTTTGAATTATGTATTGTGATTAATAAACTAATCTAGTGTATTCCATTGTTTAGAAATGGTGCCTAGTGGATGGAATGTAAAATGTATCAATGTGTGTAATCCATGTAGGGATTATCCTCCTACTCAAGATAATTATAGTGGAGTTTGTGATGAAACTAGTGTTGAATATATTATAACCATACTCGGACAACTAAATCAGGTTATGAATAATAACCTTTCCCGTATGGAGCACCCTGTTCCACAACACAGAGGATCAATGTTAGACCACTTCATGAGGCCAAAAATACTAACATTCAATGGGACAATAAATCCATTTGTAGTTAATCAATGGATAATTTCCTTAGAGAAAATATATCATAATTTTAAAAGTAGATAAGGGAAAAATATTTCATAGTATTTTATCGCCTCACAAGATATGCATATCAATAGTGGTCATTAATTCAAAACGAAAATGAGGATGAAGAAGTATCAAATATGGAACAGAGGGAGTTTAATGATTTTTTCTTAGAAAAATACTTTCTTCATGACCATCGAGTGGATAAGGAAATAATATTTAAGAGATTAAGACCAAATGAGGAAGAGAATGTTGCAAAGTATGAGGCTATCATTAAAAGGTTATAAAGGAATGCTACAGATTATATATGTAACCCAATGCGTAATATTGATCGATTCCTTGATGGGTTAAATTTGTTTCTCCATAGAGCATTAGTCTCACAAACCTTCTCATCGTATGAAAATATTGTCTCATGTGCTATCAAGACATAAAATGAATTATCTAGGTCTTACGCCTTTAAATCAAACCTAGAGAAGAAGAGATCCGTTGAACACTATATAAATGGAAAAAAGGGGAAGAATGGAAAAGTTTAATTTTCATCCGGGAGAAAATGTTGGAAGAAACCCCCTAGTACTTGCCTGAAGGGAATGTGAGTCTGTTACAAGTGTGGAGAAAAAGGCCCCTAGGCTTGTGATTCCAAAGGGAAGAAAGAGGTTGTCAATGTTGAATGCTTTAGTTGTAAATAAATGGGTCATTATACAAATGAATGTTCTAAGAGTTAAGGAAACATACCCTAGAAAAGACCATGGGAGAAAGGCTATGTTTTTTCGATCACAAATGCAGAGGTTTATGTTCTGAATGATGTGGTGGAATGTAAATTAATCATTTCCTCAAAATTATCCAATGCATTATTTGATTCTGGATCATTGTATTCATTCATATCTTCCTAGTTTTCCAAGAAAATTATATATTTAAAATTTTATTTATCAAGGTATTTTTCAGTCAAAACTCCTAATGGAAGTATCATTACAACAAAGTATTGTCAATAAGCTTCCACTCAAGCATATTAATGTTCTTTATCTAGTGAAATTATCATCATACCCATGATTAAATTTGATATAATCCTAAGTATTCTGACCATGATTAAAAAATTAATTGTAAGAAGAATGAGTTTACAATTTTTGATGGTTATAATCAATACATTATATTTATAGTAGAAATATCACCATCTGATTCTCATATAGATCCACCCATAGTAACTCTACTAAATTAAATTATTATGGAGGAAGAGAGTAAAATAACTATGGGTGTGTAGAGGAATGTGAAAATAGAGGAAATAACTATTGTGTGAGAATATGTTGATGTGTTTCCAGAGGATTTACCAAGACATCCTCAAGAATAATAAATTGAATTTTCCCTTGATTTAATTTCTGGTCCATGGCCGATATCGAAAACCCCTTATATAATGGCCACTATAGAATTAGTGGATGTAAAGAAATAACTAGAAGAATTAAGCAATAAAGTATTTCTTCTCCATAGTGTTTCTCTATGGTAATCCCCTATTATTTTTGTTAAGATGAAGGATGGATCTATGAGGATGTGCATTTATTATAGAGATATCAATGCTATAAAAATAAAGAACAAGTATCCCCTACCTCGCATTGATGATTTATTCGATAAACCTCATGGATCCCAATATTTTTCAAGTATTAACCTTTGATCTGGATATCGTCAGTTGTGTGTGAATAATGATGATATTCAATAGACAATATTTCATACCAGGTATATGCATTAAAAGTTTACAGTATTTCCTTTTGGACAGACTAATGCACCCTCTATTTTTCTAGATCTAAGTAATATAGATTTAGAAGAATATCTTGATGAATTTATAGTGGTATTTATTGATTATATCTTTGTATACTCCAAAAGATACTAATATCATGAAAATAAAATTTTCACTATTCTAAATACTCTTAGAATAAATGAATTATTTGGGAAATTTAGCAAGTGTGAATTCTGGTTTCTTGAGATTTCTTTTCTTGGACATATTGTCTATGAGGATGGAATATATGTTGATCATTCTAAGATAGGATAAATACATGAATGTCCATCCCTGATGATTATAACTGATGAATGTATTCTTATTTGTTTAGTAGGTTATTATTGGTATTTCATCCAGCATTTTTCTCAATTGGCTAACCCATTAACAAAGCTCATACATAAAGGTGTTAAATTGTTTTGGACAAAAGAGTGCGAATAATGTTTTGAAGCACTGAACAGAAGATTAGTCAATGAACTTCTCTTGAATATACCATTGTGGATGGATGGGTTTGTTATTTATAGTGATGCTTTAAATAAAATAATTGGTTATGTCCTTCTATAGATTGATAGACTTATTGCCTATGCAACAAGGTAGCTAAATATTCATGAATAAAACTATCCTTCTCATGATCTTCAGCTAAGAGGAGTAATATTTTCTTTAAACATATGGATACACTATCTATATGGTGAAAAATGTGTGATATATACTAATCAGTATAGTTTGATGTAAATTTTCTAAATGTAATAACAACACATGAGACAAAGACGATGGCTTGAACTACACAAGGATTTTGATTGCACTATACACTACCACCCGAGGAATTTAAATAAGGTGGTAGATGCTTTGAGCAGAAATGATCATGGATTTTTGAACTAGATAATAGTTGAAAGGGATACTATGTTCATGGATCAAGTAAATATTGATAAGGGAATAATCAAAGAAGGTGAAACATCAATAATATTTCAAATGGTTTCCAAGTAATCTTTAATGGAAAGGATAAAATGCTCTCAGACTGATGCTGGGAATTTTAAAAATAAAATTAAAGCATTGAATGATGGGAGATTTATTGACATCGTATATAAAGATGAAATTTTGAAATTTTTGAGGAGGCTTTGGTTTCTCGATATACCTGATCTAAAAAGGGAATTGTTGGATGATTCTCATTTCTCCAATTTCTCTATACACCATGCTATCACTATGATGTATAGATATTTAAAGGAATTTTTTTGTGGGACAACATGAAGAGGGATATTGCTGATTATGTGACAAGATGTATGGTTTTTCAACAGGTGAAGGATGGAAGAAAACATCCTAGAGTCATGCAATGTCTTCCCATACCTAAGTGGAAATGGAATGATAGTACGATTGACTTTTTCATGGGGCTACCAAAGACTACTAGAAGGAATGATTCAATATGGGTCATTATTGATCATCGTACCAAGTCATCACATTTTCATTCTATAAGAGAATATTTACCACTTGAACATTTCACAATACTATATATCAATTGTTTTTTAAGACATCATGGTGTACCACTATCGATTGTTTCTAATTGTGATCCCCATTTTACAACAAGATTCTGGAAAAGTATTCAAAAACCCCAGATAAAAAAAATCATTTAAGCACTGCTTACCACCCTCATACTGATTGACAATCACAACGGACTATTCAAACCACAGAAGGCATGTTGATATCTTTCTAACATGACTCTCAAGGTGTTCAAGATCATTATTTACCTCTGGTAGAATTTCTTATAATAATATGTTCAATTATAGAATTCAGATGGTACCATATGAAGCATTACATATAAAGATATGTCACAGACAAACTTGTTGGGATGATGTTGGTGAAAGAAAACTCGTAGGCCAAAAACTTGTTGAGTAAACAATGGAAAAGGTTAAGATTATCAAAACCCACATCAAACCATATCAAATTAAGAAAAATATCTATGATGATAACCGAAGGAAGGATTTGGAATTTGAAGTATGAGATCATGTTTTCATGAAAGTATCTCCATAGAAGGGTGTTATACGATTCAATAAGAAGGGTAAATTATGTCCCATGTACATCAAACCTTTTGAAATTATATAATTAATTGGATTTGTAGCTTACCATTTGAAAATTCCTCCATGTATCTCCAAAGCTCATGATGTGTTCCACATATCACTGTTGAGAAAATACATGCCTACCCAATGCTTGTACTTAGCTATAAAGAAATAGAACTCAAACCAATTCTATTGTGAAGAGACTTCCAAGATTCATTATACTAGAGAACAAGTGTTGAGAAATCAGAAGACTTGTCTGGTAACAGTTCTACGGAGAAACCATAACATTGAAGAGGGAACATGGGAACCTGAGGAACATATGATGAAGAACCACTTAAATCTTTTTATGCAGTAATATTCTATAAATTTTGGGGATGAAATTATTTGAAATAGGGACTAATGAAATACCCCAAGATTCCATGGTACGCTTCTCTTGGAATAATATAATATCTTGTGTTACCCACAACTTCGAGTTCTAGCACACCAAGACCAATCAAACTAACAGTTTAAAAAAGTTATGAATTGTAATGCACACTTTTTGAGATTTTAAAAATTTATTTTTTCAAAATGGACTTCATTTTTGGACTCTTTATATCAAAATTATCTTAGGTTGACCTTTTGGTATTTTTCTGAAAACATTCAATTTTTGATAAATAGTGAAAAACGTTGCGTTATTGTTTAAAACAGACATTTATTTAAATAATTATTATAATTTTTTTGAATTTATTTTAATGTCAAAATGGATATATAATACCTATATTAGTTCAATGTAATTCATCTGAGTCATTTTATAATAAGATTAGATATATAAAATTTTATTGAACTATTTAACGCCTTTTACCCACCTTCTAGGAACATTTGAAAATTAATATAAAATGTAATTTTACAACTTCTATAAATTAAATTTCAAAATTTGAGAGACAAAATTTCCACAATTGAGTAAAATTTTCATCAATAGGATGAAAATAATTTTTGGAGAATATTAACTTTTGAATTTGTTTCACCACGGTTAAAAGTAAATAAAAACATTAAAGGTAAAAATGATATTATAATTACCCTAAAACATGTCCTAATTATATTAGATAAGTGTATTTTGACCAAAATAAACCATAGGAATTAAATATGATCCTTTTTGATCCACATGGATTAGATTAGGACATTTATTATAATTTTATTTAAAGAAGTGTTAAAAATTATTAATTCAAATTTTAAAAACGAATCCATTTTTAATAGAGGGTAATTCAAAAAATAAATTCAACTATAAATATTCATTAGAAAGATAAAAATCTTTCCTAAATCATGGTATTTTATTTATAATTTTATAGATTAAATAACTATATTTATTTTTGATACAATGATGATGCGGTAATTACCTTATTAATGGATGATTAAAATAATTGATATTATAAATATCCAAATAAATGTAAATTTTGACTTTTGATTTATTACACTAATTATATTGGTTAATATGAAATGTTAGTATTGATTTTATGTATTTTTTTATAAGTAATAAATTTTTTCTAACTTTCACAAAAACCAAATACTAAATAGAGTCAACATTGACATAAATGAGTTTTTAAAACAAATACTATATTATTAAATGATATAATATTTATAAAAAAATATAAGGTTCTTCCAAAGGACTTATATAATGATATATATGTCATTAATTAATTTATTTATGTTCTCTTGTAATGTTATAGTATGTTTATTAACCATGTAATATAAAAATATAAGAAGACATTATAAAATTTAAACAATTTAACTGAGAGTTAAATCTAAAATATAAGTTTAATATGGTGACCTAAACTTGTCTAAAACCAATTAGATGAGTGGATTTTTACCCATACCTACCTTATCCTAAAAATAAATTAATTTGGAGACATTATAAACAGAAAATAATTTTATAATAAAATAATATTTCATTCTTTTCCTAAAGTGACCCTCACCTCTCTTATAAAATGGTACTTCCCCTTCTCTCAAAACCACACCTCCAAAGCCATTTCACTAGGACACCCAAACTAAAATATCCTCCAAACTACCCTCACTTAAACCTATAGGCCTTAATTTTATCAGGACGCCAACTTAAGGGTCCATTTTGTTCAAATCAAAATGAAGCACATAAAGAAGATGTAATAATTTCATCACCTCTTTCAAAGTTCTTTTTTTAATATACTTCCTCTTTATTTGTTGTTTCCATACCAAATAATAACTTCAGTAACATTTAAATATTGTGATGTTATTATATATATGGTACATCCATATTCATTATTCTATCCATCCTATGAATGAAAAAGTCAGCATACATGTGTACGTACGGCCGACCGTCTCCATGTTGTGGTGTGGTTTGTTATTCAACACATCATTATTTGGATGGGTATAATAGTAAGTATAATTGATTTAAATAATAAATATAACATCTTAATGATTCTTTAAATATGATATAACATCCAATTACATATGAATTCACCATCAATGGGATGATATTGTCACTCGTGCATGTATATGGATTACCATCTCCATGAATGCGATGAGATTGATTCCCCATCGTATCAATTCAAGAATAATTTACATTTTATGATTACAAATAATGTTTAAGAACTTAATATCATTCTGGATACGAATCTAATACAACCAATCTATAAAAAACATGACTTATATAAAAATACATATAAACGAAAAAGAATCTATTAACACTCGAAACAACGATACTACTGAAATATTATTAACAAAGCAATATTAGAAGATCATTTATGATATCATACTTATGTATGTGGTTCTTATATAATTTAATAAAAATTATTTAACTATTATATATGATGTTAACATACCCTCGACTTAGGATAATTACATGTTAAGGGTTAATTTTGAAATCTATTTATTATCTAAGTTTGTTTATACGTAAGTATCTACTGGGAATTATCTATCATCCTCATATGTGTTTCTTAAAAATGTATTTCAAAACATTTTTACTATTTACTATAATTTGGGCTAAATTCATTTATACCCTTATTTCACATTATATAAAAAAATTAAACTAATCATTCTGTCATTTTCCAAACATGGTTCTTTATGACCGTTTCAAAAAATTAAGGTAAGAATATTTTTTAACTTATACGGTGGGCGCAACTATTTTATGCCATTATAACACCATCGAAGCTTCCCTTACAACATTATAATAATATTTTCAAAATAATTGTTTTATTTTATAATTACGTGACATCTAAATGATTTAAAAATAGAAATCTATATTTCTCTCAAATAATTTGATTCCATCAATGTTAGCATCCTTTGATAGATTTTATGCTTGTCTAAAGTTGATTTATTATGATAAAATCTTCCATATTGTATTTCAGGTTTTTTGATATGTTTGACTGTGGATGTGTTATTTTTATATCAATCATGGTTTATGTTTAAAGTATTAACATTTCACATTATAGTTTTTATATGAATATTTATGTTATGTTCCATCCTTTTCAAATGAGGAATGCATTGGATATAGTAAGTGGCAGGTAGATCCTGTTATAGCTCCTTGATACATCAGTAGGTATCATGAGACTAACTACTGTCTTGGCATAAGGCCTTGACAAAATCTAATTTGTAGTCTTGGAATGAGGCACTGACTATGTGGTTATGATGTTTGGCATTATGCGTCCCGTCATTATTAAATTAGCTAATGATATTTCATGTGATTATTCAACTAGTAGAATATCCATTTGAATAAGTCAATGGAATTATTTGATTTATAATTGCCATATCATACTAATATTTATGATTAAAAGGCATTTGTTTTAGTCTAATAAATTTCCTTAAATGTATATGCTTATTTATTAATGTTTCTTCTATATTGTTATCCTTACTAAGAATCTGAGCTCACCCCTTTCTTATGTTTTCTTTTTCCTTGGTTTTGAAGTAGTATATTAGGATTGAACTGCATAGATAGGGTATGGGATATGAGTGTTTTCAAAGGGGATAAAATGTTGTTGTTTTTTTATTTAATGATTTAATGTAAAACTTATGTATGTATATAGTACTTCCAAGGATACTAAAATAATTTTTCTTTTGAGAATTGATATCTTGTGATCATGCCAATGTTATGTAATAATGCACTGACTTTGGGAAACTAGCGTCGAGGTGTTACATTCAATTTTTTAATGGAAAATGAATTCTCATCATCTATAAAGGTGGTGACTCTACATATCACGGAAGATGTTTTCATTTTTTTAATAAAAGGAGAGACGAAAATACTTTTTGATATATATTCCATTAAAAAAAATTTGAGTATATATATGATACCAGAGTTATAATTAAAATTTTTATAAGAGAGGTAAGGAAATGATAGTAAAAGAAAAGAAATTAAAAGAGAAATGAGGAGGATTTTACTTCATGAATATTGTCACCTTGAGAACCATATTAAGGCACTTGTATTTAGTCAATTGTTGTGACCACCATCTCTTGGAAGAGGTAATATGCTTGGGGATGGAATTTTTATGAATTTATATATGATATAAGGCTTACAAGGTTTTAGGATAATTGGTCGGGAGGTATTTATAGTGCAGGAGAGGGGTGTGTTTTGTTTTTTTATTCATTAGTTAACTATTTTGGATCAAGACTATCAATGGTGTTGATTATATGACTAAATGTAGTAACTATAGATGGGGAGTTAAAGATAATGGATATTAAATCATCCATACATCAAAAACGGTGTGAAAATTAAAATATTTATCTTATATCCTAAATTATTGTATTTCAATATTCACCAAAAATTGAAATATTTTAGAAAAATCGATAATTTTTACCCAAAGAAATCAATGTGTATAATTAAAAATGTATTCCATTTAATGATGATAATTTCATAATTATATGAAATTTAGTCATAAAATCATCATTTAATAGAAAATATTGATTTTAATATTATAAAAAACATTGACACTTTGAAAAATAAATTAAGGTCTCATATAATTAAATTATAATTAAAAGACATAATATTTTAATTTTTAAATATATTTTACGAAAGGAAAGTTTCTTTTAAATCATTATAATAATTATAATAATGTAACTAATCATTTATGTTTTACAATAAAACAAAAAATTAAGTTATAATTTTTAAATCCTTTATTTACTTATACCATGATAAAATTATATCATATTTTTATTTATAGTATTTCAAAATTTGATTAATACATTCATAGATGATGATACTATTCTTCAGGTTGGATTACTATTCATAATGGTCATATTATTATTCCAATGGTCATGTTTTTATTCCATCGGTATAGATTCCTTAATTTCAACAAATATCTTTTCATCAATTATTCATTTATGATAATAATGTTTTTATTGATTTCTCTATGCGATTCATGTGTTTTAAGGAATAATTATAAGAAGTTAAATTTCATTGATAAAATTTCATGTTGTTAAAGTAATAACAATTTTTTTATTGATGGAGATATTTGAGCTAGAATTTGACGGTTGGATCTAGAAGACAGTGTTAGGAATGGTATCAACTACAGTTTTTTCATTATCTATAGTTCTTATTTATGAATATAATTTTTCATATATAGTCAGCCCATGTGTGATTATATTTACTCTTTCATGACTCATATCACATTGTAGTAAATATTTTTATATGTAATTATAGTTATTATTTTTTTATGGTTGGCATGTAATCATAATTTTAACATGATACTTTTATTTAGGAATGAATATTTATTATTACTACAACAAATTTTTATTATGGTTATATTCACATTTTTAATGGACTCCCCATGATGTCCATAGACTCGTGCTACTTGTTGGTTACCTAGAGTTTATGCGGAAGTTTTCTGGATATATAAAGCACTATGTGTTGGTTATATTAAAATTCATTCAGTCATAGTACCTTACACCACCAAGAAGACTTGTGTATGAAATTTATTAAATGATCCATAGAGATATTGGATGGTTTTTAAAATTTTAGATAGCCCTAAAATAACAAGACTCCATGATTCAGAGGACTATGTTGATGTTATACATTCTATTTACTGTGATGAGATTTTGGGCTTGAGGTATCCATGTGTTTTAGTTTTATGAGGTATTAATAACTCTCTAGATTGTGTTTACTGGAACATAGTCATGATTGCGTGAAGGCATGGGCTCTCTTGAGCCTTGAGATCCTTTGTGTGATATATTAGATAATTGGATGACTATAAAACATTAATGAGTATCCTTGAGTTTCTTTAATGTTGTGGGAAATGTGATTCACATGGAAAGACTTTGTTATGACTTTTTATGGGATTTTATCTCATTTTTTATAAAGTGATAATGCCATGGTTGGGATTAGATAATTATTGAATTGATTTTTTTAGTCAATACATTAGGTGGGATATATTCCCTCTCTCCATGTATGGTAGGTAATATCCTAATAGAGGTATATTGATTTTGATTGATCATTTATAGCCTAAGGATTGGTATTATTTTTCACATATGGATTAAGATCATCATATCATTGTTAGGGTTATATAGCTACAATTTGGGTGGATCATATAGATAAATTGGTCGTTCAAGGAAGGGTTATTTGAGAAATATATGTTATCGTTTATCTAAATTATTTGTATGTATTAGGGGATAGAGGAGTGATAGGGTATCGTAATTGTCTTCAATGTATTTTTATTTAATCTTCATGGGCAATTTTTATAGTTCCTAATGATGAGGTTCTCAAAAAAACAACTAAGGACTATGATGTATTATTACACCACCCTTCTATCAATGCTTCCAAAGTTCTAGGAGGATTACAAGAAGAGTTATATGATCCATAGTTCCTCTTATAAATATATCTAGAATCATTTTATTGTATTTATTTCTTATATATAGTGTTAATGATAATTAGGTAGTTAGGGATTGGGATTCACATGAGACTAATGAATCAGTTTTTAGAGATTACACTGCCTTAGTGTTCATTATTATTAATTTAATAGTATATCTCTATCGAGTGGGAGGATTCATAGTTACTCTTTATTGCCATGTCTATATATTTTTCTTCCTTCCCCCTAATTTTATTCCTATAAACCTAAGACTATATTTGTTTTCTATTTCCCTTGATGGTATTCTATTTTACCTAGTTCTAGCTCTATATCTTCATTCCCTAATGTTATTCCTATATACCTAATTATGGAAATATTTCAACATTACCTAAATGGGATTACTATGGTATATAAATATATCATATATTTTACCATCATTGGACGGAGCAGACTGTCTCCGGTGTCTTGGTGTCTTATTTAGCATATTATGACCTAACAAGAGTTCTTGTATGTGGTGTGGTGCTATTTGATTTATTTACCCGTACATGCATCCACTGTATATGATGTCATGTGTAGGGGATGAATTGGTGAAACCAACCTATATTATATACTCAAATCATGTATGTAAACCACCGTACCTATCTAAACCATGTGTATGGATTTCAAGTGTCATGTTATATTAGGGATATGACTACCGAAGATAGATGGAGTTTGGAAGTTAGTTCTAAGGAAGGGATTGGGTTTTACATTTTTTTCTTAGTGGGAATATTTTATTTTTTTTTATTTTATATTTACCCATCTAAACATATTATCTAATGAACTAGAAATTCCTTGTAATTTTTTTTAAAATTATATGGTAATCTTAAGAGTCTGCAAAAACTGATTGTGCATGATTCTGATACCTAGTGTACCCGAAAAGAATTTCGGAACTTAGTTTTAGGTACGTTCAGTAAACGTACGAGCAGGATTTTGTTACTTTTGAAACGGTGATCAGAATTAAAATCTAAGGGAACTGTGCAACTCACAGCGCCGGTATTCTCTTAGGGAGACCTTCACCTCGACCATAGTAGGTCGAGGGTGAAGGTTAGTTTTTGTGCTTTTTCATGGAAATAAAAAATAAAAAAATGTTTTATTTTATTTTTATAATCACATTTTTGAATTATCGATGGTGGGGAGCACCTGATCTAGAAAAACCCCCAATTTAAATCTATGGTGGTGGGGACCACCCGAAACCCTCTTAATGGGGGGGAAACCTACCAAATCCCCATTAATTGATTACTCACATTTAATTAAGCCAAATTAATTGAGACAATTGATTATGCCAACTCCATTTGTGCCAAAAAATTAAATTGATAAACTTATTATGTGTGTTGGATCCGCACTAGTTTTTGTTTGGTAAATCGTTGGTTAAAGGGATCACCTTGCAGGATCATTCTCTCCCAACGAAGAATGCACCATCTTCTCTAAAGAGGAAATTGCCACCTCCAACATGGTACTTCTTCAGCGACGATGAAATGACGTCCATACTTTCCCCCTCATCGACGTCAAAAAATCTCCGAGGTAGGGGTGTTTTTTTGATTGATCATCGTTAATTTTCCTCTCATGTTGAATCACCTCCCTTGATCCACTTGTTACTGATCTAACACAGAGGGTGTGGGCCAAACAATCATGGATCGAACCCTCTTTGAATACTGTGGTTCCTTTTGTGTTCTTCGTGATGAAGGAGTATGGAAACCATCACTAGTGGGGATTGGGAATGGCGGTTGACCCCACAGACAATAGCGAAGACAGCGGCAGCACAACCACACCACCAGAGAAGGGTCACGGCCAGTCGGCCATGGCAGAGCAAGGGTGGCGGCCAGTAGAGGCAGGCCGCATGACAAGGCGGCAGCGTGCATCCGTTCTACCCAGTGAGCTTGGGTCGTGGCTTGTACTGTGGTGGAAAAGGGTGGGTGACCGGCGTTCAGCCGACCATGGATGGGCGGCACATGATGCGTCGCCAGGAGGAAAAGGGGTTGGTTGTTACAGTCAGCTGAGTTGAACTAAGAGGGACAAGTGGGACCTGCGTGCTGCTAGCGACCAAATGGCCTCATCCATAAGGTGAGTGGAGGTGGTGGGAGCACAACTCCCCCCCCCCTCCCCGCATGCAGCCAGGCCGGGCCACCCGGTGTAGGTCGGGTCAACCCAAACTGGGTCGAGTCAGCCCGAGCCAGGTCAGACCGGACACAGACCAGCTTCATAACATTGCCGCTATTTTGGCCATAACATTGGCACCGAGTGTCCATTTGATGAACCGTATGTGGCACCAAAAATCTTGGAGAAATTATATCCTTTTGGCATAGCCCACTTGAGAATTGGATAATGTTGGTGTACGGTCTGGTTGGATCGAACATGAATCCAACCAGGCCCTCAAGACTAAAATGCTAATAAATTATAGACCAGGCGTCTGATTAATGTCCCATATATTTCATTGAGACCCCTATTACATGGAGGTCCTTTTGTATAATTCTTCATGGGACTTCATGGAAGTTGTATTATCAAGCAATACCTTGAGGAGAGGACCCTCCCAGAGACAAGAAAGATTAGTGTAGAAACCTTGTAGCTGGTTGTAACATGAGAAAGGGATCCTTCATGGGTCTGTTCTTGAGGATCCAACATGGATCCACTCAAGGAATCCATGTTGGAATACACGAGGATCCGGTGTGGGTATGATGTACTAGGATCTTGTGTGGGTCAGATGATGTACTAGGATACTGTGTGGGTCTGATGATGTACTAGAATCCTGTGTGGGTCTGATGATGTACTAGGATCTTGTGTGGGTCTGATGATGTACTAGGATCATATGTGGGTCTCATGACATACAAAGATCCCATGTGGGTCTGATTATGTACTATGATCCTATGTGGGTCTGATGATGATTTAGGATCCTACGTGGGTCTGATTCTTAACTGAGTAAAATGATTCATTAGATACATCTAGTCATCATTACGACCATACCTAAGTTATACTTGGTGTGAGTTGAGTCTTTACTTTTGTGGAATTTTTCTATGTGGAGTACCTAAGTGGTACTTACCTTCATGGTGATAACATTGTGGTATTCTCCTATGTGGTGTACCTGTGTGGTACTTACCTTCATGGAAATCATTCATTTGTGGAACAGTTGTACTTTGTCTATGAAGTTGGGCCCTGTGTTTCCTTCTGAATGAGATGGGTAATATTTGATAACATAGGTATATGTATAAAAATATACCTATATAGGTTTTTCACTGGTTTACATTCTTGTGGTGTATCCTTTGTTGATTTTTTGAGACCTTTAGGGTCTTGGGGTCCCTTTTGAGAACCTTTATACTCACCCCTACGCAGGCTTCACCCGCACCTTGTTGTGTTTGGTGCAGATGACGAAAAACTCTAATCCGGGCTAAGGGTAATAGGACTGGACAGTGCTTGGAGTTGGACCATACGGTGTGTCGGTATGTAGAGGAGACGGGTAGACATGGAGTGCTGAGGAGGCAACATGTACTTACCCTTCAGGTAGGAACCTCGGAGGAAGACACATCGGCTGTCCTTTTTTCAGTTGTATTGTATTTCTATTTGTACTTGTACCTTTACTGTTGGACTTGTATTCTGGACCCTCATAATTTCATCACTCTTTTTTCAATACAGTTTTCTAGTATTCTTATCTTGTTGTGTACTTGGTTGAGTGTGTTTACAGGATATAAAGGAAATGCCTTCCCAATTTTAGGGGATATGCCATTTGGTGCTAGTCGTCATCCCCTAGCCTATAGAAGTCGAGCTTGGGGTAGTCACGGCATGGGCCCCGGGGGACGGGCCGTGAAAAATTGGTAACATAGGAATCAGTTCTACCATAGAACATTGGACTCAGATATTTTAACAGAAATAATGTTAAGTGTAGTGAGTGTAGTTATCAGTTTAGGGATTCCAGTGTTGGTGTTGCGGCTGACGTATCCATACACTAGGACCCTGACTTCTGATTTCTGACTCAGTGAATGAAAACACTGATTGTGTCTATGTTTTGGAGAGTGTTACTTGTTATCTCTTTGAGTCATCTAACCAGTTGTAACTTATTTACCTTGGCACACCTTTTTCCTTTTCAGGATGCCTCCAAGAAGATAGCCCGCTAGGGTTCCAGATATAGTACAGGATGATAGCCCACCGAGCGACATGGACTCGGTGTAGGGCCCTCTTACAGTAGAGGCACCTATGGAGGTACCACCAGTACCATTACCCATTGGTCCACCAATGCCACCAGCCCTAGCAGTAGAGGGTGCATGCCGCTTGAGCACGTTGCACAGGTTCCAATGCCAGAGGCCACCTAGGATTAGGGAAGAGATGGACCTAAAGGTGGATGAAATTTCTTTTAGGTCATGGTGAGAGTCTTCTAACTAAAAGGGACACCATATGATCACACGGTGATCCTTTCCACCAATATTCTACAAGAACCAGTAGGAATATGGTGGAGCTTGATGATCCGAGTTCACGATGATGGGACGCTTCTTTGGGCTGAATTTGAGATCTTGTTTCAAGCAGAGTTTTTCCCAACTACCCTTCACGCAGAGCGCATTCAAGAGCTTCTTCATCTTCAGTAGGGTTGCATAATTGTGGTTCAGTACTCAGTGAGGATCACCAACATTTCACACTACTCTGCTAATATTGAGTGGGACCTATTCCTTAGGGCCTAGACCTTTGAGAAGGGGCTCAGGCAGGAGATCAGCACTTCGATGATTTCTCTTAGTATCTCGACGCAGGTTGGGTGTTAGAGAGAGCCCTATTAGAGGAGAGTTTTCTTACTGAGCAATGACCATCAGCAAGACCCACCACCGGGTATCAATTAGCGGAATCTTATACAGCTGGAAATAGATAGAAGTTTTAGAGGTCCAAGAGGATCAGACCCATAGGTGGGCGGCCGCAGGATTCGGGGTCATTTGTGTGTGGCATAGGAGACAGAGCTAGGCATGCGAGGAGCAGGCAGTGTTTCACATGCGGTGGGTAGGGTCACATGGCTCGTGACTAACTGAAACACTGTACGGATGATTAGAATTTGGTTGAAGGAACACCCAGGAAGAGACATAGGTTCGACCGAGGAGGTCCACAGGGAGCATGCAGACATGGCAGAGAATCTGGTCGTGTAGTTGGATGTGGGCGATGATTCGAGGTGTTACCGTCACCACCACTAGGTGGTACACCCTAACCTCAGAGAGCAGGTGGATAGGGTAGAGCTCAACTCCAAGCAGTTGAGGCCTATAACCATGGTGCTCCTAATATTATATGAGGTACGATCTGTATCTATTCCACCTTAGATGCAGTGATTATAAACACAGGTTCTAGTCATTCTTTTATTTCCACTTTCCTCATTCAGATCTCAGAAATTTCGGAGTAGTCCTTGGCTCGATCCTTATGGATAGAGACTCCTATGGGAGAGGATTTGATAATTAAAAATTGGATTCGGTAGTGTGAGATTACTCTAGGAGGCGATAGCTTTGGCTAGGATCTCCTAGTAGCAGCATCGATGCCTTACTACATCATCTTTGGTATGGACTGGTTATCTATAGTACATGCTCAGATTGTCTGTATTAGGTGAAATGTGTCGTAACTCTACATAGATGAGACTAGGTTTACCTTCACCTACAGGAATGTAGCTTTAGCATCATAGGATAGACTTACCTGGAGAAGGTTGCAGACGATTACCCATTAGATGGCTAGCTTTACCCTCAGAGCGGTTGACATGGAGAGTCCTAACTACACTGTAGAGGTGGACCAGTATGTGGATGTTTTCCGTGATGATGTTCTGTGTCTAACTCCTCATATAAGGGTGGAATTTTACAATGAATTGTACCCAGGGATGGAACCGATATCTACACCAGCATATCGGATGGCTCTAGCGGAGCTTTGTGTGTTGCGGGTACAATTGGTGGACTTATAGGGGAAGGATTCATTCGGCCTAGTGTTTATCCTTGGGATTACCCAATATTGGTCACCAAGAAGGTACATGGTAGATTGAGGCTTTGTGTTGACAATCGATGCCTACAGTAGGTGACCGTGAAGAACGCTTACCCACTCCTAAGGATTGATGACCTATTTGATTAGCTGAATGGGGAATGGTGGTTCACTAAGATAGACCTCAGGTCAGGCTATCGCCAGCTCAGAGTATGATACGAGGATGTACAGATGATGGATTTCAGTTGTCGGTATGTCCATTACGTGTTCTTGGTTATTCCATTCAGCTTAACCAACACTCCATCAGTGTTCATGGGACTCATGAACTAGTTCTTTCAGCCATACCCTGATCGCTTTGTATTATTCTTCATCGACGACGTTCTAATCTACTCATCTACCGAGGAGGAGCATGCATATCATTTGCAAAGAGTTATAGACACTCTCTGAGAGCACCTGCTTTATGGTAATCTCTCAAAGTGACAGTTTTAGATCCGAGAGGTTAAATTTCTAGGACAAGTCATCTGAGAGGCGTTAGTTACAGTGGATCCAATGATGATTGTGGTGGCACTTTCATGGGAGCCACCTAGGTGTGTGATGGAGCTATGTAGTTTCCTAGTATTTTCAAGATACTACCAAAGATTTGTGGCAGATTTATCCAGAGTTGCAGAACCTTTATCAGAATTGATGAAGAAGGGCTAACCCTTTTTTTGTTTAGAGAGATGGCAGTGGAGTTTTAAGGATATGAGGTAGGTGCTGACTACTACCCCCATTTTGAGGCTACCGAAGGAGGGTTTAGAGTACGTAGTCTACTACGATGCATCAGGTACTGGGCTCAGATGTGTCCTGATGCAGGAGCGAGCAGTGATCGCATATGGTTCTCGACAGCTGAGACAACATTAGCAGAACTATGCTACCCATGACCTGGAGTTAGTAGTAGGGGTCTTTTCCTTGAAGATGTGGTGACATTACATGATGGGAGATCATTTTATAGAATAATCTAATCACAAGAGTCTCAGGTATATCTTCTCTTAGAAAGACATGATCCTTAGACAGTGACATTATTTTGAGTTCTTATAGTACTTTGACTTCGAGATAGTATATACTCCTAGGAAGTTGAATGTAGTAGCATATCCACTCAGCAAGAGATTTGGTATACAACTGCTAGGTGAGGAGACAGATCCGCTGGATGCTTTGAAGATATCCTTTGTGGATCGATATAGAGGATCTTTTCTTCAGTCTCTTACAGTCACTCCCCCACTTCTTCAGTGAGTCAAGGAGGCATAGTGTAGGGACACTGACTGCGAGCCTCGACGTGCTCAGATATCCACAGGATAAGAATATGATGGATTTTCTGAAGGTGGGGAGCACACCATCCTTTTAAGAGGACATACCATGGTACCAATGCCGCTTTGGGAGGTGGTGTTGAGGGATTTCCAAACATCCCCTCTTGCGGTACATCCAGGAGTGGAGAAGATGTACAAGGATCATTGATGATAGCACTGGTGGCCTGGAATGAAGAAAAGCAGTATAAGAGTTTTTCTATCGGTGCCTCACTTGTCAGCATGTGAAGGCGGAGCATCATGTACCAGCAGGCTTAGTTCAGACTTTAGAGGTCCTAGAGTGGAAGTTGTATGGGATGTCCATGGACTTCATGATAGGACTTCC
This sequence comes from Viscum album, assembly GCA_963277665.1. Lineage (NCBI taxonomy): Eukaryota > Viridiplantae > Streptophyta > Magnoliopsida > Santalales > Viscaceae > Viscum > Viscum album. The sequence goes on along the minus strand of OY728150.1, from coordinate 329,966,368 downwards.
ATGTACATCTAGAGGTCATGATTCTATCTAGGTGACCGTCGACTCACTCCCCAAGACGGCCCACTTCCTACCGATCAGAGATCAGGGTTTAGTAGAGAGCTTGGGATGCCTCTATGTGAATGATATTGTGTGGCTACATGGATTAACCTCGATGATTGTCTCCGATCATGATGCATGATTTACTTCCCAGCTATGGAAGGGGTTGTATGAGGCTATCAAGACACAACTTCAATTGGGCACTTCCTTCCATCCTCAGACGGATGTCCAGATTGAGCGGACCATTCGAACCCTCAAGGACATGCTATGTGTCTGCGTCCTCAACTTCGGTCGCAGTTGGGAGGATCACTTGTCTTTTGGTGGAGTTTTCATACAACAAAAGCTGTCACTCCGGCATTGGGATGGTACCTTTATAGGTGTTGTACAACCGAACTTTCTTATCACCATTGTACTGGACTGATACAGTGGAGTCATCACTAGTGGGACTATAGATGGTATGGGCTACCACGGGGAAGGTGAAGATCATCCAGGAGCATATGAAGACTACACAGAGAAGGAAGATGTCTTATTCCGATAAGAGACGGAAACATCTGGAGGTCGTGTATGTTGACCACGTCTTCTTAAGGGTCTCACCCTGATGAGGTTTACAGAGGTTTGTCTGGGGTGACAAGTTATCTCTGAGGTTCATCGAACCCTTTCAAGTCCTCAGTAGAGTTGGTGAGGTGGCATACTACTTACCTATTCCACCTCAGTTTCATCAGGTGCACGACGTCTTCCATGTGTCACAGATGAGGAGATATGTGCACCACACATCTCATGTCATCAATCATGACAAGATGGACACCGATGATGGGGATCCGTTTACAGTGGTTCTAGTATAGATTGAGGATCGACAGGAGCGGGTCCTTCATGGGTTGTCGATACCTCTGGTGCACATTCTCTTGCAGCACATGAACCTCTAGGAGAGCACATGGGAGCGGGAGGCCCAGATACGTCCTCATTACCCCCACTTGTTCTCTTAGTTTGAGTTGTGGATTATTGGGATGAAAAGCCCTGAGATGGGGAGAATTTTAAGACCAAAAAATTCCATGGAATTTTTTTATAATTATATGGGAATTTTAAAAGTCCGCAAAAATTGACGGTGCACGATTTCGAGGACCGGTGTGCCCAGAAATATTTTCTGATGTTTTTTAGGTACGTTTAGTAAACGTACGATATGGTATTTATAACTTTTGAACAAGTGCTTGGAATTTAAATCTGAGGGCACCACTGAACTTGTGACACCGGTATTCTCCTAAAGAGACATTCACCTCAACCATAGTAGGTCGAGGGTGAAAGTTAGTTTTTGTTCTTTAACATGAAAATATAAAATAAAAAAACATCTATTTTATTTTTATAACCTCCTTTTTGAATGCTCGGTGGTGGGGACCACCCAAGGTAGAAAAACCCCCAATTTAAATCTATGGTTGTGGGGACCACATGAAACCATCTTAATGGGGGTTATGATGTACTAAGATCATGTGTGGATCTGATGATGTACTAGGATCATGTGTGGGTTTGATGATGTACTAGGATCCTGTGTGGGTCTGATGCCATCCTAGGATCTTTTGTGGGTCTAACGATCTACTATAATCCTCTGTGGATCTAAGGATGATTTATTATCCTACATGGTTCTACCTCTTAACAGAGTATGATGATTCTGTAGTTACATCAATTCATATTTAATACCATACCTATGTTAAACCTAGTGTGAGTTGTGTAAGAATACGAATCTTCATTTAAGGTACGTTTTTCCTTTTCTGGTCTTTTTTGAGAAAAAGAGGAAAATATTGAAATTTTCAAAGTACACGCCGTGTACCTTGTTGTCACGTGAGGCCGTGTGCTGGTAATATCTAGGCCACACACATGGTGTATAGGGGCGATGTGGAGGCCACTTAAAGCGGAGTACGAAAAGGCTAAGTACTCACCATGTACCCCAGAATTACATGCCTTGTACTTTCTTTTTTGATTCATTAAACGGATTGGGGTTGCGCCTGATCGATAGAAACATCTTCTTCTTAGGATTCTCTAAATGGGAGCATCCGTATGGCCGAAAACATCCACCGAGCCCCCGAGCCTGTGTCTGTTTTCCAAATTGATCACTATCGATTGTGTTGGAACTGCAGCGGTGAGATCTTACTTCTTCTTGAGTTTCATTCCATGTTTTCCCTCTTTCTCAAGATATCATGGTTTGAACATTTTGTGTGTTTTAGTAGATCTATGTCGTTATAAAGAGAATCAGGCCTCGTGGTCAAAGTATATTGATATCCTAGCTTTAAGTTAGGTGGTGTGTGCCTTACCATTTGAAGACTTGGATTTTTATGTCCAAATTTCACAAATACCCATGAATGGGGTTATGTGTGTTTACCGTTTTTCCCCTGTTGTTTTCCTACATTGCTTGTTTTCATGTGTAGAGGTAATTTGATCATGTATGAGGATAATTGATGTGCTTGGATTCTTTTCCCATGCTTATTCTTGTTCTGATATTTGGATTTTTGTTATCCTTTAGCCGTTATACCAGTTTTTTTTCCTTGTGAACATAGGATGGAATGATATTCATGACAAGCTGTTTTTCTGTAGAATGGTTCGCCAAGTAGCTCTTTAGTTGTACTTTTTCCTTATAGAATTATTATGAACTGATTGGAACGAGACCTTGAGAACCTGGTGTTATAGTCTATAAGGGATAGACCGAGTGAGCTTCCTAGAGAGTCTTGAATAGTATAGACTACAGCGGGGTAGACCGAGTAAGCTTCCTCAGAGAGTAATGGTTTTTAAAGACTACAGGGGACAGACTGAGTGAGCTTCCGAGAGAGTCTTGGATATTATAGACTATAGGAAGTTATACTGAGTGATCTACCTTAGAGATTATTTACTTGTTTGAATTTCTTTAAAACATTTCCAGGATAGAGAAGGAATTGATTGAGTGATCTTCCTTAGAGAGTCTGTGTTAGAACTGATACTATAGGAAGAATTGACTGAGTGAGCTTCCTCATAGAGTTTCTAGACCATGGGGCTATAAGGGGGTTAGACCGCATGATCTTCCTCTGAGAGTCCCTGACTACCCTAAACTATAAGTTGAATTGACCGAGCGAGCATCCCCATAGAGTCTTATATGTTCATGTAACCAAACCAGAGGGGTTAGGCTGAGTGCACTTCCTAGAGGGTTGTTGGTACTTCTTGGATAGGAACAGAGGGGTTGGCTACGGGTACTTCCCATAGGGTTCACTATTGTGGATAGCTGTTTTCTGTTACTGGTTATTGCTTACTGATTACTGCCTACTGTTTACTGTTACTATTTACTGCTTACTGTACTATTACTTGCCATATGCTCACTGACTGTGAGGCATAGATCTTCGGGTGGTTTCCTACTGGGATTTTGTCTCACACCCTATTTGGGTCATGCTTTTGGGCCCAAAAAGACTATGTTGTTGCAGGTATAGACAAGGGCAAGCTCCCTTTGACTGTTGGTACTTGACTGCTTGGAGCAAGAGAGAATGGGACCAAGCTTAGGCTTGCGATGCTGAGGAGCTGTTTAACTTTTCTTTTGTACTTGTTTTGGTACTATTTGTATTTCCAGCATTGTGACTTTTTTGGTTGTTTTCCTAGATATGCATCGTTCATCATTTCATATATAAAAATGTGCTACAGTGGTTTATTGGTTTAGTCTTCCGCTGTTTACTTGTGCATTGTTGTTGGATATTTACTGCTTTCACTGTTGCATGTTTCTTTACATCCGATGTGTACTCTGCCAATGAGGGTATAGTTTCCCCACTTTCACACCCAAGGACCTCACTTCTAGTCAGCAGCCTCTAGTGTTTGGGGAAATTTGCTTGAGGCCATGTGATCAACCGGGTATGGGGCGCCTCTGGGTGGATTCCGGAACCGATACGTTACAAAGTAGTATCAGAGGGATTATTTTCTCTTGATTTACTATTCTGAGCTTTTAGCAAGGGATAGGATGGATTCAATACTTGGCAATAAGCTGTGATCGAAAGTAGCTAAACCATGTATAGGGGAAAGCTAATCTACCTCACTTATTTCAGTTTCTATTTTTTGTATGTTACAGTTGATTTGATTTCACCTACAGTGATTCACATGCTTTGTGTTGTTATTATTGTGCTGGTGCGGTTCTATTTCTGTCACAACCTGATGAGATGAAGGTATTCCATCTCATGCATCATAATTCACTTGTTAGAAATCACATGCCATGCATTATCGCCATGCCATCTAGTGTGAAATAGCGATTGCATGTTGTTGTGATAGAAGTTTTGTAGATTATGCATGTTGTTGTGATATATGCCTTCATAGAATCCCTACAGTTTGATAGAGGAATTGTTTTTATTGAGCCTTGCTTAAATGAATACAAAATTTTGGTTCTTGAGGTGTTATGGGCCCTCAATAATCGGGACATGGTAGATCATCAACTTTTTTCCCTTGTATATGATATGTAGAAGATTCCAAGATTTGGTTCATGGGGAGTATGGGACGTCACAGATCAAAATTGGGCACCATCATGTTTTTTTAGTATTTTCTAGGCTTCATTGCAGTTTCTGAGCTACTGTGTAGAAAAAACCCAGAATACACGGCGTGTACTTGACTACACACCGTGTAGTTTTAAACAGTGCCACTACTAGTGTGAGCAAAAACACAGGGTGGTGAAAAGGTTTTTAGGAACATGTCATGCGCAGTCATTACACATCGTGTAGTAGTGATCCATGTACCCGGTCAAGTCCCTAACAACACAGGTCCGGGAAGCTCGTGTAGTACACACCGTGTTGGGTACGAACATGTCGTGTAGTCTTGTTCTAGGTACCCGGCTGTGTCATGAACAACACAGGATGGTGTTATCACTCTTATACACGACATGTATGTTCAGAACACACCGTGTAAGGTTCATTAATGTAGTCAGTCATGTAACTAACAACATAGGATGCCAAAAACATTTCTAGTACATGTTGTGTCCTCAGTGAACATTCCATGTAGTCTAGGGTTAAGAAGACTGTGTGAGTTAGCTATGTAAGGAGACTCAGGTAGGGGAATGGAGATGAAGTACACACTGTGTGTGGGGAAAACACATCGTGTAGTCTGGGGTGTTACTCTACCAAAGGTGGAAGAAGTACATGACCATGTGAATGACCTTAAGGAGAACATTATGTAGTTTTATACACACCATGTAGTCATGTTTAGTGAAACTTGACCCTTTCTTCCTCTTGTTCCCGTTTTGTACTCCTGTTTTTTTCCTTTATAATTCTGATCTAAGGTGTGCTTTTTATCTTTCAGAGCTATGCCTATGAGAAATCCTCCGGTCGTATGTTAGCCAATATATGGTGATCAGACAATGGATATGGCTGATTAGGAACCTCCTATAGATCCTCCTGCTGTTCCATCCTTTGCACTGGTAGTTATAACCGTTACAGGCGCCGATGTGCAGTTCAGGGAGGACTTCCTGAGGATGATGCAGACCTTACAGGGAACGCCGCCTCCTGCCCCGTCAATGGCTGAGTTGATGCAGGTTTTCTAACAGTAACATCCTCCTACATTATCAATGGATGGAGGTCCTCAGGCTATATATTCATGGCTAGAGGACATGATGATGATCATCGAGCATCTAAATATACCTCCAGAGAATAGGGGGAATCTGGCTACCTATATTCTCCATGACACCTCCAAGAGGTGGTGGGAGGTGATCTAACCGTTAGGGAACCATCAGAGTATGACTTGGGATGAGTTTCAATACATCTTCTACGATTACTTCTATCCAGAGACCTTGAGGGACGACTGAGCCCGGCAGTTTATGAGTCTCGAGTAGGGTACTCTTTCTATTATGGAGTACTCGTCTAGTTTTACCGATCTGCAGTGATTCACGCCGATTCTAGTAGGTTATGAGTTGTTCCTTGCTAGGAAGATCATGGATGGTCTCAGGAAGGAGATCCTTTCCAAAGTGAATATATTTAGGTTAAATTCAATATCCTCGATCGTCAACTAGGAACAGATCACTGAGCATAATCTAAGATATTCTGGAGCAGTGAGCCAGGGTGGTTCGACCTCCAGAGCTTGTGTTCCCCCTTCTGATTGCAGGAAGCACAGTAGGGAGCTATCTCGAAGAGATCAGAGTTGGACGAATGTATCTTCGGGCAGCCAGGTTGTATTCTACCAGTGTGGTAGGAGCAGGCATACTAGGCCTCAATGTCATAGAGACCTGGTGGAGTGCTGATCATGTGGTTAGATGGGTCATCATCAGCGTTTTTGTCAGATCTTCTCACCTACAGCTGGTGGTATGGGTTCTTCTATGACCCTGCGTATAAAAGATGTATTGTCAGTGTCTCACCAGTCTGGGAAAAGGAGTTCTTCTAGCCGTTTGGGTCGAGGTGGAGGTCGTTGACATGGTGGTAAGTCATCAGGTTACCAGTGACAGCAGATTGGATCAGCTCAGAGTGGTCGGCTAGGGGCACCGATCCACGATATATGCCATACATTCACCGTGGAGTATACCCCTTAGGAGAATGATCTTGAACCTTATACTATTCGAGGTATGATCTTAGTAGCCTCAGTTTTATCTTCGTATCTTTTCGATACTGGGGTTACACATATCATTATCTCTATTTCTGTTGTGGAGAGCCTTGGGCTCGGTATCTTTTCATCTGTAGACAGGTTAACTCATGATAGCCCATTGGGAATGAGGACTTTGAGCGTAAGTCAGTGCAGAGAGTTCCCTCTTGAGATTGCATGATGCCACTTCTTATGGGACCTCTATGTCCTAGAGATGATAGGCTATGATGCCATTCTTGGTATGGACTGGTTAGTTCCCTTCCAGGTAGTCATCTATTGTTATCGCCGCAGTGTGAGTTTTGTATCACCAGAGGGTGGATCTCTTCTCCATAGAGATGAGTGGGATGTCCAGGCTGGTATGGCTTGACTAAAGCATCACGGTCTAGGAGGAGTTACAACCCAGATTTCCAGTCTTTATCTAGATGACCTGCGGACTTCGTAGTTATACTTTCCTCCAGTGGTGGATCATTTCATGGATGTATTTCTAGAGGACTTTTAAGGTTTTCCTCTAGAGTGTGAGGTAAAAATTTCTATTGATATCATGCTAGGGGCGGCACCGGTATCCATTCCTCCTTATAGGATGGCTACACCTGAGTTGCAGGAGCTCAAGAAGCAGTTGGAGGAGTTGCAGGAAAAGGGTATCATCCGACCTAGTACTTCTCCTTGGGGTTTGCCTAACTTTTTGCGAAGAAGGCCAATGGGACCTGTAACATACCAATTAAGTAATGAATAATAGATATTTTTACCTATGTCTATTAATGAATTATATAGTGTTTTAGTGGCGTAAAATTAAAATAAATCCAATCTTAAGCATGGAATACACTAATATTTTTAACAGATTGTTTTAATGCCTTTTGATGGCAAACAATTTTTAAATCAAAATTTTGAAAATTTTATAAGCTCTATTTGTCAAAATAAACTTATTATTTATTATTGGGACATTGAAATTTATAGTGGATAATTTTTTATTATTTTTCTGACAATGTTCATTTTTTAATGAATAGTGAAAAATACTGCATTTTACATCAAAACTGCTTTTTCATCTAATTTAATTATATGGATATATTATCTTTTTAATTGGTCATAAAGTTTAATTTGTCTATATTTTTACCATTTAATCCAATGGTGGTAATTAGGATTAATTTCACTTTGTAATTGGGCATAAACTAATGCCAATCTTTTCATAGATATTGTTTCAAAAAAACCCGCTATTTGTTTTGACAACAGGAATTATTTTTAAATTAATTATTACAGTTTCTGTGTTTGGAATTTTGTAAAATGGATTCCATATTTGGAATCATATGGTCCAAATTATTTAATTAATACTCTTTTGTTTTTGGACATTATGAATAGTAACGACAGTAATTATCTTTATTTATCTTGATTAATGAGTAATCGGGTAGTTAAGGATAATAAAATAAAATAATAATAATAATAAATGACACCAACATGTGTCCTAATGCTATTGGTTTTATCATGGACGACCATGGGATTCCTTTTTCCTATCTTGGGGACCCCATGAAATCACTTTTGCGTGAAGGTGACTTTTTAACTTTTTATTTTTTAAAGAAAGTAAATATAACAAAGAATGTATCACCTAAGTAAAACATTTTTAATTTTGTCTATATAAATGATATTTTGTACTATAAATAGTCATTGTAAATCTAAAACGATTTCCTACATCATAGTATTTTTTCACAATTCTGAGACACTAAATAAATTTTATTATTTATGACATCATGATGATGCAGCGATTACATCATTATTTAACGATTTGAATAAAATAAAAAGATAATATAAAATATAAGATCTACACTTGTAAAAGACCTATTGGATGAGTATATTTCTAACCCTTATCACCTTATCCTCAAAATAAATCAATGCGGGACCTTTAAAATCCGAAACCCATTTGAAAATAAAGTAACATTTTGTAAATTTAAAGAGTGCCCCTCCTCTCCTCTTATAAAAGGCCTGCACCTATACCTCCTTACCCACACCTCTCAAGCCATTGGATCGGCCAAACCCTGCTAATTTTGTCTCTCCACATCCCTCTCTTACTCCTTGAAGCCTCACATTGGGCATAAGTCTTCCCAAGGAAGCCTTTGAGCTCAAATCAAAAAAGAGTTTCCCGCATTAAAGGTAGTGTCTTCTCTTGTGTTCTTATGTTTTATTTTGCTTCTCCAACCCCCTGAACTCTTTTTATTCATTTCATTTGTAACAAAACTAGTATCTTACCTATACTAGTATGTTTTTATAATAAGTATTCTATATACACTTACACACACCAACATCTAATGGTTAAAAAACATACTGTTTCCATGGATGGTGAATTTCTGCCTCACGAAACGATGATTGCTCAATATTCTTTTAACACCTTCAAAGGTGGCCATTAAGATGACACTATATTTATATATGATATATAATATGTTTATGTTTTACTTAAGCTTCAGTATTTTTAATTTAAGGCATACCTTTATGGTTTCCATTATGGATAAACATGATATCTTCATTTTAGGAAGTGCGGACTACCGACCCTCAAAGTGATTTGATCCGTTAATGCCATATGTGGGATGTATAAAGGATGTAATTAATGAAATTATATATGATATTATACTGGATTTATAATATACCTTTATATCATTAGGATTCAATTCCATAAAATATGAAATAGAAATGAAAGTTGCGTTCATGCATACGTACGACTTACAGTCTCCATGAACGGTGCATTTGATTTCTTACCTCTAAACGTTATGTAATATTATAAATGAATGTATATAATGGATATATATGATATATATGATATCTAAATCACGAGTATAACTCTGGATATAGTAGATACATGAAAAACTTGTAATTATAAAGAGTTTATTTTTGACTCACGTACCAATGATCGTTAAAACGACTGTTATTAACTTAAATAATTACATAGTGTTCATAGCAAGGTAGTAAGTGATATAAAAGGAATAATGAACTTGAAAAAGGTTCTTATGCATGTATATATTAACTCAAGTTTATTATTCAGGAGGTTAAAGAATGATCGAGTCAATTCGGACCCGAGGTATGGGACTTCGTCTCAATCTCCATTCGTTGAGGCATATTTTGTTTTATACACAACCTTCTTTTATACAGTGTATAAAAACCTCTGACTTTTATGTTTACCCAAATGGAATCCTTTTTATATTAAGTGTTTTACTAAATTACAAAAGGGAGTGTTTTTGTCATAAATATGTAGCGACAACGACTTCTCCGCCACCGTGACAATTATTTATGTTTCTACTTCCTCTACCAGCCATACCTTTTTTAAAGGAAAATAAATACCATGTTTTACTCTTATTTTATTTTGGTATTGAAAATGGTTTTCATAATGTTTTTATATCAATGTGTTGTATTGATATATTGTGATTTAATGGTGGAAATTTTACGTTTCTTTTATGCATGTTTTATGTGATACGATTATGTTGTGGTTCATGGGCATTATTATGAAGACGGGTGGTTCCGTGATAAAATATGGGCGGGTGAGCCCGATATAGCTCTCTAATGCATTGGGTAACATGTAGAAGTTAAATGTTAATGTTTATCCGAATAGATTTAGGGAATATACTGTGATGGGTATTCCAAACGTAACCAAGAGGGTTACTCCCTACGTAAGAATGTTATGAATGCCTCAAGTTATCTTTATGTATTATTATTTTTATGATTTATTCATGATTTGATGAGGTATGTTAAAGTGCATATGTTTTATAAGTAGAGTATGATTTCATTGATTCTTATTTATATATGTACTCATGTTTCCTTTCCATATTTTTAGATCCTTTACTGTGATTTTTATGCTCATCCCAGGTTTTTGAAATGTTTTTCACAGGTCAAGGGAAAGGTACATGATGTGCTGATAATGTCAAGGAAGTGTCAAGAAAGAATCCATGTTCTATTTTAAATATGTTTCCATTGATGGGAAAAATGAGTACTATATTTCATGTGACCACTTTGTTTAAATGTGGAATGTAATGCATGTTTTATGGTCTAATTCTCTAAAACTCTAAACCTGAAAAGATCTTCAAGGTGTATTCATGAAATATCTCATGATTATGTAAGGTTTAAGGCGGGGTCCTTATAGTTGGTATCAAAGGTCGGTTTAGATAACTTTAGGAGTTAGAAATCTATTAAATGATTATCCAAAAATATTTTTTTGAAATTATAAAGCATTTAAAGATTACCATGTTGCTTCATCTAAGAAATGTTTGTTCAGAATGGTTTTCCGCAGAGGAAATAGGGAAGCAGTGCTAGGAAGGCATACCGAAGGAAATAACCTTCCGAATCAGCATCCTGAGATTGTCAGAATTGGATCTAAATATTTTGTTGCAGTAATGGCGCAGTTGACTCAAGCGATAAATGGCGGTGGTATCCATGCACTAGATCAGCCAGATCAGCCACAGAGGAACATGTCAGTGGTGGAACATTTCATGAGGCAACATCCCCCATTATTCAGAGGATCATCTGACCCTAATCAAGCTGAAGGGTGGATTAAATCACGGGAGAAGATTTTTGATTTCATAGGGTGTTCATACAATCAAAAGTTTAATCTTTCTATTTACCTTTTGGAGGGTGAAGTAGATCAGTGGTGGTCGATGGTGAGAAATATCAGGGATGTTGATGAGATTGATGCTCTCGACTGGGATGAATTCAAAGGTATGTTTCTTGTGAAGAATTTTCCTAAGGCCATTCGACTTAGGAGGGAAAAACAATTCCGGGAATTGAGGTAAGATAAAGACTCAGTGGCTGCCTATGAAGAAAGGTTCACTCGATTGGCAAGGTATGATCCAAATTTTTTCCAACACCTTTATAGTGAAATCAATCATTTTTACTCAGCATTAAAGCCAAAATATCGAAGGGAATTGGCTTCTTGTGAGTTTAAAAGTTATGAAAAGCTTGTTCGATGTGTTGAGAATGTGGAAATGGAGTTTTCCAAAGATCAAGTGTTCTATAACAACCAGTAGAAGAAGAGATCGAGGTGGCAGGAGAAAGGAAAGAATTCTTCAAAAAGGTCTGACGGTAAGAAAACTAAGTTTCCAGTTTGTGATAAATGTGGTAAAAGGCATGCTGGGTAATGTCTTCTGAATTATGGAATCTGCTACCGATGTGTTAATATGGGACATAAAGCTCGTGATTGCACTGAAAAAGATCAGGGTGATGGTAAGTCCAAATTCGATTTACAGTTAGTGAAATGTTTGAAGTACAATGAGATGGGTCACTATGCAAATGAGTGTCCAACAAAAAGCTTGAGTGATGGGGAGAAGTTAGAATACAAGCAGAAAGGGTTGGTGAAATCCATTGCAACTACTTCAGCGGATTTCGGGCTATCAAATGAAGTTGTATCAGGTACTTTTTTTTTTGAGATTATGCCTGTGTGTTGTTTGATTCGGGGTCTACACATTCTTTCATCTCTGAAACCTTTTCTAGTAAAATGGGAATACCATATCATGAAATGACTCCTGAACATGTCGTAAAAACACTTGGGGGAAATGTTGAGGCAAGAAGAATTTATAATAATCTTCCTATCCTTATCCGTGGAAAGAACCTACATTCAAACATTATTGTTTTACCTCTAGTAGAGTTTGATTTTATCTTGGGTATAGATTGTCTCTCTATTTACTATGCTAAGATTGACTGTAGAGCTAAAGAAGTTTCTTTTCGGAAATACTTTCAGTTTGTGTACAAGAAAGAACCCTTACTTTTGATAACATATTAAGAGGCTGAGAAACTTGTAAAAGATGGAAATGAAGGTTACCTTGCACAAATCGTTGAAAATAATGGAACTGTTCATATAAATGATATGCCGGTTGTAAATGAGTATGCTGATGTTTTTCCTGATGAGTTTCCTGGAATTATACCAGATCGGGAAGTTGAATTTACTATTAATATAGTTCCTGATGCTAAGACAATTTCTAAACCCCCTTATCGAATGGCTCAAATTGAACTTTTAGAGTTGAAGGAGCAATTGCAAGATTTATTTGAGAAAGGTTTAATTCAACCTAGAACATCACCATGGGGTTCTTTTGTTTTATTTGGTAAGAATAAAGATGGTTCTATAAGACTTTGCATTGATTATAGAGCCCTGAATGACATCACTGTTAAGAACAAATATCCTTTGCCTCATATCGATGTTTTGTTTGATCAGCTCCAGGGAGCTTAGTTTTTTTCAAAGATTGACCTGATATCGGGGTACCATCAGTTGAAGGTAAAGGAAGTAGATATTCTGAAGACCGCGTTTCGTACAGGATATGGCCATTATGAATTTGTAGTAATGCCTTTTGGTCTAACCAATGCACCTTCTATATTCATGGACTTAATGAATAGAATTTTCCATGAGTTCTTGGATAAGATTGTGGTGGTTTTCATTGATGATATTTTGGTGTTTTCTAAAAGTAAAGAGGAACATGAATGACATTTTAGTGTTATTTTGAAAACCTTAAAAGAAAATAAATTCTATTGTAAATTCAGAAAGTGTGAGTTTTGGTTGCAACAAATTTCTTTCCTTGGTCACATTGTTTCTAAAGATTTGATAACTGTTGATCCGGAAAAAACAGAGGTTGTTGAAGAATGGCCAAGACCAATAAATGTAACTCGGATTCGTAGATTCCTTGGTTTGAGGGGCTATTACCGAAGGTTTGTTACAAATTTTTCACGGTTATATAGTCCAATGACTAAGCTATCTTGGAAGGGTGTTATGTTTATCTGGACAAAATAATGTGATAATTGTTTTTAGGAACTGAAAAGAAGATGGGTGAATGCTCCAATTTTGGCACTACCTTCCAGGAATGGTGATTTTGTTATATACAGTGATGCTTCATTGAAAGGACTTGGTTGTGTCCTAATGAAGAAGGATCAGGTAATTGCTTATGATTCACGATAGTTGAAAACTCACGAGGTAAATTACCGTACACATGATTTGGAATTAGCTACTATTGTTTTCGCTTTAAAAATTTGGAGGCATGATTTGTATGGAGTAAAGTGTGAAATATATACCGATCAGAAAAGTTTAAAGTATATATTCACTCAGAATTAATTTAACATGAGATAGAGGAGATGGCTAGAATTAATCAAATATTATGATTGTACAATTCATTACCACCTGGGAAAAGAAAATAAAGTGGCTGATGCTTTGAGTATAAAAAGTATTGCTTCATTAACAATGCTGCGTTTGGAACGTGATCTTTTGGTTAAGGATTTGATGAACATTGGAATAACAGTTTTTGGTGAAGTATTTTCTTCTGTTTTGTTATAGGTATCAATGAAATCTTTTCTATCAGACAGAATCATGCAAGCACAGAAGCAAAAAAGGGAGTTGCAGAAAAAGGTAGAGCTGGTTCAGAAGGGTAAGCTGCATGAATTCAACATTGATAATGATTGTGTTTTGAGATTTGGGATGTGATTGTGTTTGCCTTGTGATTCACAATTGAAGAGAGAGTTGCATGTAAATCTCATAGTTCTCCATTTTCAGTTCATCCTGGTAGTACTAAGATGTACAGAGATCTGCGGGATTATTACTGGTGGGATGGAATGAAAAGAGATATTGCTGATTTTACTTTGAAGTGTTTGACATGTCAACAGGTTAAAGTAGAGCGGCAGTTACCGAAAGGGATGCTTCAGCCTTTACCAGTGCCAGAGTGGAAATGGGAAAATATATCCATGGACTTCATTGTGGGATTGCCGAAGACACCACGATGTAATAATGCAATTTGGGTTATTGTTGATCACTTGACTAAATATGCTCATTTCCTTTCTATACGAGATACTTTTTCCCTAGATCAACATTCCCATTTTAATCATAAAGAGATAGTCAGGTTACATGGAGTTCCTCTCTCCATTGTATCTAACCGTGATCCCAGGTACACTTCTAACTTTTGGAAAGGCCATCAGAAGTTGTTGGGTACTAAATTAAATTTTATTACAGCTTTTCATCCTCAATCATATGGGAAGTCAGAACGAATGATCCAGACTTTGGGGATATGCTATGTGCTTGTTCGATGGATTATCAGGGAATTTGAGACCAACATCTTTCATTGGTTGCGTTTTCTTATAATAATAGTTTTCATTCCAGTACACAGATGGCACCGTCTGAGGCATTATATGGTAAGCAGTGTCGAACTCCATCTTTCTAGGATGAAGTGGGTGAAAGGAAGCTAATGTGACCATAATTGGAAGATGATTTGGCAGAAAAAGTTCAGCTGATACAAAAACACATGAGAACATGTCAGATCAGGCAGAAGAGTTATGCGGACAACAGGATGAAGGATCTATCTTTCGAGGTAGGTGATCGGGTTTTTTTCAAAGTCTCACCATGGAATGTGTGATGCGATTTGGTAAGAAAGGAAAGCTAAGTCCAAGGTTAATTGGACCATATGAAATTATGGAGTGAGATGGATCAGTTTCTTACTGAGTGGCCTTACCTCCGAGTTTATCTCAGGTACACAATGTTTTTCAGGTTTCGATGTTGAAAAAGTATATGCCAGATCCATCTCATGTATTGAGTCCATAGGTAGTTCAGTTGGAAGAGAATCTATCTTATGAGGAACAACCGGTCCAGATTCTTGACCACAAGGAGCAAGTGTTGCGGAAAAAGGTGATTCACCAGTTATAGGTTTTGTGGAAAAAACATATGGTTGAAGAGGCAACATTGGAATCTGAAAATGCTATGAGGGATAAATACCCCCACTTATTTGATAAGTAAATAAATTGCGGGGACACAATTTTCTAAAGGGGGGAAGGATGTAACATTCCAATTAAGTAATTAATAATAGATATTTTTATCTATGTCTATTATTTAATTAGATAGTGTTTTAGAGGCATAAAATGAGAATAAATCCAATCTTAAGCATGGAATACACTAATATTTTTAAATGATTGTTTTAATGCCTTTTGATGGAAAACCATTTTTAAATCAAACTTTTGACAATTTTATAAGCTCTATTTTTCAAAATAAACTTATTATTTATGATTGGGACATTGAAATTTACAATGGATAATTTTTGGTATTTTTCTGACAATGATCATTTTTTAATAAATAGTGAAAAATACTGCATTTTACATCAAAACTGATTTTTCATCTAATTTAATTATATGGTTACATTATCTTTTTAATTGGTATTAAAGTTTAATTTGAATATATTTTTACCATTTAATCCAATGTCGTTCATTAGGATTAATTTAACTTTGGAATTGGGCATAAACTAATGCCAAACTTTTCATAGATATTGTTTCAAAAAAACCCGCTATTTGTTTTGACAATTGGAATTATTTTTAAATTAATTATTGCAATTTATGTGTTTGGAATTTGGTAAAATGGATTCCATATTTGGAATCAGAATTTCCAAATTATGTAATTAAGACTCTTTTGTTTTTGAACATTATGAATAGTAACGACGGTAATTATCTTTAATTATCTTGATTAATGAGTAATCGGGTAGTTAAGGATAATAAAATAATATCATAATAATAATAAATGACAACAACATGTGTCCTAATTATACTATTTGCCTCATGGAAGACCATGGGATGCCTTCTTCCAATCTTGGGGACCCCATGGAATCACTTTTATGTGAAAATGACTTTTTATCTTTTTATTTTTTAAAGAAAGTAAATATAACAAATAATGTATCACCTGAGTAAAACATTATTAATTTTGTCTACATAAATGGTATTTTGGACTATAAATAGTCATTCGAAAGATAAAACTATTTCCTACATCATAGTAGTTTTTTCATAATTTTTAGACATTAAATAAATTAAATCATTTATGACATCATGATGATGCAGCGATTACCTCATTATTTAACGATTTAAATAAAATAAAAAGATAATATACAATCTAAGAACTACACTTGTCAAAGACCTATTGGATGAGTATATTTCGAACCCTTGTCACCTTATCCTCAAAACACATCAATTTGGGGCCTTTAAAATCCTAAACCCATTTGAAAATAAAGTAACATTTCGTAACATTCCAAGAGTGCCCCTCCTCTCCTCTTATAAAAGGCCCCCACCTCTACCTCCTTACCCACACCTATCAAGCCTTTGTCTCGGAAAAACCCTGCCCATTTTGTCTCTCCACATCTCTATCTTACTCCTTGAAGCCTCACTTTGGGCAGAAGTCTTCCCAAGGAAGGCTTTGAGTTCAAATCAAAAAGAGTTACCCGTTTTAAAGGTAGTGTCTTCTCTTCTGTTCTTATGATTTATTTTGCTTCTCCAACCCCCTAAAATCTTTTTATTCATTTATTTTGTAACAACACAAGTATATTCCATATACTAGGATGTTGTTATAATTAGTATTCGAGCTACGCTTTCACACACCTACATCTAATGGTTAAAGAACATACTGTTTCCGCTGATGGCGAATTTCAGCCTCACGAAATGATGATTGTTCAATATTCTTTTAACACCTTCAAAGGTGGCCATTAAGATGACACTATATTTATATATGATATATAATATGTTTATTTTTTACTTAAGCTTCTTTATTTTTAATTTATGGCATACCATTATGGTTTCCATTCTGGGTAAACGCGATATCATGATTTTAGGAAGTGCGGACTACCGCCCCCTCAAACTGATTTGATTCATTAATGCCAAATGTAGGAAGTATAAAGGATGTAATTAATGATATTATATATATGATATTATAATGGAATTATAATATACCTTTATGTCATTATGATTCAATTCCATAAAATATGAAATAGAAATGAACGTAGTGTTCATGCGTACGTACGACTTACCGTCTCCATGAACAGTGAATTTAATTTCTTACCTCTAAACGTTATGTAATATTATAAATGAATTTATATACTGGATATATATGATATATATGATATCTACATCATGAGTATAACTTTGGATATAATGGATACGTGAACAACTTGTAATTATAAAGAGTTTATTTTCGACTCAAGTACCAATGATCGTTAAAACAACTGTTATTAACTCAAATAATTACATAGAGTTCATAGAATGGTAGTAATTGATATAAAAGGAATAATGTACTTGAAAAAGGTTATTAAGAAAGTAGAAATTAACTCACATTTATTATTCAGGAGGTTAATGAACGATCGAGTCAATTCGGACCCGAGGTATGGGACATCGTCTCAATCTCCATTCATTGAGGCATATTTTGTTTTATAAAAAACCTTCTTTTATACAGTGTATAAACCCCTTTGAATTTTACATTTACCCAAAAGAAATCTTTTTTATGCAAAGAGTTTACTAAACGACATAAGGGAATGTTTTTGTCGTACGTATGCAGTGACAACGACCTCTCCGCCGCCGTGACCATTATTTATGTTTCGGCTTCCTCTACAAGCCGTACCTTTTTTTTAAAGAAAAATAAATATCATGTTTTACTTTTATTTTATTTTGGTACTAAAAATGGTTTTCATAATGTTTTTATATCAATTTTTTGTATTGATATCTTGTGATTGAAAGGTGGAAATGTTATGTTTCCTTTATGCATGTTTTATGTGATACGATTATGTTGTGGTTCATGAGAATTATTATGAAGACGGGTGGTTCCGTGATAAACTAAGGGTGGGTGAGCCAAATATAGCTCACCAATGCATTGGGTAACACGAAGGAGTTAAACAATAAGGTTTCTCTGAAGAGATTTAGGGAATATATTGTGATGGGTATTCCAAACGTAACCAAGAGGGTTACTCCCTACGTAATAATGTTATGAATGCCACAAGTTACCTTTATGTCCTATGATTTCTATGATTTATTTATGATTTTATGAGGTATGTTAACGTGCTTATGTTTTATGAGTAGAGTATGATTTCATTGATTCTTATGTATACATGTTCTCATGTTTCCTTTCCATATTTTTATATCCCTTACTGACCTTTTTATGCTCATCCCATGTTTTTGAAATGTTTTTCACAGGTCAAGGGAAAGGTACATGATGTGATGATAATGTCAAGGAAGTGTCAAGAAAGAATCCATGTTTTATTTTAAATATGTTTTTGTTGATGAGAAAAATGAGTACTATCTTTCATGTGACCACTTTCCTTAAATGTGGAATGTAATGCATGTTTTATGGTCTAATTCTCTAAAACTCTAAACCTGAAAAGATCCTCAAGGTGTATTCTTGAAATATCTCAAGATTAAGTAAGGTTTAAGGCGGGGTCCTTATAGTTGGTATCAAAGGTCGGTTTAGATAACTTTAGGAGTTAGAATTCTATTAAATGATTATCCAAAAATATTTTTTTGAAATGATATATCATTTGAAGATTACAATATTGCTTCATCTAAGACATGTTTTTTCACAATGGGTTTCCCCAGAGGAAACAGGGAAGCAGTTCTAGGAAGGCATACAGAAGGATATAACCTTCCGAATCAGCATCATGAGATGATCGGAATAGGAACTGAATAGTTTGTTGCAGTAATGGCAACGTTGACTCAAATGATAAATGGCGGTGGTATCCATGCATGGGATCATCCAGATCAAACACAGAGGAACATGTTAGTGGTGGAACATTTCATGAGTCAACATCCCCCATCATTCAGAGGATCATCTAACATAGTGCTAGCTAAAGGATGGATTAAAGCACTGAAGAAGATTTTTGATGTCATGGGGTGTTCAGACAATCAAAAGGTTAATCTTTCTATTTACCATTTGGAGGGTGAAGCAGATTAGTGGTGGTTGAGGGTTAAAAAAATCTGGGACGCTGATGAGATTGATTCTCTCGACTGGGATGAATTCAAAGGTATGTTTCATTAGAATTATTTTCCTAAGGATGTTTGAATTAGGATGAAAAAACAATTCTTGGAATTGAGGCAAGAGGAAGACTCAATGGCTTCCTATGAAGAAGGGTTCACTCGATTGGGAAGGTATGCTCCAAATTTTATCTGAGACCTTGATAGTAAAATCAATCATTTTTACTCAGGATTAATGCCAAAAGATCGAACGGAATTGGATTCTTGTGATTTTAAAAGTTATGAAAAGCTTGTTCGATGTGCTGAGAAGGTGGAAATGGAGTTTTGACGATGATCAAGTGTTCTATAACAACCAGCAAAAGAAAAGAACGAGGTGGCATGAGAAAGGAAAGAATTAATCAAAAAGGTCTGACAGTAAGAAAACTATGTTTCCAGTTTGTGATAAATGTTGTAAAAGGCATGCTGAGGAATGTCTTCTGAATTATGTAATGTGCTACCGATGTGGTAAGATGGGACATAAGGCTCGTTATTGCACTAAAAAAGATCAGGGTGATGGTATGTCCAAATTCGATTTACAGTTAGTGAAATGTTTTATGTGCAGTGAGATGGGTCACTATGCAAACGAGTGTCCGACAAAGAGCTTGAGTGATGGGAAGCAGTTAGACTACAAGCAGAAAGGGGTGGTGAAATCATTTGCAACTACATCAGCAGATGTTGGGCCATAAAATAAAGTTGTATCAGGTACTTTGTCTGTATTTTCAAATTATGCCAGTGTATTGTTTGATTTGGGGTATACACATTCTTTCATCTCTGAAACATTTTCTAGTAAAATGGGAATACCATCTCAAGAAATGTCTCCTAAACTTGTGGTAAAAATTCCTAGGGAAATGTTGAGGCAAAAAGAATTTATAAGAATATTCTTATCCTTATCCGTGGAAAGAACCTACTTGAAAACATTATTGTTTTACCTCCAGTAGAGTTTGATGTTATCATGGGTATGGATTGTCTCTCTATTTACCATGCTATGATTGAATGTAGCCCTAAAGAAGTTTCTTTTCAGAAAGACCATCATTTTCTGTACAGGAATGAACCCTTACTGTAGATAACATATCAAGAGGCTGAGAAACTTGTAAAAGATGGAAATTAATGTTACCTCGAACACATCGTTGAAAATAAAGGAACTGTTCAGATTAATGATGTGCCATTGCTAAATGAGTTTCCTGATGTTTTTCCAAATGATTTGCCTGGAATAATACCAAATCGCGAAGTTGAATTTACTGTTGACTTAGTTCCTGATGCTATGACAATTTCAAAACCCCCTCATCGAATGGATCAAATTGAACTTTTAGAGTTGAAGGAGCAATTGCAATATTTATTAGAGAAAGGTTTCATTCGACCAAGCACATCACCATGGGGTTCTCCTGTTTTATTTGTTAAAAAGAAAGATGGTTCTATGAGACTTTTCATTGATTATAGATCCTTGAATAACATCACTATTAAGAACAAATATCCTTTGCCTCATATCGATGATTTGTTTGATCAACTCCAGGGAGCTCAGTTTTTTTCAAATATTGACCTGAGATTGGGGTACCATCAGTTGAAGGTAATGGAAGCAGATATTATTAAGACCGAGTTTCGTACAAGATATAGCCATTATGAATTTGTAGTAATGCCTTTTGGGCTAACCAATGCACCTGATGTATTCATGGACTTAATGAATTGAATTTTCCTTGAGTTCATGGATATGTTTTTGGTGGTTTTCATTGACGATATTTTGCTGTTTTCTAAAAGTAAAGAGGAGCAAGAAAGACATTTAAGGGTTATATTCCAAACATTAAAATAAGACAAATTGTATGGGAAATTCAGCAAGTGTGATTTTTGGTTGCAACATATTTCTTTCCTTGGTCACATTGTTTCTAAAGATGGGATAACTGTTGATCTGTAAAAAACAAAGGTTGTTGAAGAATGGCCAAGACCCAAAAATGTTACTGAGATTCGTAGCTTCCTTTGTTTGGCGGGCGATTACTGAAGGTTTGTTAGAAATTTTTCACAGTTATCTAGTCTAATGACTAAGCTAACTTGGAAGGGTGTTAAGTTTATCTGGACAAAAGAATGTGATGATTGTTTTCAGGAACTGAAAAAATGATTGGTGAATGCTCCAGTTTTGGCACTACCTTCCATGAATGGTTAGTTTGTTATATACAGTGATGCTTCTTTGAAAGGACTTGGTTGCGTCCTAATTCAAAATGATCAAGTAATTTATTATGCTTCACGATAGGTGAAAACTCCTGAGGTAAATTACCCTACACATGATTTGGAATTAGCTACTATTGTTTTTGCTTTAAAAATTTGGAGGCAACATTTGTATAGAGTAAAGTGTGAAATATATACTGATCACAAAAGTATAAAGTATATATTCACTCAGAATGAATTGAACATAAGACAGAGGAGATGGCTAGAATTAATCAAGGATTATGATTGTATAATTCATTACCACCCGGGAAAATAAATTAAAGTGGTTGATGCTTTGAGTTGAAAAAGTAATGCTTCATTTACAATGTTGCATTTAGAACGTGATCCTTTAGTTAAGGATTTGATGAACTTTGGAATAGATGTTTTTAGTTCAGGATGTTCTTCTATTTTGTTTTAGGTATCAGTGAAATCTTCTCTATCAGACAGAATCAAGCAAGAACAGAAGCAAGACAGTGAGTTGCATAAAAAGGTAGAGCTGGTTTCGAAGGGTAAGTTTCCGGAATTCAACATTGATAATGATTGTGTTGTGAGATTTGGGAACAGATTGTGTGTGCCTTGTGATTCACCGTTGAAGAGAGAGTTGTTATGTGAAGCTCATAGATCTATGTTTTCAGTTCATCATGGCAGTACTATGATGTGCAGAGATCTACTGGAGTATTATTGGTGGGATGGAATGAAAAGAGATATTGCTGATTTTACTGTGAAGTGTTTGACATGTCACCAGGTTGAAGCAGAGCGGAAATTACCGAAAGGGATGCTTCAGAATTTACCAGTGCCAGAGTGGAAATGGGAAAATATATCCATGGACTTCATTGTTGGATTTCCGAAGACACCTAGAGGTAATAATGCAATCTGGGTTATTGTTGATCGCTTGACTAAATCTTCTCATTTCCTTGCTATACGAGATAATTTTTCCCTAGATCAACTTTCCCGTTTGTATCTTAAAGAGATAGTCAGGTTACATGAAGTTCCTCTTGACATTGTATCTGACCGTGATCGTAGGTTCACTTCTAACTTTTGGAAAGGCCTTCAGAAGTTGTTGGGTACTGAATTAAATTTTAGTATATCTTTTAATCCTCAATCAGATGGGAAGTCAGAACGAACGATCCAGACTTTGGAGGATATGCTACGTGCTTTTTCGAAGGATTATCAGGGAATTTGGGACCAACATCTTTCATTGGTTGAGTTTTCTTATAATAACAGTTTTCATTCCAGTATACATATGGCACTGTTTGAGGCATTATATGGGAAGCGGTGTCGAACTCCAGCAATCTGGGATGAAGAGAGTGAAAGGAAGCTAATGTGACTAGAATTGGTAGAAGAGTTGGCAGCAAAAGTTCAGCTGATACAGAAACACATGAGAACAGCTCAGAGTAGGCAGAAGAGTTATGCGGGCAACAGGAGGAATGATCTATCTTTTGAGGTAGGTGATCATGTTTTTCTCAAAGTCTCACCATGGAAAAGTGTGATGCGATTTGGTAAGAATGGAAAGTTGAGTCCATGGTTCATTGGACCGTATGAAATTATAGAGAGATTTGGATCAGTTGCTTACTGAGTGGATTTACCTCCATGTTTATCTCAGGTACACAATGTTTTTCATGTTTCGATGTTGAGAAAGTATATGCCAGATCCATCTCATGTTTTGAGTCCAGAGGTAGTTCAGTTGGAAGAGAATCTGTCTTATGAGGAACTACCGGTCCAGATTATTGACCACAGGGAGAAATTATTGCGGAATAAGGTGATTCTCCAGGTGAATGTTTTGTGGAAAAACCATATGGTTGAAGAGGCAACATGGGAATCTGAAAATGCTATGAGGGATAAATACCCCCACTTATTCGATAAGTAAATAAATTACGGGGACACAATTTTCTAAATGGGGGAAGGATGTAACATCCCAATTAAGTAATGAATAATTGATATTTTTATCTGTGTATATTAATGAATTAGATAGTGTTTTAGAGGCGTAAAATGGGAATAAATCGAATCTTAAGCATGGAATACAATAATATTTTTAAAAGATTGTTTTAAGGCCTTTTGTTGGTAAACCATTTTTAAATAAAACTTTTGACAATTTTATAAGCACTATTTGTTAAAATAAACTTATTATTTTCGATTGGGACATTAAAATTTACAATGGGTAAATTTTTGGTATTTTTCTGACAATGTTCATTTTTTAATGAATAGTGAAAAATACTGCATTTTACATCAAAACTGTTTTTTCATCTAAATTAATTATACGGATAGATTATATTTTTAATTTGTCTTAAAGTGTAATTTGAATATATTTTTACCATTTATCCAATGGCGGTCATTAGGATTAATTTCACTTTGGAATTGGGCATAAACTAATGGCAAACTTTTCATAGATATTGTTTCAAAAAAACCCTCTATTTGTTTTGACAACGGGAATTATTTTTAATGTAATTATTGAAATTTATGTGTTTGTAATTTTGTAAAATGGGTTCCATATTTGGAATCAGAAGACCCAAATTATGTAATTAAGACTCTTTTGTTTTTGGACATTATGAATAGTAACGACGATAATTATCTTTAATTATCTTGATTAATGAGTAAACAGGTAGTTAAGGATAATAAATTAATATCATAATAATAATAAATGACACCAAAATGTGTCCTTATTCTACATTTTGTATCATGTTCGACCAGGGGATGCCTTGTGCCAATCTTTGGGACCCCATGGAATCACTTTTGTGTGGAAGTGACTTTTTTTTAAAGAATGTAAATGTAACAAAGAATGTATCACCTGAGTAAATTTTTTTTAATTTTGTCTACATAAATGATATTTTGAACTATAAATATTCATTTGAAATATAAAAGGATTTCCTAAATCATAGTAAATTTTTCATAATTTTTGGACATTAAATAAGTTAAGTTATTTATGACATCATGATGATGCAGCGATTACCTCATTATTTAACGATTTAAATAAAATAAAAAGATAATGTAAAATATAAGTCCTACACTTGTAAAATACCTATTGAATGAGTATATTTCAAACCATTATCACCTTATACTTAAAATAAATCAATGTGGGACCTTTAAAATCCGAAACCCATTTGAAAATAAAGTAACGTTTTGTAACTTTCCAAGAGTGCCCCTCATCTCCTCTTATAAAAGGCCCCCATCTCTACCTCCTTACCCACACCTCTCAAGCCTATGGCTCAGCTAACCCCTGAACATTTTGTCTCTCCAAATCCCTATATTACTCCTTGAATACTCACTTTGGGCAGATGTCTTCCCAAGGAAGCCGTTGAGCTCAAATCAAAAAGATTTACCCGTTTTAAAGGTAGTGTCTTCTCTTGTGTTCTTATGTTTTATTTTGCCTCTCTAGCCCCCTAAAATATTTTTATTCATTATTTTTTTAACAAAACCAGTATCTTCCATATATTAGGATGTTTTTATAATAAGTATTTGAGCTAAACTTACATACACCTACATCTAATGGTTAAAGAACATACTGTTTCCGTGGGTGGCGAATTTCTGCCTCACGAAATGATGATTGTTCAATATTCTTTTAACAGTTTCAAAGGTGGCCATTAATATGACACTATATTTATATATGATATATAATATGTTTATGTTTTACTTAAGCTTCTGTATTTTTAATTTATGGCATACCTTTATGGTTTCCATTATGGGTAAACGCGATATCTTAATTTTAGGAAGTGCGGATTACCGCCCCCTCAAAGTGATTTGATTCGTTAATGCCATATGTGGGAGGTATAAAGGATGTAATTAATGATATTATATATTATATTATAGTGTAATTATAATATACCTTTATATCATTATGATTCTATTCCATAAAATATGAAATAGAAATGAAAGTAGCATACATGCGTACGTACGGCTTACCGTCTCCATGAACGGTGCATTTTATTTCTTACCTCTAAAAGTTATGTAATATTATAAATGCATGTATATACTGGATATATATGATATATATGATATCTACATCATGATTATAACTCTGGATAAAATGGATACATGAATAACATGAAATTATAAAGAGTTTATTTTTGTCTCAAGTACAAATGATCATTAAAACGACCGTTATTAACTTAAATAATTACATAGTGTTCATAGCATGGTAGTAAGTGATATAAAACGAATAATGAACTTGAAAAGGGTTCTCAAGCAAGTATAAATTAACTCAAGTTTATTATTTAGGAGGTTAAAGAATGATCGATTCAAGTCAGACCCGAGGTATGGGACTTCGTCTAAATCTCCATTCATTGAGGCATATTTTGTTTTATACACAACCTTCTTTTATACGGTGTATAAACCCCTTTTACATTTACGTTTACCCAAAAGTAATATTTTTTATACAAATAATTTTACTAAATGACAAAAGGGAATGTTTTTGTCGTACGTATGTGGCGACAACGACTTCTCCGCCGCCATGACCATTATTTGAGTTTCGGCTTCCTCTACAAGCCATACCTTTTTTTAAAAGAAAAATAAATACCATATTTTACATTTATTTTATTTTGGTATTGAAAATGGTTTTAATAATGTTTTTATATCAATGTTTTGTATTGATATCTTGTGATTGAAAGGTGGAAATGTTATGTTTCCTTTATGCATGTTTTATGTGACACGATTGTGTTGTAGTTCATGGGCATTATTTTGAAGACGGGAGGTTCCGTGATAAACTAAGGGCGGGTGAGCCTGATATAGCTCTCCAATGCATTGGTTAACGCAATGGAGTTAAACGTTAAGGTTTCTCCGAAGAGATTTAGGGAATATACTGTGATGGGTATTCCAAATGTAACCAAGAGGGTTACTCCCTATGTACGAATGTTATAAATGCCTCAAGTTACCTTTAGGACTTATGATTTATATGATTTATTCACAATTTGATGAGGTATGTTAATGTTTTTATGTTTTATGAGTAAAGTATGATTTCATTGATTCTTATGTATACATTTACTCATGTTTCCTTTCCATATTTTTAGATCCCTTACTGGGATTTTTATACTTAGCCCATGTTTTTGAATTGTTTTTCACAGGTCAAGGGAATGGTACATGATGTGATGATAATGTCAAGGAAGTGTCAATAATAAATCCATGTTTTATTTTAAATATGTTTCCGTTGATAGGAAAAATGAGTACTATCTTTCATGTGACCACTTTGTTTAAATTTGGAATGTAATTCATGTTTTACGGTCAAATTCTCTAAAACTATAAACCTGAAAAGATCCTCAAGGTGTATTCTTGAAATATCTCAAGATTAAGTAAGGTTTAAGGCGGGGTCCTTATAGTACCCTTTGTCATGGTGTGGATTATCGAAAGCTAAACCAGTTGACGGTAAAGAACTATTATCCCTTGTCGAGGATCCATGACCTCTTTGATCATCGGAAAGGATCCCGAGTGTTCTCGAAGATTAACATGAGATCTTGATATCATCAATTGTGTGTTATACCATCAGATATACCTCTTACAGCCTTCAGAAGTAGGTATAGTCTATACAAGTATACGGTCATGCCATTCGGACTCACGAATGCACTAGAATATTTTATTGCACTGATTAACCGAGTGTTCCATCTGTACATGGACTCTTTCATGGTGGTCTTCATGGACGATATCTTGGTGTACTCTCACACTCGACACGACCATGCTACCCATCTTAAGATTGTTTTGAGTACACTGAGAGAGCATCACATTTATGCAAAACTCTCGAAGTTGCACTTTTGGATGGATCAGATTCACTTCTTGGGCCATGTTATCTCAGAGGAAGGAGTATCAGTGGACCCAGAGAATGTGAGAGCTGTAGTTTCCTGGGAGCACCCAATGAACTTATTTGAGGTGCGGAGTTTTCTAGGATAGGATTGATACTACAGGTGCTTTATTTAGGACTTTTCACGCCTAGCATCACCACAGACAGGTCTAACTAGGAAAGGGGTGAAGTTCTTATGGTCATATTCTTGTGAGTTATCCTTTCATGAGCTGAATGGGAGGTTGACTTCAGCACCGATACTAGACTTTCTAGAGTAGAGAAAGAGATGTATTATTTACTATGATGCTTCAGGTGTTGGACTGGGAGTTGTTCTTATGCAGGGATATGGAGTTGTTGCATACGGGTCTTGACATTTGAGGCCACACGAGAAGAACTACCTGATGCACGATCTGGAGTTGGCAGCTGTTGTTCATGCCTTACGCTGCTGGAGACATTACCTTATGGGAGAGCACTTTGTGGTTTTCACCAACCACAATAGTCTCAAATACATCTTCAATCAGCGGGACCTGAATCTGAGACAGCGCAGGTGGGTTGAGTATCTTCAGTCCTTCGACATTGAGCATGCCTACACGCCTGGGAAGGGCAATGCAGTTGCTGATGTGCTGAGCAAGAGAACTCAGATACATGCAGTTCAGGAGTCTAGTAGTGAGTGTAATCTTATGGCTTTATTCACTGAGATGCATTTTTCGGTGCACGAAAGACAAGAACAGACCTTCCTATCTTCTATAGTAGTTACCTCTACACTTCTTGATCGGGTACGGATGAGGCAGCTATCAGACTCAGAAGGCATAGTCTTGTAGGAGAGTGTGTTAGGAGAGGACCCTCCTAGATGGACAGTGAATGAGGATGAGATCTTGTGTTTCGAGGGACGCATATGTGTGCCAGTAGTCATACACGAGGAACTGATCCTGGATTTCCATTCCTCAGTTTGGGAAGTTCATCCTGGTGTCACCAAGATGTACCGGGATCTTCATCGCCAGTATTGGTGGCCAGGTATGAAGAGAGATATTGCTGGTTTCATTATGAGATGTTCTACTTATCAGCAGGTGAAAGTGGAGAATCAACAACCAGTAGGTCTTTTACAGTAGTTACCCATTCCTAAGTGGAAGTGGAATGATGCTGCGATGGACTTCATGACCGGATTGCCGTGGTCACCTCAAGGGAGTGATTCTGCTTGGGTTATTGTCGACAGGCTTATGAAGGTTCGTCACTTCTTACTGATCAAGGAGACCTTTAGTTTTGATAAGCTGGGGTGGTTGTACATCTGAGAGATTATACATCTGCAAGGAGTTCCACACTCCATTGTTTTATATAGGGATTCATGTTTTACTTCTTGGTTCTGGAAGGGGCTTCAGAAGTATTTGGGTACATATGTACTTTTGAGTACATCATACCATCCCCAGACAGATGGCCAGTCCGAGCATACGATCTAGGTGCTTGAGGATATGCTATGAGCTTGCATTCTAGAATTTGGAGGTTCTTGGGAGAAGCATATTCCT
Organism: Viscum album; assembly: GCA_963277665.1. Taxonomy (NCBI): domain Eukaryota; kingdom Viridiplantae; phylum Streptophyta; class Magnoliopsida; order Santalales; family Viscaceae; genus Viscum; species Viscum album. Next base: position 329,937,568 of record OY728150.1, on the reverse strand, counting down.
CTGGTGGAGTTTTCCTATAACAACAGTTTTCATGTGAATATTCATATGGAACCTTATGAGGCTTTGTACGGTAGGCCATGCCGATCAACTTTGTGATGGATCGAGGTAAGAGAGGTATCTTTGTAGGGACCTCATCTTGTTCAGGAGACCTAAGAGCAGACAGAGTTGATTCCGAAGAGGATGACTACAGCACAGTCTCGACAGAAGTCTTATTCTAATCAGCGGATACAAGCTCTGGAGTTCGATGTTCGGGATCAGGTTTTCCTGTATGTCGCACCGAGGTTGGGACAGAAGAGGATTCGGAGACAGGGTAAGCTTTCACCACAGTACATCGGGCCGTTTGCGGTGTTGGAGAGATTTGGGCTGGTTTCCTATCAGTTGATGTTACCTCAAGGGTACTAGGATATGCACAACGTCTTAGACATTTCTCAGCTGCAACGTTATATTTCAGACCTGCCTCATGTCTTTTAACCCAATGAGGATGAGCTTGAAGTAGATTTCAGGAGCACCCTATCCGGATTGTCGATCACAGTATGAATTTTCTCTGCGGCCGGTCTGTTCCTCTGGTATGGGTGATATCGTAGCACGGGCGAGTACAGGACGAGACTAGGGAGAGGGAGGCTGATGTTCGATCGCAATGGCCGAAGCTATTTAGGATTTCTTCTTCTACGTCTCGTTAGGGAAATTTGGGGACAAAATTATTTATGGGGGGAAGTTTGTAAGAAACCGAATCTTCATTTCAGATACTTTTTCCTTTTCTGGTCATTTTTAGAAAAAGAGGAATATATGGAAATTTTCAGAGTACACGCCGTGTTCTTTTTAAGTACACGCCGTGTACTGGCCATGTCCAGGCCACACACACGGTGTGTAGGGGAAATATGGAGGCCACATAAAGTGTAGTATGGAAAGGCTAAGTACACGTCGTGTACCCCATAAGTACACGTTGTGTACTTAATTTTTGTCATTAAACAGACTGGGGTCGCGCCTAATCGACAGAAACGTCTTATTCCTAGGATTCTTCAACTAGGAGCGTCCTTACGGCCATAAACTTCCTTCGAGCCCCCGAGACTCCATCTGTTTGCTGAATCAATCATCGTCAATTGCATTGGAACTACAGAGGTGAGCTCTTCCTTCTTATTGAGGTTCATTCCATGTTTTTCCCTCTTTCTCGAGATATTATGGGTTGAATGTTTTGTGTGTTTTCATATATCTATTCCATTATAAGGCGAATAAGGCCTCGTGGCCAAATTATATTGATCTCTTAGCTTCACGGTAGGTGTTTTGTGCCTTAACATTCGAATTATTTGAGTTTTATTTTCAAATTCCACCAATACCTATGAACGGGGTATTGCGTGTTTACCGTTTTCCCCTGTTATTTTCTTGCCTTGCTTGTTTGCTTGTGTAGAGGTAATTTGATCTTATATGAGGATAATTGTTGAGCTTGGTTGTTTTTCCCATGCCTTGTTCTTGTTATGACCTTTGGGTTTTGTTAGCCTTTTTCTGTTATACCAGTTTTCCATGCCTTGTGATCGTAGGATGGAATGATATTCATGACATGCTGATGTTCTGTAGAATGGTTAGCCAAGTAGCTCTTTAGGTGTCCTTAGGCATTATAGAATTATTATGCACTGACTGGCATGGGACTGTGAGAACCTCGTGCTATAGACTATAAAGGATAGACCGAGTGAGCTTCCCAGAGAGTCTTGAATAGTATAGACTACAGGAGGGTAGACCGGGTGAGCTTCCTCAGAGAGTCTTGGTAATTACAGACTACAGGGGACAGACTAAGTGAGATTCCCAGAGAGTATTGGATATTATAGACTATAGCAGGTTCAACTGAGTGAGATTTCTCAGAGAGTCTTTAATTGTTTGAATTTGTTTAAAACATTTCCAGGCTAGAGAAAGATTTGACTGGGTGAGCTTCCGTAGAGAGTCTGTGGTAGACCTGAGACTATAGGAGGAATTTCCTGAGTGATCTTCCTCAAAGAGTTTCTCGACCTTTGAGCTATAATAGGGTTAGACCGCATGATCTTCCTCAGAGAGTCCCTGGCTACCATGTAATATAAGGGGAATTGACCGAGCGAGCCTCTCAAAAGAGTTTTATAATTTAGTATTACCATACCATAGGGGTTAGGCAGAGTGCGCTGCCTAGAGGGTTGTTGGTTCTTCTTGGATAGGACCAGAGGGGTTGGCTGTGAGTACATTACAGAGGGTTCGCTATTGTGGATAGCTATTTATTGTTACTGGTTACTACTTACTGATTACTGCCTGCTGTTTACTATTACTATTTACTGCTTACTGTACTATTACCAGCCATATTCTCACTGACTGTGAGGCACTGATTTTCTGGTGGTTCCCTACTGGGATTTAGTCTCACACCCTATTTGGATCATACTTTTCGGCCCAAACAGACTATGTTGTTATAGGTACAGACAAGGTAAAGTTCCCTTCAACTTCCGGTACTTGATTGCTTGGAGTAGGAGAGCATGGGACCAAGTTTAGGCTTGCGATGCTGAGAAGATGTTTATCTTTTCTTTTGTACTTGTTTTGGTACTGTTTCTATTTCCAGCATTGTGACATGTTTGGCTGTTTTCCTAGATATGTATCGTGTATAATATTATATATACATATCTTCTCAAGTTGTTTATTATTTTATTATTCCACTGTTTACTTGTTCATTATTGTTGGATATTTACTTCTTCCATTATTGCATGTTTGTTTAATTCCGCTGTGTACTCTGCCAATGAGGGCATAGTTTCCCCACTATCACACCAAAGGCCCTCGCTTCTAGTTGGCAGCCTTTGGGATTTGGGGAAATGTGCTTTAGGCCATGTGACCAACCAGGTATGGGGTGCCTCTGGATGGATTCCGGAACCAGGACATTACAAGATGATTCTTTACCATTGTCATATTCTTCTGTGTGGCATACCTGTGTGGTACTTACCTTCATGGTGATACCTTTTTTCTATTCTTCTATGTGGCGTACTTGTGTGGTACTAACCTTCATGGAAATATTTTCATCATGGAACAGTTTTACATTGGCTGTGGATTTGGGCCTTGTGTTTCCTCCTGAATGAGATGGGTAATATTTGATAACATTGGTATATGTATTGGTTTATACCTATGTAGGGTTTTTACTAGATTACATGATTTGTGGTTTATCCTTTATGGATTATTTGAGAACATGATGGTATTGGGGTCCCTATTAGGTATTGTTATACTCACACCTACACGGGCTTCGCCCATACATTAATGTGTTTGGTGCAGACGACAGACAACGCTGATCGAGGCTGAGGGTACTAGGATTAGATAGTGCCCATAAGTGGACGATATTGTATTTCGGTACACAGAGGAGACATGCATACGTGGAGTGGTGAGGAGGTGATATGTATCTACCCTTTAGTTAGGAACCTAAAAGGATGACCCAGCAGCTGTCTTTTTTTCCAGTAGTATTGTATTTCCAGTTTTACTTGTACCTTTACTATTGGTCTTGTATTCTGACCCCTCTTACTTTCAGCATTCTTTTTTCTATACAATTTTCTTGTGTTTGTATCTTTTTGTGTGCTTTGTTGAGTGTGTGTATAGGATATAAAGGCAACGCCTTACTGGTTTTAGGGGATACACCTTTCGGTGCTAGTTGTCAACCCCTGCCCTATGGAAGGCGGGCTTAGGGTAGTCACGGTATGGGCCCTGGGGTATGGGTTGTAACATATGATCCTTTTTGTGTGACTATGTAACCTAGATGATTATATACTATTATTGAATGTATTTTCGGTTTATTAGTGTTGGTTTCCTTTAACGGAAATTATATTTTGTTACACTGATGTTTTATTTTTTTCTTTTTTTATAAAATGATATTATATTCAATGGTACTTAGAGAATATTATCCCTATATTGGTTATAAACACTCATTTCTTGTTTGTATCCTCTAGAATATGGGGAGGTATGTTTTAGGTCATATTAAATACCATCTCTGTCTAGTGGTCAGCTACCCATAGAATAGTTTTACAAAGTTAACTCTCCTCTCATTACTAATAACCCATGAATTCACAATACTATAATTACATTAAATAAAATTGGATAACCTAGAAATTGAAGTAATAAAATTAAAATATGATGCAATATTAATTATCATCTTGATATTATGGACTCATATTAAACTAGATGAAAAATAATAAAGTCATGTCAACATCCATGAGTATACAGGTAGTGGGGATATTGAAATATACTACTTTCCTTGAAAATA